>CM037876.1:139711164-140911164 GCA_021292165.1 Shinisaurus crocodilurus | reverse complement strand
GGCTGCAGTATATCCAATGAAATGTAACCAGAACCTTATTCTATTCCATTTAAAATGCTATTTATAAATCCTGTGTCTTATTAGCACTGGGTGCATTCACACAACACAGCAATCCACTCTGCAAATAAGCTATGTTTATACGATGATCAGGCTCACCATAGGTTGTCCCTACCTCTTTCCCCTTCAGTCCTCCTGCAGTTATCCCAGGGACCTGTACAGCAGAACCTGTCTTCTCTCCTCTCCCCACTGCAATCACTACCCCTTTTGCAGTCACCACGGCTTCCCCCCCTTCTTTCGGAGATTGCTTTTTGCAATCTCCAAAGTGATAGCCCCTCCAAAGTGCCCAAGCAGCACATTGGAGCAGCCATCACTGGTTCACCACCTTAAAGGGGGGGGGGGGAATTGCGCCAGAAATGTGCACAAATATTTTTGATAATTTGGGGGAGTTTGGAGTTGTACAATTGTTGCCAAACAGTGAGCAGTCAAGGGCAACGCAAAACTGTTTTTTCTGAATTTTTCTGGGTTCTTTCCAGGCCTTCACATCTCTAGACCTGACAGATCTCAATGTCCACCATCTTTTCCACCCTTTCCCGAGAAAAGTACAGCCCACCCCATCTACGAGAGCACTTACTTCTGACAGCTGTCAGAAGGGTTTCTTTTAAAACAGGGTTTTTTGACAGAGACAAATACAGATTTCATGGCTGCATACATCAAATAACTTCTTGCACTTTTGCGTTGCACTTGACAGCTGGCCGTTTGACAGCTGTCAACTGAAAGCAAAGTAAGGGCAGCCGCCAGCGTGATCACATCACGCCAGTGCTTAGGAGTTGTACTGGCTACCAGTTGCTTGCTGAGCTGAATTCAAGGTGTTGGTTTTGACCTTTAAAACCCTACACGGCTCCAGCCCAGTTTATCTCAAGGAGCGCTTCCAGCAACATCAAGTAGGCCGCTCAACAAGATCTGCTACGGATGGCCTTCTTCTTTTCCCATCAGCCAGAGCAGCCAGGCTGGTGGGAACTAGGAAGAGGGCCTTCTCTGTGGCGGCCCCCAAGTTATAGAACCCCCTCCCTAGTGACCTTCACCATGCCCCTTCCGTGATGAGCTTCCGCTGCACATTAAAAACGTGGTATTTCAGGTGGGAATATGGGGTGGGTTAGGATTTTAAAAGAATTTCTTTAATACTGTTTTAATTGTCATGTTTTATTGCATTGTTTTAATTGTACATTGCCCAGGGTGGCCGGCCAGATGGGTAATTAACAAATGTAATGTAATAATAATAATAAATAATAATAATGTATTTGATGTCTGGCATTGTCAATGTCCATGGATGTTGCCTGCTTTGCAGCAGGCACTTACCCCCCCCCCCTTTTCTGGCACAAGATTTTTTTTTTAAAAAGCTGGCGAACCAGTGACAACCGTTCCAATGTGCTGCTTGGGCTCTTCAGAGGGGCTGTCAGAGATTGCGAAAAGAGATCTCTGAAAGAAAAGGGGGGAAAGGTGCAGCGACCGCAAAAGGAGTCACAATTGCAGCGGGAGAGAGCCAGCGACAGTTGCTCCAAAGTGCCTCTTGGGCACTTGGTGGAGTGGCTGTCACTGGTGGTGTCCTGGGTGAGCTCAGCAAGAGCAGCAAGGGGATTTTACCGCTCTTGCCGAGCAGCTTGCTCGCTGCTTTCTGCAAACCACAATGGGGTCCATCACCCAGATTCAGACAACACGACAACCCATTGTGGGTCGAACAACCCCTAAAACAAGCCCTAGCTGTCAAGGCAGCTTGTTGGGGAAAAACAAGCCACCCTGCGGAAAGTGGTCTAGGTTCGCACGACACGACAACCCACCATGGCTATAGTTACCTACGATGGGTTGCCATGTCATGCGAACCCAGTCACTATCTTGCTCATCAGAAAATCAGCATGAAGCAAGGCTTTATCTAACAACTCGAATACTACTTTAAAAAAATAATTTGTGCTACACAGGCCAATGGCTTTCCCTAGTAAACCAGAAATCCTTTGGTATTCCACAGCAGGTACACTTGCTTCTCCTACAGTAACAATTACATATCATAGATCTTACCTTAGTCAGAGGGTTTAATATTGTCTTTGGTTCATACAACCGGACAAGGAAACCAGTGTACAAAAGCCACATGTGTATATCCAGCTGGGTTCTCTCACATGAATTACATCCCAATCTTATGGATTGACACAAGTAGTACTAATAAAAATGTTTTATACTTCTGATGTTGGGACACAAATCTGAGTTGAAGAAATGGGCAGATCCAACTGGCTTGAGCGTATTTTCGAGAAGCTACCATACTAAACTCTATCAATTACTAGTTTCCACAAAAGACTTACTGGATTCAGCAGGGGCAGAGTTTTCTTCTATCTCAGAGTGGCAGAAGGGCTGGTGTTCAAGCCCTGCTATAGCAGCACCAAATCCCAGTATGAAGTAAAGGCGGCTGGCTACCCTCTCACCTTTAAACTGGTTTACATTAGTTGCTAAATCAGATCAATTCAAGTTACCAGAGAGGTCTATCAGCAAAGAATCTTGTCTTCCAGAAGGAGCCTGCAGTAAAGCTACTTCATGAAACTAAACAAGCACAATAACGATAGATTATACTGAAAGCCTACTGAAAAAAGTACCATCCTACAGAAGCAATGAACATGTTATTATGGCACTGACCTTTACTTATTATTATTTTTTTTTACTAATATCACCATCCATATTCAGGACCAAATGCCCAATACCTAAAGCACTGAAGAGACAGGATAACCTCACAGAAACCTACTTCTGATGAGAATGCAATCACCTGAGCACACACAAAATAAATTCTACCTGAGCCCTATATTTCAATATAAAAGTTATTACTGTAGTGGCCATTTCACATTTTGACTGACCTACAGACATTGCACAAGTTAATACCTGTCGGAAAGTCCCACTAGTAATTTTGTGCTTCCTATATATCAGGGGTCTTCAAACTACGGCCCGCGGGCCGGATCCGGCCCAGCGTGCCCTTCCATCCACCCGCCCGGGCTTGCTAGGTTCTTCGCTCTCCCCGGAGAGCCAGCTGCGCGGGCTACACCGCCCGCGCTGGTCCCGTCGCGTCACTTCCGGCGCGGCGGAAGTGACGCGCAGGACCCTGTTCCGTCGCGCTGGACGCCCGCGCTCTGTTTTTGAACAGAGCGCGGGAGTCCAGCGCAACGGAACGGAGCAGAATGACGCGGCTCCGGCGGTGGTGGCAGCAGTGGGGCAGCAGGCGGCGGGGCTTCGGCAGCAGCAATGACAGCGGCAGGGCTTCGGCGGGGACAGCGGCGGCGGGTGCAGGTACGGCGGCGACGGGTCCAGCGGCGACGGGGTGGGTGGCGGGGTGGATCCGGGAGCGGCAGCGGCAATGCTGCTGGCTGAGGGGAGGAAAGAGGGAGCCCGCTTGGTGGTCTCCTCCTCCTCCTCCACACAAGTAGAGCGAGGCCCGGGGCTGTACGAGAGCCCGCTTAGGGAGCTGCGGAAAAAGGGCCACCCCCTCTCCCTCCCTCCCTCCCTCCCTCGCTGCTTGGCCTGAGCCGCCGCTGCCCCCACTGCTGCCACCACCGCCTGAGCCGCGTCATTCTGCTCCGTTCCGTCGCGCTGGACTCCCGCGCTCTGTTCAAAAACAGAGCGCGGGCGTCCAGCGCGACAGAACAGGGTCCTGCGCGTCACTTCCGCCGCGCCGGAAGTGACGCGACGGGACCAGCGCGGGCGGTGTAGCCCGCGCAGCTGGCTCTCCGGGGAGAGCGAAGAACCTAGCAAGCCCGGGCGGGTGGCTGAGAGCCCGGGCGGGGCCCAGTTCGGGCCTACGGAGCCGGGCCGGATGGAAGGGCACGCTGGGCCGGATCCGGCCCGCGGGCCGTAGTTTGAAGACCCCTGCTCCTACTGTTCAGAATTCACCAGCAGTTAGTGAAATTGATGAAATACGGTAGGTGCACCTAAGCCCACTGAGGGCATAGAAGTTTCATTCCATAGTATTCCATAGTTACTCGCAAGAGACAAAGGCCATGTTTGCATGATTGTCATATACAGCAATTCTGTAATTGCCAGTTCATTATAGCATTCCTACTTTGTTTCTTGTTTACTTCTCGCTTTCTCTATTCATTAAAAAAAAGGATGGTCTTATTTCTCATATCAGCTGAAAATACTGATAAATAGAGATAACATTAGCCACAAATAGAATGGACTTGAGCGATTGCACCTAGCAAATTCCAAACTCTATTGTTTTGGCTAGTACAGTATTAAAAACTGGAAGCTACTTAAGAGGCATGAACTGAAGGGGAGGGGGGACCTCAATTTTAGGCCAAGAGTGGTGCTGATATGTACATATAAAATATGTATGAATATGAAACATTAATCCAGCCCATTTTTTAAATTACACCAGAGTTAAAGACTCTAGTCAAAATTAATGGGACTTTAAAGTGCTTAGTAACTATAGCGGGAATGGCCAGCTGTTAACACTGATCAGCTGTTATTTCCTCTTTTCGAAAAAATCTTAACCAATTCATCTAACCACAATACCACATATTGCCTGGTAATATTCTCTTGTTAATTTAAAGAACCTACCCAAAAAACCACCACCCACCACATTCCACTACCCATGAGTGTGTGTGATATATACTTTCTTCGTGCAGGAAATGTACTGTGTGGCAGCAAAAAAGTACTCTGAAAACTGCAAGCCTCCTCTGGCTTTCAGACATTTTCCTGTTTCAAGAAGGGTTTGCAACAGCATTAGAAATAGCAGACTGCACTATTCAGATTCCCATGAATGCCTTCCTTTCTGCTACATCTATCAGACCACATCAGCAAGACCCACTGAAAGCTACTGCTTTAAACAGAAGTCCTCCAATTACCATAGCGATGAATACTGCATAAAAATTTAGATCAGCATTAACTCCAAAATGCATTTCCAAACTGGTAGAAAGTGAATTGTGTCAAACCCAGCAGTTTATGTTGTCCATTATTTTCTACTCAACATTTCATGAACTGTTTGTACCTACAATTCTGGTGTAAGTTATAATGAAGTTATTAACCAAATATAATTGGAAATTAAAATGGGGGATATTCATCATCATGCTTTGAAAGTTGGTTGGGGGGAGTGGGAACCTAAGTCATGTGTCCCTATTATTTTTTCCAGAAAAGAAAATAGTCAGGTTTTGAAACTACAAAAACAAAGTTAAGAGAGTCCAGGTTCAAACAACACACAAGTGATTTACTACAAACGTTTGTGAGCTTGGAGTGTAAACTACAAAACTAAACCAAAAAGCTGTTTTGACAAGTTAGGTTAATTTTTAAGATGTATGCTACCTTTGATACACAGAAGCAACTTTACAAATAAGCCTGTAAGAGTTATTAACCCACCTCACATACAATTATGTCAGTCATTAGTAGCACACTAATAGCTTTTTTTTTTTTTTTTTTTAAGGTTTTTCTATTTGGTCTCCTGGAAGCAATTCTTACTTGCCACAGGTGACCTGTCAAGTTGCTATTTAAAAGCGTAGCAGAGAAGTATTTCCAAGCTAACCAAGTATCATTAGCACAACCTTTTTCATTATGGCACCTTCAACCTTCCCTAAATCAAACACACTCAACACTATATTGTATCCTTTTAATCTGGAATGGGCTGACTTCAGCCTTGTATGTTTTGTCTTTCTTTTCTTTTTTAAATAGAATCCCTGTTATCCACAGATGCATTTTAAATTTACAGAAGAGTACACATGCTCAGGGTCCCTTAATACTTAAGAAATAATTTGTGTTATGTGATCCTTAATACACATTCATGCTTAAGAATATAATAAGGCCCACAATCCTGTACCCATTTTCTTGGGAATAAGCACCACTGAGTTCAATTTTGAGCACATAGGAAGCTGTCTTATACTGAGTCAATATGGTTGGTATTGTTGACACTGACAGTGGCTCTCCAGGGTTTCAGGCAGGACTTCCTGCCCTACCTGGAGATGTCATGGATTGAACCTGAGCCTTTCTGCATGCAAAGCAGGCTAAGAGGCTGCTGCTGACTAAGAGGCTCTACCACTGAACTATTGCCTGGCCCTGAGCAGGTATGCGGTTAGGGTTGTGACTTGGAGGATTTAACTAGTTCAGCATTGTTAGCAATAATCCAGCAGCCAACAGGTACTAGGTGATACCCCAGAAATTGGTTAGTGACCCAGTAGATCATAATCTTTCTATCCAACCTTGCTTTTGAAGACTTTATAGATTTCATAGATCATAGAGTTGGAAGGAGCCTACAAGGCTATCGAGTCCAACCCCCTGCTCAGTGCAGGAAACTAGAGGAGGGGTCGCCCATCCAAGTAATAACCAGGTAGCTTTCCACACTCAGACAAGCTGAGCCAGTGTAAGCCACAGGCCTGTTGAAGTCTTTTAACCAAGCCACTGTGCACCTTACATAGCATGAAAAATCAAAGAGACTGACCATACCAACATTTATAGAAATAGTACTATGCAATGTCAAGGAAGCTGACACTGCATTTCTTACTGGTAAAAAAATTCAACCAGGACTGCAATCCTAAGCACATGCTTACTAAAATCAATGGAACTTAACTTTCAAGTAAATATGCTTTAAGATCAGGATACAAGTTTGACAGGCTTAAAACATTAAAAAAACAACAACACCCAGTATCTACAGTTGAGACACACAGGTAATTTTCAATATATATTTTAAAGTTGGTTCATGAAATATAGATGCAGTGGGTGAAATCATGAATAGAAAAGGCAGTCACTGGGTTTGCTTTTTCAATTTAGCCTCAATAATTTGCAGCTGAAATCCCAGAGAACACTGCTTAGTTGCTGGAGTTGTGGTGCACAGGAGAGAACAACACTGATTTTTGTAACACATTGATATTGTGGGTTAGTGGTCAAATATCACCATGTGCTCCCCAGCTACTATTTGAAGCATAATCTGTCAAGAATGTTGCCTTTCACTTTCCTTTGAGAAATCCCCCCCCCCACCTTTGGAGGGGCTAATAATAACTGGAACAATCAGGGGAACAGCTGCTATTTAATACTTCGGCACAAATGCTCTTAGTGAGCAACCTACCACCTTTCCCAATAACATTTTAGTTCAAAAGATAACGATACAAGATAAACAGCAATTATAATACCCCTTTCATTATTACTGGAGCAACTAGAGTAAGAAGAGGTGTTTTTTTCCTTCTCTCCCCCTAGTTGCATGACTCACAAGTGAGGTGAAGATGAAGAAAAGTGCAGGCTTCATATAGCCTGTAGGGGATCAGGATCTTCCATATGGAAGACATTTTTAATTACATATTAAATATGGAACGCAGCTACCCTCCACGGAACTCCCCCCCCCCCTTTAAACAGGAGCTGGAGTTTGATTTGGGGAAAGGAGGTTCTCTCCCACAACAACCTCCGCCTCCTCCCCTTTCCATGGGGCGACCAGATGGATAAAACCAAATGGTGCATCCGGCCCAATCCATATTTGCAAACCAACCCCCCCCCCTTCTCTTCCTCTCCTTGCGTAAAGGAAACGGGAGTTTTAGATATATATAAAATTAAAAAGACTGGTCGGTTTTCCTTTGCAGCCTGGGCCTCCGCCCCAAAGCAAAACAGTCCCCACGCCCAGCAGGCCTCGCTGACTAAGAGGCAGCCACGGGGTTGGAAGCGGGGGTGGTGGGGGGGAGAGAAGAGAGCCTTCGCCGCCGCTGTTCCTGCCGCCTCTTCCTCCTCCTTCCCTCAAGGCGGCTGGGAAATGGGCGCTGACGATGCGAAGCGGTTAGGCCGCGCCAGGCCGGATTAATGCAGGAGACGGCTGGAGGCTGGAGCGAGTCGTCCACCTCAAGCTAATGGCGGGGGAGGGACACATTCAGACCCAGACCCGCCGCCGCACACCGTTTCCTTTTCCTCCCTCCCTCCCCGCAGCCGGGCCCGCGCACCTTCTTGATGTTGTAGAGGCGGGTGAGCATGCCGACGCCGCGGTCGTTGAGGATGGTCAGTTTCTCGGCCAGCTTCTGCTGACTGGGCTGCAGCACCGAGCGCGACATCCTGGGCGAGGGGAGAGAGAGGAGAGAGGCCGCCGTGGGCTGCGGGTTGCTGCTGCGGCAAAAGACGGCTCCTCGCTCGCTCCCTCAGTCCCTCGCCTCCGCCAATCCGCCCCCCCCTCCCGTCCTCCCACCAGGCACTCCAAACCGCGCTCACAGCGCCTCCATCGCCCGGCTACCTACTACCCCCGCCCGGCCGCCCTCGCCGTTTTCTCCCCTGGCCGCTCCTGCCAATCTGGGGCTCGTCTAGGCGTGGCGGCGGAGGCTCTAGCCCGGCCGCTGCCCACAGAGAGGCCGGGCTCCTCCGCCCCACGTGACGCGCCTCTCTGCTGCCCCCCGCCCAGCGGTGGGAACATGGCAGGACAGCTTCCGTCTCAGCGTAACGTGGGAAGGTTCGGAGTAGCAATAACGCGCCACGGGCGCTCCCGAGGGAGCCGAACTCGCCGGCCGCATTTGCTGTCTGTTTTAGGGCGCGGTGTCTGTCTTATCTCTTTCGCTCTCTCACACACAAAGCCTTCCCTAACCTGGTGCCCTCCAAATGTTTTGGACTACAACTCCCAGGATTCCTGACCGTTGGCCACACGGGCTGGGGCTGGCGGGAGTTGAAGTCCAAAATATCTGGAGGGCACCAAGTTGGAGAAAGCTGAGGTACACTCACAGGCCCGCAGGCAGCCTAAACGTTCTGGGTGTGGACAGCCAAAAAAAAGTAGGAGGGGCAGTTCTTCTGGTTTGCGGGCCTTTTAGAGGCAAAATTGTAAACTCTTTTTAATTTTTTGTTTGTAAAAAAAAAAAGTTAGGGGGACAGAGTAAATTTAGGGGGAAGGCAGCTCTCCCCAACCCACCCCTGGCTACAGGCCCATACACTCACAATATAATAAGCCCAGCACTGTTTTCTACCAGTTGATTAGCTTCACTAATACATGGTGGCAATTAAAGACAAAGCTACCTCATGCTTTGACTAGAAGTAAAGTATCTGTGTCTTCTTTTAAGATTGGACTGAAAACATCTGGCACCATAATGGGGAAGGCTGATTCACACATACTTGGGTTGTTTGTAAATCTTTTATACGAAACGTCAGAATTTCACCACCATCATGGGGTAAAAACTTTTATGTGGGCCAATGGAAAGGTCACTGACACCGCAATCCTATACATCTACTCAGGAGTAAAACCTATTTCGTTTAATGGAGCTTGCTTCCAGGTGATTCTTACTGTCATAGGAGTAAAGTTTACGTTTTATCAAGGTCCTCAGGGGTATGGTCTGCGAGGAATCTGAAGGAAGGTAGATCACAAAGGTATCTGTGAATGGTTTCACATACCCAAACACTAGCTAGGCAGTCCTTATTTATTTGTGCATAGCATTTTTCTGCTTCACGAACAGTTCTGGAGCAAAATGCAACTGGCATCCATTCTATATACAATGCAATTGTAGTAGTACTCCACCAAGTCAATAGCTGGTTGCATCAGCACTAATCATTGTGGGCTTGTTGACATCACGGAACTGTAAGACCGGGGCATTAGCAATCATGCCCTTTATCTTTGTAAAAAGAGGACGTAGTGGATTTCAGTAATAGGCTAGCTGTTGAGATGTCTTACAAATATCAAGCTAGATAGAGCTCTCTGACAGCATGTACTGTCCCTAGGCATGGTTTTGTCACATCTTGTGCAGTTACTTGTCCCAATAATTCTATTTTACTTTGGTGAAGAATACACTTCTCCTTGTTTACCTTGCGTCACGTGTCGTGTAGCTTCATGGATTCTATTCAAGATTATGGCTAGTGTTTTGTCATAGTCTTCCATTGGTATGCCATGTATTAGGATGTCATCCATGAAGACAATGACTCCTTTTATGTCTCTAAGGGTGTGACCCTATCAGGTTGCCACCCACTAGACAGAGGCCTCCGATATTGGAGGCTTACGAGATTTCTATGCCCTGTTGGGCTGCTGCCAGCAGAGCAGGAGAAATGCCAGAAGCAATTTTTGCCTCTCCGGCGTCTTTTTTTTTTTTTAACTTTATCCTCTCCTCTAGACCGGCCCCTGAGCCTGTTAGAGGATTTGTGCTGGTGGGGGTAGGGGTGGGGCTGGAACTGAATAGGCCTTAGGATTCTGCAAATCCTGGCTTCTCTCCCCTCCCCCCTTCAAGAACACCCCTTTTTTTAAGTCATACAAGGTCTCTTTTGCAACCTCAGAAAGCAGGTGCCATGGTTCTTTCCTCAGTGGCTGCAAAGGGAGGGGGGAGGGATTCGATCTTCGAGAGGGGGAATCTGAAAATTTCTATGTCCCCAGGACACTCTCCCAAGCAGCATTTCCCAAATTAATTTGGTCATGAAACACTTTTGGGCCAGTATATTGCTAGAATCCATAATTACTAGTCTGGGGGTATGGAATTCTGATGGAATATAGGTGGGGGCGGTTCAGGGAAATTTTGGAGCAAAATAGAGGAAATTAAGCCTAGTTTCATACTGGAAAATTGCCGTACGTAATGCATCTGATTTTTTATTTGAGTTTTTAAAAGTTAGTTTGGGGTGATTATTTATATTTTACAAAGAACAAGAATAAAGAAGGCAGAATGAAGGAAATTATCTGAATGAACAACTCCCCTTCTGATTAATAGTTAATTTCCACAGCCTAGAGCTGCATTCAAGCCTTAAAAATGAATTCACAGAGCCTAGAGCCCTAAAAATTAATTTACAGAGCCTAGAGCTGCAACCAAGCCTTAAAAATTAATTTATAGAACTGAGAGCTGCACCCAAGTTTTAAAAAAAGAAAAGAAAGAAAACCGTTCCTACCTTCTGGCTGAATGCTGCTGTCTGCCGATGGTCTGGAAGGATTCAAGTTGGCTGCCAGGCTTGCAATTTGCCCCCCCCCACACACACACACACAGAATTCGGAAACAAAAATTATACAAAACAAACGAGAGAGAGAGAGAGAGAGAGACTGGTTCATGTGACATGACAACCCACCATGGGCAGCCAGCCATGGTGGGTTTTTTCTTGTCCAAACCCAGAGCATTTTTCGTGCGGTGGCTTATTTTTTGTGAACAAGCCAGGTCAAGAACCCATGGCTTTTGTAGAGTTATTCATGCCCACAGTCAGTTGTCGGGTCACCTGAACCCAGGAGAGCGATCTTATTGTTGGTTGCCAGGATTGGCTACAGAACTGCTTAGCAAGAGTGGCAAAAAAACCACTGCCGCCCTTCTTCTCACACACGATCTTGCTTGCTGAACTCTGCCTAGCAACAAATTGCACTGTGGCAGCTGCACACCCTCCCTCCTTCCTTGGCAGTCTCCCCCCCCCCCCACCTCCTGCAGTCTTTCACCACTCCACTTGTCAGCAAAGTAGTTTTTTCTAACCCATGTGAGCCAGCTGTGTGTAATCTACACAGTGACCTTGAAGGAGCTTGTTATCCTGCCAACTTTGGTTGTGTCTTCAATGTTCCCTTTCTCTGGCCTCTACACGAAGGTTTTCAAAAGGATTCCCTTGGAGAAGAATCCTCTAAATATTTTAAATGAAGTTATTTATACATTCTTTTCACGTTTCATATTGTTCAATCCATTAACAAGATGCTGTGTGTGAAAATTTCTTTTCATTTGATCAATAGAAAGGGGTTGACACTACCCCCTTTTTGGTGAAGTCTTGCCACCCTTGCTTGCCTAGCCACTGGAGCCCTAGTCTATTCTCTCCCCTAATGGCCTTACCTGTGTGCGGGAACGAGTGCTCCACAGCTCCATTGGGAATAGCTCAACCCAAACTCAGTCACTTCAGGTACTTTAGCAGGTGGAGTCTGCGAAGTTTGCAGAGTTTGCTTGCTAGGGTGAATTGCTCCCCATATGCTGCCATGGATCCCGCAGAGGAGGCGGATGCTGAGTCCTCCTCGCCGCCACTCTTAGAATCATAGAATCATAGAAAAGTAGAGTTGAAAGGGGCCTACAAGGCCATCAAGTCCAACCCCCTGCTCAATGCAGGAATCCAGGTCAAAGCATCCCTGACAGATGACCGTCCAGCTTCACCTTGAATGCAAGATCTTCTTGCAAGATCTCCATAAATAGGCATCTACAGAAGTATTACAGGAGTCTGGTCACAATGCATCTGTTGCCCTTGCTGAGGTGAAGGAAGCAAGCACCTCAGAGAGTTTTGGCTCAATTCTGGACTGGGATTGAACTTGGCACATTCATAGATCTCTGGTCCAGAGGCCCAGGAACAGTTTCAGAGCACTAAACACAATTCTTTTCCCGCCCACACAGTGCAAGGAGAAGCTGCAGGGGCTGAAGAAAAAGTTTCAGGAAATCACAATTCACAACTCAAAACAAGCACCTAGGCGTCACTCCTCACACCATGCCATTCTATGACAAGAGGCTTCTCTACATGAGGGATTTTACCTGCCGCTTTACTGATGCGGCTTCTTCCGTTTTCATTACGGGAGGAAAAGTGCATCCTTTACACAGGGCTTTTTTTCCTGTGGTTTGTATTTGGCTTTCTATATATTCTATTAACCAACCACAAGGTGGCGCTGTGGTACAGCTGCAGTATAGTGGAATTGCAACTGTACAGGCGGCTTTCATTCTGGTTTGTTCCGGGTTCTAATTTAATACCTCACTTTCCTTGCTCTAAAAAAACTCCATAAAAATGGCTGGAAAACACGGGGGAGGCGATGGAGGACGACAACATAGTGAAAAGGTCTCATAAACTTCCGTGAGTGAGGGACCATGAGCGCACAATAAATGCCTTGTGTAGAGAAGCCCAAGCTTGTAATTATCCTGCTTGTTCAGAGGGACGTGACTCCCGGTTATACTGCTAGCAACAGTATTCACATGGCCCACCCGCAGAAAGTCAGGTACCAGCCCATGAAGAGCTGCCAATCTCCAACCTGTGATTCCTCCTCCCCGACTCCAGGCACATCAAGGCTTCCTGAGCCCTATATTGCATGGACAATTGTCTCAGCACGCTCAAGCTGCACAGGGCCCCGTCTGCAACTATGTCAAGATGCCCAGATCCTGGACCACCCCAAAAAGTGTTCTGGGAGGAGCCTACAGTATGCCCTGCAAGTCCATTCCTGTTGCCACAGAAACCTGCCCGCCCCCCTTCTGGGACAAGTTCAATATATTTTCCCTCTGCTGCAAGGTCAACCTGGCCAGCAACAATGCAGCATGAATCCAGAGATGCTCTGTCTAAAACCAAGGACTTGGGCTCTGCTATTCAAGAAGTGGTCTGGGAGTACTTTCCCAAGAGAAATGCAGTTGGAGACACTGGACCTCCACGTGAAAGGTATGGCTATCTGCCCTCCAAACAGTAGGGCTCTGTTTCGACCAGGCACCTGTCTCTAGAGGAGGAGGAGGAGCAGCAGCAAGCGCATCACACTATTACTGATCTAGACCCGCTTGTTATACACGCTCACTAGTACCAGGGATCCCCCAGAAGATATGGGAAGTGAGCCTGAGGAGACCCTTCTAGTGAAACTGTTGCAGGGGAGGACCACGGACTTAGTACAGTAATACCTTGGATTGCAAGCATAATTCGTTCCGGAACCGTGCTTGTAATCCCAAACACTCTTATATCAAAGCGAGTCTCTGGCGGGCGTGAGCGGGGGCCGATTTCGGCCCGCTACGCCCGCTCAAGGCAAGCGGTTACATCCCTACGTAGGGTTGAACTGCGATCACTGAGAGCACATTTATTTCTGTTTCTTTGATCTCTGTCTTCCTCTTCGCTCACTGTTTTCCCTCTCGCTAATCTAGTTTATTAACCCACTGGTCATCTTTTTGAGAAGTGCTACCTATTGCTCTGTAGGTATCTTCAGCAAAGCGAATGTAGAACTTGGTCTATGAGCCAAGACCTGCTTGCAGCAGTCCATAGGCTGCACAGGCTGGAGAGCATGGTTTTCAGACCCCAGTAGCCCCTCCCTTTCTCCCCCACCTAACTTTCAACAGTAACAGTGGTGCTGTGACCATCACTTCTGCTCTGCCTATGGTGTCACCGCAACTCATTTAGCCACGCCACCAGCAGGAGTGGCTGCTCCCCCCTCCCCTAACTGACCACTCTAACTCAATCTCAAATGCTGGCTTCCCACATTTTTGCCTCCACCTCACTCCTCTTCTTCAACTTCTCCTTTCTCCACAGAAAAATCATTGCTGCCACCCCACCCAGGAACTTTGGGACGGCCTTTGAAGTGAGTTATGGCATGACAGAAGCATCAGTAATTGCACCTGCTATGATGCAATGGATTGAGGACACTGATCAGTGCGATGAGCAGCACAAGCTTTTGCAGGGCCATCGCACAACAACTTGACCTGATTCTCTATTGGCTCTGCTGCACCTGTATGCTGTGGGTGGAGGCGAGGGGGAGGTGCAGGGTTATGGAAGAGTCACATTTAAATGCATTTATTGAATGCGTTGTCCCATTTGCATGCAATGTTAGCATGCCAGCAGGGTATCTGTCCAGGCTAGCACATGTGGCAAGTACATTTAAACATGACTAGGCATGCATGGAGAGCTTACACTGATAAGGGCTTTTCCTGTGGCCCACGTCCTGTACAAATCAAGACAAGAGTCAGTGAGGGTGAGAAATAGCACTTGTGGAATTGAATGAATAGAGGCAGAGAGTGTCTAGCTCAGGGCTCTCCAACCTTGGGTCCCCAGATGTTGCTGGCCTACAGCTTCCAGCATACCCTGCCAGCATGACTAATGGCAAGGGATTCTGGGAGCTGTAGTCCAGCAACATCTGGGGACCCAAGGTTGAAACTGGGTGCAGTCTTTGGTGTGGCTACAAATATCACCCTCTAGAGCAGGGCTCTCCAACCTTGGGTCCCCAGATGTTGCTGGCCTACAGCTCCCAGCATACCCAGCCAGCATGGCTAATGGCAAGGGATTCTGGGAGCTGTAGGCCAGGAACATCTGGGGACCCAAGGTTGGAGAGCCCTGCTCTAGAGAGCTGACTGCTGTTCGAGCATTTGTTTGCCTCCAGTTATGTGTTGCAAATATTGCAAACAATACACAGAACAGTACTCTCGTCCAATGAAAATGGGACCCTGTTGCACTCTCCTGAGACTCTGTTCAGAAGTTGGCACTGGATAACAACATGTTACTGTTGGAAATGCACTGTTGGTAGCACTGTACATCACCTATACACCCTTTCAGCGTACAAGCTTTAAGAGTGCATATCTGCAGTTAGTAAGTACTGTGTATCCTCTCCTAATGGAATGCATGAATATATATTTCAGGGACCATGTGACATCTAGCTCAACAGTGCCCCCTAGCCAGGGAACCTGAATGGATGAGGTTCTGTACATGAGGCTTTTAACCCACCACCACTTTACCAAGGCTTCTGCTTCCAGATTCTTTGAGGGATTAAGATCAGCTCCTTTACACCTGTTTTATTTTTCTGGGTTTTTTTCTTTCTCTGCCTTTCTACATGTTCCATTACACAACCACAAGGTGGCGCTGTGGGATAGTGGAATACACAAGCTTCTCATTCTGGTTCATTTCGCCATTTTCAGATAATACTAAACTTTCCTCCCTCTAAAAAAAGCTGCAGAAATGCTTGGAAAGCACAGGAGAGGTCCTGGAGGATGACTACATTGTGTAAAGCACCCGCAAACTACCATGAGGATCATGAGCGCACAATACATGCCTCATGCAGAGAAGCCCCTAATCTTACCTTTTTGTTCTCCAACACCACCTTGTGAGACATCCTTAAAGACAGCCTATACATCATTTTAGATAACATTTTTAATGCACCCCAGATTTAAGCTCTTTCACACAATGGTCTGCCCAGTTCAAAGAGGCCAGCTCTTTTATAATTCAGGTGTAGGGTCATTATGAAGGTGGGTCCAGCCTCTAAGTAATTTATTTGCTGGCTAGGCCACTAACATCAGAAATGGAGGTGTATCAGTATTTGACAAAACAACAATCAGGCTTTGGTAAAGGGCTGGCTTTTACAGAACTTCTATTAAAAGTGAGAGCTGATCTCACTTTCTGTCTTCCTAACATCTAATCAGGAGGTCAAGAATGCTCTCTTAGACCAAGGGTCCCCAACACAGCACTGGCAGGCACCTCCAATAGCACCCATGAAGGGGTCCCCCACATGGTGTCCACAGGCACCTTAATGTTTTGTATGTTTTTTATTTTTCCATTTTTTAAAATATACATACATGGCTTTGTATGAAATGCATACAACTTTCTAGCAATTATACATAGGCTTCAACAAAGGCAGAACAAATATCCAAATAAGTATCCATTTGAAGGTGGCATCTATATGGCACCCCATCTCTGGAATCAACTCCCCAAGGAGGTGTGCCTGGCGCCTACTCTTTATTCCTTCAGGCGCCAGGTGAAGACCTTTTTATTTATCCAATATTTTAATGGTTAGATTTTTATTCCCATTTTTATTATCACTGCTGTACCTCCAGTCTGATTCATCTGGCTGCTTTGTTTTATTGTTTTGTATTATATTGTATTTCTATTTCTATTTTAATGATATTTTTGGTTTTAAGATTGTTTTATCCTGTTTTTCTTGTAAACCGCCCAGGGAGCCTTTGGACTGATGGGCGGTAAATAAATATATTAAATAAATAAATAAATAACATGACATCCGTTCAAATACTGAAAGTGTCCTCAATCCATTGCATCATAGCAGGTGAGTGTTTCTTCTTCCAGTGTTCTAATATCAGTCTTTTAGCTGTCAAAAGGGCTCAGAATCCATTTACACCAACCATTTGTTAATTTCCATGAATCCAGGTAAATGATTTAAAAGAATGTGTACATCAGTGAATACGAGTGTTCCAGTACAAAATGCATCTGTGTAATGGCCTCCCCACAAAAAGCAACTACCGGACATTGCCAAACATATGTTTAAAAGAAGTATTAGCTCATTGCACCACTAGTGATTAGCTGAATTAGACAATCCCTTATTGAGGAGACACTGTGGTGTCCAATAGACACAAATCTTTTTCCTGCATAAGACACAGCTTAAGATCCATAGACGTGACAGGTAGATGCCAAAGTGGCAATCCACTGATTAGGCATTTGTGGTGGTGCCCACTACAGTTTCTCCAATTCCCAAATGTGCCCACAGGTCCAAAAAGGTTGGGGACCCCTGTCTCAGTCCATCCTCTCCACAAGGAATTCTGCATGTACTCCAAAACCCAGGACTCTAACCTACCTCACAGGGTTGTTGAGGATAAAATGGAGAGGAGGATGATGATTATGTAAGTCTTGATTTCCTTGCGGGGGGGGGGGAAGGCAGGATATAAGTATAATAAATAAATAAGTGGATAACATGTAACACTCACCTGCTATGATGCAATGGATTGAGGACACTTTCAGTATTTGAACGGATGTCATGTTATTTATTTATTTATTTAATATATTAATTTACCGCCCATCAGTCCAAAGGCTAAATTTTATTGACTTTACTGATTTTATTTGGAATTCTGCATGCGTGATTGTGGCCTTCTCCCCCACCCACCCCCAAATGAACTTTTTAATATTTGGCTGCATTGTTTTAAAAGTGGATTTCTCACTAAAACCCTTCCCCACAGGAAGAACTACATAGTTGCAAAGCCACAACTAGCATGCTTAGGATTTTCACCAGTTTTTGTTAAGTTCTGTGTTTCTGGGCTGTGGAGCAAGAAAATCCAAAGTGCCTTTCCTTTTACTCCTCTCCCCACGTCCCCGCAAGAGCTGGGCTGAACGGTGAGGCATCCTTGGCAGAAGAGCTTAGAACTTCCCAACTTCATAGACTAATTTGTGCCAGGAGGTTCAGCATGACTGGTGAGAGCCCATTAATTATTTTTGGGGGATCCCTTGTAAAGAAGGGGTCCAGCAGTAGGGAAAGGAAAGCCATCCTCCACCCTTCCTGATCTGTAAGAGACCAAACAGACAAAAGGAACACAGCTGAAGTTGGTTCTTGGTTCCCAGGTGAACATTAACTTACAAAACCATACTCCAAAACACAGACCTTTCCCCTTCCACAAATACCATGTTTCTTCTTTTATTTATACACACACATTTTATACAACCAATAGTGCAAAATCTCACACCATTTTAGTAAAGAGGGTGTGCAGTTGGGAAGATGGACAGAGCTGGAGGGAAGTCTCTCAGGACCAGTCTTACCCAACCTGATCTCCTCCAGGTGTTTTGTACTTCAACTCCCATCAACCCGCATGGCCAGTGGTCAGGAACACTGGGAGATGTACTCCAAACCTTCTGGAGGGCACCCAGGCTGGGAAAGGCTGCAGTTCCTCAAGGATAAAGGAGAGGAAAAAATTCTCTTTGTCCCAAAATATAACAGCAACAAGAACAAAAGAAGCAAAATCCAGAAACCACAAAAAGGATTCATTTGTAATCACATATTGTCAAAAAACCCATCTTCTGATAATTACATTGCAACAAGGAAGCAAACAAAATAGAGGAGTGCCCACTGAAAAGTGTCAGAAGATTACAGTTTCTCAGTGATTGCGCATAAATGTTTGGAGGAAATGGTGTAAATTATAAACAGCAAAGGTAATTGCAACATTCCATATGTCTTTCCCCAAATTGACTTTCCTTTGCGTTTTCCTAGTACTCAAATTGCAGTATTTTGTTACGAGGAAAATTCAACCTCATTCCCCCTCCCCAGTCGTAGCTGGCACATAGCTGCTGTGGTTTGGAGTGTTTTGTGGAATATGGTTGCAGAAGGGTTATGGGCACATATGGACTAGTACCTGTGTGATATCACTGGGAATGAGCAACATATCATCACTGGTAGCCAGTTTGTCCATTTTTGGAATGTTTGCTTTAGCTTTATTTGGGGACTTCTTTAATGATTGTGCATGCCTTGCACAGGATCACTCATGAAGCATTAAAAAATTAATACATTTAAAAATAAAAGATGCTGTTGAAACCAGCAATGCCCTGTCATTTCATGAACCTTTTTCTGGCCCTTTCTCTGTATATTTCATTCTAGGCTTGCTCTCTTTCTCCACTGCTTCAGTGCATATACTCTCCCTCTTAAAGAAAAGAGCAGTGAACAAGCAATCATGTTGTGTACACACACACCCCTGGAAAGGTCTGTCTGTACAACCCCGCTTCATCCTGCCACAACACCCCACCTCTTGGGGTTTGGCTGAGAGCAGAGAAATAAGCAGAGAAGGATCTGCCAGGAACGCTGCTGCTGCTGCTGCTGCTGCTGCTGCCTCCTCTTCCTCTCCACCTCCAAGTGTAGCTGGAAACAAAACTGAGTAGACTAGTCTAGAAATATACATACAAAGAGTAGAAATACAAGATCAGGCAGTATCAAAATAACTTCCATAGGAGTGGCAAAATTAACATACAAAAGCCAGGCACTGGGTGGGGAAAATGCACACCGCCACAGGGTGAGCAATTATTTAAACTTTTGTGTGGGGAAGTACCGTATATATTGCTTTTTGATTCAGATAGCCAGAGCAGTTTGCAATAAATTAATCATAACAATTTCAACAGCTGCAGACACAAGAAGCAATCTACATTTATGATAAAATCAGGGGAAACTGACCAATAAAAGCAGCTACCACAGATCATCTATTACAAATCTTGGAGAGGTCTTAACCTGTCACCTAAACCAGGACTAGGGAATATTTTTCCCCCCAACAAGGGCCATATTCTCTCAAAGAGAATCTCTCCTGGGCTGCATGCAGACAGTGAGCACTGGGCCAGAGCCACCCCACTTTCTCTTACGATCACGACCTGGTTTGCAGAGCATGAGTTGTCGTTGAATCATGAGTTGTCATTACGTGCGAACCCTGCACTATGGTTTAACTATGGGTTGTTAACCACGAAGAAACCAGGAAGAGAACTCATGGTTTGTTGTTGAGTTATTCATGGTTAGCAACCCATAGTTAACCCACAGCACAGGGTTCACATGTAATGACAACCCACAATTCAACGACAACCCATTCTCATTCGATACTCTGGGTTGTCGTTACATGCGAACCAGGCCTCTGTTTCTCTCTTAAGAGGAGAAAGAGAGAAATAGTGTGGGGGTGGTGATAACAGTAAGGGATAGAGAGGAGTGGTTGTGGTGATCTTATGTTGAGATCATCACTATCCTACAATCTGTTAAACTGTCAATATTGAAACCCAGTGTGGCTTAGAGCAGTGGACGGGGACTCAGGAGATTCGGGTTCTAATCCCCACTCGACTATGAAGCTCACTGGGTAACTTTGGGCCAGTCACCAGCTCTCAGCCTAACCTACCTGACAGGGTTGTTGTGAGGATAAAATGGAGAAGAGGATTATATAAGCCACCTTGGGTTCCTTGCAAAAGGGAAAAAGGCAGGATATAAATGGAATAAATAAATATTGGTCTGTTTTGCATGAAATTTGCATTTTAAGGGTTTAAACATCTACCCCAAAGCAAAGTACGGTATTCATGCTGAGATTGTGACAGTTCATTTTAAACGCAGTTTACAAAGACAGGAAATGCAAACAAAAAACAACAGGGAAAAAACCTTAATGTGTACATTACCTTGAATAGATATCAGAGAGGTGACTGAGAAATTTGTAATTAAAATACATGTCACTAGTGAAAACAGCTTCAGTATCACAGGAATATCAGAAGCCCAACTCCTGCAGTTCTGTTGCAGAATATAGCTTCCGACTCCACTATCGTAATATATATGATGACTGCATACATTGCATGCTAACTAACACCCTAGTTTTGAAAGACTTACCACTAAAACTGTATTCACAAATATAAATGAAGGCTAGAGTTATGTGTGCATCTTGACTGATGGTTTTTAATAATCAAATTATTGCCAATGATCAAGAAGAGTAACATACAAAAGTATCAACAGCTAAACAGAAGAGAAGTCCCATAATCATAGGGAAGGGGTGGGGAACCTCCTGCCCACAGGGCCTCCCCACCCACCGATATTCTGCCAGGCCCCTTTTCTGTACCTCTCTCCCCTTTGTGATCTCCCCCACCTCAGGCTGTTGAGCTGAGCAGTGAGAAAACAGCTGGGTGGTGTGGGGAGAAAGAGACTCCATAGAACCCTTTCCTCCATACCTCAGCTGTTTTCTATCAGTCAGCTGAGGAGCAAGGTGGAGGAGATTGTGAAGAGGGTGAGGCTTTGTTCTGTTCTGTTCTGTTCAGCAGATGCCTGCTGAAGAAAGGGTCTAGCTCAGTTGGAGCCCTGCTAGAGAAGGAGTGGCAGAGGGGAAGTTGCAGAAGCATGGTCAGGCAAGTCCAAGGTCAGGTCTTAGAAAGGCAAAATGAAAAAAAAAAAATGGATAGCACCACAGTGCACTCCCAATGAGACCAGGAGCCAGACAAGCTTAACTTGTACTGTTGTTCCAACAAAGGTACCTTGTTTGCTTTAAAGGCCTTTGATTGCAACAACGCAGAGGCAGCTTCAGAGCTAGAGTCCAAGGATGATAATGCGACCTCTTCTGGATGCAGTGGGGCTGGCTCTACACAGGCCTTGCTGGGGAAGAGGGGTCTGAGGAAGGAGGGAATCTCAAGATGTGCTTCTGACGCCCAATCCTCTTCCTGGGTTGAGAGATTTTCTATATCGGAGGACTCTTCCTCTGAGAAGGGTGGATTGCAGACTTGGATATTGACAGACCGATATTGACAGGCTTAAACCTCATCTTCCCCAGGATCTCCCTTCCCACTGCTTAGCTGATAAGTGGAAAACAGCTGAGCAATATTTGGTTGGGAGTGGGAGATCACCAGGAAAGTGAAGTTTAAACCTCCCTCCCAAGTGCTCAGCTGATGAAGTGGGGTGTGTCTGAATGTGGGTATGCAAGAGGGTGGTGTGTGTGTGTATGTACGTACAGTACGTGTGGATGCTCTACGTACTTTTGCCTGTGGCTCCACCCACTACAGGAATGTAGTTCCTGAGGGGGAATGGAGTCCTCAGATTCGAAAAGGTTCCCCACCCCTGTCATAGGGTTTTATTCCAATATTTATTTTAATTATTTCTGGGTCTTCAACTGATTTTCCATAACTATGTATCAGCTGCTGAAAACCCATAGAAGTATATATTTTATATGAATTTATGCAAGCATAAAATCATGTTTCACTTGACAATGTCCCCAGGTATGTGCTAAGGGTGGATTTAATTATGGTTATGTGTCGTTACAGTGGAAACAGTCTTTCTGTCAGATTTAACACTTTTAGAAAAACCTACATCTGCGAGCCTTTCTTCTTCTTTTTTTATACTTTGCTTTTCACACAGAATTAAAAATGAATGAGTGTTTGTTGGTTAGATAAAAATGGCCTGCAGGTGATACACCATATGGTATTTATAATAATTTGCTTTTTAATTAAGTAAATATAGGATCCTGTAAAATATCACCAGCCTGGGGAAAAAAATCTAGTGCAAAACAGATTTTCTCTCTTACATGGGTAGATTATTCTCACGTTGGACTTGATATCCCCATGAAGTAGTCATTAATAAAACTTGATTTAATAAAGCACCAACAATTAATCATGTGAATAGTCTCATTTGTTACCTCTTTATTACAGTAAAATAAACTACGAATGTGTTTGAATTTAAGAACATGCTTAAGGGCTTTCGCAAATCAATTTGTATAATGCTCACAGTAGAAACATTTGTCCTTATCTTTTAATTTTACAGTTATGTTTTAATTGTTCACTAACAGATCAGAAGATCAGGGGTTAAAAAACAACAACAACCCAAGATGTCCTCAGGGCCAAATAACTTCTTATTGGGGCTGCTGTCCTACACACCAGTTACTAGGGAGTAAACCCCACTGAAGCCAATAGAACTTACTTCCAAATGAAAATGTAAAGAAATTAAACAACAGAAAAATGAGAAAGCTCCCATTCCATGGGAAAGTTGCACAGGCCCTCTTGGATGTAATGGTACCTCTAACATAATCTGGAACAGGATCTAGACATCTTAATCAGCTCTGTGACTCCATGTATTACTATATGTCACTATATGAATGTTATTGAAATCAATGAGTGCGCCAGCAGGGGGCACTTCTTGCTTCTCAGCAGCAGCTGCAAGTTCAGTCAAGTGTAATCGATCCCCCCATTGTTATGAAGCTCTTGGTTTGGGTGCATTGTAGAATGTGAGGCTTTTTGAAAACTGGTAGTGCAAACCACTGAAATAATTTTTGCATCAAATTTAATTAATTATATAGGTCTATAACTCACACAGTTATATGAATCTTTGTCTGGATACAGAAAAGCTTTCAACTAAGTCCAGTGGAGTTACCCATTTAGAGTTGTGGAGTCTGTCAAATTCCTACTGGAATTTATCTCATGGATAAATTATGTATTATGTATGCTATCCTCAGGGCTGTCAACAAGGATAGGCATGGTTGGGCACCTGCCAAGGGCCTACACCCCAGCAGGGGCCCACTGAAAAGAGCTCCCTGGAGTTGCTCCTCCTCTTCACCACTGCAACCTACTTGTTAACCTGCCTCTCGCTCTGGCCCAGACAACAGAGGTGGTGAGAAGGAGGAGCACTAGGTGCCACAGCCTGCTTGCCCACTGGCTCTCTCTGCCTGTCCAGGAAGCAAGAGGTAGCAATGATGAAAAAAAGGATGAGGAGCAATAGAAGCTGGTGACTATGCTGGGAGAAGGTAGACACAGTGAGGGAGCGGGGCTGTTGAGGGTGTCTTGCCCAAGGGCCCTCAAAAACCTGGAGCCAGCACTGGCTGTCCTGTACTCCAGAGTAAAACCAATGGATGGAGTAAGCTCCATACCACAATGCTCGGGGTGGGGGGTGGAGGGAAGAGATTAAACAGGCTGATTGTTGGAAAATTACTACCCCTCTAGTGAAAGAATGGCTGATCAAGTCTTCGGACATTGCAGAAATGTACAAATGAACTGAAATTAATCAAATAACTGGATCTGTCTTCTCAACTCATTCAGTAGGAAAACAGACGTCATTAATTTCTTACTGAATGTACAATGTGGTTGGTTTAAAAAAAAGTGCATTTTTTATATTAATGAAATGTACAACACAGATTATGGGTACAACAAGAAACTAAATGCACTCACTGTGGATCTCTGAAAAATGGCTTTAGAACTGCTGTACAGTACAGTATGTGCATAATTGTATTTAGAGTGTTGGAGAAGGGAAGATCAAATAAGAAATCAAACACTTGCCTAACATGGTTACTATTCTCTTTTACTTAACCTATCGCAACCAGATTGAAAAAGGATTTTCCTCAGATTTGGTAGTGTCTCTATAATACTAGGATTCATAATCCAATCCTATAATCTGTAGTGAAAGGGGGAAAGAACAAGGCCATAGAATCATAGAGTTGGAAAGGACCTCAACTCCTTTGAGTTGGAAAGGACCTCAAGTCCAACCCCCTGCCGATGCAGGACATCCATTATTACAGCATATGTGGCCATGCAGCCTCTACTTAAAAACCTCTAACAACGGAGAATCCACCACCTTCTGTGTCAGTCTGTTCCACTGCCAAACAGTTCATACCATCAAAAAATTCTTTCTAATGTTTAGTCAAAATCCTTTAACTTGAACCCATTCATTCAGGTCCTACCCCCTGCGTAAAAGAAAACAATTTTTCTCCATCTATTTTTCAAATATGAGGCCATCATATTGTTTCTTAATTGTCTTTTACAGGCTAAACATACCCAACTTCTTCAAGCTTTCCTCATAGGTCTTGGGTTCCAGGCCCCTTGCCCTCCTCCTCTGGACACATTCCAGTTTGTTGATATCCTTCTTAAACTGTGGTGCCCAGAACTGGACACAATATTCCAGATGAGATCTGACCCAAGCAGAATAGAATGGTACATTACCTTTTGTGATCTGGACATTCTATTTCTGTTGATGCAACCTAGAATTGCATTAACCTTTTTTAGGTGCTGCATTGCACTGCTGACATGTCTAGCTTGTGGTCTACTAAAACCCCTAGGTCCTTTCCACATGTACTGCTGTCAAACTAGGTGTCACCCATCCTATTTTTGTGCCACTGATTCTTCCTTCTTAAATGCAGAACTTTACATTTATCTTGGTTGAAATTCATTTTGTTAGTTTTGACTCAGTTCTCCATCTTGTCAAGATCATCTTTGAATCCTGTTGCTGCCTTCTAAGGTACAGTATTAGCTACTTCACCCAGTTTGGTGTCATCTACAAATCTGATGAACATCTCTTTATCCATTCATCCAAGTTTATAAAGATGGTAAACAACACTGGGTCAAGGACAGACCCCTGCAGCATCCCACTTGTCACTTCTCTCCAGGCTGACAAGGAGCTGTGGGATGACCACTTCCATCAACCAGTTACAAATCCACTTAACAGTAGCATTGTCTAGCCCACATTTTACCAGCTTGACAACAAGACTATCATGGGGGATTTTGTCAAAAGCCTTGCTGGCATCAAGATATACTACATCCATAGTATTCCCCTGATCTACTAGGTTAGTCTGGCATGACTTGTGCATCAAGTGACACTAGGTGTGCATCAGATGACGCCTTTTTGGAAATCAGTCTTAAAGCATTTTCAGATGTGAGGCTGAAACCAGTTTTCATTTACCGTAAATTGATCTGCAATGAAAATGTAAAAGATATGTTGTCCAGAATGTAGTACCTTAAATTTAACATCTATTTTAAGTTTCTTTCCCACACTTACGATATGCACACATGGCATAAACAGTGTGAGAGAGGCACAAAAAAGTGTTTTTGTTACATTATTTGTAACATGAGTATTCTTAGTAATTTCCATTATTTTAGTTTCAACTTGTTCCAACAGTAGATTGCTTATTTAGAACACATTGTCACATGTTAATTCCTTGAAATCCTTGTTTTCCTTTAAACATTTTTTTACAGGAAGCTTTATTTCCCTATCCTTTTTTAAAGTTGGTCTAAGTCTTTCAACTATAACTTTAAGAAGTCTATTTTATGGATTATTACCATTTAACAATTGCTGCTATCGAAATGCAGCAAAATCTCCTTCTAATCTATAAGAAGCAAGTTGTGTGTGTGTGTAGATTACAAGGACTTGTTTTAAATGGAGTGACTGGCGTTCCACATTTTATAATGAGAGCTTCCCAAGGAACTGCAGATCAGGCACTTAAGTCCACTGGCAGAATTACAAATGCACATGAAAACCTGCCTTTCTTTCAGGTCCAGCAATGCCTTGTTTTTCTGCTTCTCTTCAGCACCGCAGACTTTCTTTGTTGCTATCCTGTACTTCTTACCGAGCGCTATTCTTTCCCCGTAAATAGCCATAACCTAGCCGTCTAACCTTTCTACGCATCCTATAAAGATTTTGATCGACAGGCTGTGGGTACCATCCGTTGGTATATGCATGTGCCTCCCCTTTTGTCTCTGCTTTCGGAGGATCATTTTTCTGTGTTTCCTGTGTTTCAGCGCGTGTCCAGCTTTGTATTCTGCATCCTTCCTGTTTGTACACTTTATACGTTGACACAAAAGGATATATGAAAAACAAGAAAAGTGCGAGCAGACCAGAGCATGCGTGCGCGTGTTATTTCATCCCCGCTAGAGATTTCATGCCGCTTGATACAAAAGGACTCCTAAGTCCTAACCAATCCAGAAACACGTCTCTGTGGCCAATCCAAAGCTGCCTTACACAGTGGCCTTGAAAAAGGAAGCATAATATCCAAGGTTTCTTTTTCTTCTTTTGCCTGCCTGCGTGCCTGCTGCTTGCAGACTCTCTGTGCGGGGGTGTCACTGTATTCAGGGCTATATCGAAGACTGGGCAAGATCTATCCACAGAAGGAACAAAAGAATCCTAGGCAAATAATCTTTCTTCCCCCTCCGCTTTTTTCTTTTTCTTTTTTAGCTTGAAGGCTTTTTTGCTCATGTAATGCACTCACTCACCCAGGAAATCAAATCCTTCTCCAGGTCTAATCTGAGGAAACAATGCACCAGAGTCACGACTTTAACTGGGAAGAGAATTATAGAGACATGGAAGGATGCTCGGATGATGCAAGTGGTGGAAGTAGCTGATGACAAGGACGGGGATGCCTGCGGTTATGTGCAGGACCTGAGCTTGGATCTGCAAGTTGGTGTCATTAGGCCTTGGCTGTTGCTGGGTATGTAGGTGGAGCCAAAGCAGCAGAATGGTTAAGAAACGGGTGCATGTGGATGGGTATAAAAACGGTATTTTTAGATTGCCAAAGAGCCTCCCGGTTCTTTTTCTAGGTTTCAAGACGCGGAAAGGGTTTTTCTTGGCTCCGTACTTTTATCTTGTAAGGGTGCAATCCTATGCATGTTTAGATAGGGGGTGGGGGGGAATCCTACAACTCCCAGCATTCCCCAACCAGCAATGTGCTGAGAGTTGTACTCTCCCCCTCCCCCGTCTAAACATGCATAGGATTATTTTATTTATTTATTTATTTTCTGCTTTTTACCACTAATCATTTATTTAGTGTCCACAGTATTATTTCAGGTTAAAACAACAACCACCTTCATCAGAATAAGCTGGGCCATCTATTTTTCTATAGGTTATTCCTTTTCCAGACTTATGGATAATATGTCTTCTCTCCTCACAGGATCGCAAGATGCTGCTCATGACCTGGAGACCATGAAAAAACATAGGGTAATGAGCTATGTCAATAAGCTGTCTCATGTTAAACACAGATAGAACTTTTCAACATGTTTTCAAATTTGTTATCCTTCCAAAAAAATATACCTTGCTCAGCATTTATAGGAACTGCAAAATGTATTTCTATCTTAATTCCTCTATAAGCCTGTAGGTAACCGAAATGGATCCTACACACACTTGCATGGAAATAAGTTCCACTGAAATCTGGGACGTAAGCTGCAATCCTATGCACACTTAGTAAGGAGTAAGCCTTGAACTTAGTGGGGCTTACTTCTGATTTAACATGCTCAAGATTGCACCGTAATCTCCATGTAATATGTTTAGGGGTTGGATCTGATCTTTGTCATACTTAGAGTAGGCCCACTGAAATCAATGGGATTTCAGTTAATCATGTATAATTAAGTCTGGATCGAATCCTAGGGTTAGAGGGTGGGTTCAAGTGAGCTGCTTTTACAGGATTTTTCAACTCCATTATTTAACTTATTTAACATTAAGTAAAACAATAATAATAATTAAGGCCAATTTTAATAGTTGCTGATTGAAAAATATTTCATCTCAATCCTGCACTTGGGTTCATGGCATTAAATGGCAGAAAGTTAGCCTTTGTGGCAGATTCGTCAGATGTTGGCTTGAAGTCTGCAACCATGCCGGAATTTGGGGATCGCAAAGCTGGCTTGCTGTCTTGATTTTCTGTCTTCTGTATTTTAGGTGACCCATGTTCTAAACGTAGCCTACGGAGTTGAAAATGCCTTCCCCCATGACTTTATATATAAGACCATCCCTATCCTTGACCTTCCTGAGACTGACATCCTCTCCTATTTCCCTGAATGCTTTGAATTTATTGACCTAGTCAAGTTAAAGGTAAATTGTTGCAATGTGTGGTTACTGGCTGTGGGTGGTACATGGCAGTAGAAGAAGAAAGGAAGAGCTAGTGTGCATTTTTGACAGGCTGCTGAGGCATTAGGGCAGTGTTATCCAACCTTGGGTCCCCAGATATTTTTGGCCTACAACTCCCAGCATGCTCTACGCTACGCTGGCTGGGGTATGCTGGGGGTTGTAGGCCAAAAACATCTGGGGACCCAAGGTTGGAGAACACTGCATTAGGACCTTCTTAAGCAACTTCCATATTCAGATCAATTAAAATAACTTGGGCTCCCACTCTGAAATACTGAACAAAAAGTCTGAATGTGAAATGGCAAATTTCACCAATAGTAATTATTTGGTTGTCTTGTCCCCCCCATGGTTACTGTGATACATTTTCTGTTCACCTTACTATAGCCAGGCAAATAGACAACTTCAGAGAACATTTAGAAACTTGCTTAAATTGGGGCCTTCGATTTGAACATTTTCAGTTCTTAACTAAACAAAACTTTTTTCAAAAGTAACAGCTCAATCCTATACATGCCTACTCAGAAGTAAGCCCCATTGGGTAGTATCCCATCAATCCTGCTGTGCTCCTGCTGTTTCTGTTGCACCAGCGGGACCCACTGCTACTGCAACAGGAAACTAGCGCTTCCTAAAGCAATCCAGAAATAAGTGAGATGCACGTTTCCGGAATGGGACCAGGACAGCAGAGCTCCCTTCTGCAAGCTCCGCTGGCCTGTCCCATTCCGGAAACGAGCATTTCAATTTGATTCCGTTTGCTTCAGGATCCACTGGCTTCCTGTTGCGCTAGCAGTGGGTCTCTCTAGCTCACAGGCAGTGTTAGATACTGCCTGTTAATGTAAATGAGGTCTACTTCCAGTTGAGTAGAGGATTGCAGCCTAAGCCACATTTCTTAGCTAATATCACTAAACCTAACTTTAGACTCTACCCGCATTGCTCAAGCACTGCAGGCAAAAATCACATGCTACAAATCAGCACAAAATTGGGCACACACATAAGCCCATGGATTATGACACTGAGTTGCATAGGAAAAATTAAGATTTTACATTCATATAAGTAATTAGGATTTTTCCCTATCTTATGCTTTGATGGGCAAAAGTATGTTTATATTTAGCATGAGTATTTTATAAAGCTAAAGTACTCCTGCACATAGCCAGTTATCTTGTATAAGGAAATCAGAGCTTGATCTGTTTCATATAATCTGTTCATTTGATGCTACATGCTGACAATATCTTGACTTTTCAAACCTGGTTCCAGATTATTCCATGAGATCTACCATTTTCATTATTTAGCTAGTTTGGAATGAAGGAAGATATTGCACCATCAAGCTTTGTGTTATTTTAGAACACAGTGTATTGTTTACAAGTTACCTGAAACGTGTATTCATTTCATGCCCCCCTGGAAGTTTCCAGTTACGGTTTCCACTTCATTGCTAAATTAGATTTGCCATTCTAAGTGGCTTCTGTGTCACTGTTCTGCTGCAGAAGTTTAATTTTTCAGTTCTTATACTCAAGAGTGCTTTTATAATCTTTTCTGACAGTTCTAATGCTTCATAGAGCACAATGCTTTTGTAATGCAGCTGGAAAAAAGAGATAATTTATGCACCTCTCATGGAAACTACCCAACAAAGCAGGACAAATGAATAAAGCATGAGATTATAAATTGCCTCAGTAAAGTAAACAAACCTATAATTGGAGACACTTTTTTTGATACTTCCAGTGCATCATGAAATAGGCTTTGGCCCAAACCTGAAGTTTATTAAGGAAGATTAGGATTGCAAAATGATCTTTCTTCAAATTTGTCCAGGTTGATTTGTTGCCTACAGCTATATAGATTAAGGAAAAAATGAAACTGCATTATGCAGTATGATCAAAGGAAACAAAAGTATTAGACTAATGCTCAGCTTCTTGAGTCAATTGCCCGGTTCAGGCATAATCCTAAACTATTGTTTAGTGGCATGTAAATGAGCTGGAGTCTCAGGCTAGAGAGCCCTCCTTTCTCTTCCTCTTCCTCTGGCATATGCCAAAAGAGGAGATCAGAAGCATCCACTTCTGGGCTTAAACTAAATGCAGTGTGCCATTACTTCCAACAAGGACAAACGGGGGTTAATTTAAACTATGGCTGCCTGTTGTGTCCGCCTGGGTTGGTGGGAGGAGGCTTTATGCCCCCAGCATCCTCGAAGCTACTGTAAGCATGGAAGCAGTGATGCCTCTTGTCTGGTTTGCTGAGTGGGGACCCCTCTCTCCCCCCACACCTCAGCGACCCCAAAGCAGCAATGGCTGTTGCCCTGAAGCTATCTCTGCTCCCTGCAGATCTTGTGCAGGACCACTGGGATGGAGGTGAGGTTAAGGCCTCTCACCCCTGTGTATGTGTGTTTCTGCCAAACATAGATTTAATAGTTTATTTATTTAATATATTTATTTACTGCCCATCAGCCAAAAGGTTCCCTGGGTGGTTTACAAGAACAATAGGATAAAAACAATAATCTTAAAACCAAAAATCATTAAAATAGAGATACAAATACAGTATAATACAATACAATAAAAGAAAGTAGCCAGATGAATCAGACCAGAGGTACAGAAGTGATAATAAAAATGGGAATAAAAATCTAACCATTAAAATATTGGGTAAATAAAAAGGTCTTCACCTGGCGCCTGAAGGAATAAAGAGTAGGCGCCAGGCGCACCTCCTTGGGATGTTGATTCCAGAAATGGGGTGGCACAACTGAGAAGGCCCTTTGATAGTTGATAGGCAATTATTGACTGGGACCTAAAGAACACAGAAAATGCTTCCATGCAAATGGAGTTGGGTGTCACTGATTCCCTCCCCCAACTGCATTGAATGCCACTATGGAGGGTTACTCAAACCCCTCAGGAGTAAGTTTTCAGCATGCGTGAGGGACTGCAGTGGAAACATGTGCAAGAATATTGGTGCATCTAAGTAAATGATAAAAATATTTACTAAGAAGTTACTGGGAACTTGTATAGTATTATAAGACCTACATACGAGAAAGCTATTTCTGAGAACTTTGTGCAGGGGCTTGCTCAGACTGGTGCTTAAAATGCCTATATAAGAAGAGAAAATGACATTAAATCCATTATTATTGGTAATGGTTTTCTAAATATGTTCTCTCTCTCTCTCTCTCTGAGGAGGATGGAGTGGTGCTTGTTCACTGTAATGCAGGAGTCTCTCGTGCAGCAGCAATCGTTATAGGCTTCCTAATGTGCTCAGAAAGACTCAATTTTGCCAGGGCTTTCTCTTTGGTGAAAAACGCAAGACCTGCAATTTGTCCAAATCCTGGCTTCATGGAGCAACTCCACAAATACTATCAGCGCAACGCTGAAAAACCCGGAAACTTAAATGCTATGGAATGATGAAAGGGGAAGAATGTGTGGTTTCATTGAAATGAACAAAGCCTTGAACTTTTTTTTTTACTCCAGTGTACAGTTACAGCGGAAAAACTGTCGTTGTAAACTTCCATTCACTCTTCAATGTATAATTTAAAATCCACTTCACCTCAAATTAATTGTTCTGGGTTTTTTTTAAATGTTCAAAATAATGGGTCTAACAATAATGAACCAACATGGCTTCACTAGGTATCATTGGTTTGGTGCTTGTTTCCTCACTTATTAACTGCGTTCTACCAAAAAACCAAAAACAAATGTGTTTTGGACAGCCTTCCCCAACCTGCCGCCCTCCAGATGTTTTGGACTTCAACTCCCATCAGCATGGTCAATTGACAGGAATGCTGGGAGTTGAAATCCAAAATGTCTGGAAGGCACCATACTGGGGAAAGCTGCTTTAGGGCATCACAGTCAGAATTATAGCTATTTGTTGCATCATCTGTCTATAAAACAATTTAGGGCGTAATCCTGCGCAAGTTTAGATGGAAAAAAGACCTACAACACCCAGCATCCCTTCAGCCAGCCATGGAATTGGAGGACTTTTTTTCTTTTAAACATGCATTAGATTGCGCCCCATTAGTTCTAGCAGTTCTTCATTCTCTTCAGGAATAATTTGTCACAAGGACTCGTTTTTACCAAAATGTGTGTGTGAGGCCGCAGTGGGGTCAGTCAGGCTCTAGGCCAGCCTTCTCCATCCTGGTGTCATCTAGATGTGTTGGTCTACACCTGGGAGTTGTAGTCCAAGGCCTCTGAAGAGCACCTGGTTGGGGAAGGCTGCTCTCAACTGCTGGTTTCCAGGATGAGGCTGGCTGTCAGTCCAAGCCAATCAGAGACAGGATTCAGCCTTGGGGGCGGCTGCCAATGCTCAGGCTGGTAGTGCAACATAGGTGGCACCCTTCAACCCCAGACCGCCAAACGTGCAGTGAGACCATGGCGCTGGTGGTAAGGTACTGGAGCATGACTGCTGGAAGACTCAGTTCCAGATGATCCAATCTTGCAGGGCCTTACAGTGGCTTGGGGTGTGGGGCAGGCTTGCGAGATGGATCAATTACAAGACATTTCAACTGTTCCACTCAAAAGTACAGGTGGATAGTAAAAGTAAGTAATAGGTAGGCTCATTCGCTGAATTTGACTTCATTGTCACATTGAAACTATATCCACCTGACACATCTGGAAAAATGTAGTTAGTTCTTTTAATAAGGATTTTTATGTCTTGAATTTGTCTTTGAAATCCCTTTCAACAGATATTTATTGACTAGTCCATAATGATCACAAGTGAGACTCACAACAGGCTGTTGTAGTGGGGAGTGCTCCTGCCAGCCATGCCTTCTTTCAGGAGACTCCCATTTTGTTCCCCTCCCTGTGCCTCATTTTTTGTCCTCTCCATCCCCACTGGACAATCACTATTCTATGGCCACTAGGATGCTCAGTGAGCTATTTGAGGCTGCTGTTTTTGCCCCCTTAGGTCCCCCCACCAGACTTTTTCTGTCTCTGCAATCCTTGGTGTTCACCCAAGCATGCAGATTCCCCCCCCCCCCCCCCGTTTCTCAGCAACCCTGTTCTGGCTATACAGGCATAACTCAGCATCTGGGTTCACTATAATCTCTATGATGATGATACTGTGAATGATGTGTTCTCACTATGACTTGTCCTGCTTATATGATCCTTCGCTCGCCTTCCAGGGGACCGCTCTGTTGTTTACGTCCTATTAAAGCTAGTCCCTTGTGTAAGCACACTAGAGGATCCTATCAACAGCCAGAACTAACCGGTTTAAACAAAATGATCTTTATTTTTAAACATCAAGATCACAGGGTTTGTACAATGCATGCTAGGGTTGCCCTTGGCAACCTGGCCCCTGCTTCTATGTAAGCTAGAAAGAAGACATGAGGAATGTTCCTTATTATTGAATATTTTCAATAATAAGGAAACTATTCAATAATAAGATGTTACAAGCGGGACTTGCAACAAAATGTTGCGAGGTTTTCCCGCTCTCCATGAATTTTCTTGTTCATCCTGGAATAGGAACCTTGTGGCGCAGCTCAGGTCTTCTGGGGGAAGTTGAATAAGGGGAGGGGGAGAGAAAAAGACACCCCCAGTCTTCCCCAGCTGTGCTATATAGTGTTAGGCAGGTCACATTTGGAGACGGCTGCCAGTCCCAAACAAGCACTTTACTGCTCTATAGAAGGGCTGGTGGATCTGGAGAATGGGAAAGGGAAAAGTTGTCATTTTTCCTTTCCTTCACCCTGAAACATCCACAAACACACACACACAACAGGGAGGTGAGGTTTGTTTGTTTTTTAACTTCATGGCATGCATTCTGCAACTCCCTCTCCAAGATTCACACAGTTGTCAGGCACCTGAGCAGGCCAATTCATCTCTCCCCTTGCAATCCATTTCCACTCCTTCCCCATAACTAACACCCTAACATTGCACATCTCAATTACTCTCAACCATAGGCTGCTAAATATATTCACACAGTCTACCAAATTTCTGGTTCATCTAGATTCTCCCCCTGCCCCCATCCTCAGGGCAAAAGTGAGAAGTGATCAAAGAAAACCATGGAGAAATCCAGGATTTTAGTGTAGCTGTGACTGGGCAGCAAAGTGCTGCCCCCACCCAACAAAATGTAGCAGCAAAGACAGGAGTTCCTGTAGTTTGTGCTCAATGTGAAACCATTACCGTAAGTTCCGTCTCCAGACAATGAGATGAGCTACAATAAGAATGGTCTTATCTCTATGCCCTCAATATTTTATAAGTCCTAGAATCTTACGGATCATTACACTATTTTTGGCAGTTTTAAAAAAACAATTTACAAACTTCCATACTATTGCATATCTGGGGAGTCTCCCCAAGTATGTAGAAACCACTCTTATTTTTGGGTGATCCCCTTTTTTAAATTGATAAGAATTCAGCCATCAAAGCTCACTCCTAGAGAGAATTTAAAAAATGGTATATGAACATATACATATACTGCTGATGTTACTACTACTACCACTACTATATAGGGCATGCCTGATTTAATGTCTGCTAGCAGTTTCTAAAAAGTGTCCTTTCAGTTAAGTTGGAAATGTAGGGAGTTATCTGGACAGCTATACCAGGCAGGCAGACTTCAGGCTTGTGGAATCTACTTTGTGTTTTTTTTTTACTAGAAATCTGAGGTCAACCAACAAGAGCCAGCTGCAAATAGTGGCTTGGAGTGAGGGTAGAGCCAGATTAAAAATGGTGGCTCTTGGAGCAGAACCAACTACCTACTGTATCCCATAAGCATCCACTGGGATGATTGGATATACAGTCAACCCCCCCACCCCACCCCACCCCACCCCACCCCCAGCTTTCTTAATTTCAGCGGTTTATTTAGAACAAAAGGAAGGCACCTTTTTGTTGTTGCTGTTATTAAACAGTTGGGCATCAGAAACCCTTGCCAATCTACTGTAAGTCATTCAGCGATTTACTAGCAGATCCTGATCTATCTTCTACATGCCTCCATGCTCATTTTGTTAAACAGTTAAAACCTCAGGTGAGGTTGGGAGCCTCACTGATATTCTAGTAGTCATGCCTCTTCAAAGACACAGCTGCTACAGCCGTGGTGGGAAGTGAAACCAAAGCCAGTGCTGCTGTTGCTATCAACCACCATTCCAATTTCTCATGCTCCAGTGACATTTGGTATTTATTTATCTGAAATATTTTTATGCCGCTCCTCAGCCAAAAAGGCTCCCAGAGCAACTTACATATAATCAATTAAACAAGACAGTCCCTGCCGGAAGGCTCACAATCTAAAAAGATACAACACACAAGGAAAAAGGAATGGGGAGGGAAGAAGGCGGAAAATTAATTCTTCTGGCAGGGCTGATGGAACTGCTGTGCGCTCCCTCTCATCTCCCTCTGTACAGCCCGCTGGAATGGCTGCTGGTGGTGACATGGCCTGCTTAGCACAATCCAGTGGCAATCCAACTAAATTTATCTCTGCAGCAGATATTTACAATATCAGGGCAGCTTACTAAAACAAGATAATAAAATAGTATCACAATAAAAACACAGTAAAGCAAGACATAGTAGAAGGATATTAAAAAATAAAAATAAATCAACAACCCCAGCATAATGCAGCATCTACAAAACATCAAGATCTGGATAAATAAAAAGGTTTTATTATTTTTTACCTGGCACCAAAAAGAAAAGATAGTGCCAGGTTAAGCTTCCCAGGGAGGTAATTCCAAGTCGGGTGCCACGACAGAAAAGGCCCTGTCCCATCAACAGGCATCTCATTTCTGAAGGTGGGGTAATAGTGAGCAAAAGCCTCAGAAACTGATCTCAACAGCTGGGCAGATTCATGTGAGAATAGGCAGTTGGTCTCTATCTTTTGCTTTACTGTCTTTCCGCCAGTGGTGCACCTAGAGTTGGACCCTGGGGCCAAAGTCCAGGGCCCTTCAGCCAAGGAACCCCACAAATGACCACCCAGAGTGGCAGCTGATGAGGGTATCAGGGCAGCAGAAGCAAACTTCATTTTCTTCCTGCAGTCATGATGGTGCTGATTTAAAATGCAAAACAGCACATGCTCAGAGTATTTCTTATCAGGACTGGCAAAGTTTTGTTCTAACGTATCATAAATTTAGAAGCAGTTTTGAAGCATGGAATGGTGATTGGAAGTCGTGGCAGGAAGAAGACAAGAAATGTTAGTTGCGTGTGTGCTTCACAACTGAAGATACACATGGCCGTCTAGAACCATTTTTAGGGTCTAAAATTACCTAGCTGCATCACTGCTTCGTCATGACTGTATTGTCTGTCTGCACCTTGGCAATGTTTAAACTTTTCCTAGCCTACTGCAGGCTTTTGCAGTGTAATTTATTTTAAAGGGCTTAAAAACACACACAACCCAAATTTCCCCCTACATATGAAGACGGGAGTTTGAAATACCATGAATGTATTTCTCTTCCTTCTTAGACAGAGACACTGCAACCAAAAATAATAGCTTCAGTAAAAGTCCTTGATTTCTCCCTTATCTCCTATGAGCAGCTGTCACTTTTACCACGCAAAGGGGAGATAGTCATGGCATCATCATGTAGCTCTCCCTCTAGAAACGTCCTATGAGTCTGACTACTACAGAAAGATTTCGGCGAGGTTCAGCGAGGGGAAAAGACCATAGAGAAAAGGAGAGCACGTCAGCCTTAACTCTATGGTTACGTCTCTCTCGCTTTCGGAAGTGACGTATTGCCGGTGCATCGCGGGCAAGAGCCGAGCTTCCGCCACATTTGAAAGTGACTAGTTTAGGTAGACGGGGGAGGGGTGCCTGTGCTCGCGTGCTTCGTTGCTGGCCTCCCGGCGCGTGGGGCGTATATGGCTGCCTTTGCTATGGAGCTGCCGCTGCCTTCTCCCTCTGTGGGTGAGTAGCCTCCGGCCCTTCAGAGTCTCTTGGCTTGGCTCCTCTTCCCCTCCCGCCTTGGCTCGGTCCCGGCTCTTCCCGGCGTTCTGTTCTTGCCGCTGCTTCCCTTCTCAGGGCTCGGTCGGGTCCGGCGGAGTTTGCGGGCTGTCAACGGCCGCCCTCGACTCCGCGCGTGCATGCGGGGAGACTAGAACGCGCCAGCGCGGCGGGGTGTGTGTGTCGGGCGGAGGCACTCCTCAGCTGCGTCTTGGGTGGGGTGGGGTGGGGTAGTGATTCCGTCTTGGGCAGGGTGGGGCCGTGGCTGTGACGTCAGTGGGCGCGAGTCCCTCGACTCTGGGAGGGCAAAGACTTTGGACAAGCGAGTGGAGGCGGCCCTAAGGAGGGAGGAGGAGAAACATCGGGCAGGTTCAGCGGCCGGGTTGTTGGGCAGGTGAACTCTCAAGGCGTCTTCAAGCGCGTTCAAAGGATCACCTCGACTCCTACGCGGGAAGCTATGTCTGCTTTCAGGCCTATTCGTTTAGGTATGGCATTAAGGCAAAGTTGTGCTCCAGTCCAAACAAGTTGCTTGGTGGCTTTGGTTGTAACTCTGCCGTTTTTGTCTGTTTTTGCTTGCTTGTTTCTTTCTTTTGGAATTGTATTTTTTACTGGAACTGGTTTTAGTTCAGATTATTTATATTGTATATGGTTTTGTTAATGTGTTCATATGGTTTTTATGCTGCGTGCTTCCTTGGGAAGAATATGGTCTTGACTAAGGTGACTAAGAAATGGATTAAATAAACTTGTTACGATACAGTGTGGTATAGGAAATAGTGCTGGACTTGGACCAGAAGGATTTGGTTTCAGGTACCAGCTCAGCCATGAAGGTCTGAGTAGCCTTGGGCTTCATAGGGCTGTTTCATAAAATGGGATATTTGTGCTCATTTTGTCTGTTCCAAAGGGTATTGCCTGCTCCTTTCCTTTGTAATTCATGCCTTTATTTGTTTACATTATATAAGTTAGCTATTTAAATGCTTTAGCAGCTTTGGTTAATCTTTGTAGTGATTTCAAAAGCTGTGTTACAGGCTAGCTAGAGTATTCTGCTTGTGTAGACTTGATAAGCCTTTCTTACCTGAAATGTTTTCCAACACAGGTGCTGAGCCAATGGCGCTGGGTTCCCCTACTTCTCCAAAGCCAGGTGCTGGTGCTCAATTTCTGCCTGGATTTTTGATGGGTGATTTACCAACTCCAGTGACACCACAACCTCGCTCCTTAAGTGGTCCTTCGGTTGGTGTAATGGAAATGAGGTCTCCATTGCTTGCTGGTAAGCTGGTTCTGAACTAAAACTGGTATTGGGATAGCAGTGAGTGAGTGTCTGCTCAGGTCACAGTTTGAGTAAAGCTGGGATGTCTTCCAGTTTTACTACAAACTAAATCCAACATTACACAAGCAGATGTCTGCTCATGAAACTGGAGTTTCCGTTCCCCTCCTCCTCTTGCACCCTAAGTCTGCTCCAGATGGTCCCCCAATCCTCTAGAGCAGATTTGGGTGACTGCAGGCAGGAGAAGGAACTCAACCTGAACTCTGCTTAGATATAGAGTAGTATACAAATACAGAAAATAAATACAAATTCTGCTGCCTGAAGGACACAGTTGGATATAATCTACAGGAGTCTTCAAGCATGCCTCTGATCACATGTACATCAGTGAACTAATAAGTTAGTTCTATGCTTTAGCCCCAACATTATTTGCCATTTTCATCGCCATGGTTTTACATCTTGTCAAGGGGAAACTTCCCACCAGTGTGGGAATTATATATCGAACAGATGGAAAGCTTTTTAATCTCAGCAGGCTGAAAGCAAAAAGTAAGGTAATTACAACCTCCGTTGTGGAACTTCAGTATGCTGATGATAATGTGGTCTCCGCACATTCAGAGGATGATCTCCAAACTATCCTAAATGCTTTTGCAGAAGCATATGAAAAACTTGGTCTCTCACTTAACATCAAAAAAACCAAAGTGCTTCATCAGCAAGTGCAAGCCAATCCTTTGGTGATGCCATCTATCCAGCTTGGCGGGACGATACTGGAAAATGTCGATCATTTTCTCTATCTTGGCAGCTATCTTTCTGTTACAGCTAACATCGACAGTGAAATCCAGCATCGCCTGAGCTCCGCAAGTGCCGCGTTTTCTCGAATGAAACATAGTGTTCGAGGATCGGGATATTTGTAAGAAGACCAAAACACTGGTTTATGAAGCCATTGTATTACCAACTTTATTGTATGCCTGCGAAACATGGACTATCTATAAAAGTCACCTCCACCTCCTTGAAAGGTTTCATTAACGTTGCCTCCGGAAAATCCTGCGAATTACTTGGGAAGATAGGCGAACAAATGTCAGTGTACTGGAAGAAGCAAAGACTACTAGCGTTGAAAAAATGATCCTTCAACGCCACCTTCAGTGGACCGGTCACGTTCGAATGCCTGACTGCCGTCTCCTAAAGCAGTTACTTTATTCCCAACTCAAGGATGGAAAGCGGAATACCGGTGGTCAATATAAGAGGTTTAAAGATGTTCATAAGGCTAATCTAAAAAAATGCAATATAAACATAAAAAATGGGAAGCTCTGGCCCATGAACAATCTAACTGGAGGTTGGCCTTTCACAAAGGTTCTATGGACTTTGAAGAAGCTCGAGTGCAAGGTGAAAGGGAGAAACGTGCTAAGCGAAAAGCATGTCAAATGAATCCTTTACAAGATCATCTTCCATCTGGTAACCTGTGTCCTCACTGTGGGAAGCTGTGTGGATCTAGAATTGGCCTCCACAGTCACTTACGGACCCATCGCTAGAGTCTACACAACTTTCTTTAGAATTTTCCTCCTTTTAAAATCTCCTTTTTGTAAAGAAAAGAAATTTTCTTTCTTTTTTTTTAATCCTGGAAGACAATCTTACTCGGTCACGAGTGATCGCCTGACTGAATTAACTTTATGAAATGATGCATATTTAGAAATCACAGGTTTTTCTGTGGAAAATGTAGCAGTATTTTTTTTTCTAAAGTCTTATCTGTTCACTAGCAAATGTATTGGATTTTTAGCCATAGATTCTATTTACAAAATTGGTTTAAGTGAATGTGGTTTGGAATGTCTAGCCCTCCAGATGTTGGTGGATTGCAACTCACATCAGCGCTAGCCAACATAGCGAATGGTGAAGTATGATGGGAGTTGAGGTCCACCATCTGGAGGGTCACATGTCCCTGTTCCTGTAGTATAGGTTTAATTTTTGGCACAGAATCTGAGCTTAGTTATGCTATGCAAATTGCCCAAGTACATTAACTTTCTGGTTATATTTGAAAGAGTGTCAAGGGTAGCAAAATATGTAAATATGGCAAGCTTGTTAATTAAAAACACTGCACTTAGTTGTGATTACCTTAAAGGATTATATTTAGAACACATTTGTTCAGAATTATGGGTATCAAGAATATATTCAAATATGCCTTTTTTTCATGTGCAGTTGTGTAATACATAAGGGCAATTTCTGAAGGAAACATTATATTGAACATATGGGGACTTCTAGTCTTCTATGTGGGGTGCTTGATCCTTTTTGGATCCAGAGAGCAGGCTGCTTTATTCATTTATTTAAAACATTTTTGTATGACTCTTTAGATTTCTTGGCAGTGTACAGTGTAAAACAAATATAAAAAGCACAAGTAAGGAAACTGCAGGTAAAACTTGCTTGATTAAATTAATAAGGTCTGTTAAAATGCCTGGGTAAACAATGTGTTTGCATGGTGCCTAAATGATCACAATGTTGGTGCCAGGAAAACTTCTTTGGGGAGGTCATTGCATAACCATGGCACCACTCTGAGAAAGCCCTCTCCCTTTTAGCTATTTTCGTACCTCTCTGGAGGTACATGAACAGGTGCCTCAGCAGATGATTTTAAAGAACAGGCTGGTTGATATGATCCCTCTTGATCGCTCAGAACCTAATATCTGCCTGCCTGGATTCCCACAATGATGGTGCTATTTAAAAGTTATTTATTTACAGCTCTGGGCGCTTTTAGACTAACAGATACATTCTGCAGTATTCAGTACTGCTGCTGCACTTCCTCTTGTTCTATTGCACCAGCACGTCCAACTGCTAGTGCGACAGGGAGTTAGCACTGCGAGCTCGGCTGACCTGCCCTGTTCTGTAAGGGTCATTCCATGTAAAATCAACCCCCCCAAAATGAAAAATTTACCTCACCATCTGCGATTTTTTAAAAAACTGACATACTGGTAGACCAGCATGAGAAATGAACAAACACCAAATTATAGGTCATTATACCTCACGATTCAAAAGTACAGTGTGCTAAAAAAATGCCCCAAACACGATTTTTCAGCATTTGTGACTACACAAAAAGTATCATAACTTCCTTCAGAATTGACCTAGAAAGTAAATCATGGTGTCATATGAAAGCTCTCAAACTACCCTTTTATATGATATGTAACATGAAGCATGCATGTGAAATAAAATATTCAAGGTCATAGTTTCTTTAAGTTGACCTTGAATTAAAAAAAACCGAAATGGTTTTTTTTGCTGATTTTTTTCCTCAGATAACCCATGTTTACCCTGAGTATATGTACCGATTTCCAGAACGGGGTTCCGAACAGTTCAGAAGATGTGAATGTTCTTATACATGCACAGTACCTCCCTACAATAACTTCACCCCCTTATACACACTTAAAACAGAAATTTTTGGAGGGAAATTAAACTTAAGCCCGCCCCCTCCCTTCCGGAGCTTCCAGGGCCTTCAGGCTGAAACCAAACCAGGCCTGGCTAGGCCTTAGACCTTCACAGAGATGTCTACATTAAATCAAGCTTTATTCACAGATTCTGATAAGAGAGAAAAAGGCAGGCCTGAAGCCATGACAAGTGCCTGACCCCACTTCTGCTGCAATGTGTTCATGACTTTTCAGATTGTTGAATTCCTGCACACCATTTCTACAGGTAGCATAACTAAGATCTATTATTTCCCTGATGGTGCAGCAGCACAGTATAAAAACGGTAAAAACTTCAACAACTGACCGTATTTTATGCTCCATAACCCGCACTCCCCCCCCCCCCCAAATAGGGGGAAATGTCTGTGCGTGTTATGGAGTGAATATTGTAAAAAATAAGGTGTTTTTTTTTACGTAGTACCTCCTTCTGTGCGCCTCCAACCGGTCCGGGGAAGAGCAGAGGGCTCCTGGGCAGAGCTGGGCAAGCCCCTGCCTCTCAGTTGATTCGGCTGCGGCGGCCGCCCCGCCTGGCAACAGGGACCTCTGGAACCCGCCGGCTGGCGGAAGAGAGGAGGGCTCCTACGTGGAGCGGGCCGCCGCCACGCTGCCACTGCCGCACTGGCAGCAAAGGGAGCAGAGCTGGCCCTGCACCCGCCTGCCCACGTCCCTGCTGCCGGAGCTGCCCGGCTGTGCGGAGCGGGACAAGGCCACCCACGCCCACCACAAACCCCCGCCAGCGGGCGGGGGGACCCAACGCCGCCGCGCCGCCATCGCCGCGCCGCCATCGCCGCCCGCCCGTGCCACTGCTGCCCTCGCCGCGCTGCCGTCGCCATATGTTTTTGGCCTACAACTCCCAGCATGCCGGCTGGGTGAGGCATGCTGGGAGTTGTAGGCCAAAAACATATGGCAGCAGCAGCGCGGCAATGGCAGCGGCGCGGTGATGACGGCGGCTGCGGGGATTTGTGGTGGGCGCGGGTGGCCCCGTCCCGCTCCGTACAACCGGGCTGCTCCGGTGGCAGGGATGCGGGCAGGCGGGTGCAGGGCCAGAGCGGCGACGAGCAGCAGTGGCCTCCTCCCCCCGGCAGCAGGGACGGGGGCGGGCGGGTGCAGGGCCAGAGCGGCGACGAGCGGCGGTGGCCTCCCCCCCAGGCAGCAGGGACGGGGGCGGGCGGGTGCAGGGCCAGAGCGGCGACGAGCGGCGGCGGCCTCCCCCCACCGGCAGCAGGGACGGTGGCGGCCTCCCCCCACTGGCAGCAGGGACGGTGGCGGCCTCCCCCCACTGGCAGCAGGGACGGTGGCGGCCTCCCCCCACTGGCAGCAGGGACGGTGGCGGGCAGGTGCAGGGCCAGAGCAGCGCGCGGCTGGGCAGGCGGTGGTGGCAGAGCAGCTCATGGGCCCCAATCCTGGCAGTGGGGGCGGCCCGATTTCGCTCTTCTGAGCGGCGCGGAGCATTCTCCGCGCCGCCGGAGCCGCCGCCGGAGCCAATGCCGCCGCTGAAGCCACCGCCGCCGTGTCACATCCAGCCCAATCCCGTTGGCGGGGGCGGCCCGATTTCCCTCTTCTCCGCGCCGATGGAGCCGCCGCCGGAGCCACCACTGTGTCACATCGGCTGCTCCGGTGCGCTAGACCCCTGCAGACCAATCCTTTCTCATGTGCAAATTATTGGAAAACTAATAACAAGAGAACAAAATAATTTGAGTTTTATTCTTTATAACCTGTTTTGGATTGTTTTTAAGAAATGTAGGGTTAAAAAAGCAATAAATAAATAAATAAATGTATGGAGATATTTTTTTGTTCTGTTATTAGTTTTCCAATAATTTGCACATGATTATTTTTTTTCCTGTTTTCTTCTTCTAAAATCTAAGTGTGTGTTATGACCAGGTGCGTGTTATGGAGCGAAAAATATGGTAAGTAAGCATAAGTCAGATTTCGATATCGATGCAGAATGGCACTTCTTTGCCACATCGCATGGAAAAGGGCCTTGTGATGGTTTGGGTGGCACTGTGAAAAGATTAGCTGCTCGAGCAAGTTTGCAGCATCTGTATGAAAAACAAATCATGACCCCTCGTCAGCTCTTTGGGCGAAGGAGAACATCACACAGGTTGCATTTCAATACACCACAAGTAAAGATTATGAACTGGAAGAAAAGCTTCTGAAATGTCGCTTCGAGAATTCAAGACGATTCCTGGGACGCAGAAAATTCACGCTGTAATTCCATTAACAAAACACACTGTTGCTTCTAAAAGATTCATTTCAATGCGAATCCAGAAAAGAGACAGTGGCTATTAAAGAAGGAGAACTGGCATTGCAAGAAATACGAGGATTTGTTACATGCATTTATATCTCACAATGGTGGTTAGGTTGTGTTTTACAAGCAGATGATCGGAGAGCAGAAGTGTTAGTGAGCTTTCTTCATCCAGCTGGACCAGCAAAATCATTTATGTATCCAGATAAACAAGATGTCCTATGGATACCATCTTCAGATGTTTTGACAAAAGCTGATCCTTGTTGCCCAGCAGGGCACTTCTATACACTAACAGACAAAGAGTGTCAAGCAGCAACTTCAAGACTAGAAACTACTGTTATGAAAAGCTCCTTAATTTAGAACTTAACAAAATGTTAGCAAGTAATATTTGAACTGCATAAAATCTGATCAGCATATATAAAAGTAAAATGGAAAATCTCATCTATGCACAATAGTGGTTTTTCAAGCCCACATCTAAGTAAATCAAAATAACTATGCTAGTAAGAGTCCCATTTTGAAATCAAGTACATGTTTCCAGGGATGTTAAACGTTATTTAAAACAAAAGGAGTTTTTTGTCATTATTCAAGGTCAAACTTCTGTATATTTATTTGAAAAAAATTAAAACGAACATGTTTTCCCCAAGCATACTGGTGAGTACCTTTTAAAAAGTACATATTTTAAACCTCATTCTTCTGAAAACAATAGGCCCTGCAACTTATTTTTTAATAAGCAGAACAAGTTCACCAAATCTTAAGCAATTTGCTTTCAGTTGGAAATATTCTTTGATTTCATACCAGAATGACCACCCAGAGGAAGTATTATTCTACACAAAATGTCAGAAGTATGCTATTGTGAAAAAGAATACCTAATTCAGAGCTGCACAGTTATGACAGGGTAGCTTGTACTTGTGCACAATATTTTATTCAAAACCTAAGTGATAATGCATATTTTCTTAAGATATGTACAGTGAGATAGCAATTCATATGAACTATGACACATACACAGAGTGCCCCAAAAGATGTAACTCGTTTTCTGTTAAGAACCCCATTTTGAAAATTGGTACATGTATTAAGCACTTTCAGATGAAAAACTAAAACAAAAATCATGGAGAAAAAAAAATTAGTTTTTGCAGAAATTAGTTTTGCAAATTTTACTATTTGACCTTGAATATATATTTGTTCCAAAAAACCATTTATGTTACATATCAAATGAAAGAGCATTTCAAAGGCTTTCCATCAATACCATGATTAACTTTCTAGGTTCTGTAGAACCGGAATTACTGTAATGTTAATGTTGTCCGACACACAAAAATCAACATTTTTCTTCATATTTTTGATTGCCATATCTCCAAACGTTTTTGTCCCAGAAGTCTAATTTTTGGAGCAGCTTATTTTTTCAGCAGACCCAACAAGTTCACCAAGTTTTTTCAAAATCGGTGACGGTCAGGTAAATTCATTGGTTGATTTTACATGGAATGACCCATAAAGAAGTGTTTCCATTTGCTTTAAGAATCACTGGTACCCCATTGTGCTAGCGATGAGTCCTGTTGGCATGCAGGCAGCGTAGGATACTGCCCCTTGTATGCCAGGGTGACCTTGTGAGGCATGAGTTGAAATCACTCCTTAGCAGTCAAATCAGTCATCTCGAGCAAATGACATGGTTCTCTAGCATGTAAAATGGCAGTTCTAAGTGTGAGCAAGATTTAGATTGAGGAACAGCTAGCACAGTGTAAAGTGTTTTTCCCAAAATACTTGCAGAGCCATCTTATGCATGTTTACTAGAAAGTAGGTCTAATTGTGTTCAAGGGGGTAAGTGTGTTAAAGATTGCAGCCATAATCCCATCTAGTCTGTTATGTTAGCTAAACATTTGTCAGACCACTTTCCTACGTTGTTGTTGTTTACAGTATTAGTGTACCGCTCCACATCAAGCAGATTCTTTGCATTGGCTGTCAAAGCCAAGCTTACACTGCTATCCTCAAGCCTAGATGCAGCTGCTGATTTGCCATTGTTTTTAGTAGACAGGTGTTGGATAGACATTTCCACTTGCCTTCCTCAGAGTTGCAGAACCTCAAACATATAAGTTGTGGTTTACTTCTGCACACAACCTCAAGCATGTAAACTGAGAATTGTGGTTTACTTCTGCACACAACTGTTACACTCTTTCTATAAATAGATAACTAACAATTGATTATTAGTAAGGTGTGGCACATTTAGTTTTGTAAGATACTCATACCTGGTGTGGGTGTAACAAGATGTTGATGATCACAAAGAATGACACATGAACAGGTTTTAATGTTATGCTGCATTTCACCTAGGTGGATCTCCTCCACAGCCAATAGTTCCAACACACAAAGATAAAGGTGGTGCTCCACCGGTTAGAAGTATATATGATGACGTAGCTAGCCCAGGTCTTGGATCAACACCCCTGACTTCAAGAAGGCCAGTAAGTGATCCTAAAACTCTTTGCAAAGTTAAACTGAAATGTGCATATGGTAAATCATTCCCATACTTCTCTAGATTGGTAGATGAATGTTCCAGCTGTTACTAGATGTATTTTCTTTTTTAAAAGGAAGAGCTTGAGATGATGGGAGTTGTAGTCCAAGACATCTAATTCTGGATAGTAACAAAAACAGCAATCAATTGTCTTGGATTCTGTAACAACATAACTGTGGGCACACATGACTGAGCACCAATCCTTTTTAAAAACAACAACAACATTGAGGCTTGGGTCCATAGAACTTGTTGCCAAAATTTTTAATAAAGTTACCAAATATACCTCACCATTAGGGAATGCTGTCTCAATTAAATCTTTTACCACGGCCACCAAAATAAATCCTCTGTGGCTAAAAGTAACATAGTAGCCTAGTCCTATAGTATAGATATGGGATTGACACCACCACTTGAGACAACCTTTCAAGATTAAAAAAAATGAGTTGTTTATTAAAGAAACTATTTATAAAAGGAATTAAATTGTCACTCTTCAAATAATAGGTTAAAAATTCTGAAATATACTTAAATTAAATATGCTTGCTTACCATTCCTAATATGCAGGAGGGCCTTCTCCAGCCAAAAAAGCTCTCAATAGCTTTTCCTTCATGCCAGATTTGCCTAAACCCCACCCCACTGAATCACTCACAACCAGGAACAGATGCTGTACAACAGTCTTTCTCTGCCTTCAGCTGTTCCTGCTGCTTCTGGCTTCTAGCATGATTCTATTTCAAGGAATCTTGCTGAAGTTCCCTCTGGTCAGACCTCTTCCTGAAACCTTCTGGTGCTGGAGTCTGCTGCCTACTTGAAGCTTCACCACAAACTTACAGCATGGTTTCCTGCTCCCCTCAGTAAACTGCTGCCAGTATTCAGATCTTCCAGTAGGGTTCTCTCAGACTTGAAGGCTTGTTCCTTTACCAGCTCTGAGCTCTTTCCTCAGCCACAAGCTTTCTTTCATCAGACCACGAACTGACTTTTCCCAACCCCTCTAACTGACCTTTTTCAAATCTCCTGTCCAGAACCTCTGACCAGTCATGTTCTTTATGGACTTTCTAACTGCCAATTCACTTCTTTGAATCGCCCTGTCCAATGCAGATAAAGGCAGTTTCTATTCCTAGACATTTAAAAACTATCAGCCTGACGCCTCCGTTCCATAGCAAACATAATAAAGGCAGACACTACGCAGTAACCAAGCCAGGCTTCTGGCCTAGGTCACTTACAGATTACAAACACCACAAAACATAAGCAAACTGGAAAAATACAGTGTTTCGTAAAAGTTTGCCTGAAATTATAATAGAACTGAGCATGTAACTGGTAAAATGCAAGTTATGCTTAAATTACAATCTCTGCCTTGATACTAACCACAGCTATGTGAAGGGGCCCACAAATGCACTTGCCAATAAAAAACACACTTCTTACTCTGTTGAGAATTTCTGTCCTACTCCAGAGAAGAACAATGACATGTGATGATGAGTTGCTGAACCTTGGAGAAAAGACTGGAAAGTACTAGAGATCTTGGTGCATTTAGAGCAGCCTTCCCCAACCTGGTGCCCTCCAGGTGTGTTGTATTGCAACTCCCATAATTCCTAACCAATGGCCATGCTGGCTAGGAATTATGGGAGTTGCAGTCTTAACACATCTGGAGGGTGCCAGTTTGGGGAAGGCTGATTAAGGGTGTCTCCAAGGCAAAGTGCCATCAGTAGAGTACCTGCTTGGAGCTGGGGAGAAGCGTAGGGGCTTGCAGCAGAAGTCATACTGGGCCTTGAAGGCACTTGGCGTATTTGATGTCATAAAGACATGACCCAACTCTTCTCCTTTGGGGATGGGCAAGGTTAGTGGTGAATATAAATTTTGGCCGGCTACTAAGGCCAGACAAAATTTGTAGACCCCTCATTACGTTGACATCTTCTTAAGACAGGTTGTGCATTATTTTGTAAGTAATATTTTAATGCTTAATAATTGGGAAACTGAAGGCTCTTAAGACATGAACTTCTTTCATATTAAATTACTAGCAAAATACTTGTAGCTTACTAAAATAACAAGCCAACCCTAAGGATATAAATTACCATACTTAAATATCTATTCTGATCTCCCAAAACCAAGTTTTGGCTGTTGTAGAAAGAGTGAATATAGAAATTCAATCAGTAGTCAAAGAAGTACAAACGTTCCTGTAACTTTACTGCCCTCTTAGTTTTTATTTCTTAAAATCTAAATAGTAGAAAATTAAGTCTAAAGTACTAAGCAATAATGTAAGATGCCTGTGCTAAAAGGAAGATAGTTTGCTTGTTATGATTTACATTTATTAATTGAAGTGCTGTCTTGTGCATATGCTAATTCTTAGTGAACTATACATCAGGTCATATTTTGTTTACTCAGGTGCTGGGATAGTGCAGTTAGTTTGATACTAGGCCTCAGCTTGGTGGTTGAAAGCATAAGATGGGATTGCACTAGAGTCCTTGTGTTGCTGGAAAAAAAATGGATTATACCTGTTTAAGTAGCTGTAAATACTTTATTCCAATCTGATACCTTTATTTTATTTTACTCATAAATAATAAACTGGACTATTGTCTGCTTTGTTATTGAAGTCAACATTTGTATTCTGAAATGTACAATTACTTTGGACGGGCAACTTTCTGTGATTCCACAGTTGTCCTTGGCTGGTATATCCAACTGCTTACCTTTGCCCTCTGCTGGCTCAGCCTTGCCTGCATCTGTCACAGTATTGCAGAAGAGTGGAGTTTCAACTGTGGCTGGGCATGGCTGCCAAATAGACAGAGATACAGAATGGGTATTAGGTCATGCAAAAAAAATGGTCCATAAGTAGCATATTTTACCCTTCTGTTTGATCCTTGAGTAGTCAATTCAGTTGTATCTAGCAAGGACTAGGAGACCTCAACTTCTGTCATAGAAATTTGGTAGGTTTGTGTGTGTGTTCAAGCTGTGCAACTGTAGTACTGACTGGGTTTACTGTTGAAATGTTACTTACATTTTGAAGAATAGTAACTTTCAAAACACAATTTCAGACTAACTTATGTACTCTTATGCAGGCCGGTTTTTCTGTAACACAGAGTCCAATTACTGGATGTATGCCAGCAACCCCTGGAACAGGTAGGACATCTCATCAGACTTGTTCTGCTTCATATAGTGCTATGTGATGTTAACCATATGCTGCTTCTATATATGAAACGAGGTCTGCATCTAGAACCGACTAAATAACTATTGTACGCTGATGTGCATGGAGCACTCTGACTGGCCCTCTTCTTCTGGACTGAAACCAGTAGGAAATAAATAGCAAACTTGCTGTCATGATGCATGGTACAGTTTGACTTATGAGGTGGAATACTCTTCTCTGTCAGTGACTTTATTTCTTTTCCAAGTATTTATTCAAATCTTGCCCATGGGTGAAATAATCAAAAGTGAAATAATCTACTTAGTTTGTGCATGGTCATCTCATTTCCTATGGGCTGATGCATATCTCCAGTTGAAAGAATGTCAACATCCAAATCAGTTAGAACTTCTGAATTAATAGCCTATTTTATATCTCTGGCATAACAGCCGTCTTTCTCCTTTTAAGCCTTTATGTTGTTGTGGATATAGATTTTCCATCATAAGCAGCGGCCCAAACTGTTTGCACAGATGGGTTAGAAATCCATTGCAGGAGCTTTGAGAGCCAAAGACCACTCTGCTTCTAAAATTGAAAGGCAGATTGTCTCTTCCATGGTAGGACCTGCTGTAGAAAAAGTGTCAAGAGTTCTAGCTATGCATCCAATCCTTGCCTATATGTGTATATAAGTTGTTTGTATTAGTGCCACAAACCTTTTAGAGTTATAACAGAATGTTTGCTTTAATACAGAGGCAGTAGTTCTGCTGCTCTTCTTAGAGCACAGGAAGGGATGATGACATTCTAGCTACAGTTTTAGGTTACTAACTTCTTGATTATCATTCTATGGGAGTTCTATCCTTCTAGCAGATAAATGTCTAATCAGAGTTTGGCTCTATCTTAGCAGAAGTTGAAAAAGATTGGCAGTCAAGATAGCTATCTCTTAGAACGTGGCTTTCATAGAATATGTTTAGTCATGGAGGGAGTTCAAATTGTTTTACTGGCCTTGAAAGCATACCATCATCAGCGCTTCTCTGCTATTCTTTCTGCGATTCTGACATATCTGCGAACTTAATATGAATTCAAGCTCTGTTACTTAATTTTTAGTGTTAATGCATGGTGTCTGCTTTTTGTTTCAGATTAGAATGTCTAGTTCAGTTTTAACTACAGTGACATTTAAGGAACATCTTATTACAATTTGACAGGTGCAAGTATGTTCAGTCCAGCAAGTCTTGCACAACCCAGGAAGACCACAATGTCTCCAGCTCAGCTAGATCCATTCTATACTCAAGGAGATGCCCTAACGTCAGAAGATCATCTTGATGACACTTGGGTAACAGTATTTGGGTAAGTGCTCTGCAGTTATATAATGCTAAGTAAGAGGTGGTTCTATTGCCAGAGATGAGCATGTGTACACATTTAAACATGAGTCTTAAAGCTTGCATGAGCTCTTCAGTGCATGGGTTATAAGCTCTGCAGGGGAATTAGATGAAGTTTATAAAATACAAGGGATAAAATACAAGAGTTGTGAGGGATCAGAGCTTCTTCCATTTTTGTATTTAGTTTGGGTTTAGGATATTATGGGATTAATTTTGTGTGTGTGTGCTAGTCACTTTCATCAAAAAGGTTAATACTTTAGAGGTTAAACGTTTAGTTAGAATGTAGACGCCAAGAAGTTGTGCTCAAAAAGCAGATCATAAAATTTAACAGAAGGTCAGAAGAAGAGGGGAAAATTTTAACTCAGGAAACACAAACTTAGTTTATAGAAATGAACAAGAAACTACCCTCCTGATTGGTTGGAGTTGGGAAGAGAAAAACATTTTTTAAAAAGAAGATACAAGCCAAAGGTGGAGGAGGGGGGGCAGGAGGAAAGAACACCAGAATCCTAGAGGAAAGCAATAGAGCTGCTGGAACTGGAGAACTGATTGAGAGAGCTGGACCAGTGAAAGTAAGGTACTGTTTGGATAAGGAACCTGGATAAAATAGGGACACAGTCTAGTTATGTTAGCTAGATGTGTTTATTCCTGGTTGTTTTTATTACCTTATTGCTCATCTGGTTTTTGTAAGCTAGGTGTGTGTGTGTGTGTGTGTGTGTGTGTATCCATTCAGATTTAAAATTTTCCTATTTTTATTTATTTATTTCATTTATATACCACCCAATAGCTGAACCTCTCTGGGCGGTTTACAACAATTTACAAAAACCTGCTTCCCCTCTCATCTCCTGGGGTGGGGGTGGGAACAGGCCAACTGGAACAGGCCCTGATGTTCCCTTTTCCTGCTCCTTCCTCGTTAGCTTCTTCTTTCCCACAGGGCCGTTGGTGTCAGCTCTGGTTCTGGGAGGCAGACACTATTGGCACTTTTCTTCAGTAAAATTTAAACTTCGTTGTTTGAAACTTTGTGGTTCCTTTTTTGGGCGGTGGGATGGGGTTACCCACTCCACATCTGATAGCCAACCCTACACTATCTAAAGTAGGTACCGTACCTGAAATCCAAAGCATTTTGAGGCTGGTTTGGTGGAGGCAGCCAGGGAAATAAAGACTTCCAACTGGTGGCAGCGAAAAAGGCCACAGGAAAGGAAGAACAAAAAAGAGTATGGGTGCAATATTTTGCTTGTTTCCCATTTCCACTCACAGAGCAGGGGGTTGCGGGCTGGGCCAAGAGTACCTGTTGATTTTTGCAATATGTACATAGGTTACTGTTCAATTTGGATGGCTGTGTTGAACTCCCTTCTTAAGCTGTGAACTCATTGGTTAGTTTTGGGTGTCAGTGTTACTTTATTTTATATTTAGAATGTTTATATACTGCATTCAACAAAGCTATCAAAGGAGTTTACATAATAAAATGTAATAATGAAATCATTCTAAACATCTTAATTCTAAAGTTTCCGCTACATCTGCACTCTTCTTTGCATCTCAGTTTTTGAACTCTAAAATGCTACATGATATCCTGGTCCACGATTGATGTTAAACAGAAATATTTGGACTTTAGTATCATGGCTAAACGGTGTTTTGATCTGAAAGTCAGCCTCCCCCCCCCCCCCCCCATACAATAATTTCAGTCAAGGAGGCTACCTAAAATGTAGGGATGGCAGATGGGTAACAAGGCTGGCACAGTTTGAAGATTATCAGCGAATTACACTTGATACATTCTTCTGCAAACCTTACCAATGACATAATATTAGAGGAGTTAAATGAGACTGAATATTGAGTACTTACGTTTTATTTCTTATCCTTAAGTGGTGATGTGAGTCTTCCCTATTGATCTTACAGGTTTCCTCAAGCATCTGCTTCATATATCCTACTGCAGTTTGCACAGTATGGAAACATATTGAAGCATGTGGTGAGTCTAGATCTGTGGATTTTTCCTAAAACAGCTAACTTTGTTCAGCTTGGCTTCTAAATCTTATTCCATCTCCCTAATCTGTACAGATGTCTAACACGGGCAACTGGATGCATATTCGCTATCAGTCAAAACTGCAGGCCCGGAAAGCCTTGAGCAAAGATGGAAGAATTTTTGGTGAATCTATCATGATTGGAGTGAAACCTTGCATAGATAAAGTGAGTTGTTCTATGGTGTTGCAAACATGTAGATTTTTTTTAAAAAAGTTTTGTGAATGTCCTATGATCGCTAGCTTGGTGGGCATTTGAGACGGCCTTTTCAATAGCAGCACCTCAATTGTGGCACTCCATCCTGTGAGATTGGTTCCATCCTTTCTCTGCTTTAGATGGGCAGTAAAGACTGTTCTGTTAGGCTTTTAATGTTTTGCTGCAGTGCTGCTTGCAAATGTTGTTTGGTTCTGTTCCTTGGGTTTCATGTGAAGTTTTAATGTTTTTTATTGTACTTTGTCCTGAGTGCCTGCTAGGCGGAGGGTGCAATTTTATACATGTATTCCAGAAGCATGTAATGGGGTGGAGCATACAAATTGCCATGACCACTGTTGATGAACTAATGTGTGTTAACAGTGCTTCTGTCGGGGCCCCGGTCCTGCAGTCACACATTCTAGCACTCTGACACCGGAGACTCCAAATCCTTTTATTACAGCAAATCCCAATGCATAAGCATTTACAGTTACAGTCTTCAGAAATCATATAGCTGATGGCATTTTGCTACAGGCTCTTGAAATTGTTCCACATCAAGGTAGGGGACTGGAATGTCTCTTAGGGACCAAATTCCCTGACATTCTATCCCAAGGGAAGGATTGGAGCCAATCCCTAATGCTCCTCAGGCAGGGGAAGGATTGTAGCCAATTCCAGATGCTCCTGCAACAAGGGAAGGGATCCTAGAAACAGGCCTGACTTCCCCCCCCCCCCATAGAGAGCTGAACCAACCTTGCCACTGAGTTGGAACCTCTAGGGTGCCATATGTCTTGGCCTTAGGATCTGAGCAACTCCTAGCTGCTCCTTCCAGAGGGGAAGAATCGGAGCCCTATTGCTTCTGTGACCAGGGAAGGGAATCTAGAAGAGGACTTGAATCAACATGCACACCTCCACAGAAGTCAAAACCAACCCTGCCACTTTGGTTGGCCCCTCTGGGTACTGTGCATCCAGGCCTCTCAACAATCAGGGTCCAGTACAAAATCAGACTTGAGCCCAAAGTACTTCACCACATGCAGAGATTCCAATGTCCAAAGCTAAAGCCTTGAAATCTCTATGCCACATGGGTCGAGACATAGGAAAGTCCAGAAGTCAGGAAGTAGCCCCAAGCCAGCTGGGCTCTGGCCTCGACGAAGGCACATCCATAGCCATGAGAATGCACTGTCTATGAAAAGTATGACAGTCCTTTTCATGACAGGTTCTTGACAGTAAAAGTCCAAAGAGAAGAAAGTACAAATTAGGTAGAGTCCATGCACAGAGTGCTCCCAATAGCTCAATCAGTGATAGATCCAAACAGAAGGATGCAGACAGGAAAGACAAAAGAGATGTTCCTAGCAAAGGCTCTGGACGCTAAGCACTGACTTAAAAGTGAAGGTGTGGCCATCTTAACCCTCCTTCCAAACCACTAATTGACAAAGGAACTGCCCATCCACGAGGCTCCTATCCCACCTGGGTGTGTCCCTTCTACCCTTCAGGGGTGAGGCTTCAATCAGAGTGACACCCCTCCCCTCTCCTGAAGTTCCCAGAGAAGGCTGCTGGCTCCTATCTCTACAAGGTCGAATGTGGGAGACAAGTCGACTCCTGCCTGCTTTCTCCTGAGAACGCTGACAGTATTAAGCTCACACTGGTCTTGACATTCCACAGACTGACTAGGCCCCAAACCCTTCCAAACTATTACTCGCCAGTTTCTGGTTATGAACTAGAAGGCCCACTGTATTACTGACACTGAACCCCCACAGCTTCAATGTTACTATCTTCAGTTGTTTCAGATTAATAAAAGTGGTGGAGCTGGAATACGATGCTTTAGAAAGTTCCATGATGTATGTAATGTGATCTTTCTTCAAAAAGTGTGAGTTTCTCTAGCTCTGGGAGTCCACCACTTTTGTCTTGCTCAGATCTGCATTTTTGCCTGTTATGTTTCTGTTCATTACATACTTTGACCAAGTGCCTTGGTTTGAGGTGTGACATAATATGATGATAAAAGGAGTTGCTACCAGTGCAGGTAATGAGATATCTATTGTTTCAAGAAAGTCTGTACCCTTACAAAGAAATCTAACCTTTAGAACACAATCCTATGTCTACTAAGAAGGAACCATTGAGTTCAGTGGGACTTCCTCCCAGGTAAGTGAGTATAGGATTTTACCCTTAGTGTGTCAGCCAACTCCAGGAAGAACTCATAAATGCAAATAATTGAGCCTAACTTGTAATGTTCCTACATTCTGTTTATCTCAGCTATGTGGCTATGCCTGCATTTAGTAGCTGACTCCAATTTGGTGCAGTCTCTACTACTGCAGTCTCATAATCAGACAACTTCTAGTAATCAAATATTAGGAGCAAAGGCTCTTGTATACTTCCTCTTCACTGAGAAGGAATAGTTTCTCACACTAGGTCAGGTGATGAAATACAAACTTTTATTTGACTTCTTAAAAGGTGATTGGGTTCAGATAACTTTAATACTGTGTTTTTAACTTGAATATTTGATCTATTTGTAGAGTGTGATGGAAAACATAGATAGAGGCTCTGCATCATCCTTATCTTCAGTCTTCACACCACCAATGAAAACATTAGGTACACCAGTGCAGCCTTCAAGTACACAGAGAATCTCCACTATGAGACCTCTTGCTACAGCATATAAAGCTTCAACTAGTGACTACCAGGTACTTAGAACATAGTGAGGAAAAAGTTGATATTGGAGAAAATTAGTTCATATTCCTTCAGAAGGCCTAAATCTGCTACTTACAATGCGTTTTGTCTCTTTTCTAGGTGGTTTCTGACAGACAGACTCCAAGGAAAGATGAAAGCATTGTTTCAAAAGCTCTGGAGTACATGTTTGGCTGGTAGTTAAAAAAAACTAGAGTAAACTTGGCTAGAGCTTGTAAGAGACTGCCAATGCCTCTGGTTAGTTTTATAACCATGGTAGCATTTCTAACATCAGCTCCGCCTTCTAAAAAGAATTTGGCATATATGTCATTTGCACTTTAACCAGTGGCTGGATTTACACTTGACTTTAAGATGTTAAACTGTTCCAATCAATGTTCAGTAATCTTATCTTCCATAGTGATTTCATGATTAAGTAATTGATTTGTATGCAACACATGAGTCTTGGTTTCAGGACATGGTAAAACTGTTTATAGTTTCCCAGTAGCATAAATCTCTTCCTACTTCTGGAAAGATAGTATTCTTTGCTGCAGGATAAACTAGATTATTGTATAAAGAGACTAGGATCGTTTTGTCAATTTTAAACCAAATATTTTAATTTGAATTCTGTTCCATAATCATAATCAGTGTTTATATAAATATTGGAGAGGTTGATTGTAAATCTACAGGTGTCCAAAATCTTTTTTAAATCTTTCTTAATAAAAGTTGTGGTGCTATAGATTTGCGAGCTGATCGTGGTTTGTGTAAACCATTGAAATACACTACAGCTTTATACAAATGCCGCTGCCAGTGCATCTATGCAACTTAGTGTGTATAGGGACACACAGTTGCATAGGTATTCTAATGAGAAGTGTACAATGAAACAATTTCTTTTGAACAATGGCAAGTATACAGACCACTTTGTACAATATCTAGGATTTAGTGGGAAGCCTAAAGTTTTAGTGAAGCCTAACTTTTGGTCTTTAACAGCTAAAATTCTCCCTCCAGATTCTATGCTACAATATGGCCTAAATGCTACTGTGTCATTATTTCTATACCTACCTGACTGTCTATACATTCCTGACTGTCAGAGCAATAAGACAATGGAATCAACTACCTAGGGAGGTTGTGGGCTCTCCCACTCTGGAGGCATTCAAGGTGCAGCTGGACAGACATCTGTCAGAGATGCTTTGACCTAGATTCCTGCATTGAGCAGGGGGTTGGACTCGATGGCCTTGTAGGCCCCTTCCAACTCTACTTTTCTATGATTCTATGATTCTACCTTCCAGATGCTGCAGTTGGAACAGTTATGCCAATGAGATGGATTTTACTTATATAAATATTTTTTAATCTTTCTGTCGTGGAGGATATCCAAACAATATAAAAATATACTGAATTTTGAACTTGAACTATTCTGTTCTTGTACTATCTTTAGTGGGTATTAAGCTAAACAGGCCAGTCTCTGTGCAGGAGAGTGAATGCAGATCAGACATTAAAAATGGTAACCAGTGAAAATTGAAATGAGTGGGTGAACAGTTCTATTTCTTAGGATATTTGTAGCATGCCTTAACACTGCCATACTCCAACAAAAAAGTTTCAAACAGGGATTCCAGTTTGAAGCTGCAGAGATGGAATTCATTAACAAATTTGACCTTGTGAAACTAGCTCAATAAACAGTGGGATTTGTTTTGTACTGAAAGTACGATTGATTGATTGATTTTCATCACTAGTGGTGACATTGGTGCTGACTGGATCTTTTTCATTTGTGCTTTGCATAGTAATATGACATACCTACCTACTGCTGTTTCTTGTGTTGCTTGGCCTTTTGACCTTGCTTTGTAAAAATAAGTGCACATTTACTTTGTGCTTGGGATATATACTATATACTTACCCATTTTATGCATCAGAAGTGGATTCCGGCCCATGAAAGCTTATGCCAAAATAAATTTAATAGTCTTTGCAGTGGGACATGACCCTTTTATTATTTTGTGTTCTGTTTGGTTTTCCTGTTTGTATTTGCTGTTACTGACTAATATGGGTACCCTTCTGGAATTAAGATACCAAATGATTAAGAGGTATTTGGTGCTGTATGGCATGGGAATAAGGAGTCGTATCTCCTTCAGTCTCTGGAATTGCTGCTTGACATCTCCAGTTGTTGAGAATATAGTGAAAATTGATGTTGCATTTTATCTATGTAGACTAAAGATTTTTCCCATGTGGAAGCTGAAAGGCATTGGATTGATTGAAGTGCCTAAGGAAAATCGTCAATATTTAAAGCTTTCATAAAATGTAATAGTAACATACTCTGCATAGTTAATGAACCATTTTTGCAGTCGTAACTCCTCCACCCCTTTTACTGACAGTTTTTGCAGTGTGTTAGCACACTGTTAAATATTCCTTTCACTTCAGAATAAATGAGATGCATCTACAGAGTCATAATAAAAATGACACTTACTAAATCTTCTGCTCTACTTCTCTATCAAAGGTATGTGTAGCATGCAGGTCTAAGATAGCTTTTTGTTAAGACTCCTTTAAATCCTTGTATGGTTGAGGTGAAGCTTAACAATATGGTGACAAAAATACTGAAGCACTGGAAATAAGAAACCAAGTTGTCATGATTTCCTATGACTGTATACCAAGGGTTTTAAAGACTTCATCTGGATTCTCTCATTTGAACTTTGCCATCAGCAAGATTTCATGAAAAGAACATGCAATACCAGAGTGATCTCATGCAACAAGTACATTTTTACTCATGCATTTATTAATGTTTCAGATGACCTTTGCATAGATGGTCTATGAAACAAACTGCAGCTGTATGTGCTATTTTAAAAGCTTGCTTAGATGCTTATTTTATTTTTAAACACTGAGGTTGCAATCTCATGTACACTAGATAGTTAGTTTGCTTCCAGTGAGCTCGTACAGTTTGGCTAGGGTACCTTTGCCATATTAAATCCCAATGTTTGATATGAACCGTTATGTCAAGCATCTGCAGAAGGACATGGGCTTCAATAAATGAGAACCCAAAGCTTTAACAACATTGGCTCTTTGAAAAAGACAGCTCTGCATATTTTACAGCGATGAAACTTTTCAGTTAATGGTCTGTCATGATGGATATACATTGTCCACATCTAGCCTATGTTTTCTGGTTAATAAGCTATGATACTTTCCTGTTTCATCCAAACCTGGGAACTATGGTTACCAACTTTGGAATAAAACAGGATTTTAAACCAACTTCCAAACCATGGTTTAATAACCTGGCTTCTAAAGCAGGTAATGTTATTTTCCTGATGTGGACAAAATGGGAAACTATGGTTAATTACAGGCTCCCTGATCTGCTTGTGCTGTGAAGGGCTTGTATGTGCAGACAAAAGCTTCCATATTTTGGCTTTATTAAGCCAAGGTGATTGTCTGAACCAAGACATTAACTTCAGTAATCATCAGTTGCATATATGACTGTAATATGAGACCTCTTGGATGAATGATTCTCTACAACACACAGTGTTCTAGCAAGGAGGCACATTTATCTCTAAGCACAATGAAATGGTGCTAAAGCCACACCTTATGTTGACATGCTATATGGAGCAAAGTTGTGGCCTCAATCAAGTAAGGACTTTCTGTCAGGGTATAACATGGGAACTGTCAGGACTATTTTACATTTATCATTCTTTCATGAGAACAGGAATCTGCTAATTTGTGGTAATGCTGCATCATGCACCTATGTTTGCAGGTTCTTAGTCTATTTGCTTATCTGTTTCCCTGAAGGTTGAATCCCTAAGAGGCTTGGAATAGGAACTTTTACCCTGAAGCAAGGTCAGGGCCAACCTCAGTCAGATGAGCTACTGCTGTTGCATTTGTTACATCTACAGGCTTCTTTTATAGGGTGCATTATGTTTAGCTTTGAGATTCTGAAGACATGAATGATCGCTGCTAGATCTATATCTTTTAATGGAATGAAGGTATCCAGTTAAGCTCTAGTTGAGTGCACAACTTCTTCATTTGCTTTGAGTCCTCTGTGCTGGTTCAGAAATGGGAGGGCCCTACTATCACCAGTTTGACTATCCTGCCTAAGTTCTCCAGAGTTTTGGAATCAGATTTGCCCCAGAATAATCGAATGGACCAATCTAACTTCTCCCAGCTGAGTTGCAGCATAAAAGTTGCAAGTTTGTAAGCCTGAGGACAGGTACTGTTATGCTTTGTATCTTTAAGTGCCCTGGGAACCTTTTTTGATACGGGGTGTAATTGCTGCAAATAAATAAAAATGTAGTGCCTTATACTGTATTTAGTTGTTTAGAGAGAGTCAACTACCAGAGGAAGCTAATTTTCTACCTCCTGAAGAAGGACTGCATTTTGTGGGTTCTATTCTATCCACTAGACTAGATATACACAATTTGACTTCAATTAACATTTATTTATTATATTTTACGAAGTGCATCTAAAATTAATCTCTTTCCACTCAGGACCCAAGCATCGTTTCTTTGGGCCCAGTTCAAACTTGTAACAGGCCCTTTTCCAAACACATACTGCGCTCCCATTTCATATATACAATCTCATGCATCATGAAACAAAAGTTACAGTTTTAATTCTGAAATTGTTTTCTACATTTCTGAAAGTACACCATGACCCATACTGGGGCTCTCGTACCATGACCCTATTTATTATGGCACGTTCCTCCCGCTAGCTGTCCCTCTACTGCTTTTGTACAAGGAACTGGGACTAGTAGTTCTTGAGAGATGACACCAGGGAAGTGAAAACCTCTGACTGCACAAGCACACTGTTCTAGAGAAGGGCCTGCATGTCACTGAAGAATGTTGCTCATTTGCTCTTAACACTGCTTCTAATTGGCTTCAACAAATCCCACCAGATCTGGGTAATAGGTACATAGTTACAGGGAAATAAGTTTCCATAAATATCCTCAAGCAGATCTACAATTTGTGTAGCTGCAATTTTGCCAGTTTGTAGCATGGGCTGTGTTGGGCCCCTCTGGGTCCTGGTGAAGGGTGCCTTTCTCACTTCCTGCCCACCCACATGTGGGCCCAGAGTAAAATAGGAGGCCCACTTTATATTGGGACTGTTATCTGAGTATATCCAATGGCTATCTTGGAGTTCATGAAGTTCTATACTTGGCTCTGAAATCAGTTATCAGCATGAATATTGGAAGATTTTCAAGAAAGGGGAATTCTTGTTGCCAGCTCAGTAATCTCATGCAGTGAGATAACATTTTGGTATCTTATCTGCTCACTTGTTTAATGTGAAATGCAAGTATGTACAATCTTGTGCATTTTTAACTCCTCTTTTGACTTCGTTCTTTTCCTGTGCAACTCCCATTCTCTCCCATCCACACAGCTACTGTCTTAGGACCTGTGGCTATTGGTTTGTGGATTACCAACCCCAACATACACAAACAAATTGTACTCTTGACAGAACTTGCCTCAGATCATTCTGTGCACAGGAGAGATGAATAACAACACACTGAAATGTTACTTCTGAAACTTTTACCTTCACACATGCTTCCTACTATAGATTACTGCCATCTTGTGACTTACTGAAGCTGTTTCACTATGTAAGTGAACTGAAGGTTTGAAACCTACATGGTAGCATCTTAGAAATGCAAGTTGCTGTTTAATCTATCTATAGTTGTACTTGATTTTAAAGTAACAGCATTTAATCTTTTCAGCTTTGGAATAAATTGGCTAGAAAACAAATCAGGAACATTCCTGGAAAGCTGTTTTTAATGTTTTGTTGTAAGCAGCAGATGCATTGACAGCCTGGTATAAGACTGTGGTTTTTTTATGTATATAGAAGTCATGGTTCTGAAGTGTTGGTGCTCTAATACTCCTAAGTGTAAACACTGAAAGGGATACGGGTGTCTTATCTGCACTTTCCCCCGTGAACCTGTTGCTTAAGCAGGGGTGGGCAGAAGGCAGATTGGCATCTACTGGTAGCTCTCTGGTTGACTTGTCTTGGATTGACCAGGCTGACTTACTCAAAACTGTTTAACAAAAATAAGTAAACAACAGTGGGTTGGTGGAGGACTTCATTATCTGCTTAACTGTCCTATTTTCTCCACAGTTTGAATAACGTTTTCAATCCTGCCTTTACAAGGAAATAGGCTTGGTCTGATTTGGAGAAAATCATTTTTTTGTTTGCATCACATGAGATTTTATTGGCAGTGGCAGACTTTGTTCTAATAGCAACTAAACTTGGAGCAATTTTTTTTTACTCTGAGGAGTGATACATTTTACTGCTTTTGAACTGTTACTGATGTGTTTTTATTCTTATTGTATTGTACTTCTATTGTACTCTTTGTATATATTTTTTTATTTTGTTGTAACCAATGGTTGTAACAATAAAATTTTATTCACAAAATTCATTCACAACAACCCTACTTTGTGCTAGTCACTCATCTCTTAGCCTCAGTGTTCCTAATGTGTAAAATAGAAGTACCGTAAGCGTTTGTCTTTGACTGGGCTCTCGTGTAGCTCTGCTGGGCAGTTTTAGAGGTTTGTGTTCAAATCCCTGATCTGTGGATTTGTACTTGTGTATGGAGGGGAGGGTCAAGTGGGTAATTGGCTCTGCCCCCTGGCCCACCATTTTGCATCTGGCTCTGCCTTCATCTCTGTTTTGTGCCTGCCTCTGTTAATCTCTGAGTTCTAGTAAAAAAGAGTGGGCAGGCCTCCTGCAACCTGGAGGCCTGCCCACTCTTGACTTACAGTGGTAATGTACCCCAAGATATGCTTAGAGCAATTTTAATATTTTATTATGCTATCTGACTCCACCTTTATTTTAATAATAAAAAGGATTGTACTCTGTCTTTGAAGTCAATGTTCATAGCTGCCTTGGTGCTTAAGGAGTTGCACTGGCTACCAGTTGCTTGCCGAGCCGAATTCAAGGTGTTGTTTTTGACCTTTAAAACCCTACACAGCTTCGGTCCAGTTTATCTCAAGGAGCGCCTCCAGCAACATAAAGTAGGCCGCTCAACAAGATCTGCCACGGACGGCCTTCTCCTTGTCCCATCAGCCAGAGCAGCCAGGCTGGTGGGGGCTAGGAAGAGGGCCTTCTCTGTGGCAGCCCCCAAGTTATGGAACTCCCTCCTTACTGACTTTTGCCATGCCTCCTCCATGATGAGCTGCTGCGCATTAAAAACGTATTTCAGGCGGGAATATGGGGTGGGTTAGGATTTTTTTAAAAAAAATTATACTGTTTTAATCATGTTATGTTTGTTTTATTATTGTATTGTTTGGATTGTACATTGGCCAGGGTGACTGGCCAGATGGGTGATTAAAAAATGTAAATAAATAAATCATACAGCTCTACGTTTCTAGGTAGAGACATGTTTACTTGGCCTTGAGTCTGTCAAACAGATAGGCAATAAAGGAATGCAGGGATATACGTAGACAGGTCCTCAGTCGGGCCTGGCCTATATAAACAAATGGCCATCTGGTACAATTGTTCCTGGGCTAAGGATTGAACGTAGGGCACTGCATGTCCGCCACTTCTCCATGTGGGAAATGGTACATAGAAAACTATCCCATTCGGGAGAGAGCTAGGCTAGAACACTAATATCTAGTTTTTCTCTCCAGGTTTTTTTTTATTTGGAGGAACAATCAATCGTGACCCTGCCTCTTTGGTCTGAAGGGGTGCAGTCCTGGAATAGCTTTACCACATGACCTGCTGCTTTTGAAGACTAGCTTGCAATACAGATTAGCAAAAGGAGGGCCGCTGAGATGCATGAACCATTGAAATGGAAAAAAAGACTACTTTTGTGGGATGGTGTCCACCAGATATCCTATTTGGCACCTAGTAACTTTTTTTCTCCTTCCCTGTTCCCCGACCAAAGCAACTCATATGAAGGAATTGCTTCTTCAGGCCACTTAGGGGGAAATAAAGCAGGGTTTACTAAAGGGATCTACTCTTGCCTATCGCAGATTTTCTCCAACTGCTGGGGACCACCAATGGCCTCAGCTCACTTTCAGTTGGGCCTCAGTGCTGCGTCCCACCTACTCATTTGACTGCCCTGCCCTGCCCTGCCCTGCCCTATGGCTGTGCTGCAGCCTTTTATTTATTTTATTTATTATAGTTATACCCCGCCCAAGGTGGCTTACATAATCCTCATCCTCCTCTCCATTTTATCCTCACAACAACCCCGTGAGGTAGGTTAGGCTGAGGGGCAGTGACTGGCCCAAAGTCACCCAGTGAGTTTCATGGCCGAGCGGGGACTAGAACCCAGATCTCCAAAGTCCCAATCCAACACTCTCACCACTACGCCACACTAGCTCTCCTTTGGGCTGGACTGATGCCAGCACCAGTAGCTCCCTGTATGTGCACATGTCTAGGCACATGTGGATGCTGGAGTTGGTTAGAGAGCAAGGCTGTAGCATGCAAAGTTGGAGAGGAAAGAAAAGAAACGGCAGATGGGGACACAATGGCTGGCCAAATGTCAGGGAAGGAAGAGAAAGAACGGGAAGAAGGAAGATGAAAACTGAATTGCTAAGCAATTGTAATTTCTAATTCTATTTTATGAAAACATTATTTTGTAAACAGGCTTAGCCCGATATAGAAGTATTGTCAATAAGGTAAGAGGATGGATGGGCTGATGGAGAAAAGTAAAAGTAGAAGCACCTGGAGCTGCTGCTCTGCCTTCTGGCTGTGGGGACGGCCACCTCAGAAGGGCAACCTCGCATTAGGCAGTGGCACTGGGAACTGGAGAGCCTGTGTGCACCTGGGGTGGAGGGAGGGAGGGAAAGGTGGGGCTGAGTAAAAGTGGGCAGGAGCCAGAGAAGTTAGGTGGGGGAGGGACGGGAGGGTCTCCCCCTCCTCCGTGGAAAAAGGGACACAGGGCATTTGAAGGAAATCGGGAAGAGGTAAAGGGTTGTTTGTGATAGTAATAAACGGAATAGAGAGGAAGGGGATAAGAGGGAAGTTATCGGAGGAAGTGTGAATGTAAAAGCAAAGGGGAGAGGGATAAAACAAGGTTGGGGTGTGTACAAGTTACCTGTGAAAGAAGGGAAGAAGAAATGACAGAAGATGAGTAAGACGACAGAGGCATCTGGGTGGGAGGGAATATTTAAAAAGTATTCCCAGTTCAGAGCGGGGATATGCAACTTTGAAGGGCCTGGGGGCTGTGTAGCCCCACTGCTGAAATTGACACCCAATTTTAGTGGTATGCAGCAGTGAGAAAGCATTTTTGTTGTTGCTTTAAAAGAGGAGCACAATTTTGCATTAAAAGTCCCAGGAGAGCACAGTTTTGCATTAAACACAGCACATGCTTTGTTGTAAAGCAAAAATGTGGCTTTTTCCCCTTGCTGCCATGCAGTGCTGAAATTCAGCAGCCATTCAGCACTGGGGACAGTGAAAAAGGATGGGGCATGCATGTTGCCTGCCCCTGGCTTAGAGTCCCTGAATCAGCAAATTCTGGCTGAAATAGGGAGGCTGAGTCATACTTGCAGAGACAATGCCTGTACTTGAGTTGAAGAAAGCTGTACTATGGAACACTCTGCTACAAGGAAATCATGTGGCAAAGCATTTAGTAATTTCCAAGGGGGAATTAGATAACAGTATAAAGTAACAGTGGTGCCACTTTATTATACCACACTCTTCCCCATCTGCCACAATTTCGTTATTGGCTCTGCCTCTGCACTAGCAGTCATTTTCAGCTCTCCCAAGGAGACCCTCCTGATAGAATGTTTGACAACCCCTTGCCTATAAGGAAGAGGAGGAGCAGAACATTGAGAAAATGTTAACGTCTGTACATGTGATTTTATGCATGTATGCTAGGGATGCTTGAGGAATTCATTTTTTTGCGAATTCCAATATGAACTAATCCGATCTGCCCCTCCAGGCTTAATGTGTAGATTGAAATGTAGCTATCCATTGGAGTTTGTATTTCTCCAAATGTTGCAATGTCGTTCTCTGCTCCAAAAACATATTGGAATACATTAAATTTTATGAGAGAAAATACTTTCATGAGCTTATGAGTGAACAAATGTAAAAATGGCATGGACCAGAAACAGACTGAGCAGACCATCTCTGGTGTTTGCAGATATTTTTATGTGCTTTCCTTGACCCAGGGGTGAGGAACCTATTTATTGGTCTTGGAGCTGGATTGTCCAAGTCACCATGCTAGATGATGTCAAGGGAGCAGGGCACTGTCTTGAAGCCCCTCCTATTATGTCATCTGTGTTGTGACATGTAACAAAACAACAGCTGTGGCACAATTGTTTTCATTTGAAAAGGTACAGAATGGCTAGGAAAACAAGTCATATTGAGTCTGGCACTACTGTTCTGTTCTCATGGGAAAAGTAGGTGGGAAAGAAATACGAGCTGATCACATGGTTTGTACTTTCTGATGATGTAGTATGATTTGTTAGGTTTCGATTCCTGTAACCATTTTTAGTAGAGAGATGGATTGCTTCTTTGCTTGTTCTTCTCTCTGATGCTCTGACTTATTGCAATCATGTAATGAAGTGTGCTGGAGTGGACTTGATCCACTGGACTAGCTATGCACTGGCTATGCATTATAATCTGCAATATGGACTGTAACTTAGGAGATTGTATTTACTCTGATATAGAATAAACAGGTAGTAAAAACCCTGTTGTGGATTCTATGGAGTTAATTCCTAATTACAGTGCAGCTGAGACAGGACGAGCTGCAAGCTGGCTGAAATCCGATACGCAAGGAACGCTGCGAGAGAAGGGGGATAAGGTCTGGACTTCTATGTGTAGATTTATGGGCGTCTTCACACAGAGGCAGGATCTAAATCATCCATCTCACGCTCTGCTTTATCCACGTAGGCTGGCCGGGCCTACAGGCTGGATTGTAAGCCTTCAAGGCTGAAGCTCATTAACCCTTTCAATCTGACCCCGCCCCTGCCATTTTTCCTTTCTCTGTGCGCACAGAGCTCTCTGGAGAAAGGATTTTGGCTGGCACTTTCAGGAGCTGTTCTTGCAAGTGCCTGCTGCATACCCTCCAAGATTTCACAGATGAAAATAGGGACACACCCGTGAATTCGTAAGAGGTATGGTTAAGCAATATGAAAGTGTAATCAAGAGGGTGTGGCCAGGCAACATGAGGGCATGGCCAAGGGTATGGCCAGGCGACCAAAGGGCATGGTCAAGTACAAAAGTTATTAGAGGAAACACACAAGATCTTATATATTATAATTATTACATTATATTATATATTATTTATAAGTGGCTTTTGTAATTTTTTTTTAACCTTTACTTTAAACCCTTAATTGTTGATATCTGGTGTTTTTCATGGCGAGGTGTGTGTCAGTGCTTGCAGGGCAATCTCTTTTTGTTTTAAAATTGTCAGGATTGGCACAAATTCACCCATCCCACACTCCCAAACATGGAGCTTCAGAGAGAAGGGGAAGTTTCTTGCATTTCCTTCTGGCACTGTAACGTCACCTGTTAGAGGCACAGACTCAGAGTCAGCTCTGTTAGGAAATAAAATCTTTGGCAATATAAAGGTAGGAATCATGTGATAAATTCCCTCATTCACCTCTCCCTCTGCACATGTGCACACACACACACACACACACACACACATACACACATACACATCCTTGCGTCTGTTCCTTCCCTGCTCTCTTTCCCTCTGTGGGCAGTCCTTTGAGCCTAAGCAGAGCTATCTTAAAGGAGCCATGGGCAAAACTGCAGCTAAGCTAAAAGTTTTAGCTTAGCTGCAATTTTGCCCACGGCCCCTTTAAGTAGCTTGTAGTTGGGGGAGGCAGGGGAATTCGGGACTCTGCATAACAAAGTGAGAAGCTTTTCTGGGCATTTTTGGGGCAGCTGGAGACTATACTGCTGAGTCCCTTCCCCCTCTGTTTGCATAGCAATTGGGGCATGCAAAGGGAAGGAACTGGGCAGGTGCTTGCAGGACGGTCTCCTACAAGCACCTGCCAAGTTGGGCACCTTCACTGGCTTTGCTCCTGCTTCTTGTTCCCTGTGTGGGAAATGAGAAGCAAGAGCAAAGCACCTGCAGCTGTGCTTGCCGGACTTCCTGTAAGTGCCAGCCAAGTATGCAGCGCCTCCCCCTAGAGTTATCTCTGATTTGTGATTGTAGATAGCAAAGGGATTCCCTGCATACCTCTTGTCCTTCATTGGGAGGGGTAGTAGCATGCAGGGGAATCCTCTTTTTTAAAATCTCTAATCAGAGATAACTAGGGGATTTCTCTCCCTGCCTCCTCCCCAAACCCCTGGTTGTCTCTAGGCCAGGGGGGTGGGGCTTGAGAAGGGGACAGGGCCTGCAGAGGGTGCCCAACCCTCTTTGAGCTGGGTTGGGAACTTCTGCAGACTGGATAAGGCCCATGGGCCGGAGGTTCCCCATCCCTGCCCAAACCAATTTAAATTTGATCGTATGGTCACCTGACCTAGAAAAGATTTCCCGCCTGGTGTAGGTTCTTTGAAAAGGGGATTAACTCCTATTCACTGGAAACGACATTACCCTCAAGAGCTATAGTTTGGCTAGCCTTGCTGATCCTGTAGTGCAGGGGTCTTCAAACTATGGCCTGTGGGCCGGATCCGGCCCAGCGTGCCCTTCCATCCGGCCCGGCTCCGTAGGCCCGAACTGGGCCCGCCCGGGCTCTCAGCCGCCCGAACGGGCTTGCCATTTTCTTCGCTCTCCCCGGAGAGCCAGCTGCGACGCCCGTGCTGGTCCCGTTGCGTCATTTCCGGCGCAGTGGAAGTGACGCGCGGGACCCTGCTCCGTCGCGCTGGACCCCCGCGCTCTGTTTTTGAACAGAGCGTGGGAGTCCAACGCGATGGAGCGCAGCAGAATGCCGTGGCTCCGGCGGTGTTGGTGGCAGTGGGGTGGGGGCGGTGGCAGCGGCAGCGGCAGCGACGACGACGACGGTGGCGGGGCTTCGGCGGCAGCAACAGCGGCGATGGGGCTTCGGCGGGGACGGTGGCGACAGAGGCTTCAGCAGCGGCGGTGGGTGCAGGTACGGCGGAGGGGGTGGCGGGGTGGGTCTGGCAGTGGCAGCGGGGGTCCTGGGGGGGCTTTGGTGGCAGAGGGGCGATGGCGTGGCGGGGCTTTGGCGGGGATGGGGGGGATGGGGCTTTGGCGGGGACGGCGGGGACGGGGCTTTGGCGGGGACGGCGGGGACGGGGCTTCGGCAGCGGCGGCGGGTGCAGGTACAGTGGAGGGGGTGGCGGGGTGGGTCTGGCGGTGGCAGCGGGGGTCCTGGGGGGGCTTTGGCGGCGGCGGGTGCAAGTACAGCGGCGGTGGGGGGGGTGGCGGGGGGGGTCTGGCAGCGACGGGGGGGATCCTGAGGGGGCAGGGGGGCTTTGGCGGCAGGGGGGCTATAGTCCGGCCCCCCAACAGTCTGAGGGACAATGAACCGGCCCCCTGTTAAAAAAGTTTGAAGACCCCTACTGTAGTGAGCTGAGCACTTCCAGTTCTTACCATAGGGCCTAGGAAATCAGCATTTCACAGTATTGTGTATTGGAAAGCCCATCGTTGAAATCAACAGGAATTTTGCACTGATGCTGTGGCACTTCCAAGCACACAGTATAGGCTTATATTTCAATAGACTAAATAGAGCTGAAATGACCTACCATAGCACTGCTGTAATAGGCTATTGATTTCAAGCACCATTTTCTATTTCTTTGTAACTGAATTGCACACATAAATGTAAGAACATGTTCATTTGCAGGATGACTACGGTAAAGGGGAAGCGGGCTTTGGGAGTCAGATTTATGATAGGTATGCCAGACTACAGTGAAATAAACATTAATTTTCATATTGTTTTCTGAGTGACGATTATTAAAAAATAGAACATGTGTGCATTTTAAAGGACATATTATTTCACTTCCTAATTCTAAATTGGACGTCATACAATTATTTAAGCATTCAGTTCATTTTTATGGCACTCATTTACACACATTTACATTTCTTTCAAATCTTACTGCTTTTGCCAGCAAGTGTTGTTTTCATTTAGGTTAAGGAAACATCAACCTCTAAGGTCTGAATTGTTTTTTCTTTTTTTGTGGCTTTCCTTTTCCCCCACCGAAGGTGAACTGTTCTCAATAAAAGAAAACAGGCCTGCAGCATTATTCTAAAAGTGAACCCAAGGTTGGTTATAGAACCTTTATAGTATTTATTTACCAGCCTCCTCAAACCTTGCAGAATTTTGATGCAGTCAAAGTTTATTAAAATCATTTGGGTAAGAGATGACAAACAGACCAAGAAAAACCTTGAGAAATGGGGGGTTACCTAAGGGCCCCCCCAAAGGATTTCATGGTTGACATGAGATCTAAACTGAGGAAAATGCTGAAAGTGAACTTGTCAATTATATGGTCATTTGATTTGGTATACAAAGCTAAAAATAAGAGTTATATGCTGTTGATTTATTTTATTGTGTTTTTAATTTATCTGTTTTTAATTATATTACGTTTTAAATTAAGATTTTGGTTTTAATCTAGATTTTATTGTTAGTGGCCTTGATAAGATGCTGATGAAATATTAGGTAATCTTAGATAAGCCCCTGAGTTCATAGCTGAGTCTGGGGTGAGGTCTGAACTGGAGAAAATACTGGAAGCAAGTTTCCAAATGACATGTTCTCCCCTGCCTCTGAAGAGCATCCCAGAAGCCTTCAGTAAACTCCTCCCCCTGATTATAAGAGCATAAGAAGAGCCCTGCTGGATCAGACCAAGGGTCCATCTAGTCCAGCATTCTGTTCACACAGTGGCCAACCAACTGCCCACTGGAATACACAAGCAGGACATGAGTGCAACAGCACCCTCCCGCCCATGTTCCCCAGCAACTGGTGTGCATAGGCATACTGCCTCTGATACTGGATCAGGAGGCATGCTCCAATAACCCCGTTTGGTCCTTCAAGGGGTGCAGGTTGAGTCTTCCTCCCAGATTGGCCCTGCCGTACTGGCAGTGGCATTGAGTTCTGCCTGAGCTCCTGAGAGCTGAACATTCACTGAAGGGGGGAAAAAATGTAGGTCTTTCTGGTTTTTCCTCCCAACCTAGATTAGTCAGGGAATTGGTCCTTCACCAGGAAGACTCATCTGGTGTTGGTGGGTGACTGCACCTTCGTGTTCCGTTGAAGAGTATTCAGAATGCATTCCGGCCATTTTGAATGCTCCTTACATTCCAGAGAAAGTGTCATGGGTGCTCTCACAAAATGGCTGCCATAGTGGGTGTGGCCAGTCATAAAACAACCTATTTCCTAGAAGGCAAAACTGGTGAGGCGAAAGGAAAAGTAACTTACCGTACCTAGGAACAAGTACAAAGCAGAGTTGGAGGTCTGACGCCATGACGCAAAATCACTCTTTTGAACCCACAGTTTTCTGTGCAAACTGGTGAGGCCCAGCAGCAAGTAACTTGGCCAAGAATGACACCTAGAGCCCAGAGGCATTCTTTGAAATAAAGATGATGCTGGAGACCAGAGCTTTGCGGCATGTCAGCCTCCCAGGTTTTTTTTAAAAAAAATTAATTAAAAACATATTTTAAAAAATCAGGAGGGGCAGGGAACCTGGCATCCACTAAGAGAGGTAGCTAGCTGAACCCTGTGTAAATGCTGGGACCCCCAGCATTGCTGTGCAAATGCTGCGTGCGCGCGCACGCACGCACGCACGCACGCAGCAATACCTTTATTAGGACCAATGAACATGTCACATAATAGTGAGAGAGCTTTGGGGAAGATGTTAAGCAAAATGGGGTGTTCGGGGGCAAGAGAGTCATATCACTTGCAGTGATGTTATGGCAGCATTGTAGGCATATATGTAAATGAAAATGTTTAGGGTTTGGGTCCCAGCTCTCCTTCTGAAAGCTTGAGAAAAACAATGGAAACCAGTGACAGGGAATTATGGAGTCAGCGAGTTCCTGAATGCACATTTAAAAATCCCTCAGACGTTTTTTCTCTAAGGCAGTTTAGCGCTGCAAAGGTAGAAATGGTGCTATGCTGCTTTGAAAAATGCAGTTTGAAGGCTCTTTAAGTGTATATGTGTGGAAAGTCCTAAGATGTTCAAAGCGATCCCTTTCCTAACCTCCAGCATATTCCCTGGCTAGTTCTTTGGTGTCCTTTAACAAACTGTTACGCTCTATGCACATTTGGGTAGAATAAAATTTTCAGGATAGCATTTGAATTACACCTTGGGATAAGATTCCCCTGTCGCCATCAAAGTGGGAGCTGCTGACTGCCAGGGGTTGCCCTTTCTGTGGTGGTTGTCAAGGCTGTTTCCAAGTGCCTACCTACCTAGCTTTCCCCTTTGTATTGTGTCAGGGTGCTCACAGAACACTCTGGGTTAACTTTCCCTCCTGGTGGACCCCTTCTTCACATGGGTTCCCCAGGAAAGGAATTTCTGATAGACTGACACCAGTTAGGATGAGCCTCCTGACACACCCTAGTCCAGGGGGTCCCCAGTGCGTCGCTTGTGGTTGCCATGGCACCCACAGGGCCCTCCAACAGCGCCCACAAAGCTCTCCACTCCCTGTCCTCCTTCAGGCAAAAAAATTAAATAAAAAATTGAAAATGTTAGGGCACCAGGTTCTCCTTCCTGTTACTGAACCTGCCGCTGTTCAGCGGGCAGAAAGAGAAAGCAAGGCAAAGGAGTAGAGGTGAGAGAAAGAGCAAGGCAGGAGGCTAGGAGAGGGAGAAACCGTGAGGTAAAGTAGTGTGTGTGTGTGTGTGTGTGTGGAGGGGAGAGAAACAGCGAGGCTAGAGGCTGGGAGTGGAGAGAGGGAGAGAGAGCAAAGGGTAATGGTCTGTGTGGACAGAAGAAGATTGGGCAGGCCCGGAAGCAACTCTTTCCGTGTTTGCCTCCCTCCCAGCCTGTTGCCTTGCTACTTCTCTTCCCACCACCCGCCACACAGCTCTTGACTACCCAGGCTCCCATGGCAGCCATTATGTGACTAGCCACACCCTCCATTGGAGCCATTTTATGGTGGTGCCCAGAGTAGTTTCTCAAATTCCCAAATGTGCCCATGGGTCCAAAAAGGTTGGGGACCCATGCCCTATTCTTTCTAGCTGTTTGGGGAGTTTCTGAGCCTATTGCCAAGGACCCCTCCCTTCAACCCAGACCTAGGAAAAAAGAAAAAGAAAGATGCTTTGGACTTTCCTTCCCAAAGCCCAGAATTGGAGGACTTCCGAAAAGCCTATTAAAAATCTTCAAACACAAGTGGTAGCTTTGTAACCATGCAGTCTGGTCTTTCATGTGGGGAAGAGTTCAGTGAGAAATCCCTTTTTAAACAACACAAAACATCAAAAGGAGTTTATTTTGGGGGCGGGCGGGGGGGGGAGAAGGCTACAGTCATGCACATACACAGAATTCCAAATAAAAATAAAAAAAACTCAATCTAACTTGTCTAGTCACATTACCTAATTGAGTAGAGTCTTGTGTCCCAGAGCATATGTTGAGTTTATTCCAGAGAGGATGAGGGAGAGAGAGAGAGCATCGATCTGGCTTCCAGTTAGATGGTGTATAGGAAAGCTGTAAACAGAGGTTCTTAACCTGTGCGATACGCCTCCCCAGGGGAGGTTTGGACTGACTCCAGGAGAGGTGTGAGTAGCCCCTCAACTATAAATTATTTATTTTTCAAGTACATAGCAGCACAGCTTGGCACTTGGCCCAACCTTATTTCTTTCTACTAATCTTGGGAGCTACGCCATTCATTTAAGAATTGAATATGCTTTTTTTTTTTTTAGTCCAGAGACAGAGCATAAACCAAAAAAATGCAAACTTGTCCTGCCTAAGCCTTAATTTTGGGCCGTTAACACATGGGAGGTGTGGGTCAAAAGATTTTTCACAAGGGAGGTGTGACACCAAAAAGGTTAAGAACCACTGCTGTAGAAGAACTGTGGGGATCTTTTTTATGGGGATTTCTGCTCAGTAAAAGCCAGCCCCTTTGCAGAGACTTATGGTTGGTCAGTCCAATACCGTGATAGCCTTCCATTTCTGATGTCAGTGGTCTAGTCAGCAAAGCAGAAAATTACCTAGTGGTTGCACCCACCATAATGACTGTAACTTACAACTCAAAAGCCCAAGGTGGTTGGAACCAGTCAGCCTATTCAAGAAAAGGGATTAAGGTTTTGCTCGCATTTTGGAGGACAGAAAAGTGAGATAAGGCTAGATAAAACTATTCAGGTTACCCAATGGGGTGCCAACTGACTAGATGCTCTAGGGGGCACTGTGGATCTATATTAGAAGTGGACACCTTGGTAGAGCAGAAAGGGGCAAGCTTGCAGATACAGAGGGATCATTTCTCCTGCCTAGAATTTTGGGCTGTTCACACCCTGTGCTAGACACGGACTGATAAAGAATAGGCAGTTATCAGTGATGGACTCAATAACTGGTTAGGCACTGATGGAAGCAGTATGCTCTTTAAAACAGCAACAAAGTACTTATTTAAAATGAACGATGACATGCACATTTTGTAACTCTATCGGCAGCTCCAATCGATCAACACAAGGGAGGTGCCTGGTGTGCAATGTGTTTGCCTGCAAGATAGCCAGGCCCAGGGCATGGTGAACAACAGAAATACTTAGCATTTGTGTCACATAAATTATTGCAGCGACACAGCAGTCCTACAGGGTAGGTCAGCCATTATCCTATATTTTAGATGGGAGTCTGAGACTGTTACAATAGCACCTTGTCTAATGCTATCTAGAGAGCTGAGGAGGTAAGACTTGAACTAAGGCTCTCCAGGAGTGTCCTGCAGCCGGTACACACTGCAAGGAGTACAATTAACTGTGATTCCTTGCAGCAGACTCCCAGGCCCGGGCCCCCAAATCCAGCCCTCCTGAGGTCCTAATCTGGCTCTCAGGGGTTCCCCAGGTGGCCATGCCCCCTTCCCTTAACCCCACCCCTTCCCTCCAACCACTGACCATTTGGTAATTTCCTGGTTTTTGTGCAGTTCCCCCCCCCATTCAAAAAGGTCGAAATGCCTCCCCCCCCCCAAGGCTTGGTTACTGGCTCTAAGAGCATTAAGCTAAAGTATGCTGGGATTGTTGGTATTTTAGCCCTACTGCTTTTGCTTTTGGCCCCTCCCACTACTGGAACGCAGCCCCCGAAAGTTTCTCGGAAATGGAATTCAGCCCTCAGTATGAGCAAGGTTCTGCCAGCGGAGGCTGGTGGTGGCTCCAATACCAGTGGGGCCATGTATCCATTCTAGGTTTCAGGCTGAGCTTTAAAGGAGTTATCCTTGGTGCTAAACCCTATTCCCAAAATGGGCTCAGCACCATGGATAGCGCCTTAAAAGTTCAGGCTATAACCCGGAGTGGATACACTGCCCCACTGACATGCCCACCAGCCTTTACTGAATCTGCACCCCTGTTGTAGCCTATATGAAAATGGATTTTCCCAGATTGTTATGTGAAGTGACCCTTAGGGTCAAACTAAATGTGATGTTGGAGATGTGTGAATGTATCTCCAACGTTAATTTGGGTGTGTGTGCTAAAAGCAAGGGGAAGGATTTGGGCTGGGGCTATGGCATGGGAGAGAGTATGTGTGTCTTTTAATTCTTTCCTCGGTGCTGTGGCCCTGATTCCAATCCCTCCCTCTCTGCCTGCTACTGCTAGCCGTAGGGGTGGAAACACATGTACAATATGGGTGCTGGTTTGTTTCCTAATAGCAGCTCCAGAGCTGGGTGCAATTTGCATCACGTAATTGGTGGTGGAGGTGGAGGCAGGGGAAAGGGTTAATCCTCCTCCTACTGTACCGTAAACCTGGTCCAAATTTTAAGCCAAATAAAGAGAGTCAGGATTACATTCATCCCGCCTAGTTGGGCCCTTGGTGAGTCTCTCCAAATAGCACTTTGTGACTCTTAATCTTCCCACGTTTGATCTCTAAAATTCAGCAATTCCCACAGTCATTTAAATTTTGGTTGGAACTTGCTGTAGTAGAGTACTTCCATGGTTGGGTGGAGGGCCAATGGAATTCTTAAGAACATAAGAAGAGCCCTGCAGGATCAGACCAAGGGTCCATCCAGTCCAGCATTCTGTTCACACAGTGGCCAACCAACTGCCCACGGGATCCTACAAGCAGGACATGAATGCAACAGCACCTTCCTGCCCATGTTCCCCAGCAACTGGAGTACTTAGGGATACTGCTTCTGCTACTGGAGGAAGCATATAGCCAATCAGGACTAGTAGCCACCGATGAATTTCTCCAATTTGTCTTGAACTTGGTCCACCTCCTGAACTCCCTTCTTACAAATAAAGATCTATGGACTGTTCTAAAGATCTAAAATTTCTCTGAATTTTGACGAAGAAAGGAAATGGAATCCACTCTAAATATCTGAACAACCAGATCTTCCTTACCATGGAAATGACAGACATAAACAGACCCACAGTGAAAAACTACTGCTAAGCATATAGTTAGTGCTAGAAGGTGTGCTGGGATGCTATCTATTGTACTCTTATCTTATCAGTCCCTGACAATTATGTCTTATTTCCCCCCTCTAACAGCACAATCCTCTGCATGACTATTTAGAAACACGTCCCATTGAATTCAGTGCAGCTTACTCCCAGGTAGGTGTGCATAAGATTGCAGCCTAAGTTTTAAGCAATACAACAACATGTACTAAAAGGGGAAAGGTATCTTGTGTGTTCTCTTTCCCCCCAAGGGAAGCTCTGTAGGCCTTAACCCCTTGAAGGAGACTTTCATTCTGCATAGCTGGCAGGGAGGATTGCATGAGCTCATGGCCGTGATGTTTTGATGTTGCTCAGAGAGCTGCCTTGGATATTGACCAAACATTAGAGTAATTGAGTCTTCAAGTGACTTCTACAAATGGGAAGGTCATCAGCTGCAGACCCCAAAAGCCGTAGTCTGCCTTTGCGGTCCCCCATCACTTATATTTTGCTAGCCTGCTCCAAACTGAGCACTTTTGTCTACTCCGTGCTTCTCTCTTTCTGCTCCAAGTCCAAGTCTGGATTTCAGCTCCCAGCCAAGCAGAAGGGTATTATCTTTCGAGGCGAGCTGACCTTTTTACCCAAAAGGCAGCTTGATGTCCCATCATGGCCCACCCCACTCTGAGACATAAGGAATGAGCCTCCTGCATAGTCAACTATTTTGGAATATGTCAAAAAGGAAGAATGCCAGCATACCTCCCCTGTCACCACCTAATCAGTGTTGTCGTATAGACTATGAGTGTGGCCCAATCAAGTGTGCCAACTAGCCATCATGAAAGCCAAAGGGATCACCACCTATTTCGTAAGGTTTTTTGGTTCCTCAGGCTGCCTTTGCTAGGGTTCTAAACAGGATCTCTTTCTTTTGTTTTGACTTGTACCTGAACTTATTTATTTATTTATTATATTTATACCCCACCTTTTTTCCTGCAAGGAACCCAAAGTGGGCTTACATAATCCTCCTCCTCTCCATTTCATCTTCACAACAACCCTGTGAGGTAGGTTAGGCCGAGAGTCTGTCCCAAAGTCACCCAATGAGCTTCAAGGCTGAACGGTGACTAGAACCCGGATCTCCCGAGTCCCAGTCCAACACTCTAACCACTACACCACACTGGCTAATAATGCTGCCCAATCCTCCTCCTGGTTTTTAGGAAGATTTGGAACAGGGTGTGTTACTTGTTATTTTTTAATATAGGAAAGATCTCTTAGACAAAATTTGGGGATCCTTGTTCTAGTAGCCTGTCATTATTCATTAGTTCTAAAATTTGGAAGCCAAATGCCACCTGCATAAGAATGCATTAGCCGATTTTCTGCAGTGCTATCTTGATATAATGCTGACTGTGTTATTCTCGCAGCTAATGTATTCCACTTGGCATGGATGTGGAAGGCATAATTTTCATTACATGTGCTAAGCCAGGCAGCAAGGGAAACAACCCTGACTAAATCTTTGGATTTCACCCAATGGTGCAGCAAACTAATGTTGGTTTTGAAAATGAAAGCCGTTGCCATCTTTCTCTTTCGCAAGTGTCCTGAGGTTAAGCAAATGTAAAAGCCACTCAATAAATAAGAGAGTGCTCTTTCAGTCATTCAATGTTCCTTTTGGATTTTTTTTAAAAATCCTTTAAATTAAGATCGTAATGAGCGATAAGGAAGAATATTTGTTATTAGTATTGTTAGGAAAGTCGGAAAGCTATAAACTGAAGGACATGTTGTGTGTGACAGTTTTATTTTGAGTTGATGCATTGCTTGGCAGCAGCAAACAATAAAAGTGAGTGTGGAAGTTTTCAGGAACTCAAGTTGCCCAAAGAACCCGAGTAGGTCAGTTTTGCAGAATAAGCTTCAAAGCAAAGACAGTTCCAGTCAGCAGAATTCTAGTTGCCCTTGAGAGAGCAGTGCAGTCTTGGAACGTCTCCCGTGCCCACATTTTGTTCTACCTGTCTTGGTTGCTGCACGAACAGGTGAAGGCTGCATTTACCTCTAGGCAGATGTACATCTGATTTGAAAGCCATTCTACACTTGCCCAGAATGGGGTGGTAGCTTCAAATGATAAAAGAATCTGGACTGAACCGCTTCACACACACCACCTGGGAGAGGGGGAAGGTCATCTTTTTGAATGCTTGCCGGTGCAAAAGGCTCCCTGCAAGTACAAAGCAAGCATATCAGTATTATGCTTCACCTTTCTCCTCAGTATATTAGTTTTCTACATGCAGGGAGCTTTTATTGGGGTGGGGTGGGGTGGGAGTCTCAGGTGGCACAGTCCAGAATCCTGCTCCTTATGTGAATCAGCTCATCCTGCATAGTTCATTATCAATTAAATAATTAAATGAGAATATATCCAGGGTCAATTTCAATCTGTTGCTAATGTAATGTGGAGAGAGACAAGAATAACCCAAATAAAAAGAATATGCTGCCTCAGGGCAAATGTTGCCCAGTCTGGAGATGGTTAAGATTGCCTAAACCTCATTGAAACCAATGAGACTGAAATGGTCTCCAGAGATTTAGATGAGACCCAGAGGTGGTTCATATTGTTAAATTCCTCCATGCAATCAGAGATATATGGGCATTGGACCGTAACATTATATTTGGGGTGGGTGGGTGGGTGGTAGTCTGAGGCAGTGGAGACTGGTGGCTCCAATGTCAGTGGGAGCAGTGTATCCACTCAGGGTTTTAGTCTGAATGTTTAAGGAGCTATCCAGAGTGCTGAACCCTAGCTCGCAAATAGTCAGCACCATGGATAGCCCCTCTAAAGTTCTGACTGAAACCTGGATTGGCTACACCACCCCACTGACATTGGAGCCACCACCAGCCACTGCTGGCCTGAGGTGATAGCACTCGTCTGGACAGTGCATTACATTACATTATTACATTTATATCTCACTTTTTTTTTGCTCTTTACAAGGAACCCAAGGCAGCTACCACTTCACACTGCACTTGGAGAGCAACTTATTGCATGCTAGCCATTCAGCTATGGACTATGCTAAAACTTTCTCTCCAATGTGCCTCTGTGCTTGTTTTACTAAGAACATAAGAAGAGCCCTGCTGGATCAGACCAAGGGTCCATCTAGTCCAGCATTCTGCTCACACAGTGGCCAGCCAGCTGCCCACGGGATCCTACAAGCAGGACATGCATGCAACAGCACCTTCCTGCCCATGTTCCCCAGCAACTGGAGTACTTAGGCATACTTCCTCCTGATACTGGAGGAAGCTTATAGCCAGTCAGGACTAGTGGCCATGGCTAGCCTTCTCCTCCATGAATTTGTCCAATCTCCTTTTAAAGCCGTCCAAATTGGTAGCCATCACTACATCTTGTGGAAGTGAATTCCATGGTTTAACTATGCGCTGTGTGAAGAAATACTTCCTTTTATCTACTACATGCAGGGAGTTTTCACCTGGGGAGGGGAGGGTCATTCAAAAAGTGATAGAGCAGCCTTCCCCAGCCTGCTGCCTTCCAGATGTGTTGGACTCCCATCTTTTCCAGACAGCATGGTCATTGGCCATGCTGGCTGGGAATGACGGAAGTTGTAGTTCAATACATCTGGAGGGCACGGGGCTGGGAAGGGTTGACATCATGTGTGGGAGTTTGGGGTGGAGGGGTGAGGGGTCCTCCACAATATGCTAGTTTTATACTTTAGGGAGCTTTTTACTTGGGCAAACATTCAAAATGGGATTCACACCATGAAAGCTCGACCAGGGATGTGATTGGGAACTGGCTGCTCTCCATCCATCAGAGGCTGTTGTAGAGCAGTGTTCTCCAACCTTGGGTCCCCAGATGTTTTTGGCCTACAACTCCCAGCATGCCCCAGCCAGGCCAAAAACATCTGGGGACCCAAGGTTGGAGAACACTGTTGTAGAGGTTGGCTGCTTAGCATGCAATGCCAGCAACCTGCCAGTAGGTGGGGGTGGCAGTGCAATTCCATTGCTGGTTTAGAAACCCTGGTTAATCTCTACATTTGGTGGCCTTGCATAGGCCTGCCAGCATTTTGCTGCTTCTGTCACTGCCACTGTGTTTGTGGGCTGGCATTCTTATTTAGAACTCTGTCCTGCTGCTTCACAAAAGCTGTTCCCGGTAATGTAGCTCAGCTTCTTCTATATCTTAAAAGGGCTTTTTATTTGGTCTTGCTCCCCCCCCCCTTTCTCTTTTCTGAGAGCCTGCGGACTGAAGAGCTATTTATTAGAATGTATGACAGTTTAAATGGCTCTTGTCAACAATTGCCCACTTAGGAAAGTGGCAGGCTTCGTTTATGATGCCATAATGAAAACTGATCTCCAAAGAAAAGCCTTTTAGAATATGGAGCAATATCTCTAATGTGGAGTAGGTGAAAGGTTGAAAGCCATTCAAACAATAAATTGTGTTATATAACAGATCAGGGTAGAGTACAACACTGAGGTTTTCTTCCATTTAGCCTTTGAAGCACATTTCCCCCCTTAGCTTCACAGATTAATGTATGAATAATATAGCTAAATCTTGCAGGTTTTGTTCTTGAACCATCAACTGATGTGCTTTTCTTCTCACATATAATTCGCAAGGGACATCAGGGTTAGGACTCTTGTCTTAGCTAACATGATTTTGTTGGTTTCTCTCTCTGTGTGCGCGTTTGTTTAAACAGAATAAAGTGAAAAGCCAAGCCTCTAAAAATGAGCTTCCAAAAACACTTGACAATTCCACTCTTTAATCTTCAGAGTCTAGCACAGAGTGAGGGGGTGCTTAATCTCATTTTTCAGTGTACTTAAATGTGCCTCTCTCACTGCTGGATTGTGGCTAGTGCTTACTCCAGGTTTTGAAGGAAACATGAGCAAAACATCCTCAGTAGGTCCCACCTCCTCACTGCCAGTCGCTACCACTTGCTTGACAGACAGAGCTGGCAAGAAAGCAGGTGACACAGCACCAGAGGCTGCTGGTACTGCTGCTCTTCCTCAGAGCTGCTGTCGTTTGGTGGTTCATCCCTTCTGGGCCAGAGGAAGAGGATGGATAAAGAAGCCGGCGGAGATAGTGAAGAGGAGGAGCAACAGGTCTGCAATGCGGGTGGTCAACCTATGGCCCCCGGCCTAATTTCAAAGGCCCTCCTGCAAGCGATCAGTTCAGACCTCTGGAAAGAGTGATCTGTCCCTTCTCTGGCAGCCTAGTGGATGGGGAGGAAGGGGGAGAGACAACGGGGTGGAAGAAAGAGAGAGGGGAAAGGGAAAGAGGAGGAGGATTATGTAAGCCGCCTTGGGTTCCTTGCAGGAAAAAAGGCGGGGTATAAATATAATAAATAAATAAATAAATAAATGAGAGAGAGAGAGAGAGAGAGAGAAGGGCTGGCTTCATCCACTTTTTACTCTGGCCCAAGCTACTGCTGTAGTGCCGGCTCCAGGTTTTTGAGGGCCCTTGGGCAAGACACCCTCAATGGGTCCCCTCCCTCAGTGAGTCTACCTTCTCACCACCATTGCCACTAGCTGCTAGTGCTCCTCATCCTGTATTCATTCAAATTTACAATAGTTATTCAAAAAAATTAACAACAGCATCAGCAAGATGTTAGTAACATAGACAAAACCACAGAGTCAATCCCAAATTCAAAACTTCCCACCACCTCTCAGGGTCTAGACGTGCCACTAAAAGTCTATGACCTTTGGCCTTATCCACGGTTAATTCAAGGATTCAGCCAGTGAGCTGGGGGTCTCTTGCGTGCTCCACCAAGAGTCAAAATGGGAGAGTGTTGTTGTAATAACTATTGTTCCTGCAGGTGGAAGCTGCAAGGTAGGTGCATTGCAAAGCTGCAACCAGCAGGTGGCAGCAAAATGGCTCCTGCAGCTTTATCGGATAGAAATTGTAAAGCAAGATCCAAACTGCCAGTGTAACTCAAAAACCTTTCACCCTCGCAGCGATTTTAGGCAGGAGGGATGAACCTATGTCTGATTTCAAGCAATGGGAACTGCAGCATAGGATCTCTGCAGCAAAGTTTAGCAGTTCTCTGTTTCAAGTATTCAGCACTACAATAGTTCAGCTCTTATAGACACTGTGACAGCAAATTCTAACCACCACCACCACCACCACCACCACCGGAGTGTTTTGATCTTCAATCCACAAGGGGAACCCCTCAAAAACAGCCCAATGAAGACTGAGCATGCTCAGCAGGTATGGAATGCTGACTGTTGGAGGAGCGATGGAAAACCCCAGGGTGTGGGCGTCAGAATGGTATGGAGTGTCCGGAACCTTTAACAGAAGCACTTTGCACGACAAGTTTTTGTAGTAGTGACCCACTTGCGTTGTTTTGAATCTTGTGTGTCAACCTTTAATCCTCATATATGCAAAGTAATAATGATGATTGTGCCTCTGAGCATGTTTCTGAACAGATATCTATGTGGTTGAAGGCATTATTTTTTGTTTAAAAATCTGCCTTTTCTTGTCCCTATAATTTAAAAGCATGCCTTACTGACTGTGGATCAGTGTTTAATAGCTGTCTTGGTTACGCCCCTAAGCCTAAGAGAAGAAGCCTTCCCCGGCGAACTAACCTTTAAAATGCAGGATGGAAATGTTTGGATCTTACAGGATACTTCCTAGGGCAAGATGCTCAAGAAGAAAACAAATTGCGGGGGGGGGGGGAGATGTTGCTGTGTGAAATCATCATATTTATTGGCGCTCCTATCTCTGGAAGATGAAATAAATGAGCAGGAGCAAATGATTAGGCATCAGGGACTCCATTAGTTGAATCAAGGGCCTCATGGGACACAGCCTAATGAAATACTGACCGGGTTCAGACAACACTATAACCCACACTCAAAGGTTGAGTATGGGTTAAGGATGGGTTGTCGTTGAACCATGGGTTGTTGTTGAAATGTGGATTGTTGTGTTGTCTGAACCAGCTGAGATAACAAACCATGGTGAACAACCCACAGGTCACAACCCAACAACAAACCATGGATTCTCTTCATGGGTTAACAAACCATGGTTTGTTTGCATGGCTGGGTTCAGACAACGTGATAACCCACGGTTCAACAACAACTCACACTCAACCCATACTCAACCTTGAGTGTGGGTTATCGTGTTGAGTGAACCCAATCTTAGTGTCTGCTCAGGCCTCAAAGCTCTTTTCTCCTTCTCTGTTAATACCAGAACTTGAAGTCACCCAGTGGAATTGATGGCAGAAGATCAATGCACGCAAAAGTACTCCATGCAATGCATGATGTGATGATGGCCAGAGAGCATTCCCATGGGCTAGATACCCATAGGATATGGCCTTAAACTGGTTTTAGATGGGTCCATTGCTGACCAGTACTGGCCGTGATTGCTCAATGGAGTCTCCAGGCACAGAGACAATGTGGCACTGGATACCAGTTGCTGCAGGAGGTCTACGGTCTTCATGCCTGCGCTTGTGGACTTTGCGAAGGCATCTTGCTGATCATTGTGGGATCATGGATTATATGAACATTTGCTCTGATTCTGCAGAGTTCTTCTTACAGCTCTTTTTAGGTATAGAATCAAATAGTATAAATATGGTTTAAATATGAGTAGCTAGTTCTAGAGATAATGTTATAATTTAGAGGCTTTCTCTTCCCTTATTTGACACCAGTCAACTCTTTTTTAGAAGTTGGTAATTTGTGGATGTACCTCAGGGCCAGCCCTACTATTAGGTGTTGGAAGATAGACCTGTGTGTGTCATGCGGCCTGCCCCTGTGCCTCCCTTGATGCCTGCTGGTGCAGTGGAGAATGCTGTACTGTTGCCACTGCTGTTAGGGATGGAGGAGGAATTTGTTTTGTTCACATTTTAATGCAAACCAGCCTAATTTGCCCTTCCTGAACCAACATAAAAAACAAAAATCCAGTTATCCTTTGGTATCCACACTTCTACAAGTTTTGCAATGCAGTCCTCTGATTAAAAAATGTGTAAAGGTATATGCTAGTGAAAATAATGTACAAAAATGCATTGTATTGGGGACGATTTCTTGCAAAAATGCACATATTGTGCAAAATTGTTTGCAAAAATGCACATATTCGGAAAAATGGGCAGCAAAAAAGTACACATTTTCATGGGGAGTTTCATGGGCAGTTTTTAGAACAAAATTTGCAAACTGATGCAGAAACAGAACAGAATGAATTTAAGATTGGAAAAACAAGAACCCGACAGAAACTGAAACAGACATATTTGCCCATCCCTAGTCCAAATAACATTAAGCTGGCAGTCCAGTTAGCTTCTGTACATGGAATGGGGGTGGGGGTGGGGGTGGGGAGGGGGTGCTATCTGGTCCACCTCAGACAGCAAAATGTCATGGTCCAACTCTTGACACAGCCAAACAACACTAGTTGTCAATTGTCTTCATTAGCTGTGCAAGGTATACTGCTGCCCAATGCACAGTGACAAGATGACGATAACTAGTATCCTCTTGCGGTAATCAGTTGGTCGGTCATGGTCACAGTCCTTTACTGGACTAATATCAGCCAATTGACTGGGTTCGCACAACACAATAAGCCATGGTGGCTTATGTGCCAAGCCATGTTTGTTTCAGAGTGGCTTATCGTGTTGTTTGAACCCAGCCAGAGCGGCTTGTGCCTGGTTAACAAACTGTGCTGCTGGGTTCAGACAACATGACAAGTCGCTCTGAAACAAACAGGGCTTATCAGCCATCATGGCTTATCGTGTTGTGTGAACCCAGTCACTGAGCGTGAGCATTTTGGGGGCATGAAGATGTGTTTGCAATTTGCATACACCAGACCAGAGTAGTTGTAACCATTGTAATGCGCAGCCTTCCCCAAACTACTGCCCTCCAGATATTTTGGACTACAACCCAAAGCATTCCTGACCATTGGCTGTACTGGCTGGGGCTGATGGGAGCTGAAGTCCCAAACATCTGGGGGGTACCAAGTTGGGGAAGGATGATAATGTGTGTTCTCCTGAATAGCAGCAGTAGCTATACTATTGGCATGATAACTATTGCCAAAAACATATGTGGCTTTAGTGGCTAACTTTTTAAAAATGCAACTTTTCTATTCTTGCTATCATAGATAAATCTTACTTGAACTATATACTAAAATTAAATAGACTAGCTGGGTTTCCGTTTCACAAATGGCTTTTATGTAGATCTTTAACAGAATAAAATATTCATGCCTTTGTGGCTATGGGCCTCTAACGATGGTACAAAAATGCTGAATTAACACAATGACTCCTTTGCACAAGGATTTTATTGTACTTTGACTGTGGTTTGGAAGTAATGTGGTTTTTGTGGGATGAGAAGAAGAAAATGTCCATGCCAATCTTTTTGTCTCATTATGCTTGAATTTTACAGCACATTCGTTCATAAGATAATTTCAGCTTTAAAAAAAAGGTATACAAGTGCCAATTTCAAACTAAGAGAATACCACAGTGTTGGTACTGTGAATCATTTTAACAATAGACTGAATTGGCAACGCATTTCGTAAGTGGTTCAGATTTCCTGTGGAAAGAGAAGATCTTTAATCTACAGTGTAAAGTGACAAAGGAGACAAGGACCATTTTTCCTTTCTCAAGAAAAAGAAACATTGAATAGCAAAAGGATGATCTTTTGGCCAAGAAAATCCAATTTGCCATTTTGGTAGGAAAGAATAGGCCCTGTGCTAAAGAGACATTTGCTGTTGGCACAATGAAGGGAAGATAAAGTTGCAACACACAAAGGGATATCAGACATGCTGTTAGGCATTATAAAGATTTAAGGGTCAGATTGCTTGGATCTAGCTTTTAGGTTTTTGATGGGAATAAATGAGAGAGGATTCCCCACCCCCCCTTTCCTTGAGTTCTTCTAGTATTCAATATCATGAATGCAAAGTTAAGGTAAAAGGACTCCTTTAAAAGAACATTTCAAAGCCAGGGAATGCAAAATGAAGTTCATTCTTCCGTGAACACCATCCCATTCTGATTTCCCTCCTGTCTAGAGAAAATAGATGGGTTCCTCCTCTACTTATGCTATAGGCAGACAACAGGAAATTGGCACAAGCTTGCTAGACCAATGGTATTTGCTTCAAAAAGAGCCAAGTGAGTAGAGCAATGCATCTTGCAGGAACATCGGAAGCTGCCTCATCACGAATCAGGCCCTTGGTCCATCTAGCTCAGAATTCTCGACATACGACACTCACTGCCAGCAGCTTTCCAGGTTTTCAGGCATGATTCTTTCCTAGTAGGCCTACCTGGAGATGCCAGGCACTGAACCTGGGACCTTCTGCATGGAAAGCAGGCGCTCTACCACTGAGCTACAGTACTTCTGTACAGTACTGATTATTATAGCCATGTTGACCATCACCCTTCAAAGGCATGCTTGGCTTTGATGTTCTCTGTTGAAGTATGAGGGTAGGAAAATGCCTCTGTTTGAAGGCAAAAGGATGTGACAAATAACCCTTGTTTAGGAAGCATTTCCCAAAGTGGGCTCAGTCCCTCTAGGAACTTTTTTACATGAGGCTGTTAATCTGCTGTATCTACTTTCAGTTTAGTTGCAGAATTAAGATCTGAGCGCTGCACGAGGAGCGTTTCCTTTCCTGCTTTTCCACTACATAACCTCTAGGTGGCACTGTGCTGTAGCGGAATAGCGTAAATGCACAAGAGGAAATTGCACTTTCTTTCACTTTCACAATTAAATGTTGCATTTTCCATGCTCTAAAAAAAACTTGCTGAAAGTGCAAAAAGTCCAGAAGCAAAACTGGAGGGTCGACATCATCTAAAGAACCTGTAAATAACTGTGAGTAGAGAAATGATGAGCGCACAATAAATGCCTCATGTAGAAAAGCCCTAGATATATTGGAGTACAATTCCCATAAGCCCCAGTAAGCATGACCAATGGTTAGGGATGATGGGAGTTGTCTTTCAAAACATCTGGAGGGACCCAAATTGCTGAAGGGAGGGTTTCAGGAGACTGAGGCACTGGAACTGCCAAGGGGGGCACTGGAAAATTTGGAGATCGTTCTATATTCAGTGTCATTATAGAACAACATTTTTCGAAATAAGGAAATATTTTTACCAGGTATATCCCCGCTCACTCCAGTGGTAGTTATGGAAGATTTTCCCGAGAATGTTAGATATTTAGAACGAATTTTTAGAGAGAAAAAGGTGATAAGTTTAATGGATTGGCTGGAAAAAATGGAGACAAGACAGCAAATAATTGATAGGGTTGGGGCAGGAAGAATTTCTTGGTTAAATTTAATTCAATTAGTACAATGGGGTAAGAAATGGAAGAGGAGACATGAGCATGAAAGGGATTTCACCTCATTTGAGCAGTTGGTTATGTCCAGAGAACTCGTAGAAGGAAATGCATCAGCTAGGGGTCTTACAAAGATGTTATATAAAATGTTGCAGAAATCAGAAGAGCAAGCAGAAAATCTTAAAATAGTTTGGGATACAGAGTTTGAAGAAGAAATATCAAAGGACGAGTGGAACAAGATTTGGGATAGGCGAATATTGAAAAATATGGCTATAAGAATTAAAGAGAATTTTTATAAGCTAATTTGGAGATGGTATTTGACTCCGGTGAGATTAAATAGAATAGATAATAAATGTTCTCCAATGTGTTGGCGAGGATGTCAGGAGTTGGGTACATATGCTCATATGTGGTGGAGTTGTAAAAATGTAATGGATTTTTGGAAAATGATTTTTGAGGAAATATCAGAAATTGTTGGAGCTGATTTAGAGGTTTGTCCTAAACTAGCTTTGCTATCAATAACGGAAAAGGTGATCGGTCCTCAAAATGTTAAAGAATTAATTATAAACTTGTTAACGGCAGGTAGACTAATGATAGCAAGGAAATGGAAAATTCAGCAAGTTTTCACTATTACTGATTGGTATAAAGAAGTATGGGATATGGCATTGAATGATATGTTGACTTGTAATATTAAATGCAAAAGGGGTCAATTAAAGAAAAACATTTTCAAGGATATTTGGGGTTTATTTCTGGAATATGTGTTAAAAAAGGGGAAAGGGAGTTTACCCTGTCAAGATATGTTGTATTTTTGGAATAATGAACAATTATAGAGTCATTGTATTATTTGGTCCCATGGTGATGGGAGCACTATATTAGTTATATGTGTGTGTTATTTTCTTTGTATTGTTTAAAAATTTAAATAAAAATATTTAATAATAATAAAAAAAAAAGAACAACATTTTTCTCTAATATTTATTTCATCTTAATATATTAGAAAGTCATAGACTGTGAATCCATAAGAGCATAAGAAAAGCCATGCTGGATCAGACCAAGGTCCATCTAGTCCAGCATTCTAATCAAAATGCACAGGCAGTTGTGCGTTGAGGATATCTTTTCATATAAATATGGACAATAGGGTCATTGTTATGGAATGTAAAGATATTAGGAACAGGATGGTCTTAAATTAGAGCAATTAATCCTCCACAGTATAAGATATGATCTTGGGACCAAAGTAACAACAGCTTGAGCATATTTAAAAACCTCTTTGGCTTTTCCCTGCTGTACTTTCTGGAGGTTGGTTGGTTGACCTACTTCATATGGGCAAGGTAAACTAATTGTCTTGCTATGTGCCACCTTTTGATCCACCCATGCACAGCTGCAAGACATTTCTTCAGGAGTATAGAAGTTGCTGCAGTGGTAGTATCATGTTCCCATGTTGGTGCTAGAGCTGAGTGTTCTTTAGCAGGATGGTGAAGAAGGAACTACGTGAACTGGATAACATGCTTTTTAGTTTTCCTGGAGGATCAGGATTTTCTGTGGTAAGAAAAAAGATGGAAGAAGAGAGTGGGAAAACACAGGAAGGTCATATATAGAGCATGACGGTGCCCAGTCCCCCCACCCCGGCCTATACAATTCCATGTTTGAGGCACGGTGATTGCACCATAAAAGCCTAATCTGGGAGGCACCCCTAGTTGACGATATGATGGCATGGCATGCCCTCTCAAAACAAAGTCCCCACCCCTCTCAGAGTTGGAAGCGGCTTGAGATAACAAGAGATAATGCTCAGATCTAGCGTCTTCTTTCCTCTGGAACTTGTCCCCCAAACCAGAGATTAGTAGTCACATCAGTCCCCCATTGGAAAGCAACTACAGGGCAAGTTCTACTTCATACAGTGATTTATGATTGTGCAGCACATGACTGAGGTTCTCCATTTCAGCCCCAGGGGTGGGTTTTGTTTCTAATCTTTGAATCCTTGGAGATCCATTAAGTTCTCATTTACGTCAGTGCATTATTTCCAAAGTGATGGACAGGATCCAAAGAGCTGTGAAGCTAGTTCCATAAACCCAAGAGAAGATTTGCACTTGTTTTTCCTCAATCGGCAGTCCCCATGTTAGATGGCAATCTGTGGTGTGTTTTTTAAAACTGAAAGCTTCAGAAGATTTTGTGGTTTGGCATGGGGATCAGCTGTTTAAAGAGATCGGTTGCTCAAAGTGGGGGAGTGTGTGTGTGTGTATGTGTGTGGAATCCCACCGGGTTTATGTGAGCACCTTGTGTGAGCCTCAGCAGCTCTTTGGATCCTGGCCAACATTTCAAACAGGGGTTATTCATTTTATTTATTTATTTGTGTGGAGAAAGCCAACCTAAGCCCCCTTTCTGACACACACACACACTCACCAAGGTGGGGGGAAGGAGACCCGGGGGGGGGGGGAGACAGCCAGTCTCCACAGAGGCCAAAGGGGACAAACAACATCTGCATAGAATCACCCCAGGGGGGAAGACAGGAAGCATCGCCAGGTTTGTCAATGCTCTTGTATATCAGCCCCATCTACATAAGACTTGAATACCTTTCCAGAGCAGACACTTCGGCACCCATAAGAAAGGACCACTCAACACCACAGGATGGGACCATTAAGCAAGTGGCTTCAAAGGGACCCCACCCCACGGGGGGAAGGCGTCACCCCACCTGACCCAAAAGGCCACCCCTCAGGGAGGGTGGCAACCCACCTGATTATGGAGGGAGGGGCTACCTGAGACACCAAGGTATAAAACACCCTGCGCAAGGGAACTGAGTTGTTGGACCTGATCAGCAATCTTGCCCCATGCCTGGGGTAAGGGAACGAAGGATTGGCAACCCCAGGTAGCAGCACCCGGCGTGCTCCAGCTAACTGAAATCACTGGCCGCTTGGGTTGACCGGACCCCCGGGAAACCAAGCTGAAATCACTGGTCGCTTGGGTTAACCGGACCCCCGGGAAACCAAGCTGAAATCACTGGCCGCTTGGGTAGACCGGACCTCCGCCGGGAACCCAGCTAGCAGCGTGCGGTTGACCGGGCCTCTGCTGGAGCCCGAGCTGAACTAACTAGCTGAGAGCCCTGAAATCACGGTGTCCTTGAGACTTCTTGCTTGCTACTTTGTACCGTACTGATAAGCTGTATTGCTGGCGTGTGTCTGGGTTTGTGAAGGTAATTTTGTAAATAAACTTGTTTTATAAAAGATACTTTTGTGGCTATAAGTTATCCCTTTGTTCTGGGCTAAGGGTGATAGTCGCTGGGGACCTCGGAGAAGGCCCGCCCCAGGACTCGCTACCCCCTTAGCATTGAACCCGCGCAGAGGACCAGGTTGTCGGTCTTCCACTATTTGTCTATCTATTTATACCCCACGTTTTTCCCCTCAAGGAACCCAAGGTGGCTTACTTAATCCTCCTCTCCATTTTATCCTCACAACAAGGACTGTATGTTTTAACCTGTGAGGTAGGTTAGGCTGAGAGCCAGTGACTGGCCCAAAGTCACCCAGTGAGTTTCATGGCTGAGCGGGGACTAGAACCTGGATCTCCCGAGTCCCAGTCCCAACACTCTCACCACTACGCCACACTGGCTCACTAATAAATAATAGCATTTAGTGCACTTCTGGTGATATGGACAAATAAAGGGACCTTTGGAAATGTACTGAGAGCAGTGGATTTATTATGGGGCAGTCATTCTGTAGCCTGAGGCCTCTGTCAAATTAGAGAGAGACAGAGAGAGGAACACCCGGGAGCAGTATGAGGTGTTCCGGCAAGAATAATTATTTTCCAGCAGCAACGTTGTCTGAGCTTCTTTGGAGAGGGCGAGATTGAGAATCGGTGTTTGAAAATACCTACTTGAAGCAATGTGAATTAGCATGAAATATACTTAAAAGTCAGAGTGGGTGTGAGGCGGAAGGTCATCTTCCCGTGCTTTACTTCTATTCACTATTAGAAGAGCACAGCGAAGATGGAAAGAGGGTGAGACACTTCTTGCCAACAGGACTGTATGTTTTCTTAAAGAGAAGCTAGCTTTTGAGAGAGACGGGCCTTGTGGGCAAAACTGCATTTTCATACCATTTTGTGTTTAAAGAAAATCTCAGGAGAGTGGGTTTCTTTCCCTCTCTTTCTCGGCTAGATAATCAGTAGCCAGTGATTTATTTTCAAGAGTGCTTGCAAGGAGAAGACATAAATGGAGAAAGTTGTGTTAGCCTCTTAGCCAAATCCTGAGGAAAACAACAACACAGAACCATTTCCTGTTTGATAGGAGGAAGAATGCAGCTTTAGTCTTGTTCTCTTGAAAATGACATAGTACTTGCTGAGAGTTCTTTAGGAGAGAGGACAATTACTGGCCACAGGGACCATTTATTATCCTGTCTCAGTGTATTTAAGGAGAAAGATACATAATATATCCATTGTTTTGGTCAGAATCTATTTATTGCAGCAACAAGAGGCTGCTTTGTATTGTCATGTAGTTTAAGGCTTACAAAAGAGGGGAGTAAATTTTAATTACAATGGAGGTGGTGCAAGCCAAGGCATTTTGGTGCCTGAGGCAGAAAATCCAAAAGGCACTCCCAGGGTGGTAAAATAAAAACATAAACTAAACAATTGACAATTTGCAGCCCTTTAATGGTACTACAAATCTATCACCTGAGGCTGGCAGCTTCACCCTGCCTAATGGGAGGGGTAACTCATTAGCTTTCAGCTTTAAAAACAAAACAAAACATGCAGGCATGCTATCTATTTACTCTCACTTACAGTGGGCCGGTTTGCAGGACATGACAGCCCATTGTGGGTTGTTTAACACCCCCCCCCCCATGAGCAGCAGTGTGTGCCAGCCGCCATTTTGAATATGCAACTCCCGATCAGGGGGTTACCGTGTAGTCCAAACCTGGCCATCGGGTTACGCGAGGGTTAAACAATCTTCGCATAACCCTTGGCTTGTTGTAGATTACAACAAGCCTATGGCAGGGAGGGTTGTTTAACCCCCAATGTCCAGGTTTGCATGACACAACTGCTATGGCTAAAGGCGTGGATCAAGCAAGCAAGGAAAAGCCATTCAGTGAGCTGGAAAGGACCTTGTCCCCACTAAATCCACATAACTGTCTTTGTGGGGGTAGCTGTTGTTATGGCAAGGGGAGGGGGGAAAGCACAGAGGCAGCAGCATTGATAGTGTCCTTTTGCCGGTACTGAGATGCCAATGCCCAATTCTACGAGCTGCCATATTTGCGTAACAGAGACTTTGTCCGTGTGCGTGTGTGACTGTGTGTGTGATGTAGCTTTATGTTGCTTGTTCGTTCATTCACTTGAACTGCCCTTGTCCTTAAGGGATGTGAATATCTGGATAAATGCACGTACCACACCGGTGCTATTTTTATTCCCACCTCCAGGTAACCTGTAGATATTCTCAATGCAAAGTGGGTCACCTTGACTTTTAATGTATAGAATATGGTTTGGGATACTTTCCCCCAATACATAGCATTGATTTGGTTCCCCCCCCCCGATATGCTCCTATTGGGGGGGGGGGAAACATGGGGTAAGGATAATTTCAGAGTAAATATAAAACACAACTCTGCCAGATATGTGGGCCATGGTTTGCCCCCTCCACCTTAGAAGACACTATGTGAGATCCTGTTCCTCAAGTCCCCGTCTACTCCTTACTGAAAAGCAGCACCAGGGATTTGCCTTCTCACTGGTGGCTTTGCTGGTCCTGTCCTACACCAGGATACCTAAGATGATGATCTTAAAGCATGGCCCAGTTGATTACAATCAGCCAATCAGGAGGTACCAGAGGATAATTTTGTAAAGAAAATTAAGATACCATCCTTAATTAAAAAACCCATACAGCTACAGCAGGCCTCTCTGAGGTGTTCATAGGACCATGGCCTCAAGGCAAATCTGTCCAGCTGGTGTGTGGTGACAGCTCACATCAGTACTAAATTCAAGAAGATGTATTCACATCTTTATATACTACGCTGATTACCTTCCAGAGCACCAAATACCAATTGCTTGTATGACAACACTGCTTGCATCAACAGATTATTTAATCTAATGGGCAACTGTAACATGACTTTCTTTGCCAAAAGGAAAACCAAGCAGCCCTCTTTTATCCCAGAGAAGGGATCAGGAAATGTGTTCATGCACCATGTATACTTTGTCATACCATCATTTTCATCCAAGCTCAGCAGCACAACATCTGGAGGGCAGTGAGTTTCTCACTCTTGCTTTACATACTTAATCAACCCTAATGTTTAAAAAGGAGTTTTAAAAAAGCCTCTTAGGGCACACTCCTATGCATGTTTAGCAGGGATGGGGACTCGGACTCGAGGACTCGACTCGTGAGTTGGACTGAGTCCCCCCTCTGATTCGACTTGGACTCGAGTCCCAATATTTTTAATGGGACTCGAGACTCGACTCAGGACTCGAGACCAAGGACTCTTCAACATCCCTGGGCTGTGCCAGAAGGAGTGGAGAGGAGCGTGATTGCCGGCGAAGAGCGCATGGAAGCGAGGTGCGCCGCTGCTCGGCCACTATGGACGGCTACCAGGAGTGCAGCCCCAACAGTGTGTCAAGATTTATTTTGATTGATGTGTTGCGTACTTGGGAGAGGCAGAAGAAGGACCTGAGATTACTCTGTGTGGCTGCTCTGGGTGTGTTTCTGGTTCCAGCAAGTTCATCACCAGTGGAGCGGGTGTTCAGTGAGGGTGGAATTGTGATGAGATCTCACCGTTCCAGAATGGGGGCCAAACATTTAGAAAAAATCATGTTCCTCAAATGCAACATGGATAAGTTTTAGGAAGTACAGCAAGTTTATTTTTTAAAATCATTTTCCTAAAATGCAACCTTTCAGACATTTTGGGTTTGGCTGCCTCTGCCTGCCTGTCTGGGGTTCCCAGCCTCCTCTGCCTGCCTGGTCTCTTCTTGACCAGTTCAACAGTTGAATTGTCCAAGACAAAGGCCTCTGCCTGCCTGCTTTGGGGTTCCCTGCCTCCTCTGCCTGCCTGGTTATTTTGGGTTTTTCTGTCTGGTCTGTTCTTGCCAAAATCAGTTGCAGAGTTTTGAAATAAAAAGGCACACTTGTGCCTAGAATTTATTTAAAACACACATCTGAAGTAGCCTTATTTTGGCTATTTGGGAAAAAACCCCATTGATTTTAATAGGGACTCGTGGAGTCAGCTTTGGGAGTGACTTGGGACTTGGGAGTCACCATTTTGGACCAAGGACTCGGACTCGGACTCGAGACTCGGGTCCAAAGACTCGTGATTCGACTCGAGACCAAGGACTGTTCAACATCCCTGATGTTTAGACAGAAAAAAAATCCTACAACTCCCAGCATGCCCCAGCATAGCTAGCTGGGGCATACTGGGAGCTGTAGGACTCCCCCCCCATCTAAACTTGCATAGGATTGCGCTCTTAGTTCTATTAAGTCTTTTTTCATGTAAGTTATTCGAACCCTGCATGATCTTTTGCTCTCCTATGAGTCTTCTCCAGTTCTCCTACAGATTTACAGACATTATTTTCAGGAAACTCCCACATGGCATGCTATAGTACTAAAACCCTCTGTACTTTGTGTTTCGATGAAATACACATGTTGGTGGACTCTGGGCTGGGAGAAATATCGAGGATTCTAAAGCACTAAAAAGAAATGTGATGTGTACAAATGAGCATGTAGATGAAGGCCTGCATTTTAGTGGGTGTTGTCAAATGAGAACCTGGAGGCATAAACCCTCATCAACCAGGCGAAATGATCAAAGATATAGGAAAGGGAAGAGATGCAGTATATTTTATGATGATTATTTTTTTTAATGCAGAAGTCGCTGTGGCCTTGAGAACAGTGGGGAGGATTTAGCAGGGAAGCTCACATCAATTTGCCTTTTAGATCATCTGACTAAGCCGTGTTTTTAGTCACTTCTTTCTGTGGTTGTGGAGCTGATCTGATTATACACAGGTGGATTCAAGTGAGGCTTATTTTCTGCATGGGAATATCTCAAATGCCTGACTGAAGTAAAGTGTTAATCACTTCTCTTCAGTGGCTCAGACCAAGTAGCAAGGCTTGATATTACTGGAGGTAAAACTGAATGCCAGTTAACATTGTTGTTTATTTAGGAGATCACAAGAAATTATACCAACGTTGTGCATGTCTAATTTCTTATCTAGATTGCTATGTGCTAACGCTAAGGTAAGTACATGCAGTTTATGTTGAACAGTTTTTAATTTGCCACCCAGAATACCATAGCCCATTGTTCAGACAGAACATCCAGGGCGACTCTCTGCCCAGGTGGCATCTTACCATCATCGGAGGCAGTTCTTCTCTGCTTATAATATCATTGTCTTTCAGAACCACCTTTTCATATTAAAACTATCCAGTACTCAGTGGATAAAAATTGGCTCGCTAGCTGCCAGCCCATAGCAGTAGTTTCCCAAACTCCCAATTTACGATGTGATAATTTAAATAGAAAATGAAGCGGTGTTGCACTTGCAGTTCTTCTTAATGGGTGATGTGCTTTCAAGTGCCATATCTATTTCATGCTGTAGTAACTACTAAGGGCCAATGTACATATTCAGAAAATGTATTTCATCGGGCAGGTAAAAAAAGTCTGTGGAAAAGCTTGCGTGTCAAGCAGAAGGGTTCTAATGCAGCCTTCTTCCTGACATGCTAGGTTTCTATGTGCAGAAAGGTGGCTCCCCCCTTTTAAAGTGGGAGGATAGCATTCTAATATGTGACTTCCCACTTTTGTATTGAAATGGTATATTCCCAGAAGGGCTGTAGCACATCCCCACCCCCTTGGGCTTCTTTACATGAGGCATTCATTGTGTGCTCCTGATTCCGTACTCATAGTAGTTTGTGGGTGCTTTACACGACACCCTCCTTCTGCAGGGCCTCTCCCGTCCTTTGCAACCACTTCTGTGCCTTTTTTTTTAAATCGAGGAAAGTGTAGTATTATCTGGAAATGGCAGAATGAACTGCAATGAGAAGCTCATGTATTTGCACAATTCCACTGTGCTGCGGCACCACCTTGTGGTTCTGCAATAGAACGTACAGAAAGGCAGAGAAAGAAAAACCCTGGGGAAAAACCACGTGTATAGGAGCCAATCTTAACGCTGCAAAGAATCTGGAAGCAGAAGCCTCGGTAAAGTGGCGGGTTAAAATCATGTAGAGAAGCCCTTTCTCTTTCCTGAGTGAAAACTTTGGTTCTTATAAAGAGAACTCTCAAAAGTCCTTGGTTCAGAACTTGTTTCCTCTGGCTGACCCACAGCTAAATACGACCCCCCAATTCAGCTAAAGTTAGTCATGACTAATTCCTATTGAACACATGGGAACATAGGAAGCTGCCTTCTACCAAGTCAGACCCTTGGTCTATCTAGCTCAGTGCTGCCTACTCTTATTGGCTCGTTAGTGTTTCAGGCAGGCGCCTTTCTCAGCCCTACCTTCACGTAGGGATGGGGAAACCAGCAAGAATCATTTCAAAGCTCGTTTTGGCTCGCTCCCGTTTTTAGCCTGTTCGGTTCGTTCGAATGGGGAAAGTGCACATTGCTATGCATATTTTTCAAAAGTGCACCCTTCCCGCCATTGACTAAAGCATGAAAATGTGTATTGTTTGGAAAACATGCATTTCAAAGTGTGCATTTTTTTTAAAAAAATGCATTTTTCGAGCATGATCACAAATTTAGGAATTTCTTGGAAAAAATGGTGCTCCTCCTTGCATTTGGGATTGCGAATGGGGCATATTTGCATAGTTTGTGAAAAATGAAATTCTGCATTCCTATCTGGAGGATATCAACGATCAAACATGGGACCTTCTGCATCCAAAGCATGTGCTCTACCACTGAGCTACATCCCTGTGCTATGGGATTTAAGCAAATGGGATCCACGTTACTCACATAACTAGTTTGTTCCATTTGTTTCAATGGGACTTTGTCATAACTAACTTTAGCTGGACTGGCTAGTGGATGCTGAACTGTACAGGCTGATGCAGTGAGGGAATGTGGTGCTTAAAACACCTTTCCCTCACATCCCCATGTGAAGCTGCAATCTGGATCAGTTTTAAGAGGGTTTTGTAGATTTTCCTGTGGGTGACTGAGGTACCTTTAGGCCATATCTATGTCATAGGTTTGAAGTGGCATAGGAATCATTCCTTCATCCATGGGAACCTTGTACATTGTAGTTCTGTGTGTGTGTGGGGGGGGGGGCAGGTGGGGAGAAGATAAGGATCTCTAATAGAGAATTTTCAGCACTCTCACCAAACTCCAACTCCCAGGATTCTTTTGGGGGAAGCTATGGCAGTTCAAACTGCTATACCAATATTCATTTGCAGTGGAGATACACTCCAAGTAACTGTACAGAACCGTGCTTGTCAATTAATTTTTAAGCAGGACCAGCAATCTCTCTGCCCACTGACTCAGGCCCCTGCATTAAAAAAAAATATGCAAACACAACAATAACAACAATGCAAAAAAGTATGGAGGTGGGGAAGACAAAAAGAGGGGGGAAAGGAGAGAAAAGGAAAAAGACCATATCATAAACTATATCCACACACAGTAATCATTTACATCACTCTTGATATAGAAAGAAAGAAGAAGAAAGAAAAGGAGGGGGGAGAATTTAACACTTCCATTTCAAATATATACATCAATATAAGCAGTCCATATATATATATATATATATATATATATATATATAGCATTTTTACCCCACTCTTCAGCAAAAAAAAAAAAAGGCTCCCAGAGTGGCTTACAGAAATTAATAATAAGACAGTCCCTGCCCTCAGACTTACAATCTAAAAGACATGACACAAAAGGAAAAGGGATTGGGAGGAAGGAGGAAAAAGAAGCAAAACTCAGGCACCAGTTCTTAGTTACAGGGTTCTTAGATGGTGTTTAGTTTTTGTTTTTCCTGGCAGGGAAGGGCAAAATATGCTCCCTGCAGCTGCTCCTTCTTTGGCCGATGTACTGGGCCAAGTTGGTTTCCACCTTGCCATGATGTTCCGCCTGGGAGGCAGGGGGTGCAGCCTCCCAGTGGCCCTTGGTTTTCTGGCCAATGGATAAGACCAGCGTCGGCTACCACAGGGAACTGTCACAATATATAAAATAAGCATCCATATGAAATTGATGGCTTTAGGAGATATGCTCAAATGTAGCAAGAGCAGTAAGATTTTCAGTCCATGGAATTATAGCCTTCCAAGCTTGAAATATATGTCTCTTTGCAACTGTAAGGGCTCTCAGTATCCACTTTTGCTGTCCATCTGTTAATCCCCACATCACAGGGACGTAATTTAAGCACATGGACATCTGCTATTATCACAGATTTTTCAAGAATAAAATGTACCGTATATGTGGTTGGACTTCCAACCAAAAGTAAGCCACTAGTACAGGACACACCTGCATCATACATCGCCAGCATCTGGCAGAGCTAGCCAGCTTCTTCTGTGGTGCCCAAGATACGTGAAACATCATTTTGTTGTTGTTGAATCAGCCTCAGTTTAAATCTACAGAAATAGTACATATGGATGCTAGGGTAAGTAACTTTCCATTGATTAGACTGTATAGAACATTCCAACTCCACATTTCATTCCCCTCTGACATTCTGAAGATCTGCTTTAGTACATTCCAAAAGACTTTTATAAACAGCTACTGTAGACTTAGCTTTCTGTAAAGAACCACTTAATTCCTCCAACAGTGTAGGAAGCACTGAAGCACTCATCGCTAATGGCCCGTATATAGACTCCAACAAATGCTGTAGCTGAATGTACTGCCAACTAGCACTAGAAGGTAAATGATATCTAATCCTCAATACTGAAAATGGTAAAATTTCATCATCTGATCCTATTAACTGATCTAAAGTATAAATTTCACTATCAGCCCAACTCCTCCACATAAAAGGCCATCTCTCTATTTCCAAAACTGGATTCTCCCATGAAGTTAATTTAGCATAAGAATATGGATCAAACTACAGCTGACAAGACATTGCATTCCAAGTCTCCCTCACTGCTAAAATTGTTAATGGGGCCATTCCTTTCTTTTCAATATTCCTAGATCCTAATTCCAGAAAGAGGTGCCAAATAATTTGACTCCAAGGCAACCCATGGAGGAGTATTAAAAGCAGAAGTTGTTATCCAATCATTAGTCAAGTTAACAAATAAGCTGTATGATATAAACGAAGATCTGGAAAATTGAATCCTCCCTCTTTAATTGACAACTGCATCCTCTTCAGTGAAAAACAGGGAGGAGACACACACACCCAACTCCCTTCTGAAATACTGCATAAAGTTTTTGAAAATACGTTTGGGGAATATATAAAGGAAATGTAATACATTTTTAGATTGTAAGCCTGCGGGCAGGGACTGTATTATTAATTGTTGTAAACCGCCCAGAGAGCTTCGGCTATTGGGCGGTATAAAAATGAAATAAATAAATAAATAAAATACATAAATTCCCCATGGCAAGACTTTCATCTTAAGTATGTTAACCTTACCCCAAGTACTTAAATTAAATGTTGTCCATCTTTCCAAATCAAGAGACATTTCCTCTAGTAATGCACTTACAGTAATACCTTGGATTGCAAGTAACTTGGTCTGAGAGCGTTTTGCAAGACAAGCAATTTTTTAAAATAAATTTTGACTTGGTAAACAAGCGATGTCTTGCAATATGTAGGGACGTAACCGCTCACCTCGAGCGGGCCGAAATCAGCCCCGCTCACACCCGCCAGAGACTCGCTTTGATATAAGAGTGTTTTGGATTACAAGCACGGTTCCGGAACAAATTATCCTTGCAATCCAAGGTATTACTGTATATTCAGTTTAACCATTTGTAAGGTATCTCTAGGCACCGATATACTTTATTGCTTTTGGGCACCAATGAAATTGCCATTTAGTAACTACTTTGGGTGTCCTGATACTACTTACAGGCATTAATTCAGATTTTGATCAATTAATAATATAACCCAAAAGTGTACCAAATGTATCAATTCATCTTATTAATTTTGGTATAGAAGTCTCTAACCTACTGATGAATAACAACAAATCATCTGTGTATAAAGATGTTTTATACTCAATCTGCTCATGCACAAAACTGAAAATATCTGTACTCTGCCTAATTGCACACACCAAGGGTTCCAAACACAAATCAATTATCAAGGGAGATATGCTCATGCATCCCAAGCTCACCTTTTATCACCTGTTCTCCAGAGTGAACTTCAACGGTCATTTTGCAGGAGTTCTCCTCATAATGCACCTCCACTGCTTACTTGCATCTGCTGCACCTAGAAGGAATGAAGAGCTAATGTGAACTGCTTTACATTCTCTGGCCCAGATTGTAGCAGGCCATGAACCACTCAGAAAAGCGCCACTGGACAACACTGAGAAGATGGAATGGTGGTGGGAAAAAACTCCCACTTTGCCACCTTCACCACCACAGAATAGGCTCGATAATGAGCTCTAAGCTGTTTTCAGTCAAACTTGGCATGGATTTTCCTCCATCTGTGTTCTAGCCATCTTCCCTCTTGCTTCATTGCCCTCAGCTCAGGTGTATGCCAAGGAGCTGGCTGGGCTCTGTTCAGAGGGAGAGGACACTTGGGCATGATCATGTCTACTACCCTAGTCATCTCTGCATTCCACAGAGTGACCTGGGCTTTGACAGGAGCACCATATCAGCAGGAAAATCCCCCAGAGCCCTCTGGAATCCACTGAAATCTGTTAGCCTCCATGGGTGGACTATTTTAATAGGTCCCCCACCCTTGCAAATCCACCCGGACCAAGACATTGGTATTTAAAAGAACAGACATATATCATTTATGTAACAGGTCACCATTCAGAAGAAACAGTAATGGATAAATAGTAATAATTAATGGCTCTAAAAACCTAACACCACATCTCTGTTTTCAATAACTTCTCTCCCTCCCTTCTCCCTTCTACATCCTATCTCTAATTCTACTCACTAACTAGCTTAAGTCGCAGTCCTATGAATGTTTAGACAGAAAAAAGTCCTCCAACTCCCTGCATTCCCCAGCCAGCCGTGCTGGCTAGGAAATGCTGGGAGTGTAGGTCCTTTTCCTGTCTAAACATGCATAGGATTGCATCCTAAACTGTGCTAAACCCCTGGCTCCTAATTACTCCCACTGTCTGACCTGGTTTGCACCACACGACAAGCAATCGTTGGTAATTATCATTGATTGGTTGTCGTGTCATCTGAATCCATGCTTGGCTGTTTTGTCTGCAAAAACCATGATGAGAGCCCAACCCATCTTCATCCTAGCTCAGCTCACTCTCTCTGATCTCCTGCTAATTGTCCTCTTGTAACGGACTTTTTCCAGCTTACTCTAATGCCACCCATCACTCCATTCTGGGCTCTGCTGTCCATCATTCCTCCACTCACTCTTCTGTTACAGTCAGCCAAAGAGATTTGCCTCCTTAGCTGAGATCATCACCAACACTTACTGTGTGGTGATAAATTTGCACCCCACCCTGTATACGTCCCATGTATAAAATGGTGCTGGAGCAGGAAAGGTGCAGTGAACAATAAGAACCCTTGTTAAGGGTGTCTCACCCGGAAATTCTCTGCTTCATGTTTGGTGATGCATTGCTATGCTGAGGGATTAGGAGATCAGCACTTCTGAGAAGGACCTCGATCTAATATTCATCAGTGTGGGAAGGCTGCCAGGTTTTGTGTGTTTGCATTAGCAATTGATCAACTCCACTGGGAGCATCATATCAGTGTTTATTCAGGATGTTTCCATTAAAATGCTGAGAGAGTTAGAAGCATATTATTGAAAGATAACACAGTGCAGAATATATGGGACCTGTCGGAACACAGCTAAAGATGTTAGAAAGCATGGAGACAGTTGTTCTGGTGGCCAACTGTGCGTTCATTTGATGGTCTTGGCTTTCTCTTCATGTATATCAGTTAAACACGTCAAGAAAAGACCCTGGAATAGAGAAAACAGTTGTCTAAATGGCTGCAATGTTAAAAGTAACCAAACAAAGCAGCAGAGTAAGAGATTAGAAAGCTCTTCAAAGTGCTCCGGTTCTTGAAAGATTAAAGGTTTTTAGCCAACATTAACTGACAAATGCATTTGTCCTGGATTGTCCTTTGCACTTAATCATTACCCACGTTATGCCAGAGGTATCCAAGTTGGGATTGTTTTGAGAAATGAGTTTATTTTCCCTTAACAGGGCACAGCATCCTCTATTGGTGTGTAAACTAGGACAGGAGTGCAATCTTATTCTGATTTTTGAACCAGGAAAGTAACTGGAGGAAGGCACCATGGCAGAAATGTATCTGTCTCCCAACAGTTTGTGACAGTATCACTCAGTTCCATTGTCGGAAGGATCAGCCCTGCATCCTGACCAGTTCTTGTCCTTGAGGGGGAGGGAACATAGCTCAGTGTGGTAGAGCCCTTGCTTTGCACGTTGGAGGTCTCACATTCAATCCCCGGCATCTCCAAGTAGGGCTGGGATTGACTCCTGCCAGTCAGTGTAGACATTACTAAGCTCGACGGGCAAATGGTCTGACTCTGTATAAGGCAGCTTCCTATATTTTCAGTGGGACTTAATCATGACCTGTGGCCCTGTGTTTAACCGTGGGTCAGCCAGAGGAAATGGGTTCCAAACCAAAGACAGCTGAGAGTACATCTTGTAAGAATCATTATATATTCATAAAACAATGACAACACTGTGGGGGACCTGTGGGTGGGGAACCCCCATCAGCCCCAGCCAGCATGGCCAGTGTTCAGGGATGGTGGGAGTTGTGGCCCACTAGATGTTGTTGGACTACAAGTTTCCCACCCCTGATGTAGACAAAACTGAGCTGGATGAACCAGTGGCCTGGTTTGGTATAAGGCAGTCCCTGTCTTCCTTATTTGAACACATGGCCCAGGAGGCTGGACAGGAGGATGCAAAGGAAGATGACAGGATTCATCCCTGCCTAGAAGAGGGATTTTAATCAGGTGCATCTCTCTCACCCTTGCATGATGAGCAGTAAATGTTGAGATCCCTAAATGCATCAAAGCCCTGGCCTCCTTTGCATCTGGCATCCAACTTGTCCCATTAACCAGCTCCTGATGGATGCAGCCACACTAGACCCAGCTGTGACTTTTCATTAAATGATTCAGTGTGTGCATATTATCATTGTGGAGCATAGCAGTGGGCGAGACTGAGGCATTGGCTGGGAGCGGCAGAGAGAGGCGAGGAGGCAAGAGGAAAGAAAGAAGCAGAGACTTGTCAAAGAGGTTCAGCATGTCTCGTGGAGCATGCTGAAATGGGGATCGCTGATCATTGCATAAGTAACCCAGTAACTACAATCCTTGCAATAGGAATGTACTACCCAAGCAAATGAAATTTGCATAGGCTAGTTAATAAATTAATAAGCAACAGGCATTTATACAGTGTTCAAAATACATCACATTCACATTCTTGTAACAGTTACAATAGCCCTGTATTATTATTGCTGTATTGCAAACTGTGGAGCTGAGGCCACATAGTTGAATTCATGGCAGAGGCAAGATTTGAACTGGGGACTTCCTGATTCATTGCTCAGTCTCTTAGCTATTATGCTACACCATTTCTCACTGCCAAGGAAATGTTTGCAAAGTTGCACATGTCAGTTAATGTGTAGTTAAAATTGTGCTGTTTAGCTTGGATGAAAATAACTCTGGCAAAGTATACATGGTGCATGAACACATTTCCTGATCCCTTCCCTGGTTAAAAGAGGGCTGCTTGGTTTTCCTTTTGGCAAAGAAAGTCATGTTACAGTTGCCCTTTAGATTAAATATATCATCAGCATATTGATGGCAATGCACTCCAAAACTTCGGATTACCCTGCTCAGCCATTTCATATGTTGAATAGCATGGGGTGGGGGATAAGACCGACCCCTGCGGAACTCCATACTGGAGAGTCCATGGGGCCGAGCAGTATTCCCCAAGCACCACCTTCTGGAACCAGCCATCCAAGTAGGAGCAGAACCACTGCAATGCAGTACCCCCCACTCCCAACTCAGACAGCTGCCCCAGAAGGATACCATGGTAGATCGTATCGAAAGCAGCAAAGAGATCCTGGAGTATCAACAGGGTCACACTCCCCTTGTCTCTCTCCCGACACAGGTCATCATACAGGGTGACCAAAGCTGTTTCTGTGCCAAAACCAGGCCTAAACCCCTACTGAAATGGATCCAGATAATCAGTCTCATCCAAGAGTGTCTGGAGCTGGTTGGCCATCAGTTATATTGGTTATATATTATTGGTTATATATTATTTGTCTCACTGTTAAACACTCAAAACATACAGTAAAACACTGTAAGCAGTGGAACAGACTGGGCTGTTCAAACCTCAGTGAGTAACACCTCTGTGAAACCAATTGCCTGTCTGCAAGCAGCTCCGATTTGAAGGTATGTTACGATACACATACTGAAACCAAGCTACACCTGCTCTGCTCTGCAAGTTTTACCTCTGAGCTACACCTGCAACATTGCAAAGGGTGCCTAGGGTAAGAGTTCAACAGAAAACCAGAGACTTTTGTTTATCTCGGGTTAACACTGTTGATCAGCGCAGGCCCTGCCGGCCTATATGAGGCTTTAAGTTGATTTTCTTTCTGTTGAATGAAAAATGACCAGCAGATGGTGCAATTTACTTTTGTTTATTGATCTTTACCCAAAGCTTCACAGAGCAAGACCTTTTCCTACATATAATAAACAATGGCAGTTAGTTCTGGTTTTCCCACAGGGCAATTTTTTTTTCTTACCATAAAAATTGGATCCTGTCAGTAGCTGTTAGTAATTAAATACAAGCATTTTTTAATAAACGCATAGTGGACTGTCCAACTATTCTTGGGCTGTAGTCCAAAACTAACTTACCTGGGAGTAAGTCCTATTGATCCCAATGGGGTTTATGTCTGAGTAGGCACATGTAGGATTGCATTGTGATACAGAAAATGTCCAATAAAATAGACAGTAATTGTTCTCCATTGTGTTGGAGAGGATGTCAGGAGCTTGGTACTTATGCTCATATGTGGTGGAGTTGTAAAAGAGCATTGGATTTTTGGAACAAAATTTTTGTAGAAATTTCAGAAATTTTTGGTATTAATTTGGAGGTCTGTCCAAAATTAGCGTTGTTATCAATAACGGAGAAACTTTTGTGCTCTCAAGAGATAAAGGAATTAATTGTAAGTTTGTTAACTGCGGAGAGATTATTGATAGCAAATAATTGGAAAGTTCAACATCAGTATTTAATTATAGATTGGTATAAAGAGGTGTGGGATATTGCTTTAAATGATAAATTAACATGTAGTATTAAATGTAAAAAGGGACAATTAAAGAAAAATAATTTTAAGGATATATGGGGACCATTTTTAGATTATGTTTTAGTAAAGGAAAAAGGGAGTAAGCCATGTCAAGATATGATGTATTTTTGGAATATTGACTAATACTGGATTATGTAGATAGAATTGCCTTTTGGCCCCACGGTGATGGGTGCACTTTGGAGTTATATGTGTTTTGGTGTGTGTGTGTGTGTGTGTGTGTGTAAAAATTAAAAAAATAATAAAATAAAATGTCCAAGAACGTTTCATTGTTAAAGGTGGCCTAGAAATAATTCTTAGATAGAATAGGTTGGGCAGTTAAACCATTTATATGTCTGGAATCTTGTGGCAAGTCAAGTTTCAGAAGTGATACATAGATTATTTGTTAGAAATTCTTACACCAGTCTTCTCCAGTCTGGTATTCTCCAGATGTGTTGGACTACAACTCCGATGATCCCCCAGCCAGCACTATGGGACTTGTAGTCCAATACAACTGGAGGGCACCAGCTTGGAGGAGGCAGTCTTACACCCATACTTGACTTCAGGGCTGGCCCAAGATGTGGTGATGCCTGGGATGGACAACCTAAATCGTAGCCTTCCTGTCCACACTACAAATATAACCATAGAGGGCATGATCCAGCCTAGGCTTCAGCTGGTCTCCTTTTGTTTCGAGCATTTGACCGAATTTGGTGGGCGAGGTATTCTGGGGCAAAACCCTGGAAGGAAAGACAAGGAAAGGGGGCAAAATGATATAGAAGCACACAGGCAGCTTACAACTGCGGTGTGGTTTTTTCCTTCCCCCTCCCCTTTCATCTTTAAAGCTGCTGGCTTTGAAGCCCAAAAGTACTCTGAGAAGGAAGAATTGCAGCAGTGGCTAGAGCTCCACTGCTGGTGCACCATCAGAGATGTGACAAACCTGTAAAGAAAAGGGAAAAAAAGAAAAGCAAGAAAGAGAGCTTTTCTACACGAAGCATTTTCTGTGCGCTCGCGATTCCTCACTCAAGGTAGTTTGTGGGTGCTTTACATGACCTCCTCCTCCTCCAGGGACTCTCCTGCGCTTTGCAACCATTTCTGCAGCTTTTTTTTTAGATTGAGGTACGTGTGGTATTATTTAGAAATCATGCTATGAGAAGCTCGTGTATTTTCTGAATGCCGCTATACCTCAGCGCCACTCAAGAGGCCTACGGGCATCCTATGCAGAGTGGAAGGAGCGGTGGAGGTGATCTTCACCTCATCGTCGTCCTCCCACGCTGCATTTTCCACTAGACGGGCTTTTTCACCCATCTAGCTGCAGCATCTTGGAGAGGGAGGGAAGGAGGCTCAAGTGGCTGCAGGATACCTCATATCCTGGCCTATCCACTCCCCTCCCCTCCCTGCCTTCCGAAATGCTCCCTTCCCCCCTTCTCCGAGGTCGCTTTCCCAACCTCAGAGAGCAGCTGGTGTGGTTTTTTCTGTGCCAGTTGCAAGGGGGAGGGCGGGTTGGAGCTCTGTTTCCCAGCTCTGAGGTTGGAGTGCTGCCTCTGACCTTGGATGTGGGAATCCAAACTGTCCTATGGCCCCTGAGATGCTATCGAGGGGCTGTAGCATTGTTCCCTTAATGATGTATAATTTACCCCCATTGTCTATTTTATTTTATTTTATTTTATTTTATTTTATTTATTTATATGTTCCACCTTTAACACACAAGTGCTCCAAGGGTATATGATAAAATGCAGCAGCAGGGAACGTTGCCCAGAGGGAATAAAATATGTGATTTTTTAAAAAAGGGAAATTTGAACAGATGGGTGGCGGTGGTGGCCTGAGGTAGATAATTCATGTCTGTCAGTCTCTTCTTCTTCTTCTTCTTCTTCTTCTTCTTCTTCTTCTTCTTCTTCTTCTTCTTCTTCTTCTTCTTCTTCTTCTTCTTCTTCATAATATCATCATCATCATCATCATCATCATCACCACCACCACCACCACCACCACCACTACTATCTATAAACATCATTTCCACCTCCTTGAAAGATTTCATCAACGTTGCCTCCGGAAAATCCTGCGAATTACTTGGGAAGATAGGCGAACAAATGTCAGTGTACTGGAAGAAGCAAAGACTACTAGCGTTGAAAAAACGATCCTTCAGCGCCAACTTCAATGGACCTGGTCATGTTGTTCGAATGTCTGACTGCCATCTCCCAAAGCAGTTACTTTATTCCCAACTTAAGGATGGAAAGCGGAATATCGGTGGTCAATATAAATGGTTTAAAGATGTTCATAAGGCTAATCTAAAAAAAAGGCAATATAAACATCGAAAACTGGGAAGCTCTGGCCCATGAACGATCTAACTGGAGGTTGGCCTTTCACAAAGGTTCTATGGACTTTGAAGAAGCCCGAGTGCAAGGCGAAAGGGAGAAACGTGCTAAGCGAAAAGCACGTCAAACGAGTCCTTTACAGGACCATCTTCCATCTGGTAACCTGTGTCCTCACTGTGGGAAGCTGTATGGATCTAGAAATGGCCTCCACAGTCACTTACGGACCCATCGCTAGAGTCTACACAATTTTTCAGAATTTCCTCTTTTTATAATTTTCTTTTGTAATTTTATCCTGGAAGACAATCTTACTCGGTCACGAGTGATCGCCTACTACTATCGTCGTCGTCGTTGTCGTCGTCGTCATCATCATCATATATATTTTTAAAAATCTCTAAGCATGGGTTGATTAAGGAAACCCATGACATCTTCCGTAATCATGTGCTAAATCCAGGCAGGTGATTTTTCTGGTTGGCATATTGATTCTAAAACACCAGCAAACCAGACAAGGACAGTGTTGTTCCCCCTTCAGTCCAAACAGCAGACAAGACAAAGGGATTAGTAGGGCCAGCACTGGTGGCACCTTCTAGAACAGTGTTCTTCAACCTTGGCTGGGACATGCTGGGAGTTGTAGGCCAAAAACATATAGGGACCCAAGGTTGGAGAACACTGTTCTAGAAGGTAGGAAGGAAGTTTCCGTGTACTGAGTCAAACCATTGGTCCATCTACTAGCTCGGTGCTGTCTGCAGTGATTGGCAGGGGCGCTCCAGGGTTTCAGACAAGGGACTTTCCCCACTGTACCTGGAGATGCTGGGAACTGCACCTGGGTCCTTTTGAATGCAAGACATGTGCTCTATCACTGAACTATGACCCTTCCAAATAATCTTGTACAACCTTGTAAATCTTTTGTGGTTACAAATTCCCACTCCTATTGGGGTTAGTGCAATTAATTAGTATAGCAGGAAGCAGCTGTCTGTCTGTCTGTATTTATTTATTTGTTACATTTATGGATCACCCATCTGGCAGGCAAACCAGCCACTCTGGGCGATGTACACACGATAAAATACAGAATAAAATACATTTAAAACAGTATAAAATTTTAAAATCTTAGCCCACCCCATATTCCCGCCTGAACAGCCATGTTTTTAGTGAGTGGCGGAAGCTCAGCAGAGAGGGGGCATGGTGGAGGTCACTAGGGAGAGAGTTCCACAGTATCCTTGTTTGTAAAAGGTCTGGGTAATTTACTTACTTACTTTATAATAAAATTTAAACCCTATACCCTCTTTAAAATGACCCCCCCCCATGGTCAACATACAGCACAGGGGGAAAAATGCAATCCATAAAAACACATGAAAACTCAAATCAATAGAAACAGCATATAAAAAGCAGCATAAACCCAATTTTAGAGGGAGTAAAATGAAGGACCTTAGCAAATGAAAAGGTTTTCACCTGGTGCTGAAAAGATAACAAACTAGGTGCCTGATGAACCTCCCTGGGGAGAACATTTCATTACCGGGGCACCACCACTGAGAAGGCCCTCTCTTGCCTCACCACCCACCTCACCTCAGATGGTGGAGATACCCGAAAGAGGCCTCCAAAGAAGATCTTAACATACAGGCAGGCTGTTACAGAGGCAGGTGAGACATTTCACGTACCTTGGTCCCAAGCAGTATAGGGCTTAGAAAGTAAGCACCAGCACACTAAATGGTTATGTAGTGGTAAATTTTGAAGTGCAGGTGCTCATCATGACAGTCGCCATAGCCACACCACCAAGGAGATTCTAAGAATTCAGGCAGTGATGTTGATCCATATCAACAAACCAGTTCAAGTAGCTTTCATCCCCACCAGGAGTAGGTCTTTTTTTACAGCTCATGGGTCTTAATTGCCCATTCAAGACCAAACCACCCCAAAAACACTGCATTGCAACAGGGATAGCTCACAATTATGTCTTGTTGCTGGGAAATCCATTTCTTCTCCAGCTACTGTGAGGACTGCAGCTAAGCTCAGAGGACACAGGAAAGTTTGGGGGGTGGGGGTGGCAGATGATGTCAGCATCCCTGCTAATCAAAAGGGGCTAGCATTGCATCCCTGTGAGCCCTGGCTTCACTATACCAGTGACCTTGAATTGTGTCCAGAAATAGATTGGGAAATGAGTGATCCCCAAATATGACTCCAAATATGATCTCAATGCCTGGCTGAGAATACACAATGAATGTATTGCATCCACTCACTGAGTCTATTATGTGATAGACACTTGCCCAGGGGTGGGGAACCCATCCGGATGTTGTTGGTCTCCAGTTTCCATTAGTCCCAATCAGCATGGCCAATGGTTGGGGATGCAGGTTGTCCATCAACAGCTGGAGGGCCCTGCCTTCCACACCCCTGCACTAGCTTAACAGTACATCATATACATGTCAACTCCCATGGAAGTGGATATAGGCTTGCAGCCTCCGTGGCTTTTGAAAAGGATTTCCTACACAGGTAGAGGTTTACCAATGGCTGCAAGCTGTGAAAATCCCATGTGCTGTCTCCATTTTCAGTCGCTGCTGTTTGATTGTTGGCACACCAGGGATTAGCATTAAAGGGTGGAATTCAAACCTGCTTTCTTGAACTTCCTGGACCGTCTGTCAGGTCACTGTTGATACACAGAATTCTAAATTGGATGACACAGCAAAGCATTCTCCCCTAGCCATCCTGTGTAGATAAAGCCCCATTTAACAAGTGAAAGAGAGAGAGACACTACACTGATATAATTTATGCTCTTTCTAGATACTGTTGATCTGACCTCAGATTCTGACCCATAGCTTTTAAATGGTCCATTAGATAATCCAGTCCCCTGACAATATTAAAAACTAGAACTAAGCAAATGGGCAGCAGAGCTCTGTTTTGCAATCCAAAGAGCAGCTGGTTTTCCTGTAAGGATGAACGCACGGTTTATAAATATTTTATTAAATCCTTTTAAACTGTTGTTCTTGCCAAATCATCTCCTCTCCTCTGTAGGTTCCTGACTGCAGCATTAATGTGGGTAAAGTGTTTCTGGGAAGATCAGGAAATGCAACCAGACCTTGTTTAATACCCACAGTGCTCTCCTGTCCCTGCTGCTTTTCAGGGCTACATCTCAAAACAGACTTGTTTTTGCTTCTCCATCTTCTAAAATGTCACTGTATATACTTGTGTACTTCAAGGTAAAATAAATGGGAAAAGAAGTGCAGGAAGAAGAAGTTCTTGGCTGAAAAACCTTAGAGAATGGGTCAGGGCAATACAATACCATTGTTTAGAGTGGCCTCATCTGAAGACAGTCTAGCCATGATGATGGCCAACCTCTGGTAGGAGAGGAACAACAACAACAAGAAGAATATGTTCAAGTTCCAAGTTGAAACAGTAACTTCATGGGATTGGAAAAGTAGGGTGATACAGTCTTTGGGGGTAGAAGATACTGGCTACTGGTGGTGGTGGTTGTTTTTTGCCTGATCCAGACACTATTATTTATTTATTGGTGTGTGTGCATGTATGTATGTCTGTGAGAGCGAGGGGCAGGGGAGGGAAACACAGACATAGTAAATAATATTCACTATCACAGATGTCGGCTAGCTAGCGCTTGAGGAAGTCTGTATTTCTTTAATTGTGTGAGTTGAGTAAATCAACTGCAGTGAATACTGAAGTCACCTGTAAAAATGGCAAATTAAGTAAGGGTGCAATCCTATGCATGTATGATAGGAAAAAAAACTCCTACAACTCCCAGCATTCCCCAGCTGGTGTGGCTGACTGAGGAATGCTGGGAATTGTACGACTTTTATCTGTCTAAACATGCAAAAGATTGCACCCCAACTCATTTTAGGGCTGGAGGGGAGCATAACAATGGGGGATCAGCAGCCCTGGATTAACCATTAAGCAATATAAGCACGTGCTTAGGGCACCAAGGGAAGAGGGGCACCACAGAGTACCAGATTACCACAAATTTTTGCATTTGCGTTTCCCCCCCTTGTAACAGTTTTATTTTAAAAAATGCATAAAACAATGATGAAAATTTGTATTTCTTTCTGTTGCCCTAGTTATAAGTAAGTAATTGGCTTATATTGCTTGCTGCTATTTAGTGTTAAATAAATATAATAAAAACAGTTGATATTTAATATAGTTGTGTGTGGCTTTGAAGAAAACTGGCATGGGGGGTGGCCTTGAAGAAAACTGAGTTTTTAATGTCTTATTTCACCTTCAGCATTGATTGAGACTTAATGTCTTGCCAGCTAAGCAATGGAAGGGCTGAGGGGGCACCATTATTGGGCTGTGCTTAGGGCATCGGCTGGCCTTAATCCAGCCCTGGGGACCAGGCTGTATGGAAACATGGAAAGCCTGAAAAAGCTGTTTGATAAGAGACTGGAACAGAAAAAATGAATGTGTGTACCCAAAGGCAATGAGGGCTCTGTCATGCCTCGTTCAAATCTCTGAAAAACTGTTGTCATTATCCAGGCTTACACTTTGCCTGAAGCTTATAAAATCTTCCAAAGCTAGCTCATACATTATCTGAGCAGGTCAATGTCTACTTACTTGCATGATCAGTATAACATCAGAGGGAAGGCCTTATATGGTACTACAACAGCTACTTTCATGAAAAGGGATTTCTGGTTGCCAGTGCGTCTTCCATCAGTGCTTCCCGTGGCAGTTGGGCAGTTCACTCAAGTACAAGATGTGGGTGAACAGTTGTTGGTGCATATTGGCACACTCCATTGGCATATGAACTGCCCGGTTCGTAGTGGCACCAACTCAAGTTCACTTCAGACATTACAAGATTAGCATGGCCCTCCATAGCATGTATGTGCACACACATGCTGTTCAGACTATAGCTCCCTTCAAAGGTTATTCCACATACTTTGAAACAATGCATGGAAAGGGAGAAGCGACTCTCACACTTAGTCTTCCACGCGACTGGGAGGCCTGCACAAAGAGATCCCTCTTCAAGCCCCCTTCAATGTGCAAAGGTCAGGGGTGGAACCAGCAGGGATGGGGAAGTTGGGGTTAGGGTGGCCCCTTGTGAATCAGCAACAAAGAGGACACACATCACCAAAGAAGAGGACACATTTGCATAAAATTTGCACATGCCAATTTATATGTGTGGATGCAAATTTAGAAATAATTATTATAACAACTGAAATAGAATTACAGTACATCTCACCATAGTGGTGAAGACTGTGACTAGGTGACCTGTGGCTGTGTGCCTTGCTCAGTCTGCTGTACAGGTGCTGTTGATGGGCTACTTCAAGGCCCAGCAATCCCTTCTTACAGTTCTTCCTCTTTAAACTGAACCTGGACTGGACAGCCCTTCAAATAGAGGATGCCTTCAAAATAGAGGACAGTGTCCTCTGGCAGCCCTTCACATAGAGGATTGTCCTCTGTAAAAGAGGACACATGGCCATGCTAGTTGGGGTCAGGTCAGTGCACATGCCCTTGGTGCCCCTCATGCCTGCTTCAAATATGTGTGGGAATAACACCTGAAGGGAGCTTTTGTCTTCATAATTGTCTTGTTTATAGGTGGGTTTGAGGGGCATACATAGTGTTGTTTAGCTCCCAGAAGGTCTGTCTTTGAAATCAGGAATTGGGCAGATGCACCAATGTCTGAACTGAAGAGCAACCTTTATTCCAACTCCCAACACAACTGAGAACATGAGGGGGTGAAACTGTGTGTGTGTGTGTGTGTGTGTGTGTGTGTGAGAGAGAGAGAGAGAGAGAGAGAGAGAGAGAGAGAATTGGGAGGGACAGGAAGTGAGCTTTTTAAAGATGTACTTGCATGTATGATAGATGTGTTTACCATTGTACTCCTACTAGGTGACTGGGTAAAAGGTGGGAGTTGCACACTATCTCCCCTCAGCACCACCAGCAGCAACTCCAGCCAATATCACAGTTGTAAGGGACTGGACTTGCATCTTACTTTACTTTAAGACCCCGAGAGCCGCCTTCCTTCCTTCCTTCCTTCCTTCCTTCCTTCCTTCCACAGATCTGCCTTATAGTAAACATTCTGTGTCCTTAACTGGGTCACTCAAATACTTCAACCAGTTAGTGAGAAACGTGTTTTATGGATGGCTACATGCCTCATTCCTGCCATGGAGCGGGCCTTCCAGATCCTGCAAGCTGTTACTGTATGTCCTCGTTCACACACTCATGTGGACTCGCATCTGTACATGTGTAATGGTGAACATGGGATTAAGGGGAGCTTTACTGGAGGTGTGGTGTGTTCGCAGCAGATTCAGGCACTGCATCTCAGCTGCATGGGGAGTAGCTACTTCTAAGGTGGGTAAATTAGTTCAAGCAAACATGAAAGTTCACAAGTCTAGTCTTTATTTTTACATATTTTGTAAGAATCCAATGCAGGTTGAAAGCATGTATCTGCCCATCACAATTGTTCTGAGGTCTCCAACATGGTGCCCATGGGCCCCATCATGGCCACAGACCCCTCTCTTTGTGCCCACCAGGCTCCTTGCCCCTCCTGATTTGTATTTCATTTAAAAAGATCTCTGTATCTTCTTTAACTGGAAGACTGGCATGCAAAACAAAGTGCTGCCCCCCCTCCCCAGCACCATCTTTATTTGGGTTCAAAAGAGTGGTTTCTTGTTTTGGAGCTCAGACCTCACCTCTGACTTGTACTTACGTTCTTGAGTAAGTTACTTTTTTTTTTTTTTAGTCTCACCAGTTTGCCTTCTGGAAAATGAGAGTTTTGTGACTGGCCATGCCTACAATGTTAGCCATTTTATGAATGGGCAAGCTCCCCCTATGATGACAGCCATTTTGTGAAAAAGCCCATGACATTCTATCAAAATTCCAATTGTACCCACTCGGCCTCGCCCAAAAAGGTTGGAGAGTCTAATGCTAGATGCAGAAAGCTAGGATGTTAACAAGGAGTTTTTCCTCCCCCCCGCCCAGTTTCATGTAGCTGCTTCATGGTTAGAACCAGGGATGGGGACTCGGACTCCAGGACTCGACTCGTGAGTCGGACTGAGTCCCCCCTCTGACTCGAGTCGCACTCGAGTCCCAATATTTTTAATGGGACTCGAGACTCGACTCGGGACTCGAGACCAAGGACTCGTCAACATCCCTGCTTGATGCCACCTGCAGGTGCTGTCTGGACCTAGTTGCAGTAACAATCCAAGTTTATTTTTTAAAATCATTTTCCTAATGCAACCTTTCAGACATTTTGAGTTTGGCTGCCTCTGCCTGCCTGTTTGGGGTTCCCTGCCTCCTCTGCCTGCCTGGTCTCTTCTTAACCAGTTCCACAGTTTGAATTGTCCAAGACAAACGCCTCTGCCTGCCTGCTTTGGGGTTCCCTGCCTCCTCAGCCTGCCTGGTTATTTCGGGTTTGTCTGCCTGGTCTGTTCTTGCCAAAATCAGTGGCAGAGTTTTGAGATAAAAAGGCACACTTGAGCCTAGAATTTATTTAAGCCACACATCTGAAGTAGCCTTATTTTGTTGGGAAAAAACCCCATTGATTTTAATAGGGACTTGTGGAGTCAGCTTTGGGAGTGACTCGTGAGTTGTGAGTCACAATTTTGGACCAAGGACTCGGACTCGGACTCGAGACTCGGGTCCAAAGACTCGTGACTCAAGACCAAGGACTCTCCAACATCCCTGGTTAGAACTTCTGTAGATATGGGGTGCAGGAGGAATTGTATCTCGAGCAGAAGCTGAAGGAATGTTCATGTTTAGAACCAACAGCTTCACAATTTTGCAATGCTGTTCTCAGATCAAAAATATACCAAAATAAGTATGGAAATGCATATTTTAGAATAAAGTGCACTTAGAAATACATGCTTTGGGAGGAAATATATTTAGAAATGCATGCTTTGTAAGAGAACACATTCAGAAATATGAATTTAAAAATGCATATTTAAATAGGAATTTTCATTTAAGTTTTTTGAACTTAATGGGACTTTGTTCTGAGTAGACATGTATAGGATTGTCCTGTAAATCTATTTGTTAAATAAGTCAATGGAGATGTTGGTAGTGTTACTTTTGCTGCAACTTTTACTCAGTGCTGTTATGGAATATATTTTATCTTGCTTTTTTATGCTGTTTAACGATATTTTATTTTATTTTATTTTTATTATTACATTTATGAATCGCCCATCTGGCCGGTCACCCAGGCACCCTGGGCGATGTACAGATATGATTGAATTTGACTGTTTTTAATTGTTGAAATTGTTGGCCACCTTTTACTATTTTTAGGAAAGATGGGGTACAATTTTTTAAAATAAAAACTAGTCATTTAGGGTGCAATGGCCGCTGTACAGAGTCTAGATGGCCATAGGAGAGATCGGAGTATATCTCCAGATATTTTGGCCTACAGCTCCCATCATCCATCACCATTGGCTATGCTGGCTAGGACTGATGGGAGTTGTAGGCCAAAACATCTGGAAGGCCACAAGTTGCCCACCCCAGGCTTAAGCCAACTTGTGGTGGTCTTACGCATGTCTAATGGCCACTGGCTTTCGTTGGGAAGGAATCCACCATTCTCTGTGAACCTACCTCCCAAAGACATATCTTGGCTGTTGGCAAGATTTTTTGGGTGGAAGAGGATTTGGCATCCCCGTATTTTCCTTTGTGCATTCATGAAATCCACCACTACCATCCGCACCACACATACAAAGGAGGGAAATTATATAGATTTGGCATCTGCATGGAAGACACTTGGTAGGAAGAGTCTCACCGCAGGAAGACTCTCGCAGGCCCAGTGAGATGCATGAGTCAGGCTGTAAGTCATGGCTATTTGGGTTATAGACCTTTCCGTGAAGAATAGCTGCAGATTATGAGATCAAAGTAATTCTCTCTCACCACAGAGCCACATACTGCCTTGCTATCCTGACCTGTAATGCATTCAAGGCGAGTGAATTCATGTGTTCTCTCTTTGAGATGGCAAACTAGGATGATTTGCCTTTATTGCAGATCAGCTGGGCATAAATACGGCCATTGTACTTTTCTATTACTTCCTAACGCACTAGCAGCACAGGATAAAAAATGAAAGGCAAAACCTGTACTTAGGTGGACAAAGAAAAAGGTGCTTTGATAATTATATCAGTCTCATTTGCTGCATTTACAATTTCAAAGTGGTAACATTATGCCTTTTTGAGGATGAGTGCTGTTTTTTGGACAACGTTGAGCAGCATCTGAAGTTACAAAGACATACTGGGTCTAATACTGACAGTGTTCTGGCAAAGAGCTGTGAAGGCTATTATTCCCCCCTCCTCTGTGCAGTGTAACAGGTGCTCCATAGGGAATTAAAGGGGCAAGTATCTAGCAGAGCAGAGCATTCATAAGAGGTCAAGAGACAAAGCACATGCCTGATGCTTTTTGCAAGAAGACTTAAAAAAAAAAAGTTTCAAAATGGGCTTTTATTTGTTGCAAAGTGTTTGTTTGTTTGATATGTATCCCACCTTTCTACCAAGAAAAATGGCACCCAAGGAGGCTTACAATCATATATAAAACTGGATTAAAACAATAATTAAAAAATGCATTAAAACACAATAAGAGTTTAGATTCTCTCTCTCTCTCTAGGCTTTATGAATGGGAGGGAGGAAGGAAATGAATGGGAAATTGAAGAAATGTATATTTCTAAGATCAAGGAAACAGGAATCAAGTATCATGAGTAGTGTTCAGACACTTATTTCTACAGGGCAAAATAAACTATTTCCTCTTTTCTGTTACTTTGGCACTAGTCCTGGTCTAGTATTAGCTTCCCCATACAAACTTAGTAGAAGGGAACCTGTGTGCAGGGGAAAAACTTGTTCTACTTTCTTTACTGCAATTGCTTCTTCTAGTTCAGCCTTCCCCAACCTGGTGCCCATGCTGGCTGAGAATGATGGGAATTGCAGTCTAACACATCCATGCAGTGGTGAAATTGACTAGACATGATCTTTTTTCTTGTCAATTTCACTCTTAATGACAATGTAAAGGAAGGTGAAACTATTCTTAAATGGCAGGGTGATATCAAGAGGGAAAGTTAACCTTGTGTTTTTAAAATAAGGTCTGCATGTGCACAGATGTGAATATACACCCACCTATTTAGATATGAAAATGTAACAAAACAAAGCCATCTAGCTTGAAAACAATTCCAAACTGTTCTGGGCAATTGGAGATGGTGGGTGGGTGGCGGGCAGGAAGGAAGACGTTACTTGTCATGGCCATTTTCAATAGGCACCCACAACAGCTAGGCCAAAACAAACATGCCTCGAATGCAGCAATGCTGGAAGCTAGCTTTGGTTTTTGCTATAACAGAGCTTGAAGTACAAAACTAGTTTTTGCAGAGACCAAGGTGTGTATTGTGGGCAATGTCACCTCTGCAATTCTACCTCCAAGTTTCTGGAAAACAATGTTTCCATACAACCACAGAACAGAACAACTTGTTTCAAAACAGGCCTGTGGCTCACACTGGCTCAGCTTGTCTGAGCGTGGAAAGCTAAGCAGGGTCAGACCTGGTTATTACTTGGATGGGAGACCCCTCCTCTAGTCTCCTGTATTGAGCAGGGGGTTGGATTCGATGGCCTTGTAGGCCCCTTCCAACTCTATGATCTATGAAAGTCTATAAGGCTTCTTCTTCCTATATAGGGAATTTGGCACTATGTTCCTTATTTCTCAATTATAAACAGATTATACCGAAATGTTATTAGGCTTTTTATCTTTAATGAGAACTAGAAACCTGCTTAAAACAAAATAAGATTTTTTTTTGTGAGGACAGACACCAGATTCTTCACTACATTGTACTAATAAAGTCCACCCCTGCCTGTTTAGTTACAAGATCCTTGCTCCTTAACTCATTCAGAATGATTCCAGCAGACATTTTACAGCAAAATGAAAGTATACAGTATCTCCTGTTAAGCATGCTGTGCTAGTTTTCACACATAGTGAAGTCAGACAAGATAAACTGCCCCTTTTATGCACCATAGAGAGAACACCAACAAGGCACAGCATGAGCTTGGGTTGGGATGGGTTTCAAAGATAATAATAATAAGTCAGAGTTTTAGGGGGCTGAACCGCTTAGCACTTTTTATTTTACACAGCAATCGAAAAATCTCAGATTAATAGGCAGATTAATTTCTTTTAATCTTTTACATGAATGCCACTGGCATAGTCTTCATAATTATAATTAGACAAACCCTTTACCTGCTTAATGCATACAATCAGAGTGTTATAAAATAGCATTGCAGCACCAAAGATTCACTGATGGGGAGGCCTGTGCACAATCCTATTATTTTTTTTAAATTGAATTGATCCAGCTACCAACACCAGTATTCATGGAACACATGACATTTATCCCACTAAAGCATATCGGACCACCAAGCAAAGCTTCCTTACAGTGTAACAGAGAAGAAATCTTGGAATTCTGACAAGATAATTGATTTCAAATTGTGTTGCTAAGCCAAAATAATTAATATAAGGTGTCAGGAAATGGTGCACATTGAAAACAAGGTCATGGGTCAATTTGTGTGTGTGTGTGTGTCCAGCATGGTTGTGCTCATAGAACGATCATTGCCAGTTAGTGATTCACTGAAAATTACAATAGAACTTAGTCTAGACACCATGGCTCCTAATAAAGTGTCTTGGGAATGCACCTTAAAAAGTTTTCATCAGAGTTCAGGTTCTCCTAATTAATTCACTGGGGGAAGCACGGGCAATACATTCTCATCACCTCTCCCTGATCACCTTGAGAATAGGAATAGTGACGTGGTTTCTTCACAGGGCTGCGTGGTTTCTTCACAGGGCTGCGTGGTTTCTTAAAATGATTTAAAAGAGCCCAAGCCCTGGCTCGTCAGGCCTTCTCATCACAGAGGCTCGCCATGTGGCAAACTGTTCAGAGAAAGGGGATCAGCTGGATCTATAGGCAATTTGGAAACTGCTGGGAATACTCACTGAGTATTGTCCTGAGGAAGTGGCTTCAGGACAATTGCTGCTAGATAAAGTCTGCATAGGATTAATTCAGAAAGGAAGTCCAAGAATGAAGGGGGGGGGGGAAGGCCAAGCAAAATGGTGGTCTGTGTACAGGCAGTCCCCGAGTTAAGAATGTCTGACTTACAGACAACCCATACTTAAGAACGGACTTCTGGGTTCCCCGGTGCTATGTCATTTATGTAGAGTACATAGCGTAGTATACTACACAATTTGCGTAATTTACGCAATTTGCGTAAATGCTGATTTTAACGTATAGAGCGCTATGCTGTTCCGACGTACATACAAATTCGACTTAAAGACATTCTTAAGAATGGAACTCGTTCGTAAGCTGGGGACTGCCTGTATTTGCAATGAAATATTTGAAAAGGGAGCCATCACAACTTCATATGTGTAACACTCTCGCTCAGTACAATAGGAAATTAAATACAGCCCATCACGCTCAATACCATCCACAGCAGCCTTCCTTAACCTGGTGCCCTCCAGATGTTTTGGACTACAACTCCCAGCAATCTGCACCATTGTCTATGCTGGCTGGGGCTTATGGGATTTGAAGTCCAAAACACCTGGAGGGGCACCAGGTTGAAGCAGGCTGATCCACTGTCTTCTAGATATAGAGCTCTTCTAGATATAGACCAAAGCTCAGGGGTAGATCACCTACCTTACATGCAGAAGTTGCCAGGTTGAATTCTGGGCATCCACAGCAGGTAGGAAGTGATGGGAAAGTCCCTCTGCCTGGGACCCAGGTTTGCTGCTGACAGAGCAGACAATGCTGAGCTAGATGGACCAACAGTCTGATCTTCCAATGTCCTCCCCACCCCCTTTCTCCCCCTTTTTGCTGCACCATTCCTTATTGCTCCCATATATGCAACTATTGCTCAACACTATTTGGTTTCTACCTTCTAAGGCCAAATTACATGTTATGCTAATGGCGTAGCGTGCAGATGAAGGTTAGTTTTTTCTTTACTCTAGTGTAACTGTGCATGGCCCCAATTTGGATCAGGACCACTGTGCACAGAGAAGGGAGGATTAAAGCTTCTCCACCACCGTTTCCCTCCCCAAATCCTCCCCACCTGTTTTTTAAAAAAATAAAATGGGGGGGGGAGGAGTCTCCATTAGTGTATATGGAAACTTTCCCTCTTTTTTCTTTTACCCCCTCCCTCCCAGCAAGAGGGTAACTTTGGGAAAAAAATGTTGTATGTATGTGTGTGTGTGTGTGTATGTGTGAGGTTTAATCATCCATTCCCAGTGCACAGTGGTCCTGATCTGAATTGGGGCCATGTGTGCTTACACTGGAGTAAAGAAAAACCTATCCTTCAGCAACACAGCGTAACATGTAGTTTGGCTCCTAGTTTCATTATTTCTACAAATGTGTCCTTCCCCATTTTGCCTTGTCTTTACTCTTTGTAGAAGAGTGTCCAGCTCGACATCCACATGGTGACATGCAGTACATCTTTCTCTTGTTTCACCCTGTAACATGTTTTCTAAGATCCAGAAGTGAGATTGTAGCCGACGTTGCAGCTGCTATGAGAATGTAATATCTGAGTCACCGACACTGGGTCATCTGCAATTAGAGACCCATGTTCTGAAATGATCTTGACAGTGCATGGTTCAGAACATCAAATGATTCTCACATCTTGTAGAACCTGCTCTAATGCAACAACACCCAGGTTGGCCGTTTGCCAGTCATCATGCAGAAGAGAGCGAGGTGTGTGCGAGAGAGAATACACTTGGTCATATTCTTTTCATTCTGCAGCAGCACAGGTGAGAAACTTCCTTTTGAAAAAAACTGAAATACCCCCCCCCCCCGAATGCTGCCATAGTCACGATTTTATCAAGTGATCTGATATCATGAAGGAAGGTCTTGCATGCTGCTTTTGGGCTGCATAGTATGCTTTCATTCCAAACATAGGGTTGGATCGAAAGAACTGTGAGTGAAAGGAAAGAAAAAGCCACTAGCTTTGTCCACAAATGCTTTAAGACACAGGTGCAGAACCTCTTTCAGCCCTAACTTCAGCTTTGGAGAAGGTCTCAGGGTCCACATTTGAGTGGTGGGTCATCTTGTCACTCTGTTCCTGTTAAACTGTGTCTGGCATGGCTCAGAGCCTGGGCTCTCCTGCTCAGCATGGCATCCCTCACCTGGGCCTTGTGCCACCATCGAAGTCCCTCCAGAAACTGAGTGGCTCACCACCTATGACTGAGGGCCCTCCCCCAGCTTGCCTTGGTGCATCTCCTCCTGTGGTACCACTCAGTGCTGGCTCCAGGTTTTGGAGGGCCCTTGGGCAAGACACTCAATGGGCCCCCTTCCTCAGTGAGCCTACCTTGTCACTGCCACCCATTGTCACCAGCTGCTATTGCTCTTCATCTTCTTTCTCATCATTGCTACTACTTCGTTGCTTGACAGGCAGAGAGCCAGTGAGCAAGTCAGCAGTGGCATATACTGCTCCTCCTCCTCACCACCTCTCTTCTCTGAGCAAGAGTGAAAGACAGGCATAGAAGCAGGTTGCAATGGTGAGGGGGAGGAACAGGTCTAGGGGGCTCTTGTCAGTGGACCCCTGCTGGGGTGTGTGGGCCCTTGGCTGGTGCCCAATCATGCCTACCCTTGATGCTGGCTCTGGCACCACTTCTTACTACATGGTTCTTTGTTTCAATCTTCCCTCTCTTTCTCCCCTCATCCTCCCGGTCCCCACCTGCCTCCCTTATATCTACCCCCTTAGGCTCTGCTCTACCCGGGAACCCTCTTGACTGACTTAACCCTTGCTCTCCAACCTCTTCCCATCTCTCCTGCCTTTCCCTCACATTGTCTCTTCCTTTCCACACTGGTTCATAAGTTGCTCTTTAACCTACTGATCAAACTGGCTCAAGATCAGCTGATGAGCTTAATGGCTGAGTGGGGATTTGAACCTGTGTTTCCTCAGACTTAGTCCAATACTCTAACCACTGCACATTTTGGTTTAGACACAATTTTTAGAACAGAAGGCAAGAGCCTGGTTCACACTCACAGAACAGAAGCGTTGGGAGTGTACAGAAGTTGTCACCAGGTGACCTCTTAATTCTCAGCCCCATTGATTAAAATTGCCCCCTTTGATAAATCAACCAAATGTTTAGTCAATTGATCTACCAATGTTTAGCTGATTATGCTGCCTCTTAAAGCTAGCGCCCAAGTAATTTACATCTTCTTGGTGCACTCTGGAATTCATTTATTAAGCTGGATGACAAGGAATGTGATCACTTCTTTGGAAGTCACCATCCATCCGTGCATTGTAGACTTGTTCTCTTACATAGAGGTTTTTGAATCGTCTCCTGGTGAAGGGCCCCAGCTCCTATTGATTTTTGTGGTGCTGTAATTTATATAAGCTGAAGATCTGGTACAATAACCGCAAGGTGGTGAGCCTTTTGTGGAGAATAAGGGTGTCAGCCTACATAAGCCCAGAAATCAGTCACTAGGAAAGGAGCTATTGATTACTGATTGCATTACAGAAGGCTCTTGTTCAGACTCCTTTGTACGGGTGTGTACAAATTTGGTCCCCAGATTTACGAAAGGACATATTAGCATTGGAATAAGTCCAGGAACAAGAAAGTCAGTCTAATTTTAGGCAATTCACCCAAAGTTATTGAGAGTGTAATACATTTACTTTTGAAAATGGAAACTATTGAGACGAAGGCTGCAATCTGATATATATATACAACGTACTGGGAAGTAAGTCCCATTGAACTCTATGGGGCTTACTTCTGAGTAGACATGTACAAGAGTATGCTGTGAATTAGGAAATACAAGGAGCAACTTGTGATGAATCATGCTGTTCAAGACAGTTTAAAAGGAATATAAAGAAAGCAAAAATGAGAGCTTACTAATTATTATATCTCTTTTTATTATCCCAGTTGCAATACTACATATATTCTTTTTATCCTCAGAGGCCAGAATATTTTTGCCAAGACATAATTACTTAATGCTTGGCAAGTAAATCTGGCCTGGGAAGCTCATATACACCACCTTGAGTTCTCCGAGGGAAGAATGACAGGATATACATGTACTAAGTAAAACAAAGGAACAAACAAATGAATGTTCAGCTCTATAAAATAACCATCTTTTCTCTCCAGCCCAAGAAAGTGATTGGCAAACTCCAAAAGTGGAAAAGGCTTTAATGAGGACCATGAAGAGTGGGAGAGAAATGCAAAGAACAATAAATAAGGAACAGTTGGTTATCTTGCATGGTTAATGAGACAGAGAAAGAAGGGTAAGAAAAGTCACAATGGCAAGAGGGGAGGAAATATATGGATCATCAGCGAGAGTGAATGGGATGTAATTATAAGAGAATTGTAAAGGAATTTTATGAGGGCATAAAAAATATGAATGGTTAAGACTAGTTACTAAGTAGGGCCACTGGGATTTGAGAATAAAAGTGATCATCTGGGTTGGGAGGGAAATAAGTTGTAGAATGGCCAGAACAGTTTTAGCAAACATTAAAATGTCAGCATGCAGAAGAATGGAGTGTGCTGGATCTCAAATACACAGCTGAAACCAAACACATCAGAACCTGCATCTGAGGAAATTGTGCAAAGCATAACGACTCAAAAGAACAATAAAGCACCTGGGATAGGTGTGATTGCAATAGAATTACCGAAGTATGAAGGTATTTCTTTGCATCAGAAAAACTAAAATCTAATTTGAAACATCTGGAGAAGGGACACACTAGCAAAACAGTGGAGTGTTGTGTTCATTTGCTTTGTCCCTTCGAAAGGAAATAAACGGGGCCTACTCATAATTGATGGGTGGTACTGCTCAGTTGCAAAGAAACTTCTGGCTAGGAAAATTACTTATTATGGAGAAAACCATGAGCAATCTTTGTATGGAGGCAAATGAAGGAGGTCTTAGGGGACTATGTGTGCTGCTATCTGTATTAGTGCTGTTCATACATTTACGAAAGATATAAAAGTAGGAATCATGACCTTTCATGAATTCTCCATAGACATGAGGCTTTGGAAGGGAGATGCTATCTTCTCTCTCTTCTTTTTCTTATCCTGGCGATGATGGCATTTGATACCAAAATAACCATACTCGATGGGGATTTATTTAGAATTGGCAAATGGACCTGGCTTGGCATAGCCCTTATTGCCTTCAGGCAAACTTATGCAGCTGTTAGAGCTGGACACATTGTGTGTGCCCTGTCTGAGTGTAAGTATGCTCGCTGGCACCCCTAGGTATGACCCCTGCCATGGTGCTGCCCTATAGCCCCCAAGGGAGGGTTCTGTCCACTCCATTCCTCTCAGGAGGGCTGCCCCACAGCAGGAAAGAGGGTGCAGCGGTGTAGCTCTGTCCCTCAACCTACTAATCTCCCCTGGCTTCAAACTGCATTGATTATTTATTCATTTGATTTGTACCCTGCCTTTCCACCAAGAAAAATGGCACTCAAGGCAGCTTACATTACAATCATAAATAGAACTTGGTTAAAACAGTAATAAAACAAATGCATTAAAACACAATTAATACAACAATAGCAGAATACAAACAACGGGCAACCCAACAGGCCTGCTTGAATAAAAAGGTATTTGCCTGCTGGCGGAAGTACAGCAGAGAGGGAATGCACCTAGCCTCCCTTGGCAGGGAGTTCCAGAGCCTGGGAGCAGCCACCGAGAAGGCCCTCTTTTACGTCGCCATCAAGTGAGCCTCTGAAGGCGGTGATCTTGAAAGAAAGGCCTCTTCCAGATATCTTAAGACCCAGGCAGGCTCATATGGGAGAAGGCTGTCTTTCATGTATTACGGTCCCATCCCATTTAGGACTTTATGCTTTATGGAGTTGCAGTCCAACAACATCTGGAGGGCCACACGTTCCCCAGCCCCGAGGCAGGGTTTTAAGTGGTGCAGGTCATAACCAGTACTTTGAATTCTGCCCGGAAATAGATTGCAACGCTATGCATTGGTTAGAGAAGTCTGCCCCAGAGACTGAAAATGTTATTGCAGGTTTCAACTACCGGTAAATGGACACATTTAAATCAATTAAAATTAATTAATGTGTTTTGAAAACAAAATAACCCTGAGGAGCACACCCCTGGGGTCCCCTTAGTATGCATGCCAAGTTTCAGGTGCCAAGGTTTCATGGTCTTGGCACTATGGTGCTGATGGACAGACGGACACATCCTCTTTTATTATTATAGTTGTTTGGGGAGGTTGATGATAATGATTAGAAAAATATGAGGATATATTCCTGGCCTGAATCCAAAGAATTGTGGAACTAGGCCCACATGACCAAGGGGGTTTGGGGCTTGTGTTTCTGAAAGACCAGCCCCACACCCACAAGGTGACATAGGGCCAAACTAAACCTGGAACCATTAACTCAATTAGCAATTGTATGAAGGGTTTTTTTTTTTTTAAGGGTAAAGTGTGTGTGTGTTGGGGGCGGGGCTGATATGGATTGGGACCCTGGCAGGGGAATGGGCCTTTAACCCTTTGTCCCCCACTGTGGCCCCAATCTGGAGAGAGCACCCACTACTTGCACTGGGAGGAAAGCATCCGTTGGCAGCAATGGAGGCTTTCTTCCCAATGCGAATGGCAGGCATGCGGCACCTGGTCCAGATTGGGATCACACTGGAGGCAAAGTGTTAAAAATAAAAAGCCTATCCTTCCCCGCTTTCCCAGTCAGGTTCCTGATCTGTATTGGGCCCTCTGTGCCTGGTGTTGGCTTTAAAAATCCCATCTGCACAATTGGTAATTGCATGAATGATGTCACGTTTAGTATGGTTCAGAGCAAACCTCTTTTGAAGCTGAGCTGACTTACAAAACCAGTTTACAGTAGTAGCTCTATCCATGCATTAAGCATGTGAATGGGGCATCCACGGTAAAAGTTCAGCAGGAGGTGTTCATTCAGGCCCACCCCCTTCATTTAGCACCGCCTCCCACCTCCAGTATCACAGTGTTCAGCATAACTTCTGCAGCAGGGGGGGGGGACGACACATGGGACTCATGTACTTGTAGAGGCTCCTCGTGCGTTTGGGAACCTGGATTATATAGATCAGGGATGGGGAACGTGTGGCCCCCCTGACGGGAGTTGCAGTCCAACAACATCTGGAGGGCCACACGTTCCCCAGCCCCGAGGCAGGGTTTTAAGTGGTGCAGGAGCCTCCATGAGCACAGGAGGCCCCCTGCTTCAGAAGTTATGCTGAACACGGCGACAGTGGGGGTGAGAGGAGTGGTGCAACATTGGGGGTGGGGCTAGATGTGCGGCCGTACTGCCCCTTTCACCACGGATCCCTGTTCACGTGAGTAACAAACAAATAGGGCTACTATGGCATGTGGTTCTACATTTCAATGGGAAAAAAAGCCCAAACTTCCTGGGGGTGGTGGTGCATAAAATAGCTCTTTTAAGAGTGCTGAGCTATAGCTTGACTGTGCTACTTTTTTACGCACTCGTGCAAGGAAAGGTGTGAATTACAGTGAAATATACACCTTTCACTTCCAGCATTGCACTATAATTCACACCTTTCCTTGCATTAGTGCATTAAAAAAGATGGCACAGTCAAGCTATAGCTAAGCACTCTTAAAAGAGCTATTTATGCATTGTATCAGTTTAGTATAATCTAATGGGTTTCACGATTTAAAATATTTTATTAATCTGCTTTTCTCTGGAAATTAGGGCAGACCAAAAATTAATATTGTAAACTTAGATATGGCCTTGAGGCAACTATAAATCTCCTTATGCTATCTTTTTTTTTTTTTTTAACTGTCGAATGAGATGCCAGTTTTATTCACATAAAAATGACAAGTCTGTAACAGTCAGCAGGGGTCTAGTTCTACTAAAACAGTTTTCAGCGTATTAAAACTAACCTTTTCTCCAGCTTCATGAAACCTGTCAAAAAAGAAAAGAAAAGTGACTGACATATACAATAATCATTTTTAGAAATCACTTGTTAAAAATGAGAGTTCTTGCCCAATTAAAATAATGTATTAATAAATTTAGCAGCTTGATGTCTGAGAAGATGTTCATGCTTTCCTCTTCCCTGGAAAAACATATACTAGGCATTGCAGGCTTCTCCTAAAGCTCTCCAGTTTCTATAGTGGTGTAAGGAAAGAGTGGGCAACTGGGTTTCCTCAGTGGGCCAGAACTATTTTTTCTTAGTTTTGAGGAGCTGTGATGAATATTTGCCTGTCCCATTTTGGAGGGGGGGATAAGGTTTTTTTTTGGGGGGGTATTTCCCAACTTTCCCCACCCTGTTTGCCAGGTTTGCCATCTGTTTCCTCTTCCCCAACCTGGTGCCCTCCAGACTACAACTCCCACCATCCCCAGCCAACAGGGCCATGGTGGCTGGGAATGATGGGAGTTGCTGTCCAACACATCTGCAGGGCTCCAGTCTGGGGAAGGCTGTTCTAACAACCTGACATGTGATGTCACATCACAGCTTGCGTTACATTGCATTACTAGGAGAAAAGAGCAGGCAGAGACACTTAGAGCGGCAGTATCCCCATGTTCCTTCCTTATACTATCTAGTTCCACTGTTAATTCAGTGGGAGAACCTTAAGCACAGCCTTAACTTTTCCACTGAAATCAATAGTACTGAAAAGCATCTAGCTTTGACTGGATGATGTCTAGTGGGCACCTTTCATTTGAAAAAAAGTCTCTCTGCATTATCCCTTCCACTATCACTCAGTAGTTTCCTGGATCATTATTCCCATTTTGCTCCAGCAACCGTGACTCTTAGAATGTTCTATATATTGATGATTACCTGCATGAGGTACTCTTGACAATCTTTCTAGACAGTGTTGTTGTTGTTTTTAACTTTGTACTTTTAATCTTCATAGGGCGCAAATCTATGGGGATACCCGTAAGCTCCTGAACCTGGAGGCTTATGAGCTTCCAGTGCACAATGGGAGGAGCAGTGGAGGCGATCGTCGCCTCCCCGCTCCTCCCACTCTGCATTTTCGCTAGACGGCTGTTTTTGGCCATGTAGCAATGCAATTTTGGAGGGGGGAGGAAGGAGTCTGGAGTGCTGTCAGGATACCTCGTATCCTGGCTGCTTCAGTCTCCTCCCCTCTCCCTCTTCCCCATCTCCATGGTTGCTTTTCCAACCTCAGAGTGTAGGCGGTGCGGTTCTTTCTGTGCCACCTGGGAGGGGGCAGGGAGGTTGGAGCTCAGATTCCCAGCTCCGAGGTTGGAGCTCTGTCTATGACCTCAGAGCTGGGGATCCAAACTATCCTATGCCCCCCCCCTCCGACAATGTCTAGGAGCCATAGGATCATTCCCTTAGAACAGTGTTCTCCAACCTTGGGTCCCCAGATGTTTTTGGCCTACAACTCCCAGCATGCCCCAGCCAGCTATGCTGGCTGGGGCATGCTGGGATTTGTAGGCCAAAAACATCTGGGGACCCAAGGTTGGAGGAGAACACTGCCTTAGAAGATGAAAAATATATTGATAGGTTATATATCTATACATCTCATTTATTACACTTATTCTTGAATTTCTTTCTTTTAGGGCTTTTTACTGCTGCATGGTGTTGCAAACACTGCTGCCATATTGTTTTTTGTTGTTGTTAGTAATTCCATGATCTCACTGATTTTGGTAGAGCTGCTTCAGATTTTATTTCTCTCATTTCTCTCTGCCAGTATAAATCACAAATAATAATGTCATTGCTGTCCGAAGCATTATCCCTGTGTTGTGTAAGGGTGTGCAGCAAAAAAATTCATTGTTCCACATTTCCCATAATCCCGCCCCTCTCCTGCACATCAGTGCTTAGGGAAATGAAACCAAAAGATGCTATTTGGAGAGGAGACAGAATGTCTGCATCTCTGAGCACAAAATGGTAATGAAGCCTCCTTCTGGCCTGGCTTCAGTTCTGCTGGCTTTGGAGGGAAAGCTCACTTCTCCTAGAGAAGCACCAGAAATAGTCTGAAAGTGCCTGGTTCTGCTCAGGCTTCGGCTTTGTCTGAATTTGATGCTCTTCCCTAGTAATCATCCAGTGCTTTAGTGCTGGAAACCTGAAAAAGAGGCAAGGTAGAGTCAATCCTTGCTCATTCCTGTGCTCCTTCCCTTCCTCAACCCTTCGTGAGTTATATCAGGGTCAGCCCAAGACGTGATGCTGCCTGAGGTGAAGATGGTGCCTGCTCCACGTCCCATGTACAGAAGCTGGCTTGGATTGGCAGCTGAAATTTACTTCAACACTTGTGATAGGCTAGTGTCCGCTGCCGCATCTGAGGCAGCAGGTGAGTTTAGGAGCCTGGGGCAGGGTGTGTGCTATACACAGGCCTGTCCTCCAACAGGGGAGAACAGTTAGGAGGTGGCCACCACTGCCCTCAGCACTGGTATTTGCTGCCTTCAGATTTAAAGGCTGGGAAGTAAATGGAGGGGAAATATAATACAAATTGCCCCTCCATTTAGTTCCCAGCCATGAAATCTGCATATATTTTCCAGTTTAAAAAAAAGAAAAAGAAAAAAAGCGTAAATCTGACAGACTGGGAAATATATGCAAATTTCATTGCTGGGAAGTAAATGGAGCCATGAAATCTGCGTCTATTTCTTCTCCACTTACTGCCCAGCCATGGAATCTGGATAAATTTCCATGTGTCCCCCCGCCCCCAAAAGAGCAAATTTCCCAGAGAGTTAAAATAACAAAACAAAAAACCTTAGAGGTGGCAGAACGGGATGGATCAAATGGGGCACTCCTCTCAATGTGGCCCCATTCACTCCATCCCATTCGGACACCTTCTCAGGTTTTTTGACAGCTGTCATGGAACTGCAGTAATGGCTCCGAAAAGGAGTTGTGAAAAGGGGGTGGCCTTAAGATAGCCCCTTTCTGGACTAGCTGGAGACTCGGGGAAGCGTGGAAAAGGTGGAGGGCACTGAGAAGTGTCAGTTCAACACTAGAAATCAAGAGGATTACATTGCTAAGGGGCAGATCTTAAGCCTACCCCCTTTTGGTGCGCCTACTCTGCTGCTTTTCCCCCCTTTGCCCATGCGTTCCAGTTGACAGCTAGGCAATTGACAGCTGTCAGCTGTCTGCAATTTGGCCTACATGCAGTCTTGTCTAGTCAATCTGTTAGTGTTTGACAGCTGAAACTGACAAGGACATTGACCAGGCAAGACTAGTCATATGGCAGAAAGCTGAAAGAGTCCACTTGTGCAACTGCGAAAGATTGACAACCCCCCCCCCAAAAAAAACAACCAAAAAGGAAGACATTTGTGCACATTTTTGGGGCTGAAAAAAAAGGGTGGCAAACCAGCAACAGTCACTCCAAAGTGCTCTTGGGCATCAGTGGAGGGGCTGTCACTGGCAAGATCATGAAGAGTGGCAAGGGGCTTTTGCCGTTCTTGCTATGTGGCTTGCGCTTGCCCCGTTACCCATGATGAAATTGCTCTCCCAGGTTAAGATGACACGGCAACCCATTGTGTCTTGAACAACCCCTAGAACAAGCCATGAGTTGTCAGGGTGGCTTGTTGCCCCCAAACAAGCTGTCCTGTGGGAAGCAGTCTGGGTTTGGACAACATGGCAGCCCACCGTGGCTAGTTACCCATGATGGGTTGCCATGTCATGTGAACCCAGTCACTGTGACATTCAAATAGCTGAAGAGCCAGTGCACGGGCTTACATGATTTGTGGATCTCAGTTTTCCTAATCTGCTCTTCTTTATATTGCCAGTGACTGAAATCTCAGAGGAAAAGAACCCCAAGTGCAGCAACACCCAGAGGTAAATAATAAATTTAATAGTAACAAGTGGGGGGAGAAAAGCACAAAACAAGGTGAAATAATACAAAATCATATCCGACATGCTGTGCTGTAAACCAATTCTCTGATCTACCGCACATTCATTTAAAACTGTTCTTGGGGAGTAGGCTCCAAATGTGATTTGCATATGTTTTACCAATTCTGATGAGTATGGAAAGGCTGCCAGATCTGTCAGCATAAATCCTGACTTATTTCATATATCTTCTCTCATGTCCTGAAAGCGAGAGAGTATTTTAATAATGTTAAGTGAATACAAAAAATATATTACCTTTGTTCTGGGTGGTAGACCAAAGCTTCTGCAGCTGTACTGTGTTGCTTTTGTGCAGTACACGTGTTTAGAAATGACAGTCGAAATGAGGAAAACCTGGGATGGATTAAAGAACATGAAGCCTTCGTGTTTGGCCACATGTTAGAGTTCCCCATATCTTGCCTGGTTCCTCCAGTTCATCCATCAGGGGTGGGCAACCTGGAGCTATCCAGGTGTTTTGGACAACTCCCAGGCCATTTATTCCCTGATGGGTAATATGAAGGGGTTTTAAAATGTCAGTTTTAAATGTTGATCAGGGCTTGGTATCTTATTGTACCTGGATTTTTTTTTTTTAATTTTAGCTGTTTTAAAATTGGTTTTACATTTTGTATGTTAAAGTTGGTTGTGTTATGTCCTGTTTTGTGCACCAGCCAGAGAGCTTTGGCTATTGGGTGGTATAGAAATGAAATGAAATAATTCCCATCAGCCCCAGTCAGCATGGCCAATGGTAAGGGATCATGGAAGTTGTAGTCCAACACATTTGGAGGGCACCAAACATTTGGAGGGCCTACCCCTGGTCTTAAGTCATCCAGATGATCACTCCGCTGGAGCCAATGGAGGCTTTTTCCACTTTTTTAACACCTCCCCCCATGGGGGTTGGGGTGGAATTTCAGAATGAAAATGGGTGGGGGGCAGATTTAATGCCCCCTATCCCAGAACACCAGGGTTCTGATCAAAATTGGGGCCACCTGTGGTTGCACTGGAGTAAAAAACCCACCATGCATAGCTTTACTATGCATGATTATAAGAACGTATAGTTTGGCCCTTAGTTTAAATCCTGTCTCACCAACCTTTTAGAGGGTTTTTTTTTTTTAGAATGTCAATAAACATGTGGACAGGGGTGATCTGGTAGACAAAAATCATGGAGGAGAAGGCTATCAATGGCTACTAGCTATATGCTATACCAGTTGCTGGGGAACATGACCGAGAGGACAGGCAAAATAGCACTTTGCCTGTCCATACTGCAGAGACCTGTATTGCCATTGCATTTTAAGACACCCGCCCCCCAAATAAAATAACCACAAAGAAGGTCTGAAAAAGGATATGAGGACAACACAGAAATGACTGAACACAATGATTTGGCAGCAACTTTGGATTCACCATAGAAAACAGCTAGTGTGGAAGCAACCCAGGGCACTCAATGAGGGGGTTCTGTGAGGATCACTAAAGGCACATATAAGCTCCCTCATCTGTGAGGAAATTGCAACTATCTGCCTTGGCCACCTGGCCACAGTGGTGGCCCAGTATCTGTTTCTTTTGTGCTCCGCAGCAGCAGAGCTCAGCTGAGGAGTTAGTCATCACAAACACATATTTCTGATAATATCTTTTTTTAGAGCTGAAAGAGTGACCTGTTTGAAAGGCTCACAAAGAATGGTGCACTTTCAAAATGCTCTACAGAGCTTTGTGTGCCATCTGTGATGCTTGTCATTGGCTCCCTGTTGATATCACATGACGCCTCCTGACCAAACCACGTGGTGCTGCGTCAGGCAATCCAATCTGATCTGTTTGCTAATTTGTCTTATTTGGTTGTTCAGCTGCTCTGTTTGATTTGTTTGGCCTTTTCTTGAGTCAATACACATGGGGGCTTACCTAATTAAACCCCTCCATACATCACTGTAACTAGTTTGTTCAGCTTTACTTCAATTAAGTCCCTAGCTTGTTGTTCCTGTCTCCCAACCTGTCATAATTCCATCCCTCTCTACTTACAGACTATTGTTTCTTTTCACACTTCTTCTGAATTTTAGCTCCCTGATGTGCTTCGCTTTATTAGCAATGCCAGCCTTGGTAAGCCATTTCCTGCATCTCCAGCAAATGCTGTTATTACATTTTCTTCATGACTGACTTCTACATAGTATAGCCTCTCTAAGTTCTTCTGAAAGGTTGCGGCTCCTCTCATCACACACATCCTACTGGAAATTAACTCTGACATGTAAATAACTGAACAACATATCTGTAGGGTTAAGTTGAGCCTTGTGTGAAGGGTAAGTAGGAATGACGTCTCCAAGGTGGTGTGTGTGGGCACCAATATGCCCATGGACACCTCTCTTGGTACTCACCGGGCTCCCTGCCCCTCCAGATTTCTATTTTATTTCTGGAGAATTGTGTGTGTGTGTTTTTAAAGACTTGTAACTGGGAAGCTGGCATGCTGAAAATTGAAGGGGTGCCCTCCAGCACCATCTTTATTTGGGTTCAAAAGACTTATTTTGCATTTTAGAGCTCAGATCCACCTCTGCCTTGTACTTAGGTTCTTGGGCAAGTTACACTTTTTTTTTTTTTAGCCTCACTAGTTTTCCTTCTGGGAAATGAGTATTTTGTGACTTGCCATGTCCACCATGGCAGCCATTTTGTGAGGGTGCCCATGATATTCTCTCAAAATTCCAAATTGTGCCCATCAGCCCAAAAATGTTGGAGACCCCTGAAGTAGGGTATGTGTAGAGATAGGTGGTCTTTCAGAGTGCTGAAGATGGTGTTGCTACCTGTGGAGAAAGTCACAGCCAAAGTCACCTCCCTGCTTCTGCCAGTAGGAGTATCACATGAGTGAATTTAGCCCATGGGACACTCCTGCCAATGCAAAGGAACTCAGAGCCAAGCAAGCAACTAATTCAAAACAGCAGATATAAAACTTTTGTGTGTTTAATAACAACAGCAACAACAACAAAAAAATTGCTCTTCCACTGATGTTCTCAGAGTGGGTACATAACTATGCTATCATAAGTAGAGTGGGTATGTAGCCTTAGAGATATCTACCTCTTCCCCTTCAAAATTTAACTGCTAGAATCCCAGGGGAGGGGGCTAAAATATGAACAGCAATGCTAGTGCACACTCACTACATTTTTAGAAAGCCATCCCCAAAAGAGAAATAGGAACAGGGTCACGCCAGAAAACAGGGAGCAACCCACTGGAACATCTGAGGTAATTTAAGGTAACCAATGGCCAAACTATCCTGCAATGAAAACTTTGCATGTATTGAGAACACTCCCTTTGAATTAATAAACACTGAATTCGATTCCAACTTAGTCACACTTAGAGTAGACTCATTGAAATTGGACTAAATTTAGCCATGACTGAATTAAATTTTTTTGAGTGGGTCTACTCTAAACATGACTAAGTTTGGATCCAACCGATGATTGATTGATTAGTTTTTACATTTATATCCTGCCTTTTCTCCAAGGAGATCAAGGTAGCACATATGTTTTCTTCTTCTTATCCTCGCAATAACCCTGTGAGGTAGGTTAGGCCAAAAGTGTGTGATTGGCGCAAGATCCCCCAGTGAGCTTCATGGCTTGATGTCATGCCCCCGGTGGAGGAATCCTTCTCTATGGAGGAACTAGAGCTCCCATAGACAGACACTGCCAAGGAGCCACCCATGTCAGAAGATTTGGGGGAACCTGGGCACTCAGGGGAGATCACCACTAGTCCATCCCCGCAGGAGGAGGGGAGTTCTGCCTCTGAGGTGGAGGCTGGGTGACCACCTAGCCCCCGAGAGCATCGCCACCTCAAGAGGTAGGCCAACAGGGCTCCTTTGAGAAGTAGTGCTCAATTACAAAGGAGGACTTTTCAGGAGGAAAGGATTCCTCGGGAGCAAGGCCCTCCTCCCAAGTAGGACTTTTACTAGTGGGCCTGAAAGAGCAAGGTGGTGGGCCACATCAGGGGCAGTGCTCGGTACCAAAAAGTTCTGGGGCTCAGACCCACAGGACAGAAAGGCACTGCAGCTGAGCCCTGGGTGAGGCTATGGAAGCTCTGGCTATATAAACCTTCAACGTCAGCCTAGCCAGTGCTGGAACATTGTTCTACCAGCAGCTTGTTTTCCTCATGATTGAGCTGCTGTGCTACTGAGCCTTGGACTCCTGCTTGACTCCGCTTCTGGACTGTGTAGTGTATCTGACTGCTTAACTATGCTTTGACTTTCTTGTATTTTGACCACTCCTGCCTGAGCCTGATCCCATCCTGGACTGAAAACTTTGTGCTTGACCATTTGCCTGCTTTGTTGCCTTACCTTTTGGGTTGCCCCATAATTTGCTCTAATGCTGATTCTGATTCTGCCACAGTAGGATACTGCGCTTGCGTGTTACTGGGCAAGCCTTACTTGTGCCCTGTTTTACTGCAACCTGATTGGGGCTTCTGTCTGTTGCTAGCCCCTGTATCTGCCTTGGTTGTCGGGGCTTTCCAGCCTCCAGATATTGGCGCCATTTCGAAGTGTTTATGGTGCAGTTTAATATTTCTACAACAACTTGAACTTTGCTTTCAGCTCAATCCTAGTCCAATGCTCTCACCTGGCCTTCCCCAACCTGGTGCCCCTCCAGATGTTTTGGACTACAACTCCCAGAATCCTTGATAATGGCCATGCTGGATGGGGCTGATGTGAGCTGTAGTATAACATCATCTGGTGGGCCACATCAGGGGCAGTGCTCGGTACCAAAAAGTTCTGGGGCTCAGACCCACAGGACAAAAAAAGAAGAAGCACAAATTTGCATATGCTAATTTACATATGCTCTAAAGTCTCTTTCCCTGTGTGTCTTTAAAGGAGCCTGTTTGGACAGGGGAGAGGAGGGCATTTGATTTCAGGAAAAAACCTCAGGTGGAAAGATTCAAGGAGGGGGGCAGCAGGAGGTGAAGCACATGTGGGCAAAAAGCCAGCTAATCCAGGGGGATCAGATGCAACAGAGATCATCAGGGCCCCTGGTCCTTTATTTTAGCAAGTGCCCATGGACAGCAGGGTGGTGGGGCAGATGGCCTCCCAGAGATTCAGGGCTCCAAATGAAAGATTTGGGGCTCGAGCCCTAGTGGGCCACCCCCTAACACTGCCTCTGGGCCACATGTTGAAGAAGGCTGCTCTAACCACTACTCTATAACCTCAAAATAAGCCTCCCCCCAGGTAAAGCTTATCTGTTTGAGCAAGGCCTATTTATAAGACTGTAACAGCGCAGGACTAGAGTTAAGGGTGAGGTGCAGTCAGAAGTGGGGGGTTAATTCTTTATTCCCAGTTCCGTTGCTCTGTCTTCTTGCCGCTGCTGCTTCCCATGCCCCCTGTTAAACTACAGAGATTCATCCTATTTCCATTTCTTTTCTTTAAAGAGCTCAATTGCAGAATGTAATTGATAATCCAGCCTCTCCAGGGTGGGAAGAAAAGCAAGTGGAACTTTGTTATTGAGTTGACTGCAGCCCTTGCGCTTGATTGTGGTCTAGAGGCCTTGTTATTTCAAGAGTATTGGAAATCATTTTCAACACCCCACAGGATGGATGGGAAGCAGCCGAGCCAATCAGTTGAGAGAAAGTGGATTTAGCAAATTCAATACGAAGTATTGCAGATGGTCTAAAAAGTTTCACTGACTTAGGAGGTCAAGATGTATGTATTTTTGCTTACTCTAAACAGCACGGGAGGCATTTTGAAATGTTAGAAAACCAAGGCTACAATCTTAGGAACATTTTCTTGGGAGTGAACACCACTGAACTCAGTGGGTTTTACTTCTGAGTAAATGCATATAGGTTTCATTATGGGGTTCTCTTCATGAGGCATTGTATGTATGTAACCCACCACTTTACCGAGGCTTCTACCTCTGGATTCTTTGCGGGATTAAAATCTGCTCCTTTACACGTGTGTCCCCCCCCCATTTTTTTCTTTTTCTGCCATCCTATATGTTCCATTACACAGTGCTTTTTTTCTGGAGAAAAGGGTACCGGAACTCTTGGATTACATTTCCTCGGGAGTAGATGGCGATTAAATTGTAATGCAATTAATAGAAGAAAAGGTGCTGGAACTCAGTTCCGGTGAGTTCCACCAGAAAAAAAGCCCTGCCATTACACAACCACAAGGTGGTGCTGTGGTATAGTGGAATTGTGAACATACATGAGCTTTTCATTCTAGTTCATTCTGCCATTTTCAGGTAATACCAGGCTTTTCTTGGTCTGAAAAAAAATCCGCAGAAGTGCTTGGAAAGTACGGAAGAGGCCTTAGAAGATGATGTTGTGTAAAGCACCCACAAACTACTGTGAGTAAGAAATCACAAGTGCACAATAAATGCCTCGTGTAGAGAAGCCCTACACGGCTGCAAATCCTAAGCACACTTACCTATAAGTACATCCCACAGTGACACAGGTGTAACATACCTTCTGAGTAAGCATAGTTAGCCTTGCACTGTAAATTTCTCCTTTTCTGATAACATGGATTAGGAGACAAGTTGTGCCTCAGTTATCTGATGTACGTACATCCTTTCAAAGATAATTTCTTTCCTCCTAATGTCATGCAAGGGGTTTTCTTTGGGTGGCAAATGGGCACTGGTGTGTTTTCCCACCAGTGGGTGGTATCCAATGTTACTCCTGCTTGGAGTAGACCCACTGGAATTCATGTGACTTGAGTTACAGTAACACTGGATACAACCCAGTGTAAAGAGCTTTCAAATGATCCGTTTGGTGGTTTCTAGGCTTTTGTGCAGTTTTGTCCTCATCGTAAAAGGTTGAAATGACTCTCCTAAGACATTGGAGTACTAGCAATAAGACCTTTAAGCTACAATACACTTGTATTTTGGTCCTACACCCTTTGCCTTCAGACCCACCTACCACAGCATACGGCCTCTGAGAGCCTCTCCGAAATTGAATTTGGCCCTTGGGCTCAGTGTTTTCGAGGGCACTTGGGCAAGCTAGCCTCTATTTATTATATTTATATCCCGTCTTTTTTCCTGCAAGGAACCCTAAATGGGCCACCTCCCTCAGTAAGTCCACCTTCTCACTGCCGTTGTCACCAGCTGCTGTTGCTCCTCATTTTCTTTCTCAGTACTGCTACCGCTTGCTTTCTTGACAGGCAGAGAGCCAGTGAGCAAGCAGGCAGTGGTGGCATCTCCTGCTCCTCTTCCTCACCACCACCACCACCACTATTGTCTGGTCCAGAGTGAGAAGCTCTTGAACAAGCAGGTTGCCATGGTGAAGAGGAGGAGCAACTCCAGGGGGCTCTTGTCAGTGGACCTTTTCTGGGGTGTGGGCCCTTTGCAGGCGCTCAACTGTGCCCATCCTTGACACCAGCCCTGCTTCAGAATCCTTTTAGTTTAAGCAGTGTTTGAGCGTGAATTCTATTACCTTGTTTGGTTTATCCACCATTGGGCAATATCCAATGTCACATGAGTGTATGGCCACTCATGCAACAGGATTGCCCCTTCCCCTGTCCTATCCTGTTTCTTCATTAACATGCTTTACACACACACACACCAAAAATCATATTTAAATACACATTTTTGAACACATTTTCTCACAAAATACACATTTATGAATTTATTTTATTTAAATTTATGCATTTCTGAACATATTTTATCCTAACATTCACAGCTGTAAAATGCATTTTGGCTCATTTTTTTGAGCTGAGAACCGTTTTGCAAATTTCAGAAGTGTGATATTGAAAGGGTAACTATGCTCCAATCTGCACATTGCTCTGGGGAGGTATGGATCAGCTCAGTTCACACTGGAATTTATGAAGATCTTCTGAAGCATTCCTAGCAACCTTTCTCAAACTTGCCATAAATTGAAAATGCCAAGAAGGAAGGAGTGTGTTGCAGAGGGTGTGTGTGTGTAGTTCTCTGACTGACAGCTCTAGCTTCCAATTGGAGAAGGACTTTTTTTCCAGAGTTCTCCTTTTACTTCCAATCACAGTACTTTTGGGAGTGATGCAGCAGCAGCAATTTGGGGCTGCTTGGAGGAGCCCCAATTACCTCTATGCAGCAGCACTCAGCCACTCCTCGTCTTTCTTGAAGGAAGGACCAGCAAGGAATATGCCAGACTGGGCACAAGGAGAGCAGTGGTGTAGTAGAGCCAGGGCTCACAGGGTTGGAGCTCTGAGACTTTTCTACTAGCAGGGCCGCTGATGTCATCTGCCACCCCCTGCCTCAGAATTCTCTGTTCCCTCTGAGCTTAGCTGCAATCCTCACAGTAGCTGGGGAGAAATTGATTTTCCCAGCAGCAATATATTATTGTGAGCTGTCCCTGTTGTAATGCAAAGTATTATGGAGTGGCATGGCATTCAGCTACCTTTGACACTCCTTGGGGTTGTGGCTATGGGAAATGTCATGATGAGTGCCTGTATGCCAAAGTTTACCACTACACCCACTGATGGAGAAAAAGTAGAGAGTGAACAAGTGAGAAGTAGCAGAGTGCATGGGAGATCATGACAGGCAGCATTGTCAGTTTGTTTATTTTATTTATTATATTTATACCCCGCCTTTTTTCCTGCAAGGAACCCAAGGCGGCTTACATAATCCTCCTCCTCTCCACTGTATCCACACAACAACCCTGTGAGGTAGGTTAGGTTGAGAGCCAGTGACTGGCCCAAGGTCACCCAGTGAGTTTCATGGCTGAGCGGGGACTAGAACCTGGATCTCCTGAGTCCCAGTCCAGCACTCTCACCACTACGCCACACTGCTATGCAGGGAGGCCTTGATGGGGCTGAGTGGAAGGGGCAGTCAGGCTGGCCGGCCGGCCCCCAGCTTGAATTTTCCTGTGAGTCAATGGTTCCTGATGGGAAAATGTTTCCCAGCCCATCTAAGAAGAACCTTACATTTTGAAGGCCTCTAGCACAACCTCTTCACAGCACCTTTTTGTTTGAAATCTTGCAGGGTTTGTCCTTTCAGAAGGGGCCACTATGACTGGAAATACCAAATTTTACAAAAAATAATAATAATCCAGAAATATAGGCATTTGCTGATTTTCCTTTAAACCCCCCCCCCCCCAGTTTAAAACAGGGGTGTGCAACTTGTGGCTTCTTCCTGTCAGAAGATGCCTACGATTTTCATATAATTTTACAAAAAGATAGAACAGTTTTAGGTGTGTGTTAATTTCCCCATAATAATCAGTGGGGGAGGCATTTGAGGTTTCAGAAAATGAGGCGAGTTGAGCCTCTGCCTCAGAACTGAGGTGAAGCAGCATGTCAGTTCAAATCTCCAAGCTGAAGCTGCTCTCTCTCGGAGCCAGTGAGTCAGGTTCTCATAGACCTCATAGATTCTAGAGTTGGAAGGAGCCTACAAGGCCATCGAGTCCAACCCCCTGCTCAGTGCAGGAAACTAGAGGAGGGGTCTCCCATCCAAGTAATAACCAGGCCTGACCCTGCTTAGCTTTCCACACTCAGACAAGCTGAGCCAGCGTAAGCCACAAGCCTCTTCTTTTTCTTAGCTTTCCAAAGTGATTTTTTTTTTTCTGTGCACAGTTCTGCAATTTTTTTTTTTTAGTCAAGACATTGGTGGTGGGGAAAGCATTAACATAATCCCTGTTTGCTATGGTCTCATTCCTCACATGAGTCCCTGTGGCTGTTATTTAGGGGGAGGGGGGAAGTTAAATGTGCTAATTTACTATCATGTCTAGTTTGGCTCCTTTTAATGGTCACAAATGGGGGTCTGAAGGACTTAAAAAACAAACAAAAAAACCCCCTATGAATTTCTAGTATCGTTACAGGGAGAGCTTTAATTCAGCCTTATTTGAAGAGGAAGCAATGTATGTAATTTCTGTTGTATAATGAGAAAGCAACACTGATCAGCCACCAGTATGACTGTTTTTACCATCGTTAGGCTCAGGAATGAAGTGGAAATAGAAACTAATACCATTTAATTCTTGTCACTCCAGCAAATTAGCAGAAACATGACAACTCTTGTAATGCTCTCTAAAGCTAATAAATGCCAGGCTCAAACTGTCAATGGCATTAGAATATCAATGTTTCTATTTTCAATATCAAGCAGCCTAATCCCCTGTCTGCAGTTGGGAAGGTTATTATTGTTTAAATAAACAACAGAATTAGCCAAACAGGACTACACACAGAGAGACAATGTCCTCATTTTCCTCAATCTCGAAGTGCTTTTAAATATCTTTAGGCACCAATGCCATTCATCTACCCCTGTGCTGTGGTGGCTGCAATATCATGCTCATCCTGGCAAATTAGAAGGACTCTTCCTTGCCTCTGTACAGCTTTATTTATTTAATACATTTTTATACCGCCCAATAGCCGAAGCTCTCTGGGCGGTTTACAACAGTTAAAACCATAAAATACAATATAAAATAAATATAAAATTTAAAACCACAGATTAAAAACAAACAGCAGAGCTAGCAGCAGCACAATAACGGAGTTAAAAACAACTACAAGATTAAGATGATTAAAATGCCTGGGAGAATACCGGTAGCTTCTTCTCACAACCAGGGGAGAAGGAGTCCTTCCATTTGTCTGCTCAAGGAAGAACAGCTTCTGCAAGCATGAACGAGATCTTGTAGCGAAGTAGGGCTAAGTCAGGGCTGGCCCAAGACATTTTCTGCCTGAGGCAAAGAGGGTGCCCCCCCCCATGGAGGATGGTGCCCCCCCCATGGAGGAGGCTATCTATGGCTACTAGTGCTGATCGGCTATATGCTACCTCCAGTATCAGAAGCAGTCTGCCTATGTACACCAGGTGCTGGGGAACATGGGCAGGTGGGTGCTGTTGCACTCATGCCCTGCTTGTGGGAGGCATGTGGGATCCTGTGGGCAGCTGGGTGGCCACTGTGTGAACAGAATGCTGGACGCGTTGGACCCTTGGTCTGATCCAGCATGGCTCTTCTTATGTTCACATACAGAAGCTGACTGGACTGGCAGCTGAATCTTGCTCTGGCACTGGGAACAGGACAGCATCCTCCACCCTACCTGAGGGCAGCAGGCTAGCTTAGGAGGCGGAGAACAGGCCGCAGTCCTCCAACACCATGCCACGGCTCTGCGCCACTCAGCATCTGCTGCATGAGGCAGCTGCCTCACTCTGCCTAATGGTGGGGCTGGCCCTGTACTGTGTTCATACTGGGTGTGCACCAGCAACAGCAAGAGATCTGGCCTTGCCAGGAGCACAGACCTTGGCAAACAGCTCAAAGAGCATCGCTTCCCAGGCACTGCCTGCAGCCTGATTCCTCTTCCGAAGCTCTCCTTTTCCTTTGACTAATAGGGAGATGAGAAGAAGGGAAGGTTAATTACATGTGTTCTCTCATGTAATGTGTGAACTGGCCACAAGAAAAGGAAATGTCAGTCTAGGTGCTATTTTCTCTGATATCAGATATGAGAGACTTGGGTGGGAGTAAAGAACAGGAGGTCTGGCTCAAGCTAGGCCGAATATCCCCGTCCCCTGCACTCAGTGATGTGGGGCAGAAAATTTATTCAGTGCTTTATTTTTCTCTGGAAGTTTTCCCATTTCCTAAGTTCATTAGGAAAAATGAACACATGTCAATTGCAAATACAATATTAGGCTAGCTTCGCAGTTCCAAAGTTGTAAATAATGTTTTTCAGGTGGTTATTCCTAGCATACATATATGTTATTGAGATACATATATGTCTCAGAGTGAGAGTGAGGCGCGGCCCGCAACAGCCTTAGTGGAAGAGAGTTAAACTCTGTTGAAATAGAGGAGTGGTTGTCAGCATGTAATGCACAGAGTTGTGGGTTGCTGAATGTAATTAGTGCGTCAAAAAATTAAGATGGGGTACTTTTTAAAAAATAGCCTTCTGTGCGAAATACAAATAAAATAAACATGCTAAGGGCACAGTTATATCAATTGTGCCCTTGCTGCTCAGAAGCCACGGAGTTTGAAGGCTTCTGACTCTCTGAGATTCCTATACCCTGCCCAGGTGAAGCGGGCAAGGTGGGAGGAGCGTCAGAGGCGATTTTTGCCTCCCTGTCCTCAGTCTTTTGGCGACTTTAGCTAGGTGGGCTTTTCAGACGGTCTAGCACAGTGTTCTCCAACCTTGGGTCCCCAGATGTTTTTGGCCTACAACTCCCAGCATGCCCCAGCCAGCGTACGCTGGCTGGGGCATGCTGGGAGTTGTAGGCCAAAAACATCTGGGGACCCAAGGTTGGAGAACACTGGTCTAGCAAGAACACTTTCAAGGGGAAGAGAAGGAGGCTGGAGGAGGCTCAGAATGTCTTGTATCCTGGCCTATCCGGTCTCCTCCCCTCCCTACCAGCTGGAACATCCCCTTTCCTTTTTCTCTGAGGTGGCTTTTCTGCGTTGTGCTGGCTGCAAGGGGGCGGGGAAAGGGCTGGCAGATCTCTGACTCCCCCTTCCGAGGCCAGAGTGCTGTCTCCGACCTCAGAAGGGTTTTTCCGAGCAATCCTATGGTCCGTGGGGCACTGTCCCAGGGACCATAGGAGTGATCTCTAAATTAGATCTCTTGGGCATCATTCAGAACATTTTGCGATGCAAATTGTAAATGTTCCTGTGCATAGACCATATGGAAATTAATGCTGTAAAATTTTCCATAAAATTCAAGGTTTTCCGGAAAACTCACATCATTGCCTACGTGTTCATGGGACCCCACAAAAGTGTGTGGGCTCATTTGCACATCTTGACAACCCTCCCTGGCAGTAAGCCAGACGATGTGCGTTGTTGGCATCCTCTCCCTCATTCCCTCCCTCTCGGTCCTCCCATAGGTATCCCAGGGGACACTGTGGCAGGACCGACTTGTCTTTTCCCTCCCCGCCATGATTGTGAGCCAATTTCAGCTCGCCACGGCTTTTTTCCCTTTACCCATTTTTTTTGGGGGGGGATCACGAAAGCTGGCTTGACAGCTGGCTTCCACAATACCCCTTTTGCAAGCCACTGTCAGCCCCTTGAAAGTGCTTGAGTGGCAACTTGGAGGGGCTGCCAGTGGATGTCAGAACCTTAAAAAAAATTGTTTTGGCAGAAAAACATTTGCACAAATAGGTATGCATTATTTTTTATTTTATTTTTTTTAGCTGAACTTGTGCAACTGAGAGGTTCACAGTTGCGCAAGTGCGGGAATTTGAAGCCTCAGCTGGGGCATTGTCTGGGGGCTACTTGCTGCCAAGGTGCAGCAGGCACTAACCCTGGACATTGCCCCCAAAAGGCTCCAAATGCCCCCCCCCCACTTTGGTGTCTCTTGACAGCTGTGAAAAGGTGAGCTGTCAAGAGAAACCAAAGGTGCAAGTGCTCTTTGCTCATGAAAAGGGGGTGGTGTGATTTACACACCCTTTTAGGCAAGATCCTCGACTTCCCCCCCTGACGGTGCTCAGAGTGAGGCACGTTTTGTACTCTTTCTTGAGAACCTAGGTGCTCGCAAAAGCATTTCCCACCCCCTTTTTTCTGGGGTAAAGGAATTTTGACAGCTTTGACAGCTATCTGTCAAAACTCTGGGTCCCCTTTAAAATGGGTTTCTGACAGGGCAATGGTTTTTTTGGCCTGGAACACATGGTTGTATATGTCCCAGGCCAAAAAACCCTATTGCCCTGTCAAATAAAAAGGTAAAGGGGGGGAGGGTCGCTTGTTGCCTTCAAACAAGCCACCCTGCGGGAACTGGTCTGAGTTCACATGACACGACAACCCACTCTGGGTAGCAATGCATGATGAGTCGTTGTCATGTGGGGGTTGTTGTGTCATGTGAACCCAGTCTGTGTGTGGATATTTGGAGACATTGGGGCTGGGTGCATTTTAAGAATTTTAATTTTACCTTTAAGTACAAGGTTGCTTGAGATTTCCCCCCCCTTTTAAACAAACAAACAAACAAATACAATCTCCCCTCAAAAAAGTGTGTGTGTGTGTGTGTGTGTGTGTGTGTGTGGGAGACCTGCAGCCACCTTGTATATAAAGATAAGACCAACATTCCTCAAAATTTTCCCACTTCCTGAAAATTAATCCAATCTTTTTTCTGGGGCGGGGTGTGTGTTTTGTCCCCTGCAACTTACAAAAATCACTGAGCCGAATAGTCCAGGCTCAGTTCACACATTCCGCCTGCTCTTCAGAACCATATATCAAATACTGTGGTTAACATTCTCAAACTGTCTGTATTATTTGGTAAAAAGGTTTATTAAGATAAATGTGAGAGAGTAACATATAACCACTAACAAGCTCCACTGGGCTTATCACATCCCACTATGACATAATAAGTCCCAGTTCCCTCCAAAATCTCAGGTTAATGTATCTACTCTAAACTCTCTTAAAGCTACATCACCGCTGTCTGGGCTAAATTTTACAAGACCGCTGGCACATGCCGATAAGTAAATTGTCATGAGGGCTTTACTGTGAAGCTTTAATTACAGTACCTCCATCCTGCATTCCATAATTCAGAACTATGCTGGCAACAGCAGCATTTCCGCACAAGAAGGAAGAACAGCACTTTCGTTTAGATACTTATTTTATCATTCTGTATAGCGTGAAACATTCTGGCATCAAGATATTTTTTTTGTTATTTACAATTTATTCGATCCCCACCCCCCATTTTCCAATACAATACAAACAGTAAATATTCCCCCTTTCTGCCACACCTGCCCCCATTCCTTTTAGGTTTCTCCCTCCATTCTTCATCTCGTCCTGTATTGAAAGAGTATTTAAAGGTTTCGTGGAAAATCAAAAATTGGATAAATAAATAGTTACATAGAAATAAAGAGAGAAAAATGAACTAAATAAAATACAAGCATCAAGATTTGAAAATGTACTTTCTTTCAACTACACACCAAAAGAGCATCTATTTTTCAGATAAACAAACAGCAAAATTCTGGGGCTAGAACTAGTGGTAGGGTAAGTTTCCTTTGGCTCTGGGACACTGCAGTGGATCTTGTGGGGGTAAGGAGGCAGCAGGAGCAGAAGCTGGGAGCTGACTGTTCAGGAGTGAAGGCTGGTGGTGATGCCTGTGTAGGTGGGGCTCCTTATCAATTGCCTCTTTTTGTTTGAGCTTTATAGGAGCTATCCATGGTGCTCCATGGTGGTGAATCGAATTTTGGGGATGGGGTTAAGCACCATGGATAGCTCCGATCAAGCTCGAACAAAAAGAGGCAATAGATAAGGAGCCCCACCGACACAGGAGTTGCCAGCCTCCCCTGCCATTCAGCAGAGGAGAAGTTCTGCTCTTGTTGACCAGGCAATGACAGGAGGCCACACTTGGTAGGCCTTTATTTATTGAATGCTTTTCACCCCACTCTTCTTTAGCCAAATAGGCTTCCAGAGCAAGTTAGTTAAGATCAGAAAAAATAAGATCATCCCTGCCCACAGGGTTACAGTCTAAAAGACACGGCACAAAGGGGAAAAGGGAGGAGGAAAACAAGCCAACACAGACCCAGTTTTTTTAAAGTCCCATCAGCCAGTCAGTCAGTCAGTCAGGCAATCACTCGTGACCAAGTAAGATTGTCTTCCAGGATAAAAAAAAAAAGAAAAAAGAAAATTGACAAAAAGGAGATTTTAAAAGGAGGAAAATTCTAAAGAAAATTGTGTAGACTCTAGCGATGGGTCGTAAGTGACTGTGGAGGCCAACTCTAGATCCGCACAGCTTCCCACAGTGAGGACACAGGTTACCAGGTGGAAGATGGTCTTGTAAAGGATTCATTTGACGTGCTTTTCGCTTAGCACATTTCTCCCCTTCACCTTGCACTCGAGCTTCTTCAAAGTCCATAGAACCTTTGTGAAAGGCCAACCTCCAGTTAGATCGTTCATGGGCCAGAGCTTCCCAGTTTTTGATGTTTATATTGCATTTTTTTAGATTAGCCTTAAGAACATCTTTAAACCTCTTATATTGACCACCGATATTCCGCTTTCCATCCTTGAGTTGGGAATAAAGTAACTGCTTTGGGAGACGGCAGTCAGGCGTTCGAACAACATGACCGGTCCACTGAAGTTGGCATTGAAGGATCATTTTTTCAATGCTAGTAGTCATTCTTATAATTACTGACTGGAATGGGAACCCTTTCAGGGAGAGGAGGAGCCTAATGGAGCTGGTCTCTCAGGGGAGCGGATGTTGTGACCCTGCTTCCTATCTTTCTCTCTGCCTGGTCTGACCAACCCAGAGCCCTCTTGCTGCCTGCCTATCACAGGGGTCAATGGATGTCCTGCCAGACCTACATCATTTGTTCTAAAGCAGCGGTTCCCAACCTTGGGTTCCCAGATGTTGCTGGCCTACAGCTCCCAGCATACCCAGCCAGCATGGCCAATGGCAAGGGATGCTAGGAGCTGTAGGCCAGCAACATCTGGGGACCCAAGGTTGGGAACCACTATTCTAAAGCCTGAACAGAAATAGTTCTGCTTCTGAAGAGCTTGCTTGCTATGCCAAGCCCTGACTCTGCCCTTGAGAGCCTTTGTTTTAGTTCTGCCTTCCATACAGCTATTTCGAATTGAACATTCCTGATGCTCTGCACAAAATCTTCTTGACTGGACAGCATATATGACCTGATGAAACTAACACAATTTTTAAAATGAAGTTAAGGTGATTTTTAAAAAATGAAGTTAAGGTGATCTATAAAGAGTTTATTGAAAAGGCAGTCCTTACATTTAGATGAGAGTCATTTCTGTTCTGCAAGCGCTATGCATTTCATATGTGTCATAGATCGGGGTGGGGAATCTCAGCCCCAGGTGCCAAATCCTGGGGTCCCCATCCAGCCCTCTGGGGTTCCCCAGAAGGCCAATACCCCCTCCCCCAGGCCATGCCCCTTCCCCTCAACCACCAATCATTTGGTGATATCCTGGCTTTGTGCAGTTTCCCTCCCACTCTTAATGGCTGAAATGCCTCTCCTAAGGCTTTGTTACTGGTACTAAGAGATTTAAGCTCAAATATGCTTATATATATATATATATATATATATATATATATAATTTTGGCCCCACCCCCTTTGCCTTCAGCCCCATCCTGCCACTGAATACAGCCTCGGAGAGCTTCTCCAAAATTGAATTTGGCCCTCGGGCTCAATCCTGGCTCCAGATTTGGAGGGCCGTTGGGCAAACCAGCCTCAATGGACCTCTTCCTTCTCACCGCCATTGTCACCAGCTGCTGTTGCTCCTCATCCTTCTCCTTATCACTGCTATCGCTTGCTTGGTAGGCAGAGAGCTCGTGAGCAAGTAGGCTGTGGCATCTGCTGCTGCTCTTTCTCACCACCACCACCACCACCACCACTATCAAGAGGTCTGGGCAAGAACAAGAGGCAGGCAAACAAGCAGGTTGCACGCTTTTTGAATTTGGCCCTCGGGCTCAATCCCGGCTCCAGATTTGGAGGGCCATTGGGCAAACCAGCCTCAATGGACCTCTTCCTTCTCACCGCCATTGTCACCAGCTGCTGTTGCTCCTCATCCTTCTCCTTATCACTGCTATCGCTTGCTTGGCAGGCAGAGAGCTCGTGAGCAAGTAGGCCGTGGCATCTGCTGCTGCTCTTTCTCACCACCACCACCACCACCACTACCACCACCACTATCAAGAGGTCTGGGCAAGAACAAGAGGCAGGCAAACAAGCAGGTTGCAATGAGGAGGAGGATAAAGTCCAGGGGACTTTTGTCAGTGGACCCCTGCTGGGATGTTGGCTCTCAGGAGGTGCCCCACTATAGAAACGCAGGAAGCTGCCTTATACCGAGTCAGACCCTTGGTCCATCTATCCCAGTACTGTCAACACTGACTGGCAGCAGCTCTCTAGGGTTTCAGGCAGGATTCTTTCCTAGCTCTACCTGGAGATGCTGGGGATTGAACCTGGGACCTTCTGCATGCAAAGCAGGTGTTCTCTCACACTGAGCTATGGCCTCTCACACCATGCCTACCCCTGTCAGTAGCCCAGAGGTTCCCCACCCCATCAAAGATTTTTGCCAGTTTGAAATCTTTATTTGCTGCCAATGACATTTCCTGGTTTGTTTTTGTAGACTTGTTCGTGTGAAAGGGAGGAATAACAACACTAATAAGTAACCACAATCAAACTCCAGAGGGGGAGCCGTGGTAGCAAAAACAACAAAGAGTTTTGTGACACCCTTAGAGGCAAACACATTTATGACGGCAGTCTTCTCTAATCTGGTGGTGCCCTCCAGATGTTCTGGACTCCAGCATCCCCAGCCAGCATGGCCAATGGTCAGGAATGCTGAGAGCTGTAGTCCAAAACAGCTGGAGGATGCCATGTTGGGCAAGGCTAGCTATACTGGACAGGGCTAGAAGTGTATACAGTAATACCTTGGATTGCAAGTAACTTGGTTTGAGAGCATTTTGCAAGACAAGCAAATTTTTAAATATTTATTTAATTTTTTTTACTTGATATACAAGCGACGTCTTGCAATACAAGTACTGTAGTACAGCTTAAATTAAAAATCTCTGTACAAATTTTTTTGGGGGGATTTCATTTTGATATAAGAGTGTTTTGGATTACAAGCACGTTTCCAGAACGAATTATGCTCTCAATCCAAGGCATGACTGTATTGTGCTATTTTGAGCCTTATGGGAGAAAGAGAGCGTGAGAGAGGAAAATATGAAGTGCTATGATACCGAAGCTTCATTTTTCTGATAATGGCTGGGAAGCGGGAATGGCCACACAAACACAAATCTCTCCTTTCGTTGATGTATTGTAGGCAGAGAGCATCTGCAGCCTGTGGAGTACCCTTGAAATGGCCAAGAACTCCAAACCTATTAGGCATTCTGCTCCACACTGCCAGTTTAAGTACGCACACCATCTCCGAAAAACTGTTCTTTGGAGCCTAGCAATTTTCTTCCCACAGTGAGAGGGTGTGTGTTATACAGGGTTGTTTATTATAAACTTTAATAGAACTGAAGCCCAAGGTACAGGCATCGTGTATTGGAGATGGCCTTATGATGGGAGCGCACAGTATGGCCTATTATTGGAAGATCTGAATATAGTTTCCTGCATCCAGTGTAGAATAAAACTAGAAGCTGCAGACATGCTAGTGCTCCAATTATCCCCTCAAGAAATAGCTCTGCTCGTCCTCACTTAGATAAAAAATTACAAAATACAGTCTCTTGCCTGTTATACTGCCTGATAGAACTGGTGCTGTCCTCTTCTTCCTCTCCTGGCATTGCTGCAGTAGAGGAGGAATTTGGTCCGTGTTGTAATGTGATTCACACATTAAAATTTCACACTAATTTCACACTTTTGAACTGATCCATGAACCAAAACTCAGTCATCCTTCAAAATCCCCATGTCTCTGAATTTTGCAGCAGAGATGTCCAATTAAAAATAAAATAAAATAGAAGTGCGCATAAAAATACATCTATTGCTGAAAATCGTATTCAGACATGCATTATATTAGGAAAATGACTTGCAAAAAATGTGCACGCTAAGTAAAATTGTAATAAAAAATGCATGCATTTGGAGAAATGTGCACAAAAATGTCTGCAATATTTTTGTGTGAGCTTATAAAAAAAATATCTCAAAGTTCAGGATGATCCAAGCTAAACACTAGAAAAATTTTCAAAAGATGAACCAAATTTAAGGTAGGAAAAGTGAGAAACTGAGAGAAACCAAAATGGACAGATTTGTCCATCCTTAGCTGCAGTTGCATAAGGAATAAATGGAACTGCTCTCTCTTGCCATTTGTGTTTCCGACTTCAGTACTAATCCCATTCATGTAGTTTACTACAATATATTTGATTGCATAGATGTGCAGCAACTGAAGTCAACTGAAGACATTTAGGACTGTCCCAGCTTGCTCTTGAACCTCTGAATGTCCACTCCCAGTTGTTCTCTACCAATATTCTTTTGTTGTCTGTTTTCACAATGCATAGATTTGTGGGATGTTGCAACAAAACAATATTCAGTGGTCATTTCTGGCCCCACCGTGGTTGGTCCTCAGTGATCTCCTCACTTTACAATGCCAGTCCAATGCGACAAGTTGTGACATTATGCTGATGAGTTTGCACTGCATTTGAAGCAGATCATGTTCCAGTGGTTCCAAAGTGTGTAAAGGACTGGTGTAGGGTGTGTGTGTGTTCTTTTAAAGTCAGAGGAATGCCCTATGTTTGCAAAGGTGATCTCTTCAGGAGTGCTGAGCATTTTCTGTTACAGAAGATACAAACCTTTCCTTGCATGGGAAGATCATATTCCTACATGGCTGGCAACCCTGCACAAAGGTGTCTGCAGATAGGGCAGACATTAGGCAACTAGTCCCCTGACCCAGAGCTACTGACCATTCACTAACAGATCAGACTTGTATTGAATCCCTGAAGATAGAGTAGTACAGTAGAAAGAGTAGCAAGTAACCTGAGTTATTAATCCATGTGCATGTATTGGTCTGTGCAAGAGCTGTGTGGTTGCTGTCACTGGGGAAAAAAACAGTTTTAAGCAAGGATAACCTCAAAAAGACAACACAAATTGCTGTATGTGTTCCTGCTACAGCTTTGATCTGGTGCTTCAGAAGAAGGCCATAGTTATCCATCATTAAGATCCCAAAGTTTTGAAAACAAAATTGGTTCAGATTTTTTTTTTTTTAAAGTAGTTCACTGCTTGGTGATTTTCACATAGGTGTCCACATTATCTGACGATTCTGCTATGCCCTAAATAAATCAGTGATTCTAACACTGGTCTGCAGCTGTGCCTGGCAGATACGGCCACCAAACTTACTAGCGTCTTAAATTTTCTTCTCTTTTCTTTCCATTTTATTTTTTTATATTGCATGCTTGCACACAGAGGGCCCCAGTAGGGAAGAAACTCCTGACAACTCCAATTAAAAGAACCAGATAGTAAAGGATGTGAAAGACCTTTGCCTGGTGAGCCACTGTCAGTCAGAGTAAACAATGCTGGATTAAATGCACTAAGAGTCTGACCTGGCATGAGACAGCTTCCCACGTTCCTACATTTTTATCATGGTTGCATTATGGATTTATTGTGCTTTGATATTTTACTGTGTGCTGCTTTGGTGAAAAGGGACATCCGCTGCAAAAATGCATGAATGAATAAAACAATAGCAACCATACTTAGTGTGGCACCAATGGGAACGTTTCCCCTTTGTGAATAGTAGGTGTGCGGCCCCCCCCCGCCCCATTACAATCTGTACTGTGGTGGAGGCAAAGGTGAAGCCTCCTTCCCCACACATCATGGTCCTGATCTGAATCACTCCCCTCCACCCAATGTCAGCTATTGATTTCTTTTTAAATCAGGCACGCAAGGTCTAAAGACCGGAATCATATCATGCCATGAAGGCAAGAGAGAGAAATTCCATAAACAGAAGCATTTGCAGAGATAAGCACCTTAAAACTCTGAAAAGTTTCATGTGTAGATTCATCTGTTTGGGTTTCATGACTCAGCCCTTTTTGTGTCTAAAAAACATAACATTGAACCCAAAAAGGAGCATTTTTTTTTTTTTTTTTGGGAAAAGACTGATGCTGAGTGACCTCTGTAAGTTGGCCAAGATTTTTACGATTATGCCAAGTCAGGTGATTCTTTCAGTAGCTCTCTGAAATGCCATCTGATGATGAAGTGTCTTTCTAGCCCTTCAAGGTTGAATGCTGCTGCGATAACAAATCAGCAGTCGTCCGCGCTCTTGGAACTAATCAGGTAGTCAATGCAAAACTTTAAGCAGAGAACTTTAAAGAGAGAAATAAATGGTATTAAATTTAAGATGCTGGCAGCAGGCTATGAAGATCTTTTGTTGTCTTGCTGGGGTTTTCACTTCAGCCATTCTGACACCTGTAAATGTATATGATTATTATTTTTCTTTCTGTTTACCCTGCAGTTTTGTAAGAGTAAAGGACAAAATGTTATATGTGGTGCCGGTCTGCTTGTGACCTAGCAAGCTGACAGCCCGCCTGAGCAGGGATTGCTTCAGCCGGCTCGAGTCAGCTAGAAGCGATCTCTGCAGCCTGCCACTGTGCCAAGCCCCAAATGGGGTTCAGTGTGGGGGTGGAGCGGAGATCACTTCAGCCAGTTTGATAGCTGGCTTCAGCAACCCTTGCTCCCTGTGAGGGATTGGGGCCTACACAGGATTGAGTTTGTTGAGGCCTACACAGGCTTCAGTTTGTTGAAGCCTGAAGGCCCAAACACTTCCCTCGAGTAGTGAAGCCTGAAGGCCCAAACACTTGGATGGGAGGGGGAGTTTGAGAGTTTTAAGTTACCCAATAGAAGTTAAGAATCAGTTCTCCTGTGCAAGGTCACATGGTTATAACCTTCCATTCCTGGGAAGACTATATATGTGGGGTGTGGTCAGCTAGCAGTTAGTGTGTGTGCTGGGAGAGAGCTAGAAGCAGCAGCAGAGAAACAGCAGAGAGAAAGAGAAACTGGCTGGCTAGCTGCATAGGAAATAGGTAGTCTGAAGTTATACTAGAGAACATTGGATTGTTTGTTTGTTTTATTTTATCATACTTGCTTTTGAATTATAACCACTCTATTAAGTAAAAACCCTAATATTATTAGTAAAGTGCTGTTGTTTACCCTGGAGTTTGGAGTGACTTATTCACCAAGTCTAGAGTCTACACCCACGTTACTGGAAGCAGGCAAAGGACTTGATAACCTAGAGAGGGAGAGGCTTTGGGAAGAGGCAGAGATCTCCCAAAGGCAGATCAAGGGGTCCCTGCAGTAGCGGAACCTTGACACTCCCCCACTGCCTGCCACTGCAGCAGGGATGGGGGGAAGCCTCTGACAGCTGCCCCCAAGTGTCGCTTGGGCACTTTGGGGATGGCTGTCAGTGGTGCTCGCCTGCTGGCCGCTTGGCAAGAGTGGCAAGGTTTTTTTGTTTTTGTTTTTTTGCTGTTCTTGCCAAGCAGCTGTCTTGTAGTTGGGCTTGACCCATGAAGGGTAGTGTTGTCTGGGTTTGGACAACACGACAACCTATCGTGGCGTGGGTCAAACAGAGCCGACGACAAGACATGGCTTGTCAGCGTGGCCTATACGTCAAAAATAAGCCACTCTGACAAACCCGTCCCGGGTTCGCACAACACAACAATCTACTGTGGCTTATAAGTCATGGTGGGGTGTCATGCAAAGCCAGTCACTGAGCCAGACCCTTGGTCCATCTAGCCCAGTGTTATTGACACTGACTGACAGCGGCTCTCCAGGGTTTCAGGCAGGGATTTTTCCGACCCCCCTTGGCAATGCCAAGGATTGACCCCGGGACCTGGATCCCTCTGCAAGGGAGGGGCTGTGTCTTTTCTACCCCATCAGGTTTAAATGCTTCTGTGGTAACAAATCAACAGTCATCTGCACTCTTGGAACTAATCAAATCAAGTAGTCAATGCAAAACTTTAAGCAGAGAACCTAAAAGAGCAATAAATGGCTGTGGCTCAGTGGTAGAGCATCCGCTTTCCATGCAGAAGGTCCCAGGTTCGATCCCCGGCACCTCCAGATAGCTGGGAAAGAATCCTGCGCGGAAACTCTGGAGAGCCACTGCCAGTCAGTGTTGACAATACTGGGCTAGATGGACCAAGGGTCTGATTTGGTTTGAGGCGGCTTCCCATGTTGCATGCAAAGCAGGTGCTGCTCTACCAACTGAGCTATGGCCCCACTCAGTGGGCAGTATTTCAAAGTGGAATCAGACACTATGCTTTATAGATTTCATAGATCATAGAATTGGAAGGAGCCTAGGCTATCGAGTCCAACCCCCTGCTCAATGCAGGAAACTAGAGGAGGGGTCTCCCATCCAAGTAATAACCAGGCCTGACCCTGCTTAGCTTTCCACGCTCAGACAAGCTGAGCCAGCGTAAGCCACAGGCCATAAACACACTTTCAAGTTTTATTTACACAAGAGGCTTTTCTACAGAGCTTTCTCAGGCGGGGGCCTCTCTCTTCTCCCTAGGCCAGAAGCACCAGGTGTTGCCCGTCATGACTTCCTGATTCCTTACAGGAAACAACACAACCCACTCAGGCTGAATCCAGTAGTCCCTTCATATCGTTACAGGCAGGGCTACAGCCCAAAGTGGGTGACCCTTTTCCTCTTTTTCTTTCTGCCACCCTCTTTTTCTTGCTCTTTCTGCCAAGCCTTCTCTCTCTCTCTCTCTCTCTCCCCCCCCTCTTCATTTCCGTGCAGTGGGTCTTGCCAGTGGTCTGAACATTGCATGCAGCAGGCTTCTGAAATTAGGCCAAGAGCCGCATGAAGTTAGGCCGCAGGTCATGGGTTGCCCACTCCTGCCTTAGTGGGTGACAACTTCTACAGGCCTGACTGTGTGTCAGATGTAGTTACCAGGAGGATAAAGGAGGAGGCCTACGTGACAACAAGGCAGGCCCATAGCCAGAGATTTTGTGATGAGGGGTCTAACATATCACTTGGTGGTGCTGGTAGTGTATCAGAATCTAAATACAATATAATTGCATTATATATTCATCAAATAAAATGTAAATTTGAGCAGGTTTTGAGGGGCCCTTGTACCAGAAAGGGGGTCATTGGGGAAGATGTGTGGCCCCGCCTCCTTCTCATTGTCACCACTGCTCTTTTACTTGTCCCTTCGCTTGGGCCTAATCCACACAGAGGAAAAGCAGAAAGTGAGTGAAGGATGCTGCTCCCATCTCTTCACTCTTGCCGCTGCTTGCATGACAAGGGAGGGGGCAGATGAGCACACCGTGACAGCAAGGAGTAGCAGGACCAGGAGACTCCGGGGGTCAGCAATAGGTCCCCCCTGCAGGGGTGTGGGCAGGCACCTGGTGATGGTGACCCCCAGTGCTGGCCCTGCTTTATACATTTTTAAAGTAAGTGCCTACTGCTTGTCAGTTATCCTAGAGCAGTTTTCTCCAACCTTGGATCCCCAGATGTTTTTGGCCTACAACTCCCAGCATGCCCCAGCCAGCTACGCTGTTCTTAACTTTCCTTTGTATCTCTTCAAATAAAAAGGTTAGAGACTCAATTTAAAAAAAAAGAATGGAAGTTGAATGCATAGTTTCCAACTTCCCCGAAAATGCCGGGACAGTCCCAAAAACCCTTAAGCCATCACGGGTTCTCACTTAGTCAGGCAGAGTCCCAAATTCCCCTGCCTCCCACAACTGCAGCTACTTTAAGCTGTCTTAAAGGGGCCATGGGCAAATTTATTGCAGCTAAGCTAAAAGCTGCTATTTTGCCCATGGCCTCTTTACGAGACAGTAAGCAGGGAGGGAACAGACGTGAGGATGTGCGTGCGTGCGTGTGTGTGTGTGTGTGTGCAGGCTGCACCTGCTGTCCTGGACCTACGGAGAGGTGAATGAAGGAATTTATCACATGATTCCTATCTTTATATTGCCAAAGATTTAATTTCCTAACACAGCCAACAGTGTCAGGAGGAAATGCAAGAAGCTTCCCCTTCTCTCTGAAGCTCCATGTTTGGGGGTGTGGGTAATGGTGTAATCAAACCTGGGGGGGGGCTGCCTTGACCCCGCCTTGATTCTCCACGGCGGCGCCCCCCCCCTGCCTCGATCTTCTGAGCGGCGCGGAGCAGTTCTCCACGCCGCTCGAGCTGCCCTCTCTGGTCCCGTCCCGTCACTTCCGTCACTGGAAATGACGCGACAGGACCCTGCGCAGGTGCAGTATGTGGCACGGGGGTCCAGTGCGCCTGCGCAGGGTCCTGTCGCGTCATTTCCGGTGCCGACGGAGCAAGGTAGGCTCGACCAAGCCTCGTGTGGGGTGAGTGGGCCGATTTCGGTCCGCTACGCCACTCGAGGCTCGATGATACATCGCTAGGTGTGGGGTGGGTGGGTAAGCTTCGCCTGTTGAATTTGTGCCAATCCTGACAAATTTAAAACAAAGAGAGAGAGATTGCCCTGCTAGCACTGACCCCCCCCTCCATGAAAAACAGCAGATATCAACAATTAAGGGTTTAAGTAAACAGTTTAAGTAAAAAATATATAAAAGCCACTTATAAAATATTATAAAATAATATATAATGTAATTATAACATATAAGAATTTGTGTGTTTCCTCTAATAACTTTTGTACTTGACCATGCCCTTTGGTTGCCTGGCCATACCCTTGGCCATGCCCTCATGTTGCTTGGCCACACCCTCTTGATCGCACCTTCATGTTGCTTAACCATACCTCTTACAAATTCACACATGTGTCCCTATTTTCATCTGTGAAATGTTGGAGGGTATGCGAACTATCAAGGAGTGGCCTGGAATAATACCCATGGAGGGCAGTGAAGGTGGGCTGGGGTGGGGGTGGGGGCCCGGCCCACCCCTGCCTTGTGTGTAGAGTTTGCATGCTTTCTGAATGCCTGAAGAAGGTGCCCAAAGGGTAAGTTAATGTGTCTTGGAGGAGGCCGGTGACGCCTATGTCAGTGGGGCTCCTTATCCATTGCAGATTTTATTCTGAGATTTACAGGAGCTATCCATGGTGTGAACCTATTTGGGGGGGAGGGAGTGGAATTCAGCACCATGGATAGCTCCTATAAAGCTCAGAATGAAAGCTGCAATGGATGAAGAACTCCACTGACGTAAGAGTCTCCAGCAGCCTCCCCTTGGTATTGAACTGGGTCTCAGGTGTCATGCCACTGGTCCAACACTGTCCTCCCCACTCCTGCATTTGGTACATCCAGTGGTCGCCTTAGAAGACAGGTCCACAAGTTGGTTTGGGAGGTATGCTCACAAAATTTTTCTGAACAAACAAAAAGCATCTTGTGGCACCTGAAAGACCAACATTATGGCATAAGGTTTTGCGGACTGGAGCCCACACAAATGCTTCTGCCATAATACATTTGTTCGTCTTTAAGGTGCCACAAAACTCTTCATTGTTTTTGCTGTAACAGACTAACGCAGCTACTTCCTGCTCCCCTGGAAATTTTTCTGCACAGTAATTCTGACCTGCCAAGGTTCAAAGAAAAGGATAGACTTTTGGGGGGGGGCAGTGGTGTGTTTCTTAACCTTCTAGAGCATCCCCCGGCCCACAAAATAAGCTTCAGCCAACACTGCTGCCCTCAACTTTTGCACTGCAGACTTTTAATGTTCAGGATGGAGTGACGAGAAATTAATGCAGGAGGCAAAGCAGAACATTAGATAATGCTCATAGAATCGTAGTTGACAGGGTTGAAAAGGACATCTTGGGTCATTTACTCTATATACTTGCAGTAAGTGTGGAAGATTGTCCTCTACTGTAATCTCTTAAGTGTTTTATCCGATGCTGACACTCCTTGTTCACCGGTACAAACAGTGCTAATATACTGGCTAAATTAATACTATTGGCAAGTACAGTATAATGCAGGCAACTTTTCTCTTTGAGCACTCTTCATAATATATAATAGATGAGAACAGGTCCAAAAGCAGATTGGCTTCTCCTTGTAAAAACTAGCTAAGTACACAGAAAAGCTTTTGCACTAATTTTCCTAATTTTGAAAGGTCATAATATGTTGGACCCATCCCAGAATGACCTAAGACGTAATGGTCAAAATCAAGCTCTAAATTCATACAACCTTAAAATCAGAACATACCGAGAAACTCCCTGCAAGTAGAAAATTAGTACAATAGGAAAAGGGCTGGGATAGAACCCTTCTTCCTGATGTTGATACTTTTTGACATGCAGAGTTCGTCCATCCTGTTGGTGCGTGAGTGCGTGAGCAGTAGAGTGCGTGTGCGCATGGGAGATTTAAAATCCTGTCTGTGTGCTAGCAGAGGCCTGTTATTCCACACACAGATCTTCCAGATCTCAGCTCCCCCTTTTATGCAGCGTGCAGCGTGTTGTGAAGATGCCAGCCCAGCCTGCCTGTAATCCAACTTGCTTCCAGCTTCCCCGTTTGCAGATTAATCCATGGAGTCAGGAAACACTCTGTAACACCACAGGTCTAATTCTACCTGTTTATTTACTTAGCAAGTAAAGTTCTACAGAGTATACATTTCCAAGTTACAGTTCATGTGCAGAGTATAAATGCATAGCAAGCATTACATCCAGTGGAGTAAGTTGAGCTTCACTCCACCTCAGCAAATACGTTACATTGTTGCAGTAACAAAATCCCAGCAAGAAGAACAAAGAAGAAGAGAGAAAGCAGTCCTGCCTCTCTCTAAGATGACTTCAGACAGAAAACAAGTTAGCACGTCATCAGAACATACAAACCATGTGACTAGCTCATAATGCTCCCATGGTCTAGGCTTCCCATGCGAACAACACGAGAACCCAGAAAGACATAATAAACTTGTTTACAGCCATTCTGTTCTTTCCATGTGTAAACAGTGTGCTACAGCTGGTGAAGTGATACATATCACAACATGTTCTTCCTTCCTTCCTTCTTACCTGGGGAAACATCCAAAACCAAAAGCAGTATCCCCCATCTACTCTCTGATGTGGTACAGTCTACTCTGCCACTTCAGGAATCTACCGCCTCATTCTTCTGTGTGCATAAACCAGGCCTTAGGTATGCAGTGAAAAAGTCACATAAATGTTTCTGTAGATTCATAGTAGCACCCAACAGACCACATGGCGCTTTAAAATGTAAAGGGATTCTGTCAAGTCAGTCTGACACATGTAATTAAATGGGGTAAATTTAACAAATGTGCATTCACACTTTTGCACACCTGATTTAGACTATTCAGTTAACTCTCAGAATTATTTTGCATTTTGGCTAACCTTTAATAGGATCAGCAGTGGGGCAGGTCTAAGAGATTCAGCCTTCTCCAACCTGGTGCCTCCAGATGTTTTGTACTACAGCTCCCATCAGCTCCAGTCAGTGTGGCCAATGGCCAGGGATGATGGGCGTTGTATCCTCAAACATCTGGAGGGCACCAAGTCAGGGAAGGCTGCGATACAGAAAAGTTGGATCATAAACCGAAATAATGCAGAAATGACTTATTGTATGGGGAATAAAAATCCCAATGTATTTGACGCTACGAAGAAGGCAAGAAGCTGTACAACAGGAGTAGGGCAGCATTTATCTGCATCCATTAGGAGGTTGTATGCTTTTCCATGGTCCAGAGAAATGGGAAGAGCAACTGTTGCTTTCAGCATCTCTAGCTGATGGGAAAATGGAGGCTATTGGTGAGCAGAGAAAAAGTATAGGAAGGGGGATTTGGGCCTTCCACTTCCTTGGGTTTGTTATATAGCATCTTCTGGCATGAAATCCATCCATTGACAGTTGTCTGCTTCCACCATAATGTATCAGAAAGTTGTTTATCTATATGAGTTATCATATATTGAAATGATTTTTTTTTAACTCAGTGGTGTGTGGCTATATATTTCCAACTGAACACAGCAAGCTTTGCAACTCAACAGTCAGAAGACATATTGTCGCTAGCTGATACAATTTGAAGCTGGAACGCTTTCAAATAATAGCTTGTATCTTGTAGCTTTGTGTGTGTGTGTGTGTGGAGAAAAGGAGGCCAAGGAATGCATAAATTACACTTTCCTCTGGTAACTTCATAGTACCCTTTTTTTTTAAAAGAAAGAAAAGAAAACAAACTCCTTCAGCCCATGGTTACCGTTACCAAAAGTGTGCCGATGTATAGATCTGTAACGCAAGAGTCTCACGCCTATATTTTGAAAAGCAGACTTTACACTTGTAGGCCAAAATGTCTGGAGGGCCACAAGTTGCACACCCCTCTTTTACACCACAACATTTGAGTTGAGTGACAGCACAATCCTATACATATCTACACAGAATTATGCCCCATTAAGTTTAATAAGGCTTGCTCTCTCTGTAAGTCGGTATAGGACTGCAGCCTATAGGATCATATCATACCTGAACCTGATTTGTTTGTCTGTTTCCTGCCTAAAATGGAGCCAAAAGGATGGGTACCACAATGACCCGCACCACCAGACAAGGCAGGAAGATCAGGGTGCTCTGTTGTCAGCTTCTGGGCACCTCTGCAACCTCAATATCTTCCGAGACTCCTTCAACTTCCTTGTGGCAATATATCTGGTTTGGGAGGAAGAAGGAGAAGATTATTTAGCAACCATGGAATATTCTCCCAATTCTTTGTGGGAGGAGGGACTGGAGAGGATAGTGCAGACCTGAACTTCTGCCCAGAATGTCCAGATGGCTAAGGATGGCTTTGGGACACAGTACGATGGAGTTAGAAGCCAACGGCAAAAGGCCTTCCTGTGATTTTCACATGCTGGCTGAATGGGCTGTCAAGGATAGAGAATATTGTTTAGACTGACTGTTGCAAAATGTGGAACATTGGCAGGAACAGTCTGATAAGGATCAAAGAATGCTAGAGAGGAGCAGGAGACCGCATGGACAGTGAAACAGTAAAGAGATAAAACTCAGACTATGTTTCCATTGGGTGGAAGAGGTGGCCCAGCAGATGATGAGGTTTGGGAACAGCATCGGGAGAAAGCGTTTGGGCATTCAAAATTTGTAAGTGTGGAGTGGAGTGGCGGATGCATGGTCCATCTGTGTGTTGACAGAGAAGAGGCTTTTCTACTGGAGGCTGTTAATCTGGTGCATCTACTTTCGGTTTTGTTGCAGAATTCAGACCCGAGCACTACACGAAGAGTGATTCCTTTCCTGCTTTTTTTGCTACATAACCTCTAGGTAGCACTGTGGTATAGCAGAATGCTGTAGTTACAGAAGTGGAAAAAGCGTTTTCTTTCACTATTTCAAATAATGCCACATTTCCCCTGCTCTAAAAAACAAAACAAACAAACAAAAAACTCACCGAAAGTGCTCTTTAAAAACAGAAGCAAAACTGGAGGGTCATGACGTTGTCTAAAGAACCTGTTGTCTAAAGTAGGGAATGATGAGCGCACAATCAATGCCCCATGTAGAAAAGCTGTAGGTCTGCAGCAGAGATGTAATCATGTTTGGGTGAATGTATGTAGTTATCAGTGATGCTGATAGGGCAGGGTTCCTGATCTCACGGACCTTTGTAGCATGTAATCATGTAACCATGTTCGGGCAAACATCACCACTGCAGACCTTCCATGTCAACACAGGGAGGTCGCGAATGGAGGGGGTGGGACCGAAGCATGCGCTCCCCTGCTCCCCTTCAAGTTTACAAGTTTTGAATGCCTGATTGGGATTTGTGTTTTCCATGAAACTGACTCCTATGACCTGCCACTGAAGTAAATGTATTGCTCAGCTGATCTGGATATGGATACACTGATTCAGGGTCTTGCTACACTACTCACAATGGTCGCTTGGATTAATACTTTCTCTGAAGTTCCTTAAAAAATAAAATGAAGCTGAAGTAGCTTCCAGAAGCTGCAATGCGGGTTGGAAAAGTTCATGTCACAGGTGGGTGGACTTGGACAGTTTTACTTCTCTCTCCCTTTCCCGTGTGTTTTTCTTATTACAATCTCCCCTCCAAGTTACATGAGTACCTGCATATCTTCCTCAGTGGGATGAAAAGCAACTCTGAGGGGGTGATTTTGATAAGAAAAATGGCCCTCAGGGGAAGAGATAAGCACTCCTCTCTCGCTACATGAAATTCCAATCCAGACTGCTGGTTCCTGCAGCTGCTTTGGGTAAAAACAAACAAACAAACTTTGCAGGACACCGGGACATTAATGCAATTGAGCATCTTATCTAGTTTGACACTTATTGTGGGGCTGTACAAGTAAGGCTGAGCTGGAACAGCACCTTGAATTTCACACACACACATACACACACACACACACACACTTGCAGTAGCAAAGTTGCAGGGTCATTTTGGCAATTTTGGGCGGGAGGGGGCGAGGAGGGATGGAAAGGATGAAGGCTGGCATTGAGCGTTCTTAGCATCACCATGAAGCCAGTCAGAGAGAGTGCAAAGTGCAATGCTAGAGTTTTCTGGAAGGAAAGTGAGTCAAGAGGGCCTTACTCCCTGGTAAGTGTGCTTAGGACTGCAGCCTTACAGTGCAATCCCATGCAGTTTTACTTGGAAGTAAATACCACTGAGTTCAATGAGACTTAGGGTGCTTGCACATTAGACGTCTAGTTGGAATAGCCGCATTTTGTGCTCACAAAGTTTTTACAGGGTGTCATTATTAAATCATTGCCCTGTGATTTTCCCCATGGTTCTTCTATCTTTTTCCAGTCCACAAAAACGAGGGCTTTTCTACATGAGGCTGTTAATCGCTGTATCTCCTTTTGGTTTTGTTGCAGCATTGAGATCCAAGTACTACACAAAAAGCTCTTCCTTTCCTGCTTTTCCACTACATAACCTCTAGGTGGAGCTGTGCCAGAGTGGAATAGCTCAAATACACAAGGAGAAGCAATGCCATTTACCCTGTTCTAATACCCCATTTTTCCCCGTTCTAAAAAAACACAACGGGAAAGTGCTCTGAAAAAGCAGAAGTGAAACTGGAGGATCACAACTTCGTCTAAAGAACCCATAAACAGCCATGAGTAAGGGATCACGAGCATACAATAAATGTCTTGTGTAGAAAAGTTCCCAGACTTTGGGGGAAAGAGTGGAACAGTAGCACAATCTTCAGAGGTGTAGGTGGCCTAACCACCTTAGTGGTTTTGACATGTGCAGTGACGTATTGGGCAGGTGATCCTGTTGCCGTGCAATTACTTCAGCACAGCTTCAAAACATTTCCTTTCCAGTTAGCCCCATTTTAGTAGATTTAAATTAAACACTCACTTGCTGCTTTCCTAGTCTTTCAGGTTAGTGCCACTTTAGTAGCTTTTTATTTCCCACCCAGAATCTTTGCTAAAACACATCCTACTGATTATTATTTTTTATTTAAGTCCAGAGTAAAATGAGTCTTCTAATACCGATAAAAAGCACTGTCAGAGAAAGTATTTCCTCTAATGAAAGCTGTGACCCTAAGGGGTTAGGGATGCTGCATAATTCTACCCTTGACATTACATTTTTGTTAGGCATTTATAAGGACATAAAACAAATGTTAATAAAGGAATAAATCATTTCAGTCCTTTGGGCACTACTAAAAACATAAATTATGGCGATTTTATTTGTCTATTCAGGTTCTGCCTATGAAACACAAAGTTATTTGACAAGCTATGCATGATGCTAAGTTTTACGTCCTGCGCTTAACATATACCCTTACCCTATATACAAATAGAAAACTGATTCTCCAAGTGCCAATCCTTATGTAGCCATCCACACACAAAAGAGGGACATTAGTAGGCTTGGTTGAACCTGAAACTTCGAAGACGTACAAAAAACACCTTTATTTAAAAAACCCAAAAAAACCAAACAACAACCAAAAAGGGGGTGGGCGACTCCCAAAAGCAGCCTAATGGGGACTGAGCATGCTCAGTGGCTAGAGAACTCTGAGTGTCTTGTTGAGGTCTGAGGAATGTAAACTGGGTGGGATGGGAAAATGGAATGGAGTATTCTTAAAAGAAATGGCTGGCTGGCTGGCTGGCTGGCTGCAACCCTGAACAGGAGCACTCCATACTGCAACATTTTGTTGCAGTTCCTACCTGTAGTACGTTGGAGGATATGGGAAGGAGTCTGTCCTATACTGGTTAGGACGAGGCAGAGTTTCCCCCCTTATGCGCAGCCTGGTTATTGAAACTGGTTATCACCACGTGCTAAAAGGCTCTTAAAAGGAAATGGATTGTCCATACAAGGTTTAAAACTAATAAAGACATTTATTAGTTTTACTTACAAGTCCATTCAGGACCGGTGCAGGGCAGTTTGGCGCCCCAGGCGAAATAATATTTAGCGCCCCCCCCTCTTCCAAAGCAATCCTGCTCTGCAAAAAAAAACACCCTGCGCCGCCACCACCAACCTACCTTCACCCCCCCCCCGCCCTGGCGGCTGCTGCTGCTGCTGCTGCTGCTGCTGCCTCCTCTTCCTCCTCCTCCTGAAGTGACACGACGGGACCCCCGCGCTGTTTTTTGCTGGGGAAACCATGGCAACAGGGCTGTTTAAGCCCTGTTGCCCTGGTTCCTCCCACCAAAACAACGCGGGCGGGGCTCCGGAAGTGACGCGACGTGGAGAAGGTAGGTGACGGGGGGGTCGGGGGGGGTGGCGATGGCGGCGGGAGGCGCAGTGGCGGGCGGGCAGGGCGGGGCGGAGGCGCAGCGGCGAGCGGGCGGGCGGGGGGAGGCACGGCGGCGGCGGCAGGGCGGGTGGGCGGGATGGTGGGGAGGCGCGGCAGCGGCGGGTGGAGAGGCGGAGGCTTGGCGGGGGCGGCGCAGCGGAGGCCTGGCGGGGGCGGCGCAGCGGCAGCAAAGAGGAGCGCAGCGTTTCCGCGCCCTCTTCAGCCGCGCGCCCTAGGCAACCGCCTAGTTTGCCTAGCGGTAGCGCCGGCCCTGAGTCCATTTATTCACTGGAGATCACTGACTAGAAGCCAGCTCAGACCCTGCATCCATCAGGTGAGGGAGAGAGGGAGCACAGGCCACAGAGAGGCCGGAAGTAGGGAGGAGGGGTTACAAAACATCCACCCTGGGGAATTGTTCAATTAACCCTTTACTCCCACTCTAACATTACTTCATTGATTTAAGCAGGAAATATTACAATTTCCATCATAGTAAGCCCTTTTTTAGATGTTTACAATGTGGGGAAAGCATACTCAAAGGCAGGAGTGTGGAGTCTGCTGCTAATGCCAACAATGCCCTTTCTCCCCACATGCAATGTCTAAAAGTGTGGGATTCAAGCCCCAGACCAACAGAGGAAGGCAGCTGGGACATCCTGTGGAGGCAAGTGGGCCAATTTAACACCTTACTGGCCCTGCCTGGGACTGTATTTAGCTGCCTGAGAAGGTACCTCCTGGCTGGAGCTGAAGAGGGGAAAAAACCCTCTCCCACTGGCTTATTACTGCAGATTTGAGCCAGCTGTTGCAGGTTACCTGGGAAGGCTCCTTATCTGTTCAGCCCTGAAACAGGGCAGCAGTGATGCCAAAGGTGGGGTCGCCACCTTGGGTGGGGATGTAAGGGCAAGGGCCATCCCCCAAACATTGGGTTGATTGGCCTTTGCGGTTCCTGTGTGTGTGGGTGTTGGGTTTTCCTCTTAAAATCTGATCATGTGCCTGGGAGAGAGGATTTGGGGCCAAGTGGGGGGACCTGAGGGGGTAACCCATTAATGTGGTTATGAGTCAAGGGAGATACAGCATTGGGAGGAGGGCTAGCCAGGTTAGGGGAACACGGCACAGACAGTTAACGGCTGTGTCATGTTCCAGCCCTCCCCCCACCTGCAGGCTTGGTGGTTGACCTATCAGCCTGCCCTTGGGTGTCCGGATGCTGCTTTTAAATGCCAGATCAGTTCAAAATAAGACCTCCCTCATCCACAATTTAATAGTGGATGAGGCGGCCAATCAGGCATGCATAACCAAGACCTGGGTGGGTGAGCAGGGAGGAGTTAGTCTTTCCTAGCTCTGCCCACCAGGGTACTTGGTTCAGCATGAAGGTTGACTTGAGGGCCACGGAGTGTGGGTAGCTGTCGTCTATAGAAATTCCATCTCCCTCTGCAGGCTCCCTGCCCATCTGACTACTGGTCTGGAGTCTTTGCACCTTGTGTTGGGTCAGTGGGACAGATTGGGGATTCTGTTGGTGTACCGCCACCCTGCTGCTCAACAGATTCCCTATCTGAGCTGATGGTCTCGGGTGTGCTCTTGAGGTCCCCCAAAGTGTTGGTTCTGGGGGATATCAACATTCACGCTGAGGGCACCTTTCTGGGGCGGCTCAGAACTTCATGGTCTCCATGGTGGCCATGGGACTGTCCCAGCATGTCATTGGCCCAACACATATAGCGGGGCAAACTCTAGACTTGGTTTCCTCAACTGGACATGGAGATGGTGGGGGGATTTGAATCAGTCCCGTTGTCATGGTCAGATCATTGCCCACTGTGGTTTAGACTTATGGCAGCTTTCCCCCTCTGCAAGGGTGTGGGACAGGACTGGTGCAGGGCAGTTTGGCGCCCTAGGCGAAATGATATTTAGTGCCCCCCCTCTCGTGCCATGGCGGGGGGCTCCGGAGCAAAGCAGCCCTGCTCTGCAAACCCCCCCCCCCGTGCTGCCATCACCAACCTACCTTCCCCCCGCCCTGGCTGCCGCCGCCTCCTCCGACGCGACGGGACCCCCACGCTCTGTTTTTTGCCGGGGAAACCAGGGCTGTTTAAGCCCTGTTACCCTGGTTCCTCCCGCCAAAACAACGCGGGCGGGGCTCCAGAAGCGACGCGACGCGGAGAAGGTAGGTGGCGGGGGGGGTCAGGGGGTGGCGGCGGCGGCAGCGGGCGGGGGGAGGCGTGGCGGCGGAGGCGGGCAGGAGGGAGGCACGGCGGCGGAAGCGGGCGGTGGGAGGCGCGGCGGCGGCGGCGGTGGGAGGCGCGGCGGGGGTGGGGGGGAGGCGGAGGCCTGGCGGGGGCGGCGCGGCGGCAGCGAAGAGGAGCGTAGCGTTTCTGCGCCCTCTTCAGCCGCGCGCCCTAGGCAACCGCCTAGTTTGCCTAGCGGTAGCGTCGGCCCTGGTGGGGGACCTATTAAGATGGTCCATCCCCAGAGGCTAATGGATCTGGATGGTTTCCAAAGGAACCTATGTGGAGGTTTCCGGCTGATAAGGCCTGCTCTCCTGTAGAAACCTTGATCGATCTGTGGAATGCAGAAATGACCCGGGCGGTTGACATGATTGCTCCTGAGTGCCCTCTCCAGAGGAAAACTCATACTGCTATGTGGTATACTCCGGAGCTGAGAGTGATGAAGCAGAATAGGAGATGGCTTGAGTGTAGATGGAGGATGCAATTGAACAGTAGTGTGTGCTTATGGCCACGTATATTCAGGGGCAGTAAGGGTGGCAAAGAAACAATATCTTGCTGCCTCTATTGAATCATGTGCTGCCCAGCGAGGTTTTTCAGGATCATGCTGGCCCTAAGGATACTGTCAATCCATCTGAGTCCTGTTGTAATACATTTGCTAGGCACTTCCAGGACAAAATGTCTTGCATCTGCTGGGACTTAGACTCCAGTGTGAATCAGGTGAGGTATCCAGAGCACAGCCATGCTTAGTTTTCTTAGATGAGTTTCAGTTGGTACAACTCGAGGACTCTGACAAGGTGCTTGAACAGGTTCATGCAACCACCATCATATTGGATTCTTGCCCCTCCTGGCTTATAAAAACTACCAGAGAGGTGATTAATGCCCCTTTGAGAGAGAGAGAGAGAGAGAGAGAGAGAGAGAGAGAGTGGTCCCGGGACATCTGAAAGAGGCGGTGGTGAGACCGCTCCTGAAGAAACCCTCCCTGGACCTGGAAAATCTTAATGATTTTAGGCCAGTGGCAAATGTTTCTTTCCTGGGCAAGGCGCTTTGTATTGGTGGTTTCCAACCAGCCCCAGATACTTTGGGATGATACTGATTATCTTGATCCAGTTCAGTCAGGGTTCAGGCCAGGTTTTGGCATGGAAACAGCCTTGGTTGCCCTGTATGATGACCTATGTTAGGAGAGATACAGGGAGTGGGACCTTGTCGATTCTCCTTGATCTCTCAGCAGCTTTTAATGCCATCGACCATGGTATTCTTCTCAGGTGACTGTCTGAGCTGGGAGTGGGAGGTACTGCATTGCAGGGGTTTGGTCCTACTTGGATGGATGGCTCCAGAAGGTGGTGCTTGGGGAGTATTGCTTGGCTTCATGGATTCTCCAGTTTGGGGTTCCTCAGGGGTCGGTTTTGTCCCCCATGCTATTTAACATCTACATGAAACTATTGAGTGTGGTCATCTGGAGTTTTGGAGTGCTCTGTCATCAGTATGCTGATGACACGCAGCTCTACTTCTCCTTTTCATCTTCATCAGGTGAGGCTGTAGATGTGCTAAATCAGTGCCCGGCTGCGACAATGGACTGGATGAGGGCTAACAAACTGAGACTCAATGCAGACAAGACTGAGATGCTGTTAGTGGGTGGTTCTTATGACCAGATGGTGGATGCTCAACCTGTTCTGGATGGGGTTGCAGCACTCCCCATGAAAGAGCAAGTTGGTAGCTTTGGGGTTCTTCTGGAGCAATCTTGAGGCTCAGGTGACCTCAGTGGCATGCAGTGCCTTCTACCAACTTCAGTTGGTGGCCCAGCTACGCCCCTATCTCAACAGGTATAATCTGGCTTCAGTTGTCTATGCTCTGGTAACCTCCAAGCTAGATCACTGGAATGTGCTCTACGTGGGGCTGCCTTTGAAGACGGTTCAGAAGTTGCAGCAGCTTGTGCAAAAGTGGCCAGATTGATAACAGGGACCAGAAGGTCTGAACATATAACACTGATTCTGGCCTGCTTGCTCTGGCTGCCTGTATGTTTCTCAGCCTGATTCAAGGTGCTGGTTTTGACCTATAAAGCCTTACATGGCTTGGGACCGTAATCATGATGCAGTACCTCTCCTGGCATGAACCTACCCGTATGCTACATTAATCATCGAAGGCCCTCCTCCAGGTGCCTGCTCCGAGGGAGGCTTGGAAGGCAGCAGCAAGCAAGAGGGCTTTCTTGGTTGTGCCCCCAAATTATGGAATGATCTCCCTGACAAGGCCTGCCTGGTGCCAACATTATGATCTTTTCAGCACCAGGTTAAGACCTTCTTCTCTCAGGCATTTGGCAGCATATGATGAGGTTTTAATCAGGTCTTGAATTTTTCTTTTTGTTGATTGCTAAACATTGTTTTTAGATATATGTGTGTGTTTCCCTGTGTTGTATGTTTATATGTTTGTATGTATATGGTTTTTATAATGTATTTTTAAGGTTTAATTTTTGTAAACCGCCCAGAGAGCTTCAGCTTTCATTTTTATACCGCCCAATAGCCGATGCTCTCTGGGTGGTTTACAGCAATTAACAAGACAGTCCCTGCCCCCACAGGCTTACAATCTAAAAAGACACAACACACAAGGAAAAAGGAATGGGGAGGGAAGAAGGGGGAAATGTAATAAATGAATGAAAATAAATGAAATGGTAATGTGCAATACTTGTGTGTTTGTGCATGTATATATAATGTATATAACCATTGCAAGCCATCCCAGATTTCTAGCCATGTAAATGCATATATATATATATATATATATATATATATATTCCTTGGCTGACATGCATTTCTACTGGGAGCATAGGATTATGTAAGCCACCTTGGGTTCCTTGAAGGAAAAAAGGTGGGGTATAAATATAATAAATAAATAAATAAATAGTGTGCCACAATGTTTTTGAATACTATTTCTCCAGTTTTGTGAGATTCTTGAATTCTTGCAATATATTTTACTTACAAATATTAGCTGCTTGTCTGGATTTAAAGGGCAGTGGGCAGGATTTTCAACGAGAAACTTGGGATGCAGGCAGAGAGGCAACTACTCAGCTGCAATCCCTTGCAGACGAGACCGCACACTTTAAGGCTAGTGTAAATGTTTTGAACCATTGCTAGCTGCAGAAATTGCCCTCTTTCACACTTTGCTTTTACGATTGTTGTATTTCCAGCCAAGATTAATCCACTAACAGCATAATCCTATGCATGTTTAATGTTACCATGGGTACGTATGCTCATATGTGGTGGAGTTGTAAAAATGTAATGGATTTTTGGAAAATGATTTTGAAGAAATATCAGAAATTGTTGGTGTTGATTTAGAAGTTTGTCCTAAATTAGCATTGTTATCAATAACTGAAAAGGTGGATGGTCCTCAAAATGTTAAAGAATTAATTGTAAATTTGTTATTTGTAGATTAACGATAGCAAGAAAATGGAAAGTTCAGCAAGTTTTCTCTATCACTGACTGGTATAAAGAAGTATGGGATATGGCTTTAAATGATATGTTAACTCGTAATATCAAATGCAAAATGGGACAATTAAAGAAAAATAATTTTAAGGATATTTGGGGTTTATTTTTGGATTTTGTGTTAAATAAGGGGAAAGGGAGTAAGCCATGTCAAGATATGTTGTATTTTTGGAATAATGAATAATGATAGATTATAGAGATAGAATGTATTATATGGTCCCGTGGTGACGGGAGCACTATATAAGTTGTATGTTTGTAATTTAGTTGTTTTTTGTATTGTTTGAAAATTTTTAATAAAATTATTATAAAAAAAATAAAAAATAAAAAATGTTACCATTGTAAACCATCCCAAAGATTTCTTGCCATCAATAATTATATTTTTAAAGGCATTTTAATAAGCAGTTTAAATTTTATGTACCACCTGCTTCCTGCAAAATTCTCAAAACAGCAAACACATTCAACAATGGTTAATCCACCACTAATCTTTGTATTCCATGCCAATGGCTGATGAAGCCCAGTGTCAAGGAGACTCTTCCGGTTGTTTGAGGTTACGTATCTGAGTTGGTCAATGTTGTCGAATAATATATGTCTCTTTGTGCCATTCTATGATATAGATCCCAAGACTTTCTTTTCCTGTGGACCACATTCTAAAATCCAGTGCTCTTATGAATGCTCAAGATAGGGAAGCCCCATGAGAAAGAAGATGAGGAGCAATAGCAGCTGGTGACAATGGCAGTGAGAAGGTAGACTCACCAAGGGAGGGGGGCAATTGAGGGTACCTTGCCCAAGGGCCCTCCAGAACCTGGAGTTGGCACTGCATGTAACAGCTTCACTGGCTATTGGCCTGTTTCTGGTCACAATTCAAAGTGGTGGTTAGGCCTGACAAAGCCCAACGTCACTGGGACCAGGTTATCTAAAAGACCATCTTCTCTCATAGGACCCTGCCCATGTTTTCAGATTTTCAGGAGAGACCCTCCTTTCTCTCCTGCCAACTTCCTATGCGTGTTTGGAGGAAAATCAAGAGACGGTCTTCTCAGTGTCTGTTTCCAGGTTCTGGAACTCCTTTCCAAAGAAGGCCCATCTTGCCTCTTTTATGATGAGCTTCTGATGGGAGCAGAGGCAATTTTATTCAGACTGGCCTTTGCTCTGATACACCGAGTTTTTATGGCTACTGTAAATACATTGCAGTTAGGTCAACCACCAGTTGTTTTATTGTTTCTATAGGTTTTATTAATGTGTTTGATTTGCCTTGTTTTTTTATCTGTTTGGTATTTTTACTTTATCATTATTTTACTGCTGTCAGCTGCCTTCAAAACCATTTGGTTGAAATGCGGGACACAAAGCTAAAAGCTAAACAAACAAACAAACAAACAAGGGCTCACTGGGGTCAGAGTGCTTTGAATAGTTTCAGGGTTGTGATTTTTTTTTTTAAAATTAAATCCTTCTTGATTTGTTACTACAGCTGACCAAAATAAGATGCTGAATGAATCTATCAAATTTTTGTATCTATCTCGTAACATTTATTGCAGTTTAATGTGCTGAGATTTATTTCAGAAGACATTTATTTTTATGAGTACTTAAACAGAAACCATATTTCACTGAATCATGGAAATGGAATGTAGCAGCGCATTAGAAATGCCACAAGCATCATTTAAGAGCTGGTCTGTACATTACTCTCACCAGGAAATGGCATCTCCATGGCAAACTTCCTGGGGGCCCCATTGCATTGGACAGTAGCTCTTATCACATGAATCCTGCCCATTTCACACTGATTCCCTGGTCCACATTGTTTGCAGCTATTATGAGGAGCTGGGAAATTCACTACTTGATGGGGAAGATTCATGTGGTGAGCTTGTTTTTATTGTCTGAGAGTAGGAAACTGCCATGGGGAAGGAAATGCACATCAACCCTTACACCTGCAGGATTAGAGCTGGCATATTGAACCTCTTTCAGCCCAAGGGCGGAATTCCATTTTGGAGAAGCTTTCTGGGGCCACGTTCCAGCAGTGGGTGCAGCTAAAGGCAAAAGGGGCAGGGTCAAAAACACCAGCCTATTTTAGCCTATTAAAGTTCTTACTGCCAGTAACGAAACCTAAGGAGAAGCATCTCTACCTTTTAGAATGGGGGAAAAAACTGCACAAAAGCTGGGAAACCACCAAATGACCAACAGTTGGGTGAAAGGGGAAGGTGGCATGGCCATCTGGGAAATGCCGGAGGGCTGGATCTGGCCTCCAGGCCTGAGGTTCTGCACCCCTAGATTAGAGGTAAGGTCTACCAGAGTAGGGAGCATGATTTTCTAATGTATCTGAGGTTGGCATTTCTCAATAACAAAAAGGTAGTCATGCTGGTTGTATGTTTGCCATTCTTACTGGGTTGGATCCAGAGGTGCTCTTCCCTTCCAACAAGGTGATCTTCTGTGAGTGGAAGGGGACCTTCTATGAAAAAGGGACCTTCAGATCCAAGCCGGTTCAAAGTCCTATCCCCTTATCACAGGGCTCTCCAACCTTTGGTCCCCAGATGTTGCTGACTACAGCTCTCAGAATCCCTTGCCATTAGCCATGCTGGCTGGGTATGCTGGGAGCTGTAGGCCGGCAACATCTGGGGACCAAAGGTTGGAGAGCCCTACCTTATCGGAAATAGAATTTGTTTCACAAGATATTGGGCTGATTCAGTGTCAAAATGTTTATGAACACCTGCCTATTTAAAATGACAACACAACTTAAGATCTGTGGGGGAAAAAGCATGTGATGTTTCAAGCTTTATATTCACATTGTTTACATAAGAAACACACTCTGAAGTCTAAGAATTTGGCAAATGTTATGGTTTATTTGTATTTCCCCCCCCACTCCCCTTCTCACAGTTACACATGTGGATTAAATTTTTGATCTTTCTTACAAATTATAACAGAAGGAAGGGGGCAAACCTCTCCTTAAGGAAGTTAGTAAAAATATTCATTTTCTATGCTTGCCTTGCTACCTTATTTGAAAAGTCAAGCTGTATCAAGATTTCATGGAAACAGAGCAGTAGGAGGTTGTCTTGATATAATCAGAGGAAATCTGCTGTACATAATTGCTTATGGAAACACTGGCAACGGGAAATAGTGGGCAATAGTACCACTGAACAACACAATTCTAGGCATGTTTATTCAAAAATAAGTCCCATTGTGTTCAATGGAATTTGCTCCTGAGTAAGGGTGTTTAGGACTGTAGCCTAAATCTCCATAGCTTTTTGAGTTGGAAAGGCAGATGCAAACCCTCATTTTACAATTATTCATGGAGAAAGATAAGCATTAAAACAATCTAAGGCTAATGGGACTGGCAGGGGATATAGGGGTGACGGACGGACGGACGGACGGACATTTTAATAAGTCATTAATAGTTATAAATGGTTTAAGGTGCAACCATACCACCACCACCACCCATCCCATGCTGGTGGCTGGCCTGGAGGGGTTTAAGATGGCGTGTTGGTGTCCCTCCATTGGCCTTTGCCGGCACTGTCAGTGGTGGTGGGGACCCTGCTGTGGTGGAGGCCCCCGCTGCACCCAGCTGGGTAGAAAGCTGCCATTGGCAGTTTTCCCACAAGTGGCAGCAGGTGGAAAGCCCAGAAATGGGGTGTTCCATGGGTGGGGCTGGACCAAGTGGCCACTTATGAATTGCCAAAAAAAGAGAGAAAATACATCACCAAAATACATCACCAAAAAAGAAGAAAAAAGAGGATACTGATTTGCATAAGAATGCATGTGTGTCAATTCATATGTATCAATGCACATTTAGAGATAATTATATTTCAATAGAGATACAGTCATGCCTTGGATTGAGAGCATAATTCGTTTTGGAAACGTGCTTGTAATCCAAAACACTCTTATATCAAAATGAAATTCCCCCAAAAAAATTTGTACAGAGATTTTTAATTTAAGCCCTACTACAGTACTTGTATTGCAAGACGTCGCTTGTACATCAAGTAAAAAATAAATATTTAAAAATTTGCTTGTCTTGCAAAACGCTCTCAAACCAAGTTACTTGCAATCCAAGGTATTACTGTACAGTACATCTCACCACAGTGTGGAAGACTAATCAGGTGACCTGTGTGCCTCGTCTGCTGTCCAGGTGCTCACTGTTGATGGGCACCAGTTCTTAGGGTTCGTTGTCTTTAAACCAGAATTGGACAGGCCAGGCTTTCAGTTGGTCCTCTGGTAACCCTTCAAACAGAGGACTATCCTGTGTAAAAGAGGACACGTGGCCACCACCTTACGGGCCCGATCCAGGCCCATTAGCTATGGCTGCCCTGCAACTGGCATAGCTAATCCCCCTGCCTCCCAATGCTTTCAGCAGGAGGATTGTAAAAACAAAGATTTACCAGCACACCCACACACCCCTCCTAGCCACCTTGAGCCAGCAGGGCTGAAGATGAGGCACCTTGTCACTCCTCACCAGCAGGATTGCTCTGTAAATTAGGAGCTGGGGCTGTCTCTAGAGTAGGGGTCAGTAACTGGTGGCCCACCTGGTGTTCTGGCCTACCACTCCCATCAGCTCTAGTCAGCATAACCAGTGGTGAGGGATCATGGGAGTTGTAGTCCAAAACATCTGGAGGGCCACAACTTGAGGCCCACCCCTGCTCTAGAGCTTGGTGTGGCTGGTTATTTGCTGGGGCTTCAAGACTGGCAAAATCCCCACCCCCAGCAAGTAGGAATCGAGCCACCCAAACACGTTGCCTCCAGTTCCCAACTCAGAGAGTCTAACCAAAAGAAAACCATGGTCAATAGTATCAAACTCCACTGACAGTGATGTCCCTCTAAGGCCCCACTAGATATTATTTTATTTATTTGTTCAATGCATTTTTTACCCTGCTCTTGAGCTGAAAAGGCTCCCAGTCCCAGAGCAGCTGACAAAGATCAGAAATAGGGCAGTTCCCTGCCTGCAGGCTTTCAATCTAAAAGACATGATGGAAAAGGGATTGGGCAGAAGGGAGAAAAAACCAGAGGTAGGCACTTGACTCTTAGTTACAAAGTTCAGCAGGTAGTAATTCAGCAGGTCATGGAGCTGGATCTAAGCACTATGGAAGGGTGGCTGCTTCCTCTCTCACACAAGTGGCATTTGGTAGGAAAAATGCCTTCCCCTGTTGCAAAGAGTGACAGTAAAAAAGCTCCCTTTGGCTATTTGCAAGGGGATGGGATTTTTTTCAGGAATGGTGGCGAGAGAAAGAAGGGTTAAGCCTCCCCCCCCCCCGGTGTACTGTGGTCCTGTTCCGAATAGCTGCTTTTATTTTATTTGTTAAAACCCTGATGTCACTTCAAATGATGTGTGTAAAGTAACATGTGGTCCAGTGGTTCTCAACCTTTTTTGCCCCATGCACCCCTTTCACCATATGTCAATGTCATTCCCCCCTTTCCAAGATTGTCTGACTTAATCTGTGCCATACAATAAGGTGTGATGTCCTGTAGATTATGTACAATCTGTAGAATTGTAATTTGTAGAAGGATCAGTATTCCAACAGTTTGAGTCTGTGGTCCCAATTCCACCCTCCCTGAAACCCTAAAATCCCCCCTGGGGGGGAATTTCCCCCTGGTTGAGAACCCCTGATGTAGTCAGACCCCCAGTGCTCGAAGTGAGATGCTGTCCCACTTCTTTTCAGAAGATGGACTTCTGAAATGGATGAAAAGGCCTCCGAGGATCAAGTACAACTGTTGGGTGTTTCTTGTGAGAGAATACCTGTGATAGGAAAGGAGGGTGAAAGAGGTGCCTGGTTTCTTTAAAGGCAGTTGTATTTGTTTACAGCCTGTGAATTGTTTACTCCAGAGTAATCCTGTTGGTTTGAAAAGGATTACAACAAAGCTTAGTCTGTAGAAAGCAGCTGCCGAATTGATGACTTTGTGTCTCTGTGTGCAGCTTTTCCCCCTCCCTTCTTCTTTCCTGCAGCAAAAGAGATGGGGAGGAGGGAGGGCACTGGAAATTTAAGATTTATGCCTGGAAGGCAAAAGTGGACTAGGATTAGGCGATTAGCTCTACCATGGCCTGCAAGTTCAGTGAGCCCCATCAGAATTCCCCGTCATATGAATGAAATAACTCTTTTTGAGTTACACAAGACTCTTGCAGGATGCCGGCTGTGTTTGGATGGTTTATGAGCAAAGCTGCCTCTTTAATTCAATGCAGTGTTCGCAGGCTGTATTTTTTACATCTGCCTCCCCCACAAGTGTTTTTTTAACATTATTTTTTCTTCAAGTTTGGGAACTTTGTTCTTTGAGACCGTTTTAATTTTTCTTCTATTGAAGAGAAACTGTTGGCCTTCCAGGCCAAATGCAATCTATAGCTGGCCAGCAGACATGTAGTAATGTGGCTTGTCTCGTGCTCAAGAAACCCTCCTGCTCTAGCAAGCCCAGATGGACAGCAAAGTGGCAAACCCAAGGAGGTTCCAGCAAGCCCGTGGTGGGTTGCTGCGCAAGACTCTGGGCTGGCCCAAGACATGTTGCTGCCTGAGGCAAAGGACAAGATGGCGGCTGTGACGATAACGTGGTCGGTTATTTAATTTTATTTCTCTCACTACCACCTGGCTGTTCGTTCACTTTCGTCACTAACCCAGTGGCTGAGATATGGTAGCTCCAGGGTATTAGTTCACCTTATTTTAAACTAGGTAACACTGTTCCAACTCTGTCACAAGTCTTCATTCACTCCCAGACAAACCCGAACGGACAATCTGTCTGTGGGAGATAAACTCTGTTAAAATACCATTGCTGGTTATTGTGGTGCTTACGCTGGGCAGATATTGTTTATCTTGCTCTTAGCAGCTGTACCAAGGGATTAGGTGTGTGAGCTTCAGGATGGAAACAGTTACCAATCCGTCTCTTCAGTAACCCAACAAATGGTTCTTTATTTTCTAAATAAAACATTTCTTTAAACAGGAACAACCTCTTTTCCATAAAGGCAATAGTTTATGTTGAATTCACTTTATGACTCCAATATGACTGACTGACTGACTAGAATCCCCCTAACTCACTTCCCTCCAACTCACTTCTCTCTAACGCTCTAACTCTGACTCTAACTAACTCCTCTCACACACACAGGCACATATATACAGAGCTCCCCCTCCCATCAGAACTTTCTACAGGCGAGCCCCGATAACTTGCCGGGCTCAACCACTCTGCCTGGCAATGCTAGATGTTAACGCTTTCATCACAGCGGCCCCTCCCATTCCTTGTACAAAAAGCTGCCTGGACTGGCAGTTGAATCTTTCTTTGACATTGGGAATGGGACATCATTCTTCACCTGAAGGAAGAAGGCTAGTTTAAAGGGTACAGGGCATGTTGTGGGGCACACAGCTCTCCCCTTCAACACCTTGCTGCTGCCTCCCAGCATTTGCCACCTGAACTGAAGCAATCGCCTCACTCTGTAGGGCCAGCCCTGGCAAGGCTGGTTAGTTGGTGAGTCACAAGGGGTTGGATTCAGGATCTGTCTTCTGTGGAAAGAAGGTGCCTTTGCTGGATTTCCAGGGATCCTCTCCCCCACCCCACAGCTCATCCTGTTCAGCAGAGGGTCCCCCAATGCTGTGTAGCATTTTCCTGGGGTGGTGGTGGTGGAGGGGTTGCTATGGGGAGGAGGGGACGGGGAGGTCTGCTTCCGCCAATCCAGTTGCAAGCACCTAAACCTAAGTAGTATGAAGTAGCACTTCGTGCATATCTGGTGGAATGCAATGGGTTTCATAATTTATTTATTTATTTATTTATTTATTATATTTATTATATTTATACCCCGCCTTTTTTCCTGAACGGAAAATGCGAGGAGGACCTTACTAAGGGAAATGTAGATGACTGTGAGGAGACACCAGACACCATCTCTGACTTTTCCCTAGGAGTGCTGCCCTTGACCCAGAAAGCAGGGGACCAGCATGCCTTCTTCTATGCGATACAATAGACCAGGTCGCTCTGCCCCTTGTGCTGAAGTAGCTTTGCACTAAGCTATTTTGGCAGGTGGCAAATCGGGGGCAGCCATTTTGCAATTTGACCCCCCCCCCAAAAAAAAGTTGTTTCAGGGGGAAAGGAAGAGAAGGGGGATCACAACTGCAGCAGAGTGGGGTGGGGGGCATCTTACTTTTCTTTTTCATTATTTCTTCAGCTCTTTTAAAGCTATGCTATGCTGCCATTGCCATTCTAGCCACTCAGTATGAGAAGGAAGAACGGTGGTGAGTGACCAGAACACTACTGCGAATGCTGCGTGACCGATGGTACCAGCAACACTGGTGGCATTTGAAACTGTTGGAAAAAATGGTGAGAAGCTTCTCACCACAATTGTAAGGCTGAAACCATTTCCCCCCTCTCCTTCTGTTTCATTTTCGGGGTTTGCTTCGAAATGGCTCCCTCATTCATGCAATGAATGCCCCCACCCCCACCCATCATGTAGCCCTCATGTCTCCTCATGTCTCTGATTCTCCTCAGAGCTTTTTTAGGAAGCGTGAAAGGGAAGGAAGGAGAGAGGGGACTGCCAGCTTGGATTCCAGAGTTGGTCTAGGAGCACCTTAACCATTGGAGGAGTTCATCAAGGATAAAGCTGACAATGGCTACTAATCCTGATTGGCTATGTGCTACCTCCAGTATCAGAGGCAGTGTGCCTATGTACACCAGTTGCTGAGAAACATGAGCGGGGGGCGTGTGCTGTTGCACTCATGTCCTACTTGTGGGTTTCCTGTGGACAGCTGGTTGGCCACTGTGTGACAGAACGCTGGACTAAATGGATAGATGGACCCTTGGTCTGATCCAGCAGGGCTGCTCTTATGTTCTTGCTCATTGAAAATGTGGTGGTGTCTAAGTTTTGTGTGCATTATGCACACGTGTGCATGCACACACACAAGTTTGCATCCTAGATGACAGGTTAGGCTGAGAGGGAGTGCATTGTCCACCTCTATTGCTCATCAGAGTTTCATGGGTGAGCAGGAATTTGAATCTGGGTGTGCACATCCACATTCAATCCACTGTCCAATATACTGTACTATACCAACAACTACCATAGAACACCAGAATATGGTCCAGCAAAGGACCTCCATATACCTTTTAGTTTAGTGCTGGGTGAGGATGTTCCCTTCACTCAAAGAAACCATTTGAGTAGTTCATGAAAGGATAGCTCTATCAGTATCTATTAACCATAGTAGTTAAATGGAGCCTTCCAAGTTCAGAGCCAATATACTTCTGAACACCAGATGCAAGGAACATACTACATGGAGGGGGTGGAGATTGCATAAAACATGCCCTACTTGTAAGTTTTGAGGACATCTAGATGGCTACTGTTGGGAACAGAGATTTGGATCCAGACTTAGAGCAGATCCATTGAAATCAATGAGAAAAGTTAGTCATTACTGAATAAGGTCTCATTGCTTTTCATGGGTCTACTCTAAGCATTACTAAGTCTAGGTGAATATTTGGCCTGAAGGAGTAAAGCTTTTCTGATTATTTTTTAAAATTTGTAAATGTTGAGCTATTAAAATGGGAAAGGCGAAAATCTACATGCTCCAGAAATACATGGGAAGAAAAAGCTCTGAAAATCATACTGTTGTATATCATGTCTATTCTAGGAAAATGTAAATACCTCGGAGTTCTTTCCATTCCTCATACAGTTTGGCTACCAAAATCAGTTTGAAATAATTCATATCTTTGGCAGCATCAGGACGAAAATAGAATAATAATAGGATGAGAGAGCAACCATTTACCAGTTTATTATGTACGTTGGGGCAAATTTTCAGCATGGCGTGTGGTGGATTAGATAGATGCGCAGCTCCAATATTGTACTAAAGGGATTTGCATTTTAATTCACTGCACATGGCAGTAAACATTTACACTTTTTGTAAGCTGCTGGAAGCGACAAATGTTCGGCTCCAGCATGGTCCCACACTTAAATACTGAGAGAAGAAGCTATGAGTTTATTAACTCGCGTTCTTACTGTTTGCCTTGCTAACTTGGGTTAGGAAGCTCCCAGTGGAACCTGCATCCAATGGAGAAAAGACTGTTTCAGGGGCAGGCCTAGGCTTGATCCTAGCCAGGGATGGGCAGAAGGTAGATCTCCAGATGTTTTGGGCTTCAACTCCCAGAAGCCCCTGCCAGCATAGCCAATGGTCAGGAATGCTGGGAACTGAAGTCTAAAACATCTGGAGATCTACGTACTTTATGCCCACCCCTGAGGGCAGAACCGGAGCCCTGTGCAAGTCATGTGATAGGCTCTGCACAGAAAACCCAGTCAACATATGGAGGCCTGGAGCAGGATCAGCAGACATGATCCTTCCTTCCTCTCCATGCATCAGTTACCCACATATTTCATGTCATCTGCATAGGCCTCAAGCCTCAACATGCTTGCATGTACTGTTAAGTTGTTAAGGAGAGAGTTGTAGGGTGGCCATCTGTCCTATTTTACAGAGGAGAGAAGTGGCATCTTTTTGAAGGGTTCTCAGAGGACAGTCCTCTATTTGAAGGCACCCACTATTTGAAAGGCTGTCCAGACCAAGTCTGGTTTAAAGATAAAGAACCATAAGAAGGGAGAGCCGCAGGGGCCTTGAAGCTGCCCATCAGGTTAGCACCTGGACAATAGACTGAGCAGGCAAATAGGTAACCCTGTCACAGACTCCTCCACTGTGGTGAGAAATACTGTATTTCTATTTAAATTATATAGTAATTGTCTCTAAATTTTGATCTATACATATCAATTAGCACATGCAAATTGGCACCCTCTTTTATCCTCCTTTATCCTTTGTGTGTGTGTGTGTGTGTGTGTGTGTTGATGTATGTCCCCCTTTCTTTTGGCAATGCATAAGCGGCCACCCTAAGAAAGTGGGATTGCGGAGGTAGGTACCACTGTGGCTGACACATGTTCAGTAGACTGCACGGTCCCTATGCACATACAAAACGTACACGTGCAAAGTGTCTATGTGATTGAGCTCCCTGTAGCGTGGAGCTCGTTTGGGGGGGGGGGGGCTCCACTCGCCCAACCTTTCCCCCGGCTCGACTCACGTTCTCGTGAGCCAAGCCAGGGGAAGTAACTTCCAGTTTCCGGCGCTACGTTGTTTATGTAGAAAATGGCATAGGATACATTAAAAACAGCCGCGATTTGTGTAATTTTCACAACTCACGGCCTAATTTGTGCAAATCGTGGCCATTTTATGCTATTTTTAACATAAACAATGTAGAGCCGGGGACCTGGCATGTGCAGTGGGAGCACTTGGCTCCTGCGCCGCAAGTCAAGTGCTGGGCGGGTCGCCCACCCCTAAAAAGCCACCAGAATCTGTGTGTAAGTTAGGAGTTGGCATGAAATAGCTTGTGAATGCCGGCCGTGTGTGTGTGTGTGTGTGTGTGTGTGTGTGTGTGGCATGGCTGACAAACATCAAGGTTAGGGGGTCTTTCCTAGGGGGCCTCAATAAGAATGGGACATCAAAGAACATTCCAGTGACTTGAATAATCACACTTTGGGCAATATTAGACCATTGTCCTAAATGTCCTCAGAGTGATTTAAATAGTCAATAGCCCCACTGATTTTAGCTAAAGGTTGTACATAAAATTTCCAGGAGGATCCCCTCTCCTTCTGGAGTGTCATGGTCCTGATCCAAATTGGGACTGCATGTGCTCACATGAGAGTAAAATGTGAGGTAAACCTCAGTTACCCACCAAGCAAGTAGTGTAATGTGTAGTTTGGCCATCGCTGGAAGCATTATGCAAAAAATGAAGATTAGCAGTGCAATCCTATACAAGTTTACTAAGCAGTAAGTCCCACTATGTTCCCTGGGGCTGGGGCTTACTCCCAAGTACATGTGCACAGGACTACAGCCTTAATGGTGCACAATATGTATAACTGTGTGTGAAATAGTGCTTGCATTTTAGAGTAATTGTTTACGTAGCTTAGAGTTTTGGTCCATCAAATTTATATTATGCACTCAATATGGCCCATTTAGCCTGCTATCAAATGCTGCTGTGCAATAATCAGCCATATTTCTATTGAGGTATAAACTAGTAGGATACAAAAGTAAGTTTTTGGTCTAATAATACAAGTAATATTTTAGTACTGTATAAAGTGTCTCAACAGCCAGATGCTGTATAGTAATGTATTGAAAACAACAAACCCCGAGTTGGACTTAGTCATGCTTAGAGTAGATCCAATGAAATCAATAGGACAAGTTAGTCATGATGAACCTTTGGTTTCCATGGGTCTACTCTAAGCATGACTCTAAGTCTTGACTGGGTTTGCCCAACATGACAACCCATCGTGGGTTGCTATCCATGATGGTTTGTCGTGTCATGTGAGCTCAGACTGATTCCTGCAGGGTGGCTAGTTTCAGGCCAACAAGCCACCCTGACAACGCTTAGTGTGAAATCATATCTGTACAGTGCTTAGTGTGAAATCATAAATAATATAAGAAGAAAGAAAAGAGGGCAAAATGACATACGGGATGGGGTGGGGCAGGGCAGGCCTGGCCAGGCCAGGCCAGGCCTGTACTTTCAAATGTGTCGTGATAGAAAGTGGAGGAAATATTGGCTTGAACCTGTCACACAGGGTCAGTAACAGCACAATCCTATAACATGTCTATTCAGTGGTATGTCCCATTGAATTCAACAGGTATACTCCCAAGTAAGTGGGTACAGGATTGCAGCCTAATTTCACTAAGACAAATTAGTTCCCAGACGGTGGAATGAAACAATAGAATAGGTCACCTACCCAACGGCCTAACGTGAGGAGGTGTTCAGGAACGGTTGGCCATGTCTTCCCTTATAGCTGGCTTCAGGAATGGTAGACTATTACCAGAAAAACACTCTTTCTTCAATAACACGCAGATGGCAGGTTAGAAGCTTTCTGCTTCAACTCCTTATGATTAGTGAGCAAGAGGAGAGTGAGGAAGGGGCTTTACACCTCACTGCTGTGCAGGATTGGACCTCTGGCCAAACCAGCTAACAACAACTGCTGACATATGCCTTTGGAGGTGATCTGCATTTGTGTTTTTCCATTTGCTTCAGACAGTAAATACTTTTGCAAGTTTTTCACTCATCACAGGCTTTAATTGAATTGTTATAATGGTATCATTGAAAAACTTGTCACTCTCAGCTTATACCTTCAGGTGACAGCGTTGGATATTTGACAATTGGGTTTTTCTATGTAGGATGTCTGCCTGTACCGGCTTCAGCATTAATTAGTTCATTAGCTACACGGAATGGGCCTAGACTTTATGAATAAATTTAATTTCTGATTCATCAAGATTCTATTAAGCTGTCAATAAAGAATGTAGCAGTAACGTGTGAGATTCCATTAAAAGGTCATTAAGCAGGGTCTTCAGTCCTCACACAGCTTCCACTGGTGTAGCCACATCTACTTACAGGGGAGTAAGAGGTTTGAGGATTCTCCTCATATGATATCTGAATTAATAGCATATCCTCCAGAGAATTTTAGATAGTATGTTGCAAAATGGTGCTGGAACTAGGGATGTGGCCGAGCAGCCCGTCGGACAGGAGCAAGGCCCGAACTGGGCCTGCTCGTGTCCGCGCGGGCTCTACCTGCAGGCTCTCCGCAGAGCGGAGAGCCTGTCTTGTTGTCCGCTGGTCCCGTCATGTCACTTCTGGCGCGGCGGAAGTGACGCGACAGGACCCTGCTCCGTCGTGCTGGACCCCCGCACTCTGTTTTTGGTGGGGGAAACCAGGGGAACAGGGCTGTTTAAGCTCTGTTGCCCTGGTTCCCCTTGCCAAAACTGAGCGTGGGCGGGGTCCAGCCTGGATGGAGGACGCGATGGAGGCGGCGGCGGAGGCGGCAGCAGCGCGCAGGACCAGGTAGGATGGTGGGGGGGAGTGGTTCTGCAGTGGCGGCAGCGGCAGCGGGAGGGGGGTCCTCCAGCCGCTGGAACATATATATTTTTCAGGGGGGGGAGTTTCATAGATTATAGAGTTGGAAGGGGCCTACAAGGCCATCGAGTGCAACCCCCTGCTCAGTGCAGGAAACTAGAGAAGGGGTCTCCCATCCAAGTAATAACCAGGCCTGACACTACTTAGCTTTCCACACTCAGACAAGTTGAGCCAGCATAAGCCACAGGCCTTCCTAGGGATGTGCGGACCCTGGGGAGTCTGGCTTGTTTCAGCTCAACAGACTTCCTGACTGCTTCTGATTTGATGATTGGAAGTGGGCCAAGTTGGGCAGTTTTCCACGGACTTGTCTGTAAGATGGGCCGCAGTTTTTGCATTTAAAAAATAATACTAAAGAAATTTGCACAATTTGTGCAAATAGTGCGATTTGTGTGATTTGGGCAAATTGGAAGCCAGAAACGTCATAGTTCTTTTTTTTTTTTTTTTTTAAAGAAAATAACACACACATATAACTAATATAGTGCTCCCATCACCATGGGACCAAATAATACAATGACTATATAATTGTTCATTATTCCAAAAATACAACATATCTTGACAGGGTAAACTCCCTTTCCTCTTTTTTAACACATATTCCAGAAATAAACCCCAAATATCCTTGAAAATATTTTTCTTTAATTGACCCCTTTTGCATTTGATATTACAAGTCAACATGTCATTCAATGCCATATCCCATACTTCTTTATACCAATCAGTAATAGTGAAAACTTGCTGAATTTTCCATTTCCTTGCTATCATTAGTCTACCTGCCGTTAACAAGTTTATAATTAATTCTTTAACATTTTGAGGACCGATCACCTTTTCCGTTATTGATAGCAAAGCTAGTTTAGGACAAACCTCTAAATCAGCTCCAACAATTTCTGATATTTCCTCAAAAATCATTTTCCAAAAATCCATTACATTTTTACAACTCCACCACATATGAGCATATGTACCCAACTCCTGACATCCTCGCCAACACATTGGAGAACATTTATTATCTATTCTATTTAATCTCACCGGAGTCAAATACCATCTCCAAATTAGCTTATAAAAATTCTCTTTAATTCTTATAGCCATATTTTTCAATATTCGCCTATCCCAAATCTTGTTCCACTCGTCCTTTGATATTTCCTCTTCAAACTCTGTATCCCAAACTATTTTAAGATTTTCTGCTTGCTCTTCTGATTTCTGCAACATTTTATATAACATCTTTGTAAGACCCCTAGCTGATGCATTTGAAACGTCATAGTTCTGGCATAATTTGTGGAAATCATGCTGGAACTGCATAGTTTTCAGCTTCCAATTTGCCCAAATAGCATAATTTGCACAAATTTCCATAGTGTTTTTGTTTTTTTAAAACCACTGCCCGCCTTAGAGACGGAAGTCCGTGAGCTGGCTCAAGTCACACAACAGTGAGTCTGCACCAGTGTGGGGCTAATGAACCAGAATCCAGGAGGCTGAATCCTATATCAGGTTCCTCATGCATCCCTAGTTCATACCACAAAAAATGTAGCGATCTTCCATCAGTTAGTTTGTTTGGCAGCAACTCTGAAGCCATGTTAACATTCACCGCATCATTTTCATTTATTGACATTTATACATCCAGTCTCTTCCTTTGAATGGAGATTGTGATGATGACAGAGTACAAATGGTAATAGATATATCTGGATGGGATAACTTTAAAACTATATCCGATATCACTAACATCTCAGCAATTCACCCAGGCAAATATTTTCTCTATAGAAAATAAAATAAAATAAGGATGTCATGTAAAGGAAATGTTTTACTATAATCATCTTTCCAATTGCTGTGATACTTACAAACACCCTGTGTGCCTAAAGAAGGCTGATGTAATTTTCTTTTATTTAAGGGTTGCTGAAATGAAAGCTGCCATTGTTTCTCTGATTATTTCTGCTCCTCTTGAAATGACTGTGGTCTTGGGTCTTGATGAGTAGCGGACATTTCTAGTTCATAGGCACTTTCCTAGCCTTTGATTTAAAGTTTGTACAGGCCAAGATCTCTTATTTTGCTCTTGGACAGATTACTTGTGAAAACCTACGCAAAGGTTTCTGGAATGCAGAGAAATGTCATGTGGGTAAATAAAGAATTCACCGCCATTAGCTATTTTTCTCTTTTATAAATGCTTCTTCCCTCGGGCCTAGAATGAACTAAGCAACCTGTGCTTCCATTAGCCCAGTGGTTTTTCAAATAGTGTTGCAGAGAACTCTGGGATTCCTCAGAAGCTTATCAGGGGTTCTTAAATGAGATCAGGAACGGCAAAACAGCTTCCCCAAATACATCCATGGCCAGAAAAATGGGTGGGGGATTCCAGCACTTTTCCAGGGGGGATTCAAGGGTAGGTCAAAATTCAGTACTGTTACCAGAGCACCTCCCAATAACTGCTGGCTAGTCATTACCATTGCTTCCTGAAAAGCTCCCCAGCAGAGCGATGCTATGTGATGCTGTAGCACAGGGGTGGGCAACTTGTGGCCCTCCAGATGTTTTGGTCTACAACTCCCATCAGCCCTAGCTGGCATAGCCAATGGTGAGGAATGATGGGCGTTGTAGACCAATTTGGAGCATCACAAGGTGCCTACATCTGTTGTAGCATCACTCTAGCAGGGGTTTCTAGAAAAAGGGTAATCATCATCATCATCATCATCATCATCATAATCAGGCATTCGATATTTAACTGTTCAAAATAGCACATGGGGGGTGATTGTCACCTGTAGGCTTAGTTTTATTAACTTTTGGTATTGTTATTTTAAACTGTGTTTTAAAATTTGGTTTTAAACTTTTTAATTACATTGTTTTTATTGTTGGTTTTTATGTAGATTTTATTATATGAATTGTTGTGAACCACCCAGAGAGCTTCGGCTGTGGGGCGGTATAGAAATGAAAATCATCATCATCATCATCATCATCATCATCATCATCATCATCATCGAGTTGCTTTATGCCCCCACCCCAAACAGGCATTTTCTTCCAATCTCCCTATTGGTTTCAGTGGAAACACAATCAAATTTGTGTAATTGCGGGAAAGTTTTTTAGAAAATGAAAATAAATTATTAGTTAAAAATAAAATAAGACAATTTTCTGGTTGCTGCATGCAAAGAATTCCAACACCTATGTTCCAAAAGCCAGATTTCCCACCGGAATTAAACTGGAGTGGGCCAGATGTTGGAACCCTGGAATAATGATGGAACAGAACTGTTCTGTTCTGCTGATCCCTGGTCACCATGTCAGTTGCTCTGATCCATGTGGAAGGAAGAATGGGATAGTAATTTAATGTATCACCACTAGAGTGCTTGCATTTCATTTCTATCATGCAAAATAAACCCTGATCAGAAGGATAACATTAAAATCAAATTTGTGGTTGTTCATGCATAGTTCAGTGCCAATCTCAGATTCCCCTGGCCCCCAATGAGACAACAGAAGGCTGTCTCTTCCATATTGCCTACAATCCTGCTAAGCTCAGGGCCACCATTTATTCATTTATTTGATTAGTACCGCACTTTACCAAAAATGGCACTGAAGGTGGCTTACAATTGCTAATAAAACTTGATAAAAACAATGCTAAGCAAATATTTATTTATTTATTTATTAGATTTATACCCCACCTTTTTTCCTGCAAGGAACCCAAGGCGGCTTACATAATCCTCCTCCTCCTCTCCATTTTATCCTCACAACAACCCTGTGAGGTAGGTTAGGCTGAGAGTCAGTGACTGGCCCAAAGTCCCCCAGTGAGTTTCATGGCTGAGTGGGGACTAGAACCCGGATCTCCCGAGTCCCAGTCCAACACTCTCACCACTACGCCACACTGGCTCATTAATACATTAAAACACAATTAAAAACACAGCAGTAACAGAGTAAAAACGGCATCCAGCTCAGCAGAGCTGCTCACACAGCAAAGGCCCGCTTGAATAAAGCAGTCTTTGCCTGTTGGCAGAAGGACAACAGAGAGGTAGCGAATCTAGTCTCCCTTGGCAGGGAGTTCCACAGCCAGGGAGTGACTACTGAGAAGTGCCCATACAATTCTGCATGTTTACTCAGAAGTAAGTCTCACCGAGTTCAGTGAGACACACTCCCTCAAAAGTGTACATAAGTGTCTGTGAAGGTCTTATTAAAAGAAAGTTGCAAATCTATTTTAAAAAGTGTAAAAATAATAAGTTCTGGTTGTGGTGGGATACAGTACTCAAATAACTAACTAGTTGACCCTCGCGATGCAAAAAAAGGTCTGGCACCATTCTCATCACCAGGGTGACTCTCTGTACCGGGGTTCCTCCTGTCTGGAAAATCAGGGATCTAAATCATGCAGAGAGCCTCCCCAGACAAAGGAGCCCCCCCTACTGCAGACAATTGCCCTCTATACATGGAGGACACCAAGAATGGTGACAGAGGGGGCGGAGCTCATGTGCTCATCCCTGCTCCTCCTCCTTGCCTACAGAGACTACACCAGGGGTGTTGAACCTCTTTTAGCCCGAGGGCCGAATTCCATTTCAGAGAAGCTCTCGGGGGCCACATTCCAGTGGTTGGTGGGGCTGAAGGCAAAAGGGGTGGGGACAAAAAGACCAGTATGTTTTACCTTAAAGCTCTTACTGTCAGTAGCTCAGCCTTAGGAGGGGCATTTCAGCCTTTTAGAACTGGTGTGGGAAAACTGCATCAGATCTGGGAAACCACCAGACAATTGGTGGTTGGGGCCAGAGGAAGGGGATGTGACCATCTGGGGAACCCTGGAAGGCTGGTTTGGGACCCCAGGCAGGCCAGATTCTGTACTCCTGGACTACACACTTTTCAAAAGCCTGAAGAGGCTTAAAAGTGAACTTGTCAAGAATTTAAGAGCAGGGTGGGGAAAGAGAACACAGAGAAAGAGAATACAGTGGCTTATTCAAGTGTTTTCTTCCATATTTTATTTATTTATTTTATTGCATTTATACCCCGCTCTTCAGCCAGAAAAGGCTCCCAGAGTGGCTTACAAAGATGAATGATAAGACAGTCCCTGCCCTCAGGCTCACAGTCTAAAAGACATGACACAAAAGGAAAAGGGATTGGGAGGGAGGAGGAAGAATGCAAAACTCAGGCACCAGTTCTTAGTTAAAAAGGTTCTTATAGGTTTTTCTTTCTTTTTTCTTTTTCTTTTGGCAGGGAAGGGCAAAACAAGCTCCCTGCAGCTGCTCCCTCTCCAGCTGATGTATGGGTCCAGGTTGGTCTCCCACTTGCTCTGATGTTACTCCTGGGAGGCAGGGGGTGTAGCCTCCAGTGGCCCTTGGTTCTCTGGCCGATGGATGAGGCCAGAGTCTGCCGCCCCAGGGAACTGTCAGTTGGAGCTGTGTGTTCCTTCCGGCAAGGAGGGGTGACGCGAGCTCCCTGCAGCTGCTCCCTCTCCGGCTGATGTATGGGGCCAGGTTGGTCTCCCCCTTGCTGTGATATACCTCCCTCCATGATCTGAGATTCAGAAATGATGCTTTTCTTTGGGTGCCACCACTTTCTGAGGTAACACAGGCCATTCTGAGTCTGAGGTAAATGGGCCTTTTCTCTAGTGATGGTTTGTGGAATTACCTTCTAAAGGAGATCTGTTCCGTTTGTCCCTTTATTTAGGTGGGCTATGTAAACGTTATTTCATCAGATTTTTGTGCTGTCAGCTGTTGGGAACTGAAATGGTTAAACATTGCCTCTTGTTCTATAATACTTGTGTCTGCCTTATTGATTGTGCAGTCTTTCATTTATTTATAAAATTATGGGTGACCTTTTGAGCCTGAATAGGGGCTCCAAGGTGACTTACAATTAACTTGAACCCTTGGGTGTTTGTGTTTTATATTATTTTATTATTGTTCTAAGCTGCTTTGAGAACCCTTTTCAGAAAAGCAGGATGCAAATAAATAAACTCTAGACATCTGCATATTGAATCAAAAACCAAAACGAAGTGACTTCAGGAACCTAAACCTAGGGGCTGGTGCTACAGGAGGTATTTTCTATCAACTGAGAGTCAGTCAGGAGGTATGTAAAACATTGTCTTTTAAAAATTATTAAACTAATGTAACCTCCTCTATTCTGTGCCCCTCCTGCTCTCTCTCTCTCTCTCTCTCTCTCTCTCTCTCTCTCTCTGCTATTCTCACTTTCTGGTTAATGTTACTTCACAGTGCTATCCTATGACTGTCTACTTGGGAAGTAAACTCCATTGAGATTCCATTAAGATTACAACATCAATCTGTGTTTCTTCCCCATGTGTCACTGAGTCAATCCTCCTGCCTGCTTCCCAAACTCCCTGACTTGGCTCCATCTACACTGACGCAATGAGTAACTGGGATTGAGAATCCTTGACGAAGCCTTGACGTTAGTTAGATCAAAGGGTTCCAATTCCCTCCTTTCTTCTTGATACTTGCAAAGGTTATAAAGAGCTATAGTTTCTGTAACTAAGGGCCAAACTAAGCCATGACAGTGGCACTGGGTAGTGTGTTTTAATACAGAACTGTTCCAATCATACAGAAAGAAGTGGGGGGAGCCTTGGGGGAAGAGCCCGAGGAGCTTTGCCTGCAGAAAGTCCTAAAGATCCCTGTCTTGAACCCTGGAGAGCTTCTGCCAGTCAGTGTAGATGAGGTGCCCTCCAGATCTTTTGGAGTGCAATTCCCAGAATCCCTGACAATTAGCTATGCTGGCTTGCAGGACCGGTGCAGGGCAGTTTGGCGCCCTAGGCAAAGTTATATTTAGCGCCCCCCCTCTCGTGCCGGGGGGGGGGCTCCAGAGCAAAGCAGCCGGGAAATGCCCTGACTGGGGACCAGCCTCCCCCCACGCCCCCAACCACAAGGCAGGAGCGTGCCTGCCACGTTCATGGAAGAGATCCAGGCAAATCGAGGCAGCAATGGCCGCGCGGTAGGACAGCAAAAGGGCGGCTGTGGGGAGCTGCAAACTGAACTGCGAGCGGGGTGGGGTGGGGGTCACTGGGGCGTCTCTGCCAGATTTCCTTCGGGGTCTTAAGGCCCGCCCAGGCCAGTTCGGCGGATGAAAATGGAGAGGGGCGGAGGACAGGCAGTTGCGGGAAAGAAGGCTGGGGGCGAAAGGGAAACGGGGCGGGGACACTTTGATTTGAGCCGCGGAACCTGCTTCCAACGTCCAGCGTGCTCAGCCTTGGGCCCCGGGGACCCGCCAGCTCACGGGAAACATCCGCGTGCCTGTGAGCATGTGCAAAGCGCCCCTTCCCTCTGAGGAGCCATGAGCATCCCCGACTGGAAAGGCTTCCCAGGGAGGCGTGGCATAAGCTGCCTCCGGAGCCGGTCCCCGTCCGTCTCCCACACTCACTCACCTGAGCAGGGCGTCCAGCAGGAGCCACTGCGCTCGCATCCCTCAGCCGCGCGGCGTCCCCTGCCGGCGAGGGGGGCGGGGGCGGGTGGGCGGCAAGAGTCGCGGCGGTGGCATGAAAAAATGAAGATAAAACGAAAACCCTACGTGGCATTAAAATAACTTGATATTTCGGATCAATTTTAGATAACTAATACACATTTTTGCGCAGTATTTTTTTTCAAGCCGTTTCTGGCGCCCTCTTTAGCTCGGCGCCCTAGGCAACCGCCTAGTTGGCCTAATGGTAGCGCCGGCACTGCTGGCTTGGGCTTCCGGGAGTTGTAGTCCAGCACATATGGAGGGCACCAGGTTGCCCTCCCCCTCATACTGAGGTAGATGGGCCAATGGTCTGACTTGGTATAATTTATTTAGTTATTACATTTCTATACCACGCAATAGCCAAATCTGTCTGGACAGTCCACAACAAGGCAGAACTTCTTGCCTCAGTATAAAGTATTCCTATGTTCTTTTGGGCAGACGGGTATGGCTAATTTTAACTGCAAAATGAGTGTAGAGGGGGCCCCAATCTTCTCTCCTCAACAGAGCTCCAGTACCAGAAATAGCTCCAGTCCTATGATAAATGGCTGGGTAAAAGAATGCCCTCCTACCTTTGTGGCCCCACCTGAAGCCTGCAAAACTGGGAGGGCATTTTCATTGGTTTTCATGCTGCAGCATTGTTTCAATTGAGGCATTGTGGGGGAACATGGCAGCCCACCTGGCCATTGATTGAGAGAGCTCTGCACAGCTTGCAGCAGCAGGGAAACTTTGGCTAAAACAAGAAAGGAGGGAAGATGCTGCTGCTGCTGCTTTTACCTCCCGCCCTTAAAAACTTTGGGACTTTCTCCTGCCCCTATCCTCTTTTGCCGTCCCTGCCCCCCAAAGAAAATTAATCACCCCACTCCCTCAAAATAAACTGGAAAAGTTTCCCGTGTACTGTTTAGCTCAGCCCTAATTTATATTCATTAAAAGGTGGCAAATGCATGGTTTGCTACCATATATACAGACCTAGAGCAGGACCTGTTCTCTGTGGGGGCTGTAATATGTGCAGTAGTTCCAAAGTGTCGGTTGCCTGCATTGCGTGGAGTATCTCTGTGCCACAACTGGATATTCTTAGTGGAGATTTGTGGTGATGTGCAGTGGTGACATCAGGGGAGAAGCCAGGGCCCCCCACTCAGCAGAATGAGCAAGAGGGCCCCCAAACACAGTAGGGCAGGCCTGTCACATTTTGAAGTAAGTGAAGAAACACACATCACCATCTAAAGAGCACCCTCCCCGTAAGCCAGAGTATAAAATTACCTAACTACACTACTGGTTGTGTGGATCAAATAGCTTCCATGCCCTTGCACAAATGAACTATTCCTTATGTTGAGATTATGGATCCATCTAAGCAGATGTCGAACTTGATCAACCGCTTCTACAGCCCCTTTCATATATTCTGTGGGCTCCTTCCAACTCTATGATCTATGAAATCTATGTAAACAACAAAGCAACAGGAAGCTCTTCTCTTGACCTATGTATTCTTTTGAATGTGTGAACCCACACAGGTTGGGTCCCCCCTGCCACCCGCCGCCACAGCTTTGTGTCTTCATAAGAGTCCCAAATGTCTGAAAAGGGTTTAGGAAGGAAAGCTGTACAATATGCATGTTTTCCTTCCTTCCTTCCTTCCTTCCTTTCTTTCTTTCTTTCTTTCTTTCTTCTCCTTTTCTTTTTAAAGCAAAGTTTCATAAACTGTTCTTTGGTGGGTTGTGTGAGAATATCTAGTATGAAGTGGGCAGAGAGATAATTCCTAAGTATAGATTTCAATATCTAGTTTTCTTTGCTCTAGAAGAGCATTCTCTAACCTGGTGCCCTCCAGATGTGTTGGACTACAACTCCCATCAGCCCCAGCCAGGATGATCAATGGTCAGGGTTGATGAGAGTTGTACTTCAAGACATCTTGAGGTCACCAGGTTGGGAAAGGCTGCTCTAGAGTAATAATTTTTTAATCTATGTAGCACATGTACATCAGTGATTTAATTCATTGCCTTCACCCATAGATGGCACTAGTAATTGCTTTCTTTTATTATATTTACTATACATAATTTGTTCAGCATTCTGTTTTGCTGTGATAGTATGGGACAGAAACAAGCGTGAATTCTTTTTCTTTCTTTGTGTGACTCTATAATCTGCCAAAGAATTTATATTAGCCCTTGCTGATATACTGTCATTTATGTTTAGAATAAAACTTCTTAGCCACAGTCCATTCCTCTGCACAGGATCTCACTTTGTCAATAACAATTTTGTACAAGTGTGAGATTGGCTGAGAGTCTGCTGAAACAAAAGATACTTGTAAGGTTCAGCTGGGAGCAAAAGCCAGAATGGAGTTCTGGTATAAGATATCTGAGTGGGGAAACTCATAATATTGCTCATGATGTGGCCTGGATCATCATGCATTTTTATGCTTCACATAATTGATAGTAAAAATTACTCCTCTCCTCTATTGTCCTTGGATTATACACATGCTACCTGGACACTGTGGTTCATAGCCTTTCCATCATAATAATTTCATCATAATAATTTATATAGCACCATCTCTGTCCATGGTGCATTACAGAATAACATGAACAAAAACACACACAAAAGTCCCTGTCCAGAGGGGCTTATCATCCAAATTTTGAAAATGTGGGAGATAGCAAAAGGATGGTGGGTAAGGAAGGGGAGAGGCAAGAATAATACAGAAAGAAACGGGTGTGAGACTAAGGCTTCAATCCAATATACGCTCATCTGAGAGTAAATCCCATTGAACACAATAGAGGATTACTTCTGAGTAGACATGTCTAGAATTTATTTCATTTATTTATTATATTTATATCCTGCCTTTTTTCCTGCAAGGACCCCAAGGTGGCTCACATGATTCTCCTCTTCCTCTCTGTTTTACCTTCATAACAACCTACCTGTGAGGTAGGTTAGGCTGAGAGTCAGTGACTGGCCCAAAGTCACCCAGTGAGTTTCATGGCCGAGCGGGGACTACAAACCAGGTCTCCCAAGCCCCAGCCCAGCACTCTAACCACTACACCACACTGGCTTTCTAAGAATTGCATGGTTAGAGACAAACTACACATTCAAATAGCTGGTTTTGCCCTCCTAACAGTGTACCACTTCTGAATAGAGGCAGAAGATTTTATGTTTACACATTGTGAAGAGAAAGCCATAGCCCACACACACACACACACACACACACACATATGCACACATACCGCAAGATAGCATCAGACACCCAAGAATCACAATAGGAGTCATTAACATGCCCCCTGGCAAGTCCCTGGTCTGGCAGCCAAAGGAGCTGTGGAATATTCATTCCCAGGTGTTGGATAGAAGAAAGGAACAGCCAAAGACTCCTAGGTGCCGGGCAAACAAGAAAAACCAGTCGTGCCAGGAGGGGGCATGACAAGAAGGAGGGGGCCCAACAGAGGGTATAAAGCCCAGGGTCAGTGGCGGGAAAAGGGTTGTTGGTCGTGAGGCAGCAAGCTGCAAGGTCCATGGCTCAGGTCAAACCACCTTCAACCCTGGGGGAGCTCCCAGTGAACAACGCTAACATAGAACAGCCCTTTTGGAGTTAAGCGGCTTTTTAGGAACAAGGCATTTCCAGGTACGGCTGTCTGTATTGCTTTTGCGGCTCGCTACCAGCTCAATTGTAGGTGTGTGCTTAGCGTGGTGCTTTGTATATGTTCTGTTACGCTCCATTAAACTCTGTTTACCCATAACAGTGTAGTAGCGTCCATTCAAAACTCGGTCTCCTTGCTTTGCCTGTGTTATAATTGGTCGCGGCTTCTGCCAGAGAGCTGCGTACCGCTGATAGAGGGCTATCCGAGTCCGGGTTAACCCCTGAGTGGCCGAACCCGCCAAGAAGGACAGTTGCAGTCTTTCTCCACACACATGCTTTCCGCTTCAACAAAACAAACCTTGCATATAGAAAATGAGAACAGTGGGGCAAAGGCTAGTAGAAACACAACTCCCTGCTAGTTCCCTCGGCAGGGAGTGTCTGGTAGGGAGAGCAATCAAACATGCCCCCATTTACAGTTGTCTCTGGTACAGTGCTAGGATGGCAGGGTCACATGATTTATCTCAATACGTAGATATATTCTGAAAGAAGAGTAGCCAGAGTTTTAATTACCTTACCAACTTGTCACTGAGGTCATCGAAGGACATTCTCCTGCTGGTTCCACATGGACCTATGGCCCACTTGGAGTCCACCCGGAGAAGAGCCTTTAGTGTGGCGGCTCCACTTCTATGGAATTCCCTGCCTCTGGAGTTCAGGCAGGCTCTGACATTGTGTTGTTTTCAGCACCTGCTGAAGACATCTTTGTTCCCGGAAGCCTTCCTTGCTGACCAGCCACAGTTTTAATGTTATTCTGTTTGTTAATGCATTGTTTTTATTCTTTCACCTGTTTTATCTTTTTATTGATCGCCACTGTGGAATTTGTCTAGATATGGAGTAGTATACAAATGCTATAAATAAATAAATAAATAACTCTCCATATTTCCTTCAAAGTAGGTGAATTAATAGGCAATGTTTACACGGGCATCTACTACTCCCATATGTATCTTCTTGTGCTCTTCTGAACATTTTCTGGGGATGTCCCACTCCTTGTGTTACCGCCTTTGGAGTGAGGCCAGCTGGGCTTTTCCCACTGTGGTACCACATTTGTGGTACTTCCTTTCTCAAGAGGCTTGTCTGGCTCAACATTTTTCTTTTCTTTCTTAGCAGAATTGCTATACCGCTTCTCATATGCACAAATTCTAAAGTGGTTCACAACAGCACCATAAAACAATAGAACAATACAATAAGTACACAATAATACAATACAGATAGTTCAAAAGAGCTCATGGAAGGCAGTGGTGAGGCAGTGGTGAGACCCTTGCTGAAAAAGCCCTCCTTGAACCCCACAATATTAGACAATTACTGGCCAGTCTCCAATATTCCATTTCTGGGCAAGGTACTTGGAGCGCGTGGTGGCCTCCAACTCCAGGGATTCCTGAATGAGACGGATTGTCTAGAACCATTTCAATCTGGTTTCAGACCTGGTTATGGGACAGAAACAGCTTTGGTCGCCTTGGTAGATGACCTACGCCAGGAACTAGACAGGGTGTGTGTCCCTCTTGGTTCTGCTGGACCTCTCAGCTGCTTTCGATACCATCAACCATGGTATCCTTCTGGGCTGCCTTGCTGGGATGGAACTGGGAGGCACTGTTTTACAGTGGCTCTATTCCTTCCTGGAGGGGTGGACCCAGAAGGTGGTGCTGGGCAGGCCCGGTGCAAGGCAGTTTGGTGCTCTAGGCAAGATCAGATATTTAGCGCCCCCCCCTTCCCACTTGAGCCCTCCCTCCCTCCAGCCCTATGCCCATTATGAAATAAATTTCCCTCCCTGGGAACTGCCGAGCCCCATAGAAAAACTTTGTGGACTTTGAGACTTTTCCTTTGTGTTCACGAGGAAAGCAAAGAGGCAACATCAGCCCAGCTATGCCAGGAACTCCCAAGGGCCTTCTCCTACTCCATATATATGTAAAAGCCTGTCTCCTCCTGCAGGCAGCACAAGGGATATGAAAAAAGGATGTGAGAGAGGTGTGGTGGCGCTACCTGTGAGGAATAGAGACAAAAGGGCGTCTTGCAGCCTGTCCTACCTCGCAGGGTGGAGGTGCAGAGAGACCGGTTTGACTCGTACACCTTCTGGGTTGCAGGGGGGGGGGATGCATGTAGTAGAAACATAGCAAAGAGAGAGCCCGTGGATCATCTGGTTCAAATTTAGGAGGGGATTTACGAAACTTGCTACTTCCCCTCCTCTCTCTATCACTTTGTTGCAATATTTCTTTATCAGAATAATGTATATTATCCTGTCTTTCCCTTTACCAGCCTAGTGCTCAAGGCAGACAACAATATTCAGAGTACAGTAAAGAAAACATCAACAGCTCAGGGCACAATCCTAAACACGTTGAGGCAGAAAAAAGTCCTGCAACTCCCAGCATTCACCAGCCAGCATGGCTGGCTGTTGGAACGCTGGGAGTTGTGGGGCTTTTTTCTACCTCAACGTGCATAGGATTGCGCATGGCTGGCTGGGGAATGCTGGGAGTTGTAGGATTCCCCCCCCTCCAAACACGCATAGGATTGCATCCTAAAACCATTTAAAACCAAAACACAGAAACAGCATGGTAAATAATTAAAACATTGGAGCCCCAGCTAGCTTAAAATACCTTTCCCTCCCTCCCTGGTTGCTGGAAATAACTGCTTTCAGGGGACCTTGAGCTGAGGAACCTGAGGCTCACGCGAGGGAGGGAAGGCGAAGGAGGTGTTTGCAGGTGCATCCTTGAGAGGGAAGGCGAAGGAGGTGTTTGCAGGTGCATCCTTGAGAGGGAAGGCGAAGGAGGTGTTTGCAGGTGCATCCTTACAGCCGCCCACCAGCCTCCCATCATTGGCCCATGCCCGCCTCCCCTCCTCCAGTCTGTAGCCTTCTCTGCCTCTTTTGATGCTGGTTCTGAGGAGGAGCCTGCCTGCTGCTGTTCCTGGTAACGAGCTGGAGGAGAGAGAGGGAGGGGTGCACTTCTTTCGCCTTCCCTTCCTGGCCACAGGACATGATTGGTAAAACAAACTTGGTAAAATACGTGATGTATTTTTTTCCCCCAAGGCATTTCTGGCGCCTCCTTTAGCCCGGCGCCCTAGGCAGCCGCCTAGTTGGCCTAATGGTAGCACCGGCCCTGGTGCTGGGGGACTTCTGTACTGTTCAACTCCCTGGCCGTTAGCCTGTGGAGTTCCTCAGGGTTCTGTCTTGTCCCCCATACTATTTAACATATACATGAAGCCATTGGGAGAGGTTGTCCAGTATTTTGGGGTTTGGTCATCAGTATACTGATGACACCCAGCTCTATTTCTCCTTTCCATCTAATTCCAAGGAATCTGTTGCTGTGCTAAACCGGTGTCTGTCAGTAGTAATGGACTGGATGAGGGCAAACAAATTGAAGCTTAATCCAGACAAGACAGAGGTGCTCTTGGTCAGTCAGAAGGCAGATCAAGGAATAGGGATTCAGCTTGTGTTGGATGGGGTTACACTCCCCCTGAAGACACAGGTTCGCAGCTTGGGTGTACTTCTGGATTCAGCCCTGAACCTGGATGCCCAGGTTTCGGTGGTGGCCAGGAGTGCATTTGCACAGTTAAAGCTAGTGCGCCAGCTGCACCCGTTTCTGGAGATGTCTGATTTGGCCATAGTGGCACATGCCTTAGTTACATTCCGTTTGGATTACTGTAACGTGCTCTATATGGGGCTGCCTCAGAAGAGTGTTCGGAAACTTCAGCTGGTTCAAAGAGCTGCTGCCAGACTATTGACTGGGGCTGGCTACAGGGAGCACACAACTCCTCTGTTACAACAGCTTCACTGGCTCCCAGTCTGTTTCCGGGCACAATTCAGTGCTGGTTATGACCTATAAAGCCCTATATGGCTTGGGTCCAGGTTATCTGAAAGACTGTATTCTCCCCTACGAACCTGCCCATACCCTGAGATCTTCAGGGGAGGCCCTTCTCTTGGTTCTGCCACTATCACAGGCACGCCTGCAGGAACTCATCAGAGGGCCTTCTCGGTGGTTGCCCCGATGCTCTGGAATTCCCTTTTCAGGGAGGCTAGAATGGGGCCCTCCCAGGTATGCTTCCAGAGGCAGGCAAAAACTTTTTTGTTCCAGCAGGCCTTTGGGAATAGCCTGGACCTGTGAGAATGTGATGGATTCCACATTTATATTGTTACTGTTGTTTTAACTTTGATATTTTTATATAATTTTAATATTATAGCTAATTTAATTATATTTTTAATTTTTGTATATTTCTATTTACAGTATATATTTTAATTGTACAAATTTTAATGTTGTAATACCGCCTTGAGTCCCAGTATTGGGAAAAAGGCAGGATATAAATAAATATAATAATTATAATAATAATGGAAAGCCAATGTTGAGCCTGACATACTGCAGTGGGGAGATCTTTCCATAGGGCGGGTGCTGCCAGCCACAGAGAAGGATGCAAAGACGTCCCTCTTTCAGAGAGGATTCCATATGGTCTGCTGTTACTCTTAAAATGTGTTATTAGTGTTATAGTTTCATTGGTATTGGTTTTGCTTTATTAATTTGTAGCCTGCCTTGAATCTATGTATTAGAGAATGATGGGTAAGAAATGGAATAATAATAATAATAATAATAATAATAATAATAATAATAGCGTTGTTGTTTTTGTATTTTATTTCATTTCTATACCTACCCATAGCTGAAGCTCTCCCAGGGGTTTACAACAATTCATAAAATACAATGAAATACATTATAAAATACAAATAACAATAAAAGACATCATAAAATTTCATTGCGGAAGTTTAAAAACTGGATTTTAAAATGACTTCAATAACTAAGGACGCAATCCTATGTCCCTCTGATCTTGTCTGGGGGGACAGGATTGGGGCTGGAAGGGGCCGTTACCTTGGAAATACTTTCCAAGGTTGCAGCGCTGCAGAGCAGCAGCCCCCCCGCCCCCGTAGCCAGCGTGGTTATTTCCGTGCCAGAAGGAAACCGCAGGGAACTGAGGACAGAGGACCGTGTTTGGCTCCGGCGTGGGGGGGGCATTCCTGGGGGCAGGGAGGGGAGGGGCAAGGCTCCACCGGATTTCAAGAATCCAGGTAGTACCCCAGCCTCTCCTCCTTGTGAGAAGAGGTAAAACATCTAGAGGACGAAAATCGGCTGTCTAGATGTTTTTGAGGGCGGAAGGAGCACATAGGATATCCTATCTGCTGCGCTCCTCCCGCCCTCAATTGGATGCCCGTAATCCTCCGACTCCGAGTTCAGAGGGTTACGGGCAGCCTCATAGGATTGCGCTGTAAAACAAGTTAATACAACTAAGCCTGCAGCTGACATAAACGTAGTAGTAGTAATAGTACAGTAATACCTTGGATTGCAAGTAACTTGGTTTGAGAGTGTTTTGCAAGACAAGCAAATTTTAAAATGTTTATTAATTTTTTTTTTACTTGATATACAAGCGACGTCTTGCAATACAAGTACTGTAGTATGGCTTAAATTAAACATCTCTGTACAAATTTTTTTGGGGGGGATTTCGTTTTGATATAAGAGTGTTTTGGATTACAAGCACGTTTCCGGAATGAATTATGCTCTCAATCCAAGGCATGACTGTAGTAAAATAGATGAAAAGAGTTCCTCAGAGTGTTTAACCATGTTCTGTAAACCAGGAACTACCAAATTAAAGGCTGATCTCTATATTTTAAGACTTGATAGATATCTGTTTACCTCACAGCTGGCCGAAGTGCAATAAAATGTTGCTTATGTTATTAATATCATGTAGCATTGAGAAAAACTGTAATGTAAAAGGTAGCAGATTTATTTTAGGGTTGAGTGTGTGTGTGTGTGTGGGGGGGGGGGAATCCTGTCCTCCTATTTAATCCTTTGAAATCTGTGTTGGGTCTGTTGCATTTTGTCAAGAACAGGCAACTGGCCTGCAAATAATTGCTGGATTTTATATTTTCAAAAATGGGGGAATCCGTCATTATTACATGTTTGTCTCAACAGTCCTAGGTGTAACCTGAAACCTGCAAGACACCTAGTCGAGCCCAAGGGCATAATCCTATGTTTAGACAGAAAAAAAGCCCTACAACTCCCAGCATGCCCCAGACAATATGGCTGCTTGGGGAAGGCTGGGAAATGTAGGCCTTTTTTCTGTCTAAACATACATAGGATTGCACCTTAATCCACTTAAATCTGTGATGCTTCATTTCATCCTATGAATCTGACCATGCATACTTCATGACTTCAGTATCGCCAGCCTCTCCACGTCCGACTTCTTCCCCCCTCCCTTATGTAACATCTTGCCTAATAAAGAGCAAGATGCCCAGAATTTTGTGCATATTTGTTTGTCCTAATAAAGGTATTGTCTGACTGTGGATTTTGGAATATTTCTAAACTCTGGGAAAGCTGATCAAATGTCCTTGGAATTGGCCTATGAGTGGACTCCATAAACCACCATCTGCAACGTGCGTCACAACAATATTATGCACGGTGACAACTTATCAAGCTCCTTTTGTATCCAGTGTCAGGGTTCGGAAGCATAGCCCATATTTATTTCAGAGGAAAAGCTTAGCTCTTCTTGTTTCGGCTGCTCTGATCAACTGCTATTTCATATTTATAGCTCTCTCTTGCGCTCTCTCTCTTGCTCTGTGTGTGTGTGTGGTATTTTAAAATGTATGCTTTATATGATTTTATATTGTTTTTAATATTTCTTGTTAGCCACATTGGAGACTTTTAACTGAAAGGTGAATGTTGCTGTTTTTTGAAACAAATATTTTAATAAATAGATTTAAAACAAAGACAGACCTGTGGCCCGGGAAAGTGCAATATATGGGAGCTACCTGGGTTGCCCCTTGTGTGTATAGTGCCTTCATTGCATAGCAACATGGCAGTGTACACTGAAGTAGGCTTAATAGGGTGGCGATGTGTTCTGCTTTGCAGAGGACCACCTTCTATTTGAACATGTCCTCTATTTGAAGGGCTGGCCAGTCCAAGGCTGGTTTAATGATAAGGAACCATGAGAGAAACTTGAAGGGACCTTGAAGTTGCTCATCAACAGTTAATACTTGGAGAACAGACGGAGCAGGCATACAGGTCACCTGATCACAGCCCCCCCCCCCACACACAATGTGAGTGAGATCTGTTGCAGTTCTCTTTAAATTCTAGTAATTATTTCATAAACTTGCATTTATACATATAAGATAGCACATGCAAATTCTATGCAGATCTGTGTCCCCTTTTGTCCTCTTTTTTGGCGATGCCTACTTGGCCAGCTTAGGTAGGCACTGGAGCTTGCTCTACGTATCAGTATGTCATGTAGATTCTTAGAAGGCCCAGCAGTTCTTTAATTCTATGAAATATATGGTTTCATGATATGTTATCATTTTCTCCTCGTGTGTAATATTTTAATCTAACAACTGCTATCCTAATCCAGAGCCTGTGTACTTGGATGCACACAAAATGCTCGTGTGTATGCAGATTTCCCCTACGTACTTTGATGGAGGGCAGAGCTCCTCACACATCACTTTGTGGAGCTCAGTCTGATGCACTGGTGCATCTGTGACCGAAGGGGTAACTGCAGCCAAACCCTGGCTGGAAGCTTGTAATTTGGGATCAATCTGAAAACAATGCCTTTATTTTCTAAGGGCACAATCCTATGCATATTTAGAGAAAAATATCCTACAACTCCCAGCATGCCCCAGCCAGCCATGCACCCTAAAGATGTTTGTTGAGGCAAATACCCCTGTGGAATAAAGGGTCCACCTTTTAGCTAGCAGTATAACCAAAAAGGGAAGACTCCTCTGGCACCTACTGGGATATGATCTAGCTATAACTTCACTGGGCCACTGATATGATGTGTAGGCATCAAAGCCGGTAGTAAAATATTCCTCTGAGACCAAATATTGTAAAATGTAAATGTGATTTCTCCCCGCCCCTGCTTTGGTGGATTAGAAAGCAGAGCCAGCTCCAGGTTTCGGTGGGCCCTTGGGCAAGACACCTTCCATGGGCCCCCCTCCCTCCATGAATCTACCTTCCCACCACCATTGTCACCAGAGGCTATTGCTCCTCATCCTCTTTCCCATCATTGCTACCGCTTCCTTGCTTGACAGGCAGAGAGCCAGTGAGCAAGCAGGCAGTGGCATCTACTGCTCCTTGCCGCCGCCTCCTCCTCACCATCATTGTCTTGGCCAGAGCAAGAGGCAGGTGAACAAGCAGGTTACAAGGGTGAAGAGGAGAAACAACTCCAGGGGGCTTTTATCAGTGAGCCCCTGCATCTCCTCCTCCTCCTCCTCCTCCTCCTCCTCCCCATCACCATTGTCTTGGCCAGAGCAAGAAGCAGGTGAGGAGGAGGAGGAGGAGGAGGAGGAAGTCCAGGGGGTTCCTATCAGTGGGCCTCTGTTGGGTAGGTCCTCAGCAGGTGCCCTATCATGCCTACCCTTGACACTGGCCCTCCCAGAAAGTGAGACACCAGAAGGGCTCTGTAAATGTATATGTTATGTGTACATGGATCAGCAACTGTTTTAAAACCTCCTGCATTGGTACTTTTCAAGAAAAAGTTTCAAAATGTGGTCCTTTGACCTGTTTGTATCTATCCCCAGGATCCAGAAGCATAGTTTAGAGGACTAATCTTTATTTCAGAGGGAAAATGTGCAACACTCAGATTTTCAAGATATTTAAGTGTTTCTATTGATCTTTTGAAAGCCAAGCATTCACTGGCTCCCTGCTGTGTTTTAAGTTTAATATTCAGCTTTGTAATTAAAGTAGTATTTATGTTCTTTCATCTGTACTCAGAATTGTATCAGTTTTTTCTCAGAAACTGCAATGATTTCATCTAAGAGCATATTCTGCATATTTGTATGGCCTCGAGCACCATTTTTGGTGGAAAGGGGGTATATAAATCTAATAAACAAACAAACAAACAAACAATACATCTGTGTAGAGCAAACAACTACTATTTTGGAGCAAACGGTGAATTGAAATCTAGATGGCCATAGGCCCAATACAGATGAACTACCTAAGCCAAGTAGTAAGGTTTTCTATCACAGTTTTGCTTGGTTGTCTTATTAATGAAAACATGGTGCGATTTTTCCTCCCGTCACAGATGCTAATGCAGGGGTAGGTGACCTGATGCCTTCCAGATGTTTTGGATTTCAGCTCCCACTACCCCCAGCCACCATAGCCAATGGTCAGAGATTATGGGAGTTGTGGTTCCAAACATCTGGAGGGCACCAGGGCATTCGCATATGTGATAAGGGGACCAAAAATAAATAAATAAATCACACCATGCTTTAATTAATACAGACAACCAAGCCAAACTGTTCTAATATGTGTTCTATTATTAAGTGGTAAGACTTCTCCACACTAACCACTTGGTAAGTTGTTTGTTTGTATAGTAACCCATGGCAAGTGACACTGAGTGGGGAAGTACATCCCCGAGCTATAGCATCTTGTGGTTTTGTCTTATAGGGAACAGCTTGTCTTTCCTGGTTTTTCTTCACAGTTTTCAGAGTGTTGTTTATGTATTTTGAGAGATTTAGATATTTGCAGTTGCAGTGAATATATATATTCACTGATATTTTATGGGTATGTCTGTGGAAGTTTTTCTTAGTGAGAATCCATGCGTGCATCTCTGAAGTTACAGTCTTGTGTGTGGTGCGGGGGGCTGGGTGAGGTGCGCCTATTTATGATTCATCGTGATTTCAAGGCATAAATTGAACATTATTTTAGGGGCAGGAGGTTGCCTTATTTTTGTTGCTTCTGTTGCGCATACCACTGACAGTTTTCAGTCACTGGTCATGATAAGAGCGCAGAATATGGGGGAAAGCACCAGCTGTCAAAACCTGTGGATGAGTTAGCCACTCGGAACTGACAGTAGGAGAGACTTTGTACCCATTTCCCATTTCCTTCTGGAAATGCTATGCCTATGTACACATCACAATCGCAGCTAACCTTGTCCGTAGGTTAGATAATCTAAAATAGCTCAACAATAGATGGATAATAGATCCTGCAGCAGAGGATTTGACAGACTTAAAAGCAACTGTCTCCTTTTCAAAATGCCAAGTTTTATTCCTCAATAGAAAGAGAATAACTCTAAAGAGAGGGGAAAGGTTTTATTGACCTCTTTGAAACTGCACCATTATCAGTATTTATAAACGTTTAAGTTTCCGAGAATATATATATATATTTGTGGAGAGAAAGCCTGACAGAACACACACTTCGCCAGCCCGCCCCAGTCACCTGCATAATCTCTGCCCAAGGCAGAGGAGCTCAGTTCCTGGCACACATTTACATCTAGATAGTTTCGCCAAGCACCCTCAGTAAGTTGTCAAGTCCGGGACACACATTTGCATTGGCTTCAATGGTCTTCCCCCAAGCATTCTCAACGGGCTGTACCCTCAGTCATCCTACAAGCACCTGCGAGGAGCCATAAGCAAAGTGGTGCGGAAGAACCTCAGCACCCCTCCTGCCTGGCTGGACCGGTTTGTCCTGTCAAACAAAGGGATGGGTTGGGGGATGAGAGGGGGGGGCGAATGAGCGAGTAAAAACAACAACCCAGGCTCTGTTGAGGTTGTTGGGAACAAGGTGCGAGGCAGCACGGAGCGGGTCGTCGGCTCACTCAACCCGGACACTCAACCCCCAAGCAGACCGCCTGGGTACTTTGTTGTAAGTCTGTCTGAGTTACTAGTGTTAGACTAGGGTAGATTCTTCAGTGTTAGATGAGACTAGCGTAGGTTCTTTTTTGTTTGATAGTTCTGTCTGTGCATAGCAAGCTTCGTCTCCTTTTGTGGATTGTAACCCCTGACTTAATTGATTTGTTTACTATAAACTTCCCTTATCTCCTTGACCTGATTCGCTCAATTAAACTCTGTAAATAAACCAGTTTCACTTCTGACTGAGCCCTAGTTTCCTTCTGACTTGGTGCCTGCCCTGATCCAGTGCATTTGACCTGATTTGACCCAGGGAGCGCTAACGGGAGCTCTGAGCTGTCAGATTAACGGCTTAGCTCCTGAATTTGCAGAAAAGGACCAGCAGTGGTCCTTCACAATATTACCCATCTATTTACCTAAACAAAGAACCAGGAAGTGGTGACAAAACACTGCAGCAATACATGGAGGGATAGGTCTTCACTCCATAGAAATAGAACAGACTTCTCTGACCTGGCACCTTCCAGATGTGTCAGACTACAACTCCCATCATCTCCAGCCAGCAGGACTATTATGATGGCTGTGGGTGATGGGGGTTTATAGTCCAACCCATCTGGAAGGCTCTAGATTGGGGAAGGCCGCAGTAGAACAAGTCAGTAACTAGGGGCAAAGCTCCAGCAGCCACAGAATAAAACAAAGTCAGCCTTGGTTGTCAGGATTGCTGCCCTTTACCACACGTTTAAGAAGTGGGCTAACTCTCCCCATTCACCATGTGGGAAGTTAGATATCGGTATATTCACCCAGCATCTTCACATTATCACATATCTGTACTCCTGAGCAATGGCAATCAGTCAACTCTTTCAACGAGTGGATATTTGACTTGTGCTTCTGGGAGTACTTACATTTGGAAGTTGGTGAGCTTTCCTTCTGCTTATATTAACAGGGCTAGGCAACGCCGGATGTTTTGGACTACATCTCCCACCAGCCCCAGCCATCATTGATTATGGGGATTGTAGTCCAAAACACCAGGTTGCCTAGCCCTGTATTAGAATATTTGTAGTTTGGGCCAGGACTTAGGTTGTTTTCCCATCCTACTGCATCCCTCTATACTCTCTGACAGTCAAAGTCCTCCTGAATGTTGCTGTGGGGATGCTTCCAGATGAGGCTTTTATGGCACCACCCTGCCTCATTTGTGGACTTTTATGGGGTGTCTAAACTAAGGTGACCATTTCTTTCAAATTTAAAACCAGGACATTTATTTATTTATTTATTTAATTTCTATACTGCCCACAGCCGAAGCTCTCTGGGCGGTACATAAAACAACAATAAAAACATACAAAATAGTTAAAAAGATTAAAAACCAAATTAAAAAGCACAGTTTAAAATACAATCCAAAAGTTAATAAAACTAAGTCTACAGGTGACAATCCCCCCCCCCCCGTGCTATTTTAAGCTCTTAACTATTGAATGCCTTGGCATAGCGGGAAGTCTTAACCTGGCACCGAAAAGATAATAAGGTTGGCGCCAGGTGGGTCTCAGTGGGGAGCTTATTCCACAATTGGGGGGCTACCACTGAGAAGGCCCTCCTCCTTGTTGCTACCAACCGAGCCTCTCTTGGAGGTGGCAGTTGGAGGAGGGCCCCAGATGTTGAGTGTAGTGTCCGGGTAGATTGCGGTTGGGAGAGACGTGACGTTCCGTCAGGTATTGTGGTCCTAAGCTGTGTGGGGCTTTATAGGTTAGAACCAGCACCTTGAATTCAGCTCAGAAGCATATTAGCAGCCAGTGCAAACGGGCCAGAACCGGTGTAATGTGCTCGGACCTTCTGGTCCCCGCAATAAGCCTGGCTGCAAGGACCCCAAGGTGGCTCACATGATTCTCCTCTTCCTCTCTGTTTTACCTTCATAACAACCCTACCCTGTGAGGTAGGTTAGGCTGAGAGTCAGTGACTGGCCCAAAGTCACCCAGTGAGTTTCATGGCCGAGCGGGGACTACAAACCAGGTCTCCCAAGCCCCAGCCCAGCACTCTAACCACTACACCACACTGGCTTTCTAAGAATTGCATGGTTAGAGACAAACTACACATTCAAATAGCTGGTTTTGCCCTCCTAACAGTGTACCACTTCTGAATAGAGGCAGAAGATTTTATGTTTACACATTGTGAAGAGAAAGCCATAGCCCACACACACACACACACACACACACACACACGTATATGCACACATACCGCAAGATAGCATCAGACACCCAAGAATCACAATAGGAGTCATTAACACGCCCCCTGGCAAGTCCCTGGTCTGGCAGCCAAAGGAGCTGTGGAATATTCATTCCCAGGTGTTGGATAGAAGAAAGGAACAGCCAAAGACTCCTAGGTGCCGGGCAAACAAGAAAAACCAGTCATGCCAGGAGGGGGCACGACAAGAAGGAGGGGGCCCAACAGAGGGTATAAAGCCCAGGGTCAGTGGCGGGAAAAGGGTTGTTGGTCGTGAGGCAGCAAGCTGCAAGGTCCATGGCTCAGGTCAAACCACCTTCAACCCTGGGGGAGCTCCCAGTGAACAACGCTAACATAGAACAGCCCTTTTGGAGTTAAGCGGCTTTTTAGGAACAAGGCATTTCCAGGTACGGCTGTCTGTATTGCTTTTGCGGCTCGCTACCAGCTCAATTGTAGGTGTGTGCTTAGCGTGGTGCTTTGTATATGTTCTGTTACGCTCCATTAAACTCGGTTTACCCATAACAGTGTAGTAGCGTCCATTCAAAACTCGGTCTCCTTGCTTTGCCTGTGTTATAATTGGTCGCGGCTTCTGCCAGAGAGCTGCGTACCGCTGATAGAGGGCTATCCGAGTCCGGGTTAACCCCTGAGTGGCCGAACCCGCCAAGAAGGACAGTTGCAGTCTTTCTCCACACACATGCTTTCCGCTTCAACAAAACAAACCTTGCATATAGAAAATGAGAACAGTGGGGCAAAGGCTAGTAGAAACACAACTCCCTGCTAGTTCCCTCGGCAGGGAGTGTCTGGTAGGGAGAGCAATCAAACATGCCCCCATTTACAGTTGTCTCTGGTACAGTGCTAGGATGGCAGGGTCACATGATTTATCTCAATACGTAGATATATTCTGAAAGAAGAGTAGCCAGAGTTTTAATTACCTTACCAACTTGTCACTGAGGTCATCGAAGGACATTCTCCTGCTGGTTCCACATGGACCTATGGCCCACTTGGAGTCCACCCGGAGAAGAGCCTTTAGTGTGGCAGCTCCACTTCTATGGAATTCCCTGCCTCTGGAGTTCAGGCAGGCTCTGACATTGTGTTGTTTTCAGCACCTGCTGAAGACATCTTTGTTCCCGGAAGCCTTCCTTGCTGACCAGCCACAGTTTTAATGTTATTCTGTTTGTTAATGCATTGTTTTTATTCTTTCACCTGTTTTATCTTTTTATTGATCGCCACTGTGGAATTTGTCTAGATATGGAGTAGTATACAAATGCTATAAATAAATAAATAAATAACTCTCCATATTTCCTTCAAAGTAGGTGAATTAATGTTTACACGGGCATCTACTACTCCCATATGTATCTTCTTGTGCTCTTCTGAACATTTTCTGGGGATGTCCCACTCCTTGTGTTACCGCCTTTGGAGTGAGGCCAGCTGGGCTTTTCCCACTGTGGTACCACATTTGTGGTACTTCCTTTCTCAAGAGGCTTGTCTGGCTCAACATTTTTCTTTTCTTTCTTAGCAGAATTGCTATACCGCTTCTCATAAATATGAGATCTTCAGGGGAGGCCCTTCTCTTGGTTCTGCCACTATCACAGGCACGCCTGCAGGAACTCATCAGAGGGCCTTCTCGGTGGTTGCCCCGATGCTCTGGAATTCCCTTTTCAGGGAGGCTAGAATGGGGCCCTCCCAGGTATGCTTCCAGAGGCAGGCAAAAACTTTTTTGTTCCAGCAGGCCTTTGGGAATAGCCTGGACCTGTGAGAATGTGATGGATTCCACATTTATATTGTTACTGTTGTTTTAACTTTGATATTTTTATATAATTTTAATATTATAGCTAATTTAATTATATTTTTAATTTTTGTATATTTCTATTTACAGTATATATTTTAATTGTACAAATTTTAATGTTGTAATACCGCCTTGAGTCCCAGTATTGGGAAAAAGGCAGGATATAAATAAATATAATAATTATAATAATAATGGAAAGCCAATGTTGAGCCTGACATACTGCAGTGGGGAGATCTTTCCATAGGGCGGGTGCTGCCAGCCACAGAGAAGGATGCAAAGACGTCCCTCTTTCAGAGAGGATTCCATATGGTCTGCTGTTACTCTTAAAATGTGTTATTAGTGTTATAGTTTCATTGGTATTGGTTTTGCTTTATTAATTTGTAGCCTGCCTTGAATCTATGTATTAGAGAATGATGGGTAAGAAATGGAATAATAATAATAATAATAATAATAATAATAATAATAATAGCGTTGTTGTTTTTGTATTTTATTTCATTTCTATACCTACCCATAGCTGAAGCTCTCCCAGGGGTTTACAACAATTCATAAAATACAATGAAATACATTATAAAATACAAATAACAATAAAAGACATCATAAAATTTCATTGCGGAAGTTTAAAAACTGGATTTTAAAATGACTTCAATAACTAAGGACGCAATCCTATGTCCCTCTGATCTTGTCTGGGGGGACAGGATTGGGGCTGGAAGGGGCTGTTACCTTGGAAATACTTTCCAAGGTTGCAGCGCTGCAGAGCAGCAGCCCCCCCGCCCCCGTAGCCAGCGTGGTTATTTCCGTGCCAGAAGGAAACCGCAGGGAACTGAGGACAGAGGACCGTGTTTGGCTCCGGCGTGGGGGGGGCATTCCTGGGGGCAGGGAGGGGAGGGGCAAGGCTCCACCGGATTTCAAGAATCCAGGTAGTACCCCAGCCTCTCCTCCTTGTGAGAAGAGGTAAAACACCTAGAGGACGAAAATCGGCTGTCTAGATGTTTTTGAGGGCGGAAGGAGCACATAGGATATCCTATCTGCTGCGCTCCTCCCGCCCTCAATTGGATGCCCGTAATCCTCCGACTCCGAGTTCAGAGGGTTACGGGCAGCCTCATAGGATTGCGCTGTAAAACAAGTTAATACAACTAAGCCTGCAGCTGACATAAACGTAGTAGTAGTAATAGTACAGTAATACCTTGGATTGCAAGTAACTTGGTTTGAGAGTGTTTTGCAAGACAAGCAAATTTTAAAATGTTTATTAATTTTTTTTTTACTTGATATACAAGCGACGTCTTGCAATACAAGTACTGTAGTATGGCTTAAATTAAACATCTCTGTACAAATTTTTTTGGGGGGGATTTCGTTTTGATATAAGAGTGTTTTGGATTACAAGCACGTTTCCGGAATGAATTATGCTCTCAATCCAAGGCATGACTGTAGTAAAATAGATGAAAAGAGTTCCTCAGAGTGTTTAACCATGTTCTGTAAACCAGGAACTACCAAATTAAAGGCTGATCTCTATATTTTAAGACTTGATAGATATCTGTTTACCTCACAGCTGGCCGAAGTGCAATAAAATGTTGCTTATGTTATTAATATCATGTAGCATTGAGAAAAACTGTAATGTAAAAGGTAGCAGATTTATTTTAGGGTTGAGTGTGTGTGTGTGTGTGTGGGGGGGAATCCTGTCCTCCTATTTAATCCTTTGAAATCTGTGTTGGGTCTGTTGCATTTTGTCAAGAACAGGCAACTGGCCTGCAAATAATTGCTGGATTTTATATTTTCAAAAATGGGGGAATCCGTCATTATTACATGTTTGTCTCAACAGTCCTAGGTGTAACCTGAAACCTGCAAGACACCTAGTCGAGCCCAAGGGCATAATCCTATGTTTAGACAGAAAAAAAGCCCTACAACTCCCAGCATGCCCCAGACAATATGGCTGCTTGGGGAAGGCTGGGAAATGTAGGCCTTTTTTCTGTCTAAACATACATAGGATTGCACCTTAATCCACTTAAATCTGTGATGCTTCATTTCATCCTATGAATCTGACCATGCATACTTCATGACTTCAGTATCGCCAGCCTCTCCACGTCCGACTTCTTCCCCCCTCCCTTATGTAACATCTTGCCTAATAAAGAGCAAGATGCCCAGAATTTTGTGCATATTTGTTTGTCCTAATAAAGGTATTGTCTGACTGTGGATTTTGGAATATTTCTAAACTCTGGGAAAGCTGATCAAATGTCCTTGGAATTGGCCTATGAGTGGACTCCATAAACCACCATCTGCAACGTGCGTCACAACAATATTATGCACGGTGACAACTTATCAAGCTCCTTTTGTATCCAGTGTCAGGGTTCGGAAGCATAGCCCATATTTATTTCAGAGGAAAAGCTTAGCTCTTCTTGTTTCGGCTGCTCTGATCAACTGCTATTTCATATTTATAGCTCTCTCTTGCGCTCTCTCTCTTGCTCTGTGTGTGTGTGTGGTATTTTAAAATGTATGCTTTATATGATTTTATATTGTTTTTAATATTTCTTGTTAGCCACATTGGAGACTTTTAACTGAAAGGTGAATGTTGCTGTTTTTTGAAACAAATATTTTAATAAATAGATTTAAAACAAAGACAGACCTGTGGCCCGGGAAAGTGCAATATATGGGAGCTACCTGGGTTGCCCCTTGTGTGTATAGTGGCTTCATTGCATAGCAACATGGCAGTGTACACTGAAGTAGGCTTAATAGGGTGGCGATGTGTTCTGCTTTGCAGAGGACCACCTTCTATTTGAACATGTCCTCTATTTGAAGGGCTGGTCAGTCCAAGGCTGGTTTAATGATAAGGAACCATGAGAGAAACTTGAAGGGACCTTGAAGTTGCTCATCAACAGTTAATACTTGGAGAACAGACGGAGCAGGCATACAGGTCACCTGATCACAGCCCCCCCCCCCACACACACAATGTGAGTGAGATCTGTTGCAGTTCTCTTTAAATTCTAGTAATTATTTCATAAACTTGCATTTATACATATAAGATAGCACATGCAAATTCTATGCAGATCTGTGTCCCCTTTTGTCCTCTTTTTTGGCGATGCCTACTTGGCCAGCTTAGGTAGGCACTGGAGCTTGCTCTACGTATCAGTATGTCATGTAGATTCTTAGAAGGCCCAGCAGTTCTTTAATTCTATGAAATATATGGTTTCATGATATGTTATCATTTTCTCCTCGTGTGTAATATTTTAATCTAACAACTGCTATCCTAATCCAGAGCCTGTGTACTTGGATGCACACAAAATGCTCGTGTGTATGCAGATTTCCCCTACGTACTTTGATGGAGGGCAGAGCTCCTCACACATCACTTTGTGGAGCTCAGTCTGATGCACTGGTGCATCTGTGACCGAAGGGGTAACTGCAGCCAAACCCTGGCTGGAAGCTTGTAATTTGGGATCAATCTGAAAACAATGCTTTATTTTCTAAGGGCACAATCCTATGCATATTTAGAGAAAAATATCCTACAACTCCCAGCATGCCCCAGCCAGCCATGCACCCTAAAGATGTTTGTTGAGGCAAATACCCCTGTGGAATAAAGGGTCCACCTTTTAGCTAGCAGTATAACCAAAAAGGGAAGACTCCTCTGGCACCTACTGGGATATGATCTAGCTATAACTTCACTGGGCCACTGATATGATGTGTAGGCATCAAAGCCGGTAGTAAAATATTCCTCTGAGACCAAATATTGTAAAATGTAAATGTGATTTCTCCCCGCCCCTGCTTTGGTGGATTAGAAAGCAGAGCCAGCTCCAGGTTTCGGTGGGCCCTTGGGCAAGACACCTTCCATGGGCCCCCCTCCCTCCATGAATCTACCTTCCCACCACCATTGTCACCAGAGGCTATTGCTCCTCATCCTCTTTCCCATCATTGCTACCGCTTCCTTGCTTGACAGGCAGAGAGCCAGTGAGCAAGCAGGCAGTGGCATCTACTGCTCCTTGCCGCCGCCTCCTCCTCACCATCATTGTCTTGGCCAGAGCAAGAGGCAGGTGAACAAGCAGGTTACAAGGGTGAAGAGGAGAAACAACTCCAGGGGGCTTTTATCAGTGAGCCCCTGCATCTCCTCCTCCTCCTCCTCCTCCTCCTCCTCCCCATCACCATTGTCTTGGCCAGAGCAAGAAGCAGGTGAGGAGGAGGAGGAGGAGGAGGAAGTCCAGGGGGTTCCTATCAGTGGGCCTCTGTTGGGTAGGTCCTCAGCAGGTGCCCTATCATGCCTACCCTTGACACTGGCCCTCCCAGAAAGTGAGACACCAGAAGGGCTCTGTAAATGTATATGTTATGTGTACATGGATCAGCAACTGTTTTAAAACCTCCTGCATTGGTACTTTTCAAGAAAAAGTTTCAAAATGTGGTCCTTTGACCTGTTTGTATCTATCCCCAGGATCCAGAAGCATAGTTTAGAGGACTAATCTTTATTTCAGAGGGAAAATGTGCAACACTCAGATTTTCAAGATATTTAAGTGTTTCTATTGATCTTTTGAAAGCCAAGCATTCACTGGCTCCCTGCTGTGTTTTAAGTTTAATATTCAGCTTTGTAATTAAAGTAGTATTTATGTTCTTTCATCTGTACTCAGAATTGTATCAGTTTTTTCTCAGAAACTGCAATGATTTCATCTAAGAGCATATTCTGCATATTTGTATGGCCTCGAGCACCATTTTTGGTGGAAAGGGGGTATATAAATCTAATAAACAAACAAACAAACAAACAATACATCTGTGTAGAGCAAACAACTACTATTTTGGAGCAAACGGTGAATTGAAATCTAGATGGCCATAGGCCCAATACAGATGAACTACCTAAGCCAAGTAGTAAGGTTTTCTATCACAGTTTTGCTTGGTTGTCTTATTAATGAAAACATGGTGCGATTTTTCCTCCCGTCACAGATGCTAATGCAGGGGTAGGTGACCTGATGCCTTCCAGATGTTTTGGATTTCAGCTCCCACTACCCCCAGCCACCATAGCCAATGGTCAGAGATTATGGGAGTTGTGGTTCCAAACATCTGGAGGGCACCAGGGCATTCGCATATGTGATAAGGGGACCAAAAATAAATAAATAAATCACACCATGCTTTAATTAATACAGACAACCAAGCCAAACTGTTCTAATATGTGTTCTATTATTAAGTGGTAAGACTTCTCCACACTAACCACTTGGTAAGTTGTTTGTTTGTATAGTAACCCATGGCAAGTGACACTGAGTGGGGAAGTACATCCCCGAGCTATAGCATCTTGTGGTTTTGTCTTATAGGGAACAGCTTGTCTTTCCTGGTTTTTCTTCACAGTTTTCAGAGTGTTGTTTATGTATTTTGAGAGATTTAGATATTTGCAGTTGCAGTGAATATATATTCACTGATATTTTATGGGTATGTCTGTGGAAGTTTTTCTTAGTGAGAATCCATGCGTGCATCTCTGAAGTTACAGTCTTGTGTGTGGTGCGGGGGGCTGGGTGAGGTGCGCCTATTTATGATTCATCGTGATTTCAAGGCATAAATTGAACATTATTTTAGGGGCAGGAGGTTGCCTTATTTTTGTTGCTTCTGTTGCGCATACCACTGACAGTTTTCAGTCACTGGTCATGATAAGAGCGCAGAATATGGGGGAAAGCACCAGCTGTCAAAACCTGTGGATGAGTTAGCCACTCGGAACTGACAGTAGGAGAGACTTTGTACCCATTTCCCATTTCCTTCTGGAAATGCTATGCCTATGTACACATCACAATCGCAGCTAACCTTGTCCGTAGGTTAGATAATCTAAAATAGCTCAACAATAGATGGATAATAGATCCTGCAGCAGAGGATTTGACAGACTTAAAAGCAACTGTCTCCTTTTCAAAATGCCAAGTTTTTATTCCTCAATAGAAAGAGAATAACTCTAAAGAGAGGGGAAAGGTTTTATTGACCTCTTTGAAACTGCACCATTATCAGTATTTATAAACGTTTAAGTTTCCGAGAATATATATATATATTTGTGGAGAGAAAGCCTGACAGAACACACACTTCGCCAGCCCGCCCCAGTCACCTGCATAATCTCTGCCCAAGGCAGAGGAGCTCAGTTCCTGGCACACATTTACATCTAGATAGTTTCGCCAAGCACCCTCAGTAAGTTGTCAAGTCCGGGACACACATTTGCATTGGCTTCAATGGTCTTCCCCCAAGCATTCTCAACGGGCTGTACCCTCAGTCATCCTACAAGCACCTGCGAGGAGCCATAAGCAAAGTGGTGCGGAAGAACCTCAGCACCCCTCCTGCCTGGCTGGACCGGTTTGTCCTGTCAAACAAAGGGATGGGTTGGGGGATGAGAGGGGGGGGCGAATGAGCGAGTAAAAACAACAACCCAGGCTCTGTTGAGGTTGTTGGGAACAAGGTGCGAGGCAGCACGGAGCGGGTCGTCGGCTCACTCAACCCGGACACTCAACCCCCAAGCAGACCGCCTGGGTACTTTGTTGTAAGTCTGTCTGAGTTACTAGTGTTAGACTAGGGTAGATTCTTCAGTGTTAGATGAGACTAGCGTAGGTTCTTTTTTGTTTGATAGTTCTGTCTGTGCATAGCAAGCTTCGTCTCCTTTTGTGGATTGTAACCCCTGACTTAATTGATTTGTTTACTATAAACTTCCCTTATCTCCTTGACCTGATTCGCTCAATTAAACTCTGTAAATAAACCAGTTTCACTTCTGACTGAGCCCTAGTTTCCTTCTGACTTGGTGCCTGCCCTGATCCAGTGCATTTGACCTGATTTGACCCAGGGAGCGCTAACGGGAGCTCTGAGCTGTCAGATTAACGGCTTAGCTCCTGAATTTGCAGAAAAGGACCAGCAGTGGTCCTTCACAATATTACCCATCTATTTACCTAAACAAAGAACCAGGAAGTGGTGACAAAACACTGCAGCAATACATGGAGGGATAGGTCTTCACTCCATAGAAATAGAACAGACTTCTCTGACCTGGCACCTTCCAGATGTGTCAGACTACAACTCCCATCATCTCCAGCCAGCAGGACTATTATGATGGCTGTGGGTGATGGGGGTTTATAGTCCAACCCATCTGGAAGGCTCTAGATTGGGGAAGGCCGCAGTAGAACAAGTCAGTAACTAGGGGCAAAGCTCCAGCAGCCACAGAATAAAACAAAGTCAGCCTTGGTTGTCAGGATTGCTGCCCTTTACCACACGTTTAAGAAGTGGGCTAACTCTCCCCATTCACCATGTGGGAAGTTAGATATCGGTATATTCACCCAGCATCTTCACATTATCACATATCTGTACTCCTGAGCAATGGCAATCAGTCAACTCTTTCAACGAGTGGATATTTGACTTGTGCTTCTGGGAGTACTTACATTTGGAAGTTGGTGAGCTTTCCTTCTGCTTATATTAACAGGGCTAGGCAACGCCGGATGTTTTGGACTACATCTCCCACCAGCCCCAGCCATCATTGATTATGGGGATTGTAGTCCAAAACACCAGGTTGCCTAGCCCTGTATTAGAATATTTGTAGTTTGGGCCAGGACTTAGGTTGTTTTCCCATCCTACTGCATCCCTCTATACTCTCTGACAGTCAAAGTCCTCCTGAATGTTGCTGTGGGGATGCTTCCAGATGAGGCTTTTATGGCACCACCCTGCCTCATTTGTGGACTTTTATGGGGTGTCTAAACTAAGGTGACCATTTCTTTCAAATTTAAAACCAGGACATTTATTTATTTATTTATTTAATTTCTATACTGCCCCACAGCCGAAGCTCTCTGGGCGGTACATAAAACAACAATAAAAACATACAAAATAGTTAAAAAGATTAAAAACCAAATTAAAAAGCACAGTTTAAAATACAATCCAAAAGTTAATAAAACTAAGTCTACAGGTGACAATCCCCCCCCCCCCCGTGCTATTTTAAGCTCTTAACTATTGAATGCCTTGGCATAGCGGGAAGTCTTAACCTGGCGCCGAAAAGATAATAAGGTTGGCGCCAGGTGGGTCTCAGTGGGGAGCTTATTCCACAATTGGGGGGCTACCACTGAGAAGGCCCTCCTCCTTGTTGCTACCAACCGAGCCTCTCTTGGAGGTGGCAGTTGGAGGAGGGCCCCAGATGTTGAGTGTAGTGTCCGGGTAGATTGCGGTTGGGAGAGACGTGACGTTCCGTCAGGTATTGTGGTCCTAAGCTGTGTGGGGCTTTATAGGTTAGAACCAGCACCTTGAATTCAGCTCAGAAGCATATTAGCAGCCAGTGCAAACGGGCCAGAACCGGTGTAATGTGCTCGGACCTTCTGGTCCCCGCAATAAGCCTGGCTGCCGCATTTTGCACAAGCTGCAGCTTCCGAACAGTCTTCAAAGGCAGCCTCATGTAGAGTCCATTGCAGTAGTCTAGTTTAGAGATCACCAGAGCATAGATTACTGAGACCAGGCTATCCCTGTCCAGATAGGGGCATAGCTGGGCCACCAGCCGGAGCTGGTAGAAGGCATTCCTTGCCACTGAGGCCACTTGAGCCTCAAGTGACAAAGATGGCTCCAGGAGCACCCCCAAGCTACGAACCTTCTCCTTTAAGGGGAGTGCAACCCCATCCAGAACAGGTTGAACACCCTCCATCCGGTCAAAGGAACCACCCACTAACAGCATCTCAGTCTTGTCTGGATTGAGCCTCAGTTTGTTAGCCCTCATCCAGTCCATTGTCGCAGCCAGGTACTGGTTCAGCACATCCACAGCCTCACCTTCTGAAGATGAAAAGGAGAAATAGAGCTGTGTGTCATCAGCGTACTGATGGCAACGCACTCCAAAACTCTGGATGACCCCACTCAGTGGTTTCATGTAGATGTTAAATAGCATGGGGGATAAGACTGACCCCTGAGGAACCCCATACTGGAGAGTCCATGGGGCCGAGCAACATTCCCCAAGCATCACCCTCTGGAGCCGGCCATCCAAGTAGAAGCGGAACCACTGCAATGCAGTGCCCCCCACCCCCAACTCAGACAGCCGCTCCAGAAGGATACCATGGTTGATGGTATCGAAAGCCGCCGAGAGATCCAGCAGTATCAACAGGGTCGCACTCCCCCTGTCTCTCTCCTGACATAGGTCATACAGGTTATACAGGGCGACCAAAGCTGTTTCTGTGCCAAAACCAGGACTGAACCCCGACTGAAATGGATCCAGATAATCAGTCTCATCCAAGAGCGCCTGGAGCTGGTTGGCCACCACCCGCTCAAGGACCTTGCCCAGGAAAGGAACATTCGCCACCGGCCTAAAGTTGTTGAGATCTTCCGGGTCCAGAGAGGGTTTCTTCAGGAGTGGTCTCACCACCGCCTGTTTCAGGTGGCATGGGACCACTCCCTCTCGCAAGGAGGCATTGATCACCTCTCTGGCCCAGCCGGCCGTTCCCTCCCTGCTAGTTTTTATAAGCCAAGAGGGGCAAGGATCCAGAACAGATGTGGTTGCACGAACCCATCCAAGCACCGTGTCAACATCCTCGAGCTGTACCAACTGAAATTCATCCAAAATAACTAGACCAGGCTGTGCTCTGGGTACCTCTCCTGATTCTACTGCTATAACATTGGAGTCTAAGTCCCTGTGGATGCAAGAGATTTTTTCCTGGAAGTGCCTAGCGAATATATTGCAGCGGGCATCAGATGGGTCGATGATTTCCCTGGGGCCAGTGTACAATAGGCCCCGGGTGACCCTAAAGAGCTCCGCTGGGTGGCAAAGAGATGATTGGATAGAGGCAGTGAGGTGTTGTCTCTTTGCCACCCTCACTGCCTCTAGGTATACCTGGCTATAGGCATGTACCAGGGCTCGATTGCATCCACTAGGAGTTTTCTTCCACCTGCACTCAAGCCGTCTCCTGTTTTGCTTCATCACTCTCAGCTCTGGGGTATACCACAGAGTCGTACGAGCTCTACTATAGAGTGGGAGCTCAGGAGCGATCGTGTCAACCGCCCGGGTCATCTCTCTATTCCAGAGATCAACCAGGGATTCGACAGGACCGCCAGCCATATCAGCCGGAAACCCCCCAAGGGCCCTCTGGAAACCATCCGGATTCATCAGCCTCCGGGGGCAGACCATCTTAATAGGTCCCCCACCCTTGCAGAGGGGGAAAGCTGCCATTAGCCTAAATCTCAGCAGGTAGTGATCTGACCATGACAAGGGGACTGATTCAAAGTCCCCCACCTTCAGATCATCATCTCCATGCTCGGCTGAAAAAACCAGGTCTAGAGTGTGCCCTGCTACATGTGTTGGGCCGATGACATGTTGGGACAGTCCTATGGTTGTCATGGGAGTCCATGAATTCCTGAGCCACACCAGACAAGGTGCCCTCAGCATGGATGTTAACATCCCCCAGGACCAACAGCCTGGGGGACCTCAGCATCGCCAGCGAGACCACCTCCGTCAGCTCAGCCAGGGAGTCTGTTGAGCAGTGGGGTGGGCGGTACACCAACAGAATCCCTAATCTGTCCCGCTGGCCCAACAAAAGGTGCAAACACTCCAGACCAGTAGTCAGACAGACAGGGAGCCTGGAGAGAGAGAGAATTCCTATAGACCACGGCAACCCCCCCTCCCCGGCCTTCAGGTCTAACCTGATGCTGCACCAAGTACCCCGGTGGGCAAAACTGGGAGAGACTAACTCCTCCCTGTTCTCCCACCCAGGTCTCGATAATGCATGCCAGATTGGCCGCCTCATCCACTATTAAATCGTGGATGAGGGAGGTTTTATTTTGCACTGATCTGGTATTTAGAAGCAGCATCTGGAGACCCGAGGGCAGGCTGATAGGGCAACCACCAAACCTGCAGGTGCGAGGAGGACTGGAACAAGGCACAGCCATTAAGTGTATGGGCTGTGTTCCCCTTACCTGGCTAGTCCTCCTCCCAATGCCATATCTCCCTCTACTCATCACTACACTAATTGGGCCCCCCACAGAATCCGTGCTTGGCCCCATGATTCCCCTCCAAGGGCCTAGACAGGGAAAAACAATCCCCCCCACCAAGGGCACCGAGCAACAAGTAGCAGTGTTAGGGGGGTGGCCCTTGCCCTTGTGGCACCCCCAAAGTCACAAATGCCCCCTCCCATCAGGAGATATTTGGGCCTTCAGGCTTCAACCTAACTCAAGCCTGGGTAGGCCTCAATCCTTCACAGTAGTCCAACAAGATCTGGAGGGTCATAGGTTCCCCACGCTTGATCTAGCTCATTGTTGCCTACACACTGACTGGCAGTGGCTCTCCAGGGGTTTACACAGGAGTCTTTCCCAGTCTCACCTGGAGATACCAGGGATGAAACCCAGGACCTTTTGCACGCAATATGGGTGCTCTGCCATTGAGCAATGGCCCCCTCCCCTCTGATAAAGAAGCCATGCCCATGGTGTAGTGGAGTGGGAACACTGGGTCCCAGTGCTCTGGCACTTTTTTCAGCTGATCCTAATAAATTAGCTAGTATGCTATGGACTGATTTTCTTTGGGGGTATCTATCTATAATGGATCAACACAGCTGCCTGCATTTTGGGTTGTCCTTGGGGTATGGTCATTGGGGCTGTAATGATGAGCGCCTGCACTTCAAAATTTAGTACTGAACTACCATTAAGTAGTACTGTACTAATAAGGAGGAAGTTATCACTGGCTACACACACAGCGCCTTTCCCTTGCCACTCTGTAACCCCACAGCTAGGCCTGCACTCAGCCAGAGTGGATCATGGGGACAATGGCCTAAAGACCATGGTGGGGACTGATGGTTATCCGCAATGACTGGGTTCAGGCAACATGATAACCCACACTCAGGCGTTGACTATGGGTTGAATGTGGGTTGTTGCTGAAACGTGGGTTATCATGTTGTCTGAACCCACCTGCACTAACAAGCCATGGCTTCTTAACCACAACCAACCCACGAAGAGAACCCATGGTTGTTATTGGGCTGTGAACTGTGGGTTGTTCACCATGGTTTCTTATCTCAGCTGGGTTCAGACGACAACCCACGGTTCAACGACAACCCACGGTTCAATGACAACCCTTACTCAGCCCTGAGTGTGGGTTATCATGTTGTCTGAACCTAGTCAGTGTATTAATCCAGAAGGAAAGAGCACTCAGTGGCTTAACTAGGATAAATTAATAAAATTGATTTAGGCTGGTTTATCAAGGATTGATTTGATGTACTCAATCTTTTGATAAATTAATAATTTTTGATTTTGTAGTCCTAAACTGTACTGGTTACATCTCACGACTAACCAGGACAATGTCCCAAAAACCAGTACTGTACTGGTAAAACCAGTACGTATGGTCACCTTAGTCTAAACTATGTTTTCTGCTGCTTGTAGCCCTCCCATGTTTTCCCACCACTACTTCCATCTTCTGCAGAAAATCTATTAAGGAAAAAGAAGAAGATGGAATTGCTGAACAATGTCTTCTGATTGGTAATGCTAGAAGCGCCCCATCTGGAAGCACCTGCTCAGTTGGCTGTCCAGGTGCTCACCATTGATGGGCAATTTCAAGACCTTTCCCTGCACTCCCTTGTTAGGGTTCTTTATCTTTAAACTGATCTTGGAGGGACAATCCTTCAAATCAAGGGCACCTTCAAACAGGGGACTGTCTTCTGACAGCCCTTCAGATAGCAGATTGTCCTCTGTAAAAGAGGACACATGGCCACCCAATGTCCTGCTGCTAGTTTTATTTTGTCTTTAACTGATTTGTTATACAATTAACAAATAAACAAATTAGGAGTTGGGCAGAGTAAGACGCTGTGTCAATGGTTGGATTCTCCTCCAAGGAGGAGGTCTTATCAGGTACTGGTTCTGAGCTGGTCTTGACAGGGAGGTAGTGGGACATGACAGGCTTTGAAAGTAGCCTCTCATGCAGCATAAGATGCTGTGATCACAACAGGAAAGTGGGAAAGCACTGTGGTATGTATGGAAGCACGACTGTAGGGTTGCCGACCAGTGTGGTATCTTACTGGCTCAATCAGTAAAATTATGTTTTTTCAGGTAAGCAGCATTTGGATCTGAAATTAAACTCCAGATTATTCCAGGCTTTATTCACATCCTTTGATGGCCCATCACAGCTCCACCACAAATCATTGGATTTTGCCTTGGTATATTCTTTACCACCTAGGGCCAAAAGAGAGATTACTTTATATCCATAACTCAGCTACGTCTCCCCCCACTTCATTTTTACACTAGAGTAGGCACAGGGCCCCCAGTCCAGATCTTAAAAGCCCTCCTACTCCCACACTAAGTTCTAGAGTGATGATTTGTAGGATAGGTACGGGGGCCAAGTTTGGCCCTCTGAGGTTTCCCAAATGTCCACACACCGTTCTCCTAGTCGCACGTTTGGTGGCTTCCCAGCTTTGGGGCAGTTTTTTCTGCCCGTTCTAGAAGGCTGAAATGCCTCTCCTAAGGCATAGTGACTGGCAGTAAGAGCTTTAAGCTAAAATATGCTGGTAATTTTTAGCAGTTTTAGTATTTTTGGCCCTAGCCCTTTTGGCTTCAGCCCTGGCCACTGCTGGCATGTCCCATCCCCCCCCAAGCTTATCTGAAATGGAATTTGACCCTCGGGCTGAAAGAGGTTCTGCACCCCTGATTAGAGGTTTAGAGTAATGATTTATGATGTCTGTGGATGATTGGCCTGGACAGCCATATCACTTGTGTTCCTGATAAGCCAAGTTCTGCCCTGATTCTGCTTGCCTTGCCTTCATCTTCTGGTCCCAACCAGGGGGGCAATATCTTTGCTATAAAAAGTTAGCAACCTTTTATAACAAAAGCATGTACAAAGCCCAGTGAATCCTGTCTGTAATAAAAAAAAATATTGGCCAGAATTCTTGATAGATATTTCTATTAGGTCTCTGTTATTACACCTCCCTGCAATTCCCCTCCTGCCCATTTCCATGATCTATTGTTATCCTACATTGTGTTCTTCATTTGCTGATCCAGCACTTATTTTCACCTTTGCAACCTCATTTAGCAAAGCTGCTTTATGTCATTATAATTATAATTCTCTGCATGAAAAAGTGCTTAGCGACATCTGCTCCAGATTGGGGGTTTTGTTGTTGTTTTTGTTGTTTAATGAACATGAAATGCTCTCTTGCCCTGTCACCTTTGTTGGGCTGAAAATGACAAATCTTATTGACCTTGTTTTCTGGGTCCATTTCCACCCCCATCCCACCCCCCCGGCTGCCCCAGATCTTTAATATTTTAATTACATCCCTTCCCTTCCCTTCCCTCCTCTTCTCTTTCTCTTTCTTCTCCTCCACCACTGTGATGATCTCCATAATTGTCATTTTGAGCAGACGTAGCATGAACAGAATATAGCAAGCCTTCATCTGAGTACATACTAGGGACAAGGCTCAGGTGTTGGGTGATTAAGGGCCACACTTTATTAATTTTCACAAGAGATCTGCAGCAAAATATTCCTTGTCTGGGATCTGGCTGAGGCAAGAAGGCCTCCTCTTTCTATCCATCTACCTGGGTGAATCTGCCCTGCCCCAGTCTGAAGCCAGTGTATTCATTCCCTCCAGCCACACCTTTAGGTGAAGAGGGTGGCTGTCCCAAATACCCAAAGCTTTATGTGTGTGATCCGGTTAAACCCCATAGAGGGTCCTTTCCTTGCCCCTAGAGCCCCACAGCCCTAAGGGGCCAGTCTGGGCAATCCCCACTCACCTTAGAGTGCTCACTCTTGACTCACCAACTGCTCTTTCTTCCTGCATTGTTATGCCACAGCAAAGGGGCACCCATGAGGCCCAGGAAATAGCATCGCCCTCATCTGACAAATGGATAGTGTTATTGTGGAGGAAGAGGGGGGGCTGGCTGGCCCGCCAGACTCCCACCCTTTCCTCCCTGCAAAAGGAACCCAGACCCCCAGAGATCTCAAGGTACCAGGTTGCCAGCCTTAGCTGTCTGCAACCCTACTTGAATCTCTGTTCAGGGACTCGCCTTCAATTCTGTAACCTGGATTTAGATACTGAACCAACAGAGTACTACAAAACCCATGTGGGGTGAAACCACGACAAGGTTTATTTCTGGTAGCATCTTACAACAAGATTAGGGAAATGAGAGAAGCACACCAAATAGAGAGACACTTTAGTACACAGTAAAGCTATAAAACAACAAAGACCTGATTCCTTAAAAATCTCTCAAGCACACACCTGTTACCTGAGGGTGTCTTCTTCAAAGGGTTAGATCCAGCACAGCCTTGCCGCCCGATAGAGAATTACCACACCTACCCGAAGGTCCAAGATGGGTAAACTCCTACAAGGCTTGCCTCTCTAGACCCTCCAAACCAGCCAATTTTACCAGAGGCTGACTGGGGTCGATTCTTGAGGGGGGGCCCCCTAAAGGCTCGGGCCCCTTGCTGGCCTGGCATGGCTCCAACCGCCAGGCAGGCACCCAAAAGACTGACCAGGAACAAAGGCTTACACGTGGGGGAAAAGCTCTTCTCCCTCCCCCTTTCTGTAGCTTTCTTGCCTTCAGCCAATCAATTTGAATTTCACCTGGCCATGCAGGGGGAAAGGGAACTGTGAGTCATGGCTTGAACTATTTGAATTACATCTGCATATGAACGCTTTCAGCCTGGCTCCTCCAGACCTCTGGACGCCAGGCCCCATCTCATGTTTCATGCACCCTTTGCTTCTTCCCAGCCCCCACCTGGTTTACTCATGAGGAGGCGTGTGTGTGTGTGTGTGTGTGTGTGTGTGTGTGTGTGTGTTTGTTTGTTCCTGCATGCATGCATGCAGGAACCCTAAAAACTATTTTCTTTACACGCTAACTATGCACACCCCACCCCAGCCGGTTCACACCTGAGGTGTGTGTGTGTACCCCCAAAGGCTCGTTTCTCCACACCCTTTCCTTTGGGAAAAGATGAAAAGAGGGGCTAACCCTCTCCTTTCATCTATACTAACAAAAAACACAGAGAAACGAGCTTGCGCTAGCCTCCTACCACTAGGCACCTCTTCTCTTTCACACACAGATAAAAACAGAACAGAACAAAAAGCATCAAACATCAAACACCTTAACTATAGTCTTAACACAGCTTTAACATCTTAATTCTTAAAATCTTCTTAAAACATCGAAACAGCAAAACACAATCAATAACCATCAATCAGAAGTTTACAGGTTTGCATACCCAAGAAACATCTATTACAATTCAAATGAGAACCTTCAACCCTTTGTTGCCTGTCTGGCACTCTTGTCTAAAAGAAACAAAACAAGACAAAAACTTTTTTAGGGTTGCTGTTTCTCCCACAGCCTGTAGGGGCAGACTGCTGACTGAAATGTGACTCTTCAATTAAAACAAAACAAAAAACAAACTTTAATTAGGGTTGTTGTTTCTCCCACAGCCTGTAGGGGGCAGATTATGGACTGAAATGTGACTCAATTCGCCCCTACCACTCTCAACGACCTGAATACCATCACCCCCCCCTACAAAGACTCGATGGGATGGCCTCCCACTACCCAACGACGTGAATGCCTACTCCCCTTTCCCAAGGGTTGCACTTGGCACTTTCTACCCAATGACTTGAATGGGATGACTTCCCACCACCCCCCTTTTCCCAAAGGTTTGCATTTTCTAAAACACACAGCTTGACAATCTTCCAGCCTCTTGGGCTTGGCTCTTTTTGCCCACCACCCAAACTTGCACGGGATGACTTTCCCTCAGCATTGAATGCTTAGCTTTGGAGGCTCTACTCAGTTTCCTAGGAAACTGAGAACACACAGTCTGGCAATCTTGCTTTCGGCCACTAGAGGGCTTTCCCGCCTCTAAGTTCCCTGGCCTCTTGAGACCTTTTACATTCAAAATTTTTCATCATCTTCATTTTCAAATTGAAACATGACACAAGACAACACAATAGTTCAGCTGTTTACACTGGGAGCACATGGCCCTTGGGCCCCTTAGCAACAATCTAGATAACACAATTACATTTGGATCACGGATCATCCCCCCTCCCTTCGAGGAACAACCCATCAGTTTTCATTTGCTTTAATCACAATTACCACCAATCTTCTTTTCTTCTCGGGAGACACCTGAAGGAAAAAATCTTTCTGTCTGGGCTTCTGTCAGCTAGGAGGGAAATCCCCTTCTCTCTCCGCCGCCCACACTGGGATCGCCCGCCCAGTAACAATACAAAGACAACTTGAATCACCTGTCCCCCCTCCCCCTCGAGGAACAAGTCAGAGTCCGCTGTTTTCCAAGTGGCAGCAGAAAAAATGTTTTTTTGGGGGGATTCCTTTTTCTTCTGCTGATTCTCTGCCCGCTTCTTGAAGCACAGGACAAAGTCTCTTTTTTCTGGGGGGGGGGGTTTCCTGATGTCCGTCCGCCCCCCCCCTCTGCTTGCTGCTGCCCAGCCTAGCCATTCACCATGCCCCCCCCAAGAGCAAATGGACAGTCTTAAGTTCAAAAATCTTGAGTCCTTCTCCCGTGGGAGAGATGTAGGGCAGGACTGTGCCCTCCCCCCCCACCAAAGTCTGACTCTTCTGGGGCACACAGCACAACTAAAATTACTCATCAAACGCTGTCCTAAAATCCAACGTTTTGCTCACCAGCCTCTTAAGAGAGGTTTCTTGGTCTTCTCTCCTTCCTCCTGGAACACACGTGTGTTAGATTTTGCATAGGCAGAACGAGATTACCACCTGACATCGGGATTATCACCTGACCTGGTGGGTGTTACTTGAGTTCAAGTATACAAGGCCTTTGGTCAGGAGACATAGTCTCGAGGTGATATGACTCAGCAGCCTTGAACAGGTTTGGATAAACATGTTGATGAATAAGTTATACTACTGGGTGAGTAATGTCCTATTTATAGGTGCAGGGTCTGGGGTATATAAGCTAGCACATTTGCTTGCTTCCGTCATTCCTCTTCATCTCTCTCTGCTGCTTGTTCGTCTCAGCACGACATGTGGATTGTTCTGGACTTCACTTCATCTAGCCTTACCACTGGGGTATAGGTTTTGAGTCTGCTATGATGTAGTGAGTAGAGATGCATTGATTGCCTTAATCCCATGTAATTGGGTCTTACAAATAAACTCTTTAATCTTTATTAACTGCTGTTATCTCCTCCTTCCGCTTGCGTGACTGGGACTGAGGGTCATTGGCTAGGGGAGCTTTTGAACCCGGGTCAGTCCAACTCTCACATCGGTTATGGGCCCAGATAAGGATCAGATTACGATCTGATGGTTATCTTAGATGGGAAGATAAGCCACAGAGACGCAGTTCGGAGAAATTCAGCAGTTATAGAGTTAAAGGAATTTGTTTACTATTTGTAAGAACGGTTTGTAAATAACCCGGAAAGGCGATGCAGTGTTGCTAAAGCTGGGAGCTGATAACAGCGGCTTGGAATGCAGCTGAAGAATGCAGGACAGAGAGACGGAGGATTTTTCGTTTTGAATGCAGCTGGAACGGAGATGCCAGGCTTGGCAAAATCCGAGGTTCGGGCAGCTACTAGGCTGAAAAGTGAACATCGCTGGACACAAGGATTTGTTTTCCACAGCTTGCTGGTGTGATTGTCAAGAAGCTGTATCGGGCAAAGAAATAATCTTCAGGAGGCTCTGTGTGTCAACTCATGTCTTTGAGTCAAGGCTACAGGCAGGAGGATCATATTTCATTTACAGTTTTCTTTTTCACACAGCAGCGGATCAGCTATCTTTTGCATTGTATCAACAAGTGGCTTGGATTACAAATGCGTGGATTACGTCTGACGTGGGTAAAGCGTCTGGAGTGTCATGTCGCAGCAAAAGGGAAACCTGATACTACAGCGGAGGCTGTATCAAACCAGCGGAGGCGTGGTTTTAACACAACAGAGAAAAGCAGCGCGGCAGTTTTGAACAGAGAAAGCTGTGCTTAAAATGGGAAGCTGTTCTTCATTTTCTTCATGTGGGATCACAGAAGAAAGGAGCTTGAAATCAGCAGGGGTGCTGCTGAAGGGAAAACCTTTGTGTTTTAACCCAGGACATAACAAAATGGACATTATTTTGTTGTGAGCAGAAACAGTGGATTGTTTAAACGAAGCTTTCTGTGTTGCACATGAATAAACAGGAAGAGGACTATGCAAATGGTCAGAGGTTTAACAGTCATGTTTTGGAAATGTATTTCTTGAAAGTTGGATAACTTGGATTCAAGAAAGTGTAATATATGCTCTGAAATGTCAGGAAATGTACTGAATGTATATATGACTTGAGTATATTGTGGATTTTTCTGTAGCAAAATGTAAAATACTGAATAATTAGGTATGTTTATATGGCAAAGCTAAGAGATGGATTATTTCTTTCATACTGTAATAGTGTAATAAAGAAATGGAAAGTTGTACTGATGCAACTATAAAAAGGTTAAATGCTTATATGTATGACATGTACATGCATGCATATCACATGATTGTTTGATCATTTAGATTCACAGGCTTGTGAAAGAAAATGCAAACTCTTGTGGGGAAAGCATTTGGAAACTGTAATTTTCACATGAAAAGAATTTTGTGCACATAAACAAGGGATGCTAGCTTCAACAGGTAAACTGGAAGGCAAGCTGAAAAACAGTTCATTTCATTTAATTTGTTCTTGGTGATCTTGTGGATACTCTGATGGTTTTTAGAGGAAAGGCACATTATTTCATGATGTTAATTGATCAATACACGAAGTACAGGTTGTGTACATGTTAGATAGAAAGCTGGAGTTTTGAACAAAGTCAAGGTGTTTTGTGCTTGGATGGGAAACAAGCATATTACCCATGTTACCTATTTCTTTTCAGATATGGGAAGTTCAATTCAGTGCATGTTTTTGATGCATTTCTAACAGGATGTGATATTGAACACATGGATTGTGTGGAAGAGTAAACAAACACTCAGAAGAGGTGATACTAATTTGGATAATGAGGTTTGGGTAGAAGCTCTTAAATGTTTTTGATTATGTACATGATAGAAGTTTTAGTTCTGTGTGATGAACTGTACACCTTATAGAAAGTAGTGTAGAAGGTAGAATCTTCTGGAGAAACATTTCAGGATCTTGGATCTGATATGTAGGTACGTACACCTCAAAGTTAGAAGAAATCTGTAAGGGAGCTTACATGAGATTTTTCTAGAAATGAGAATATTGTGTTTCACATGAACAGCACTTGGATAGTGAGATTATCTAGAAGTGTTAAGTATAATGCTGAATGAAAAGGTGAGATCATTTTCAAAATTAATTCTGTTAATGCAGGGGATGCATCAAGCTCAGAGTCAGAATAGAAAAGCATTTGCTGAAGGACAGTCAGGTAAATTTGACAAACTTTGATACACATTTGGTTTGGTGGAGGCTAAACAAATGATTGTTCATCATTGGTGCAAATTTATTGGAACAGAAACCTGATAACTGATAAGGTAAGGAACAGGTGAGTCAAACAACCTGTGAGATATCAGGAAGAATTTGCAGGAAAAGCCATTTGAAACTTCAAAATTTCAAAGAGGTGAAAAAATTGTCTGTTAAGGAAGCTGAACCATAGCTTCAGGTTATGCAAGCTGAGTTGAATTCTTTGGATAAAGAACAAAACATGGAAGCTGGGGAAACAAACAGCAGTCCATGGAACTCATTGTTACCAGATAGATTTTTAAGTGAAAACTAACCAGATTGGAAAAGGTTATATGACAAATAGCAAGATTGGTTGCTTGTGATTTTTGCTCAGTAAAAGGAGCAGGATAATCATAAGTGAGTGCAACAACAATTTGCTTTGGAAACAGTTAGACTGATGTTTAAGAATGTGGAGATGTATGGATATTTCACAAATTGAAATATTGGAACATAAGCATTTTAAATGAGAGGAAGTCTTTGGAAAACTGTCTGAGAATAATTTTCTGTAGAAAAGCTAGAAATCAGCTGGAGGCTGGAATTCTGTTTTGAACTCAAACATTGTTGAAGTGAGGTTTGCACAGAGAGGCAGATCAATGTTTGTTTGTTAAACAGGAGGAACAGGGACATAGACTGTATGTACTTTGTTTAGATGGGTGATCTATTGTTTTTTCTGGACAGATAAAAGCAATATGATATAATTGATCCAGGGTTTGCAATTTCATTGAAATGAAACTGCTTAGTGGTGGATCAACTGTTTATTTGTAAATAGAAGTTGAGGGAGAACCAAAAGGGCAGTAACTTACTGCAACAAACCAGAGAAATATCATGGATGTGATTGAGAATTTTTGGAGATAGTTAACTCAGTGAGAGACTCCAAATAATTGAGGATTTTCAAGCACATGCTGATGGAAAAGCAGTTTGAATGCTACACAGAAGCATTGGGCTGTTGAGCTTTACTGTACAAGCAACAAGGCCAGATATTGCTGTCAGTGTAATGGGCAGACTGTTAGACCAACAGGACATGCTTGGAGAGCTCTGAAAAGGAGTTGAATGTTATCTGGAAGGAACATCACACTTCAGACTAAGAGTTACAAGTCAGAGCACAGGTGGCTTACAGATTCACAGAAAATGCCAGTTGTGGTTGTGATAGTAAGAACAACAAGAACACACCTGAAGTTTGTTATTTTTATAACCATACTTTGTTTGATTGATTTTGTAGAAACAATCATTTAGAGGTTAGAGTTCAACTGAAGCTGAACTGAATACAGTGTATTATGTATTGTGCTATTATGCTATTGTAAAGCTTAAATAGTTATTGCATTTGTTTAAATAGTTTAAATTTTAAAAAATGTTTAAATGATGCTGGGATTGATGTGAAAAACCTATTACAGTTTTTTCAGGAAACCAAGGCAGGATTGCTATGCTGCAGGCAGATAGCAATACACAATGTTTTGGGTCTGCAAATAAAACTGTGTCATAAGGAGGGATACATCAGAAGTGATTTGATGATGGTTCAAATTTCTGGCAGGTAAAGTCATTCCTGCAAAAGAAGTTTTTTTTATCAAAGTCCATAGATGAAGGAACAGCATCAGATGTCAACAACGCTGTTGCTGTTGTATGAGGTAAATAACCACGTTCTACGCAAATGCAAAAGCAGGGGGATGTTAGATTTTGCATAGGCAGAACGAGATTACCACCTGACATCGGGATTATCACCTGACCTGGTGGGTGTTACTTGAGTTCAAGTATACAAGGCCTTTGGTCAGGAGACATAGTCTCGAGGTGATATGACTCAGCAGCCTTGAACAGGTTTGGATAAACATGTTGATGAATAAGTTATACTACTGGGTGAGTAATGTCCTATTTATAGGTGCAGGGTCTGGGGTATATAAGCTAGCACATTTGCTTGCTTCCGTCATTCCTCTTCATCTCTCTCTGCTGCTTGTTCGTCTCAGCACGACATGTGGATTGTTCTGGACTTCACTTCATCTAGCCTTACCACTGGGGTATAGGTTTTGAGTCTGCTATGATGTAGTGAGTAGAGATGCATTGATTGCCTTAATCCCATGTAATTGGGTCTTACAAATAAACTCTTTAATCTTTATTAACTGCTGTTATCTCCTCCTTCCGCTTGCGTGACTGGGACTGAGGGTCATTGGCTAGGGGAGCTTTTGAACCCGGGTCAGTCCAACTCTCACAACGTGCGCACGCCCACACTATTTTCTTCTTCTCTTCCCGGGCTCTCCCAGCCCTCAAACTTTGGGATCACACAGCCGCCATCTGCTCACCCGCTTTTTGCACTGGATGGATCCTTGCTTCTCCTGGCAACCGCTGCTCCCAGCCTCTGGGACACGCACACACAGACTTTTTTCTTGCTTCTAGCCCTCTGCCAAGGGCCCCTCCAGTCCTGGTTCTCTTGGATCACACACTTGCTGCCCTCTGCTCACTTGCTGGGCACACAGGCTGTTCTGGAACTTTTTTGGAGTTTTGCTTTCTCTGCTTACTCTAGTCAGTTGAGATTTCTTGCCTTAAACGCTCTCTGCTGGGCTCCTAGGCTCCCCAGACTGGGGTAGCCCCTTCCAGCAATCTGAATGTTTTTCTAAGGTTCAATCTCACACTTATTTCTAAAAAATAACAAACTTTCTACTATGTACTAAAACGTGTCTCAAATTTCTCTCATTTGCCCACGCGCACACACGCTGTGGTTCAGCTTCGAATCCCACCGCTGCAACCATGTGGAGGAAGAGGGGGGGCTGGCTGGCCCGCCAGACTCCCACCCTTTCCTCCCTGCAAAAGGAACCCAGACCCCCAGAGATCTCAAGGTACCAGGTTGCCAGCCTTAGCTGTCTGCAACCCTACTTGAATCTCTGTTCAGGGACTCGCCTTCAATTCTGTAACCTGGATTTAGATACTGAACCAACAGAGTACTACAAAACCCATGTGGGGTGAAACCACGACAAGGTTTATTTCTGGTAGCATCTTACAACAAGATTAGGGAAATGAGAGAAGCACACCAAATAGAGAGACACTTTAGTACACAGTAAAGCTATAAAACAACAAAGACCTGATTCCTTAAAAATCTCTCAAGCACACACCTGTTACCTGAGGGTGTCTTCTTCAAAGGGTTAGATCCAGCACAGCCTTGCCGCCCGATAGAGAATTACCACACCTACCCGAAGGTCCAAGATGGGTAAACTCCTACAAGGCTTGCCTCTCTAGACCCTCCAAACCAGCCAATTTTACCAGAGGCTGACTGGGGTCGATTCTTGAGGGGGGCCCCCCTAAAGGCTCGGGCCCCTCGCTGGCCTGGCATGGCTCCAACCGCCAGGCAGGCACCCAAAAGACTGACCAGGAACAAAGGCTTACACGTGGGGGAAAAGCTCTTCTCCCTCCCCCTTTCTGTAGCTTTCTTGCCTTCAGCCAATCAATTTGAATTTCACCTGGCCATGCAGGGGGAAAGGGAACTGTGAGTCATGGCTTGAACTATTTGAATTACATCTGCATATGAACGCTTTCAGCCTGGCTCCTCCAGACCTCTGGACGCCAGGCCCCATCTCATGTTTCATGCACCCTTTGCTTCTTCCCAGCCCCCACCTGGTTTACTCATGAGGAGGCGTGTGTGTGTGTGTGTGTGTGTGTTTGTTTGTTCCTGCATGCATGCATGCAGGAACCCTAAAAACTATTTTCTCTACACGCTAACTATGCACACCCCACCCCAGCCGGTTCACACCTGAGGTGTGTGTGTGTACCCCCAAAGGCTCGTTGGCTCGTTTCTCCACAGTTATTCTTGTAGAAATGCTGCAACTCAAACCGGATACCAGGATGGGGCAGATATCCCTCCAGCCCCTTGGTTGTGGCAATCTGCAATTCATGGTTGGCCTTCCTCCATGCCCTGTCCAGGTTCGTAGGTTCCCCCCCCCCCGCCCCACTACACCCTCCTGAGCAACAGCTTGGACCTGATATGTGAATGCTGTCCCATTGCCTCTGAGTGCTCCTCAAGTCCTCTAAGGCCTGCAAGATCAGGGCCTTGCCTGTTATCAGGCTGAGGTGATTCCTGCCTGAGGTGGCTGAGGTGGTCCAAGCAAAAGATGGCTCCAATGCATGCCTTGTCTGCTGAGCCACCCAATAATGGCATATATGTACACCCAGGCCTCACTGGGAGCTGAAGCTAGAGCCATGCAGCTGGCCACAACGATCATACCATGGCCACAAATAAACATGGACCTGTGAAGTTTATGTAGGTCCTGTATTAGATGTCCAGGTGCTTTACAAACACAGCACCCCTTTTTGGGTGGACTTGAAGGAAGCCCATGTACACCAGGAAGCCGGGCAGTCAGTTTGACAGTTTCTGTCGACATGCCTGCACTGAACTGACTCCTGGTTCCTTTCTACCTCCTTGTTCTTTCATTCTTCCCTATTTCTCTGAAGAGCAGTGAGAAGACATCCTCATGCTCCACCTGCCAATGTTCTCTTTTGTCGCAGGTCGGAGGCGGGCACCCAGGAAGGGTAGGGATATTTCACTCTATGGGAGTGTGTGTACAGGCACTGAGTTTTTCCCCATTGTTGGGCACCAATGGCATAGACCTTTGTCCAAGGGAGAGCATTGCAGGGACCTGCCACACTTGCCTGGACCTTTATTGCTCTGCCCTGGTTGCATTTGCAGGGTCTGCTCCTTTGGGGTGGGGTTGGACCACTGCCTTCGGCACTAGCGCCGGCTCTGTGTGGATTGTGCTTTCTGTTGATGGAATATGAGCAGACAGCTTTGATATAAGTTGTGCATGTGCTTGCCTCCTAGTCTGCCCAATGCCACTAGACCTGCCCCCACTAGGGATCTCCCTGGCTGGTGTGTCCAGCTTCTGATTCTGCACCCACTTTTGTTGCAGGGCATTGTGGCCAGCAGCTCTGCCATGCCCCCCTCCTGCCACATCCTCTTCAGAGGATGAGGAGACAACTGGTGCTGGGGTGTTTCTTTGCCAACCTGTTTCCCTTCCCTTAGTCATTAGGCTGGGTTAGGTGAGCCTTCTTGAGGGCTATCCTGCCACCAATTGCTTCCCTCAGTTATGTGGGGGTGGGAAGACATGGCCTTGGATCCTCAGTACTGTTGCCTGATGGAGAGGGGGGTAGGCCTCATGGTTAGGCAGAACACACATGACTTGCCAGCCCCTGTTGCATAGGCTACAAATCAGCCACAGTAGGCTACATGAGGCCCAGCACATGTGGCCCGCTGGTCCTTGCCAGCTGGAGAACCTTGCACCAAATGGGCACCCCATTGGAGCGGCTCACATCAGCTGGGAAACTCCCTTCCTATCGCCCCTTTATCTCAGTCCCTCCAGGGTGTTTTGGCACGACTCCATAAGCCCCAAATGGCCTAGTTCCTCACTCTCCGGCTGGATCCCAGCATCGCAGTCTACTCCTCGCTGCAACATCAAATCAAGAGAGGCGGAGAAAAAGTGGGGCTGTGATAGAAAGCCTCTTGCCCCATTCCCCCGCTAACGCATGACTATGATGTGTGTCCCCACATTTGAGTTGTTCTTGCTTTACTTCCGGGATGGCTGGGACATGGTCCCTCGCCTCATTTATACCCTACTGGGTGTGGGAAGGCAGCAGAACTCACACATGAACAACACTTGGTTTCATAATGATCTTGCCAGAACAGACCATAGTCACTGGATTTTAAATCACCTTACTTACAAACTAAAGAAATCTCTGAGCATTCTTCAGCATGTGGGTTTGGTTTGGTTTTTGTTATTTTTTCCAGACTGGAATCCAAGGGACTACTTAGGCTTATTCTAATGCTAGCCGGATGAGATTATTTTTTAAATCTTCGAACAGGTGACCCTAATGCCCCCCCCCCAACTTGTTAGAAAGTGCTTTGGTAACACAGGACTGGCCCAACATATTGTACTGACTGAGGTGAAGGACAAAATTGCACACACCCCCACCCGTCTTCTACATACAGAAGCCAACTGGACTGGCAGTTAAACCTTACTTCATCGCTGGTGACAGGACAGCATCCTCCACTACGCCTGAGAGCGGCAAGCTAGTTTAGGAGGCGGAGAACAGCCCGTGTGGCACATGCAGCTTGGTCCTGCAACACCTTGTAGCTGCCCTCTTTGCCCCCCAGCAGGGCCAGATTAAGAGCATTATGGGCCTGGTGCTGAGGAGGGCGCGCGGCTGAAGAGGGCGCAGAAACGCTGCGCTCCTCTTCGCTGCCGCTGTGCCGCCCCCGCCAGGCCTCTGCCTCCGCTGCGCCGCCCCCGCCAGGCCTCCGCCTCCCCACCCTCCCGCCCGCCCGCCCGCCGCTGCCGCGCCCTCCCGTCCTGCTCGCCGCTGCGCCTCCCCCGCCTTCCCGCTCGCTGCCGCTGCGCCTCCCGCCGCCGCCGCCATCACCACCCCCCGACCCCCCCGCCACCTACCTTCTCCGTGTCGTGTCGCTTCCGGAGCCCCGCCCGCGTTGTTTTGGCGGGAGGAACCAGGGCAACAGGGCTTAAACAGCCCTGTTGCCATGGTTTCCCCGGCAAAAAACAGCGCGGGGGGTCCCGTCGCGTCACTTCCTCCTCCTCCTTGGTGGCGGCAGCAGCAGCAGCAGCCGCCAGGGCGGGGGGAAGGTAGGTTGGTGGTGGCAGCGCAGGGTTGTTGTTTTTTTGCAGAGCAGGGCTGCTTTGGAGAGGGGGCCCCGCTAAATATTATTTCGCCTGGGGTGCCAAACTGCCCTGCACCGGTCCTGATTGTGGGCCTATTTTGGGGTAGGGGCCTGGAGCTGCAGCTCCAATAGCCCCTATCTTAATCCGGCCCTGCCCCCCAGCATCTGCCTCCAGAAGCAGCCTAACGGTAGGGCCAACCCCGGTAAGAAACTCCCCTCTCTGCATCTGCTCCCAGTCCCAGCAAGCAGTGGCTACTAGTCTTGATGGCTATATGCTACCTCCAGTATCAGAGGCAGTATTCCTATGTACTCCAGTTGCTGGGGAACATGGGCAGGAGGGTGCTGTTGCACTCATGTTCCGCTTCTGGGTTTTCCGTGGGCAGCTGGCTGGCCAATGTGCAAGCAGAATGCTGGACTAGGTGGACTCTTGGTCTGACCCCAGCAGGGCTCCTCTTATGTTCTTAACCACCCCTCCCATCCTAGGTCTTCTTATGAGGTTTCGTTCCATTTCTTTTTTCTGTGCTCTTGGCTTCCTTGCCCTCAGCTGCTGCCCTGCTTCTCAGTCTGCCTGTCTTCTGAATCCCCTCTTCCAGGAGCCCTTGGACTCTATGCAATCTTTCCCACCCCTGCAACTTCTTCCTTCCTTCACCGTAGCTCTGCTGATTTTCAGCCTCAGAACAACAGAACCTTCTCTCTCAGCACTTACATTTATATTAGAAATATGTTGGTGGAAAGCAGAACAGATTATTCCATTATGGCAGTGGTATAATTTTGGCACACAGTTGATAATAGGCATTTTCATCTGCATTTCCAGATATAGTTGTGGGAAACGAGAGGATGCATACGGAACACATGAGCAACCCAGTTGGCTTTATGATGATGAAAACAGAGGAAAAGTGCATAGTGATCAGACTGTGTTGATTAGCTGTGTTCATTAAAATTCAGTGCAATGCAACTTTTTTTAAAACTTCATTTACACCCCCATGTTCAACATGAGAGCATTCATTTTTACTCTAGAGTAGGTGCAGGGCCCCTGATCTGGATTGGGACCATAGCTTGGGGGGGGTAGGGGGCTTTTAAGATCTGGATCAGGGGCTTTGTGCTTATTCTACAGTTTAAAAAAATGAAAAGAAGACAGAGCTGGTAGATACACATTTAAAATAATGTGTGTTTTGGTCTTCATTGCTTTCCTTCCATAGTTTCCCATCTCCTGCACAATGCCTGCACAGACATTGTGCTTTCATGCTGTGTATGTGTTGTAAAAATGAAGGTATATACGTTTGAATCTGATTCTACCTGCCTGACTAAGCTACTATCAGGTGTCCCTCATGCCCCATGGGCCCCATTCATGGTCAAGACAGGGGTGTTTGAAGGTACTAAGCATGATAATGGGTTTTAGAGCGGCCTTCCTCACCCTGAAGCCCCCAGATGAATTGGAGGTGTGGGGTCATAAAGGCACTAAGCATGTGCTAAAGATTTAAAGTGGCCTTCCCCAACGTGGTACCCTCCAGATGTGTTGGAATTCACCTCCCTCAATCCCCAACCAGCATGGCATGATAAAATAAAAAGGTCTTAACAGCTCACCTGAAGTTTAAATGAGAGTGTACCACAATAGAGAAGGCCCTCATATCCCAATCAATCATGCTTCTGAAAGTGGTGGGACACATAGCAGAGCCTCTGATATTGAATGCAATGGGCAGACAGGATCGTATAGGAGGAGGTAGTCTGTCAAATATCATAGTCACAAACTATTTAGGGCTAGATAGGTAAGAATCAGCGCTTTGAATTGCGCCCAGAAATGCATTAGCCAGTGCAGATGAAATAAAAAAATGGGGGCAATATGACCCGCAAATCAATCTTGCCACCGCATAATTTTTGCTGAAGCTTCTGAACACTTTTCAGAGGTAGCCCCATGTAGAGCATGTTACGGTAATCCAGTCTGGATGTGACGGTCGCCAGATCCGCTTTATCTAGGAAGGATGTAGCTGGTGCACACCAGCCAAAGCTGTGCAAATGCATTCCTAATTCCACATTGTCACCTGAGCCTCCGGGAGAGTAAGGCCAGGTCCAGAAGCACTGCCAAGCGGTAGACTTTGCCTTTCAATGGGCAGAATCCAATGGAGCGCTTATGTCCCTGCCAATTCTCTTCCGCCCCTCCAATTACGTTGTGCAAGCAATCCCCACCACTTGTGCAACGGCAATTTAGTGCTTCCGGGGGCAACCCAAAATGAGCAGAGATGCTCATGTCTGGAAGGAGGCAGGTCAGCGGAGCTCCCTTATTGCGAGCTCTGCCGACTTGCTCCTTCCAGAAACGAGTGTTTCTGCTCATTTCGGAGCTTCCCCTACGAAGTGCTAATTCTCCCTTCCATAGGCAGTGGGTCCTGCTTGTGCAACATAGGTGGTGGGACCCACTGCTTGTGGAAGGGAATCGGTGAGGCGGAAGGGAATCGGCAGAGGCATAAGTGTCCCTTCGGGTTCTGCCCAGTGGAGCACAACTGCATCCACAACAGGAGATATTCCCACTCCTGGTTCAGCTCTCCTACTGAGACCAACAGCACCTGTGTCTCATCTGGATTGAGCAATACAACCATCGTGGTAGATATGAGACCTGAACTCAACCTTCCCCCTTCTACAATTCTCTAACCCCTTTACTCCACTGAATTGTTGATGTATTTCTTGATAATGCTGCTCATCAAACTATGATACCATTTGGAGAGTCAATCTCAGAGGCCATGCAAAACAGCTTAGCATGAGTGAGGCCTTAAAAAAAAAAAAAGTCAGGTGTTCCTCTTACAGGCATTGTGGTATTGGAAAGAAATTCTTTATAGCTCAATAAAAACTATTAAGAAAATCAATCCCAATTCAAAAGACCCTGTAAACATCCATTTTCATCAGACATAGGGGACATGCGGTTGCTATTACTAAAAAGACATAATTTGGAATGATGTTCTGATGATTCAATTTTGCTGATGTTGCAAACAGGTCAATGTTAAAATGATGGTCCTTGAAGCATTATTATTATTATTACTCTTACTTTTATTAGGAACAAGCAAAAATTCTCATAAGTGGCAAATCCTAAAATGCAGTAACATTCATAGATTTCATAGATCATAGAGTTGGAAGGAGCCTACAAGGCTATCGAGTCCAACCCCCTGCTCAATGCAGGAAACTAGAGGAGGGGTCTCCCATCCAAGTAACAACCAGGCTTGACCCTACTTAGCTTTCCACGCTCAGACAAGCTGACCCAGCGTAAGCCACATGCTGGACACTGTAGTCCAACACACCTGGGGGGGACCAGGCTGGGGAAGGCTGCTGCTACCAAACTGGGACGTTACCGGTCAATACTGACCTGGGCCATGCTTAGCTTAGCCTTGATCAATTAATGGTAATTAATGAGTGATGCATGGGTAATGCTTGGCAGGGGCTGAAATACATTTGAGCTTAAATCTGGAGTGGGGGGAGGAAGAGACGGACAGTTTGGCGCACTGGAACTGGTGAGCAAGAAGCAGCTTGGCTGGGCTGCAAGGGGCACGTGGTGGCTTTTGGGGGCGGGGGGGGTCCAACACTGCCTTACAATTCACGCTGCCTGCTTGCTTCGTACCTGTGCTGGTAGCTCAGGGGTGGAGCATGGGCCTGTACGCAGAAGGTGCAAAGGAAAGGTCTCTCCCAGCCAGCAGGCCATACTAGGTCAGATGGACCGATAGTCTGGCTTGCTATAAATGCAGTTCCGTTTTGTGAGCCCGTCCCAAGGGTGCTGAACCTCTTGCAGCCCAAGGGCCGGATTACATGTTGGAGCCGCTCTCGGGGGCCACATATCAGTGGTGGGTGTGGCAATAGGGTGTGGCCTATTGCAGCTTGGAGCTCTTCCTGCCACTCACTAAGCCCGAGGAGAGACATCTCAACCTTTTCTCTGTGTGTGTGTGTGTGTGTGTGTGTGCGTGAGAGAGAGAGAGAGAGAGAGAGAGAGAGAGAGAGAGAGCTATTAAGCATATCAAACATTTGTATTTCCAGCAACAATGAACTAATGGAAAATAGCATTCTGTCATGCACTGGTGCTACAGGCCCACAGCATAATGGATCTTAGGCTGATTACAATTCAGCCTTTCAACAGGATTAAATGTGATCAAAGGTTTTGGATTTAGAACCAGGTGACTTAAACTACTGCAAATACATTCTTGTATTTAAGACGTTTTACTTTCTTAAAAAAAAAAAAATACACCACAGCTCATTTCTTGTTAATCATAGGATGAAGACTCCTGCCTGTCTTTATACACCTGTCTAATTATATATGGATATATTCAGACTGTTATATCCACACACTATATGAAGAGCTCTGAGGGTTTTTTTTAGCTTCACATTTAAGTTATTACTTAGATTAACCATATCTTCTTCTTCTTCTTCTTCTTTTTTTTTTAAGTATTAAAGAAGGGAAACATTCTTTTTCTCTCTGTTTGAAGCCTAAGCAATGGATTTAGGGCTACTCTGTAGAACTGAATACAATATCTGTAATATGAAGTCCTGCTCAGGCCCAGTTATGTATAATGTTGGCCATGTTAACTAAAACAACAACAATGTACCCATCGGGAGGTTCCATGCACTCAGCATCATGAATGTATGTGCACCATGATTGTGTAATCCCAAGTCATGTATCCCTAGAGTGCTAACATTACATCTGACCTTTGGTCACTCCGGCTGGGGTTGATGGGTGTTGAAGTCCAAAACATCTGGAGGGCACCACGTTGGTGTCATATGCCTCTCACCAGCACTGGAAATTCAGTTGGAAGTCTGGGACTGGTGAAAAAACTCAGGGTCATGCAGTGGGCAAAAGCGATAAGTTCTGGTAGTAGAAATGCCACCAAAAATGAATTTTTGAGGTGAATTTGGAAGGCCCTGCTTGGGATAAATGTATTGGAAATAGTAATATTGCCTGCTTAAAATCAACAAAGTGATGTGACCACTGATTGGAGTGGGAGGAATGGGTTAACTTAAGAAACCTCTCTTCCCTACTTTTGGCCTCTCTGGCCAGAGCTCTGCTGCTCTCTATCTACTTCTTGCTTCTTTGTGGAAGTTAGGTTGTTCTCTGCTCTCTCCCTTCTCCCAACATGGAGGATGCAAGTCAGAGCTGCCTGTCTTCCAGCCAGAGATCTTCTACAATAAAACTAATCTGCCTATATGCATCCTGCATATATGTGAGTGATCTGTAAGTAAGAACTGATAAATGTCTTTCGTTTAAACCTTGTGTGGACATTCCATGCCTTTTAATAGCCTTAAGAGACAAGAGTTTAGCAACTCATGTGGTGAAACCAGTTTCAATAAAGCAGGCTGCGCTTAAGAAGGAAACTCTGCTTTGACCTAACCAGTTTAGGACTGACTCCTTTTAACCATATCCTCCAACAAAATGTCAGCAGAATTTTGATTGAAACAAACAAAGAGCCAGTGTGGCGTAGTGTTTAGAGTGTTGGACTGGGACTCGGGAGATCCGGGTTCAAATCCCAGCTCGGCCATGAAACTCACTGGGTGACTTTGGGCCAGTCACTGACTCTCACCCTAACCTACCTCACAGTGTTGTTATGAGGGTAAAATGGAGAGGAGGCGGAGGCTTATGTAAGCCACCTTGGGTTCCTTGAAGGAAAAAAGGCGGGGTATAAATATAATAAATAAATAAATAAAAACTGAGTTTTGATAACACTTGCAAAATTTATCCCAAGGTGGAGAGGAAGAGGTGGTCTTCACATTCCTACTCTAGGCTACCATTGTAAGCTAGATATAAGTAGTGTTTAATTATTATTATTTTTTACTCTGCTCTTTTCTTGGCCACCATCTCTGAGAAGGAGGTTTAATTGTAATTGATGTGATGCCTGCAGTATGACTTGCTATTCATCTACCTTAACTGGAACAGCCAAATGCATTTCATTAAGGGGACTTTACAATAGGATGGAAAGAAGTCCAACTTTTCATTTGGGCTTTACTACCTTTCTGTATACTCCTTACATCTGTCAATGACCTCTGTTGGATCCTTAGACCAGTCTTACAGAACCACCAAGCATTGACTCAATGAAAGTTCCTTCCAGAACTTCATCCAAAGGCCTGAGGGCACTCACAACTTTTAACAGTCCTCTGAGAGGGAGAAAAATCAGTCAAAACTCTCACTCACCAGTTACTGCTACATAGGGTGCTTCCAGACAGATGGCTTCTAGCACTGTTAATCAAAAGACATAATGCCACTATTCCATCTTTCCTTCCTTAATGAATTCTCTGTAGTAAGGAAAATGATGGAAGAAGTAGTGGAAGAACGTGGGAGGGCTACAAATGGAAGACGGTGTCATCTGGACCTCCCCATAAAATCCCAAGTTTGAAGCAGGGCAATTGCATGATAAAAAACCTTGTCTAGAAGCACCCATAATCCATTTACCCAGTAGTTATATAATTTGAAGAAAGGACAAGGAAGTGATTAAAAAGAAAGTAGGGCTATAACTGACTGGTAGAGAAATTAATCTTTGTATTGATCCATGACATAAAATATCACTAACATGGGATAAGCATTATGTAGCCTAACCTACATCATAGGTTTGTTGTGAGAACAAATTTGACAACAAGCTTAGAGCACGTTATACACCAAAGAGTGAAAAAGGAATTATTAATACAAATTCTGATTATCACAAATGTTGGTCTCATTATTCCGTAACTGATTCCACATAGCCTATTTATCCATTTTGTTTACATGTATTTATTGCTACACAATTGTTTTAAGCAGCTGTTGGAAACACAGATACTGAAAAATGTATGAAGCATTTTCAGTCCTAATTACAGCTGGAATATTTGCAAACATCAAGTGCAATTTGGACAAGAGAATTCATGCAGAAAAGTGACACTACCATAAAACACAGAAAAAAAACCAGAACAGCTAATTATCACTATAGATACCTATTTATTAGAAGTGAGGGATTGGAAGATTTGTTGAAAAAAGGCATTATGAGAGTGCTGACAACACTAAACGAGTAAATGATGGAAAGAGTGAGCATTTGAAGGTTATTATGACAAATCATTTTTTTCATGTTTAGTGATGCAAAATGAAAAAGCCTTGAGAGAAAGAGAGAGCAGGGGGTTTTGTTAGTCAAAGCTGTCAGATCCTGGATTTCAGGGTTGCAATCCTGTACATACTTACCTTGAACTAAAGCCTGTTGAATAATGTGACTTTCTTCCAAGTAAACATGTATAGCAGCCCCCCCCCCAAACCTTTTGGACCTGTGGGCACATTTGGGAATTTGAGAAACTGCTGTGGCACCACCACGAAATGCCTAATCAGTGGATCACCACTTTGGCATCTACCTGTCGCATCTATGGAACTTAGGCTGTGTCTTACTCAGCAAAAACTTTTGTGTCTATTGGACACCTCAACGTCTCTTTAATAAGGGATTGTCTAATTCAGCTATAATTCCCGGCAGTGCAATACAGCTAATACTTCTTTTAAACACATGTTTTGGCAAAGTCCAGTAGTTGCTTCTTTTTGGGAGGAGGAGGAGATTACACAGATAAATTTTGTACTGGAACAGTCTTTAAAATATTCACTAATGTACATACTCTTTTAAATTATTTATTTATTTATTTGTTGTATTTCTGAATCGCCCATCTGGCCTGCAAACCGGCCACTCTGGGCAATGTACAACATGATAAAATACATTTAAAATACATGATATAAAATACATTTAAACAGTATAAAACAGTATAACTTTTAAAATCTTAACCCACCCCATATTCCTGCCTGAATAACCATGTTTTTAGTGAGCGGCAGAAGCTCAACAGAGAGGGGCATGGCAGATGTCACTAGGGAGGGAGTTCCACAGTGTGGGGGCCACCACAGAAAAGGCCCTCTTCCTAGTCCCTACCAGTCTAGCTGCTCTGGCTGAAGGGACAAGGAGAAGGCCTGTCTGTGGCAGATCTTGTTGAGCAGCCTACTTGGTGTTGCTGGAGACGCTCCTTGAGATAGACTGGACCGGAGCCATATAGGGTTTTAAAGGTCAAAACCAACACCTTGAATTCGGCTCGGCAAGCAACTGGTAGCCAGTGCAGCTCCTTGAGCACTGGCGTGATGTGATCCCGCCGGCGGCTGCCTTTAACCAGGCGAGCCACCGCGTTCTGTACCAGCTGTAGCTTCCGAACTGTCTTCAAGGGTAACCCCACGTAGAGCATTACAGTAGTCTAAGCGAGAAATTATTTATCTGCTTCATGGAAATTAACAAATGGTTAGCGTTAAATGGATTCTCCATGCCCTTTTGATGGCTAAAAGACTGATATGCCAACATTGGAAGGAGAAACACTCACTTCCTATAATGCAATGGAGGGTTTAGATATCAATATGAAATGATATCAGTAACTGGCAGTTCATTATGCCAAACTCCACCTCCATCTCTAACCATTTTGTGACTGACTCTGGCCCTACAACATCATTTTGTGACTGGTGGGCCTGGCATTTTCAGCTCTCTCAAGTGGGCCCTGGGGGTAGAAAGTTTGAGAACCCCTGGTTTATCCAAAAGTGTACACACACAAACCCCCCTGTACATGTGTATCATATACATGTGCCACTACAACTGCTGTAGTGATACACACTATGTACAAGCAAAAAAAGAAATTGGCCTCACCAACTCCAAACTTCACCCCCCCACACTGTGTTTGCTACCAAATTGCAGCACAAACTACCAAATTTTGGGGATTCAGAGGGGGCGCCATACAGAATGCAGGGCACCCCATGGAGTGCAACTTGTGGGAGGAGGGTCTTCGGGGCAAAAATGACCCCTGGACTTCCTGAAGTTGCCCATCTCTGCAATTCATGATATTTTGGTTCACTAGGACTCCTTTTGTTTCTTATTTATAACACTGTGCCAAAAATAGATATGAAAAGCATCTTATAGGCTACCCACACATGTACTCTACAGACTACAGGCACTCCCTGGCAATGGCACATACAATAAATTACTTTCTTGGGTATTGCTACGCTCTCTAGTGGTTGGAAATCATCTTTACGATACACCAGGGTACTAAAGTCAATGCAGATTGCAGTATATTCATAAATAGTACGTATATTCTTCAACATTTATAGAACATTTCCCATTTTTTAGTTTGATATGATATGGGCACAATGAGGTGATTAACTTCATCAGTCTCACACAGTGCCCTCATCCAGATGTAATGTTAAACCACAGTTTAGTGTTATGTGCATAAGCCTGCTCACCCTCCCCTCTCCTTCACCAGTTCAAAATCCAATGGAAAAAATTTGAGAAACAAACAGCTAGTGTGGGGAGGTTTGATCCTTCCCTCATCTCATGGTGCACAGTGGACCCAATCTGAGCTTTTCTACATGAGGCTATTAATTCACTGTATCTACTTTTGGTTTTGTCACAGAATTAAGATCCCAGGACTACATGAAGAGTGCTTCCTTTCCTTCTTTTCCATTACATAACTTCTAGGTGGCACTGTGGTATAGCAGAATAGTGCAAATACACAAGGGAAAAAGCCGTTTGTTTTGCTTTCACAATTACATACCTGCATTTTCCCTGCTCAGAAAAAACTCGCTGAAAGTGCTCTTTAGCCACAGAAGTGAATCTGAAGGGTCATGATCTCATCTAAAGAACCTGTAAACAAACATGAGTACAGAATGACAAGTGCACAATAAATGCCTCATGTAGAAAAACCCTGAATCAGGGTTGCATGTATGTAATCTAGGACTGGTTCACATGACACGGGAACCGCGGGGGAGCAGAACCCCCCGCGGTTCCCATGTCGTGTGAATGCTGGCTGGGGGCGCCCCTGTGCGGGAAGCATGGAAAGTCACCATGGGTTGTAGAGGGGTAAGCCCCTACTGCGTGTGGCCACCCTGCCGTGCGAACAGTGGGTGGCTGTCCTGCGGGGGGCCTCCCATGGCTGCACAGAGGCGGCAGCCCAGAGCGGCCGGAGCTGCGGCTGCTTCAGCCTATAGGGGCAAATGGCCCCGCTGGGCATCCCTCGCTGCCGCCCCCTAGTGCCGGGAGGCCCGCGCTGTGGTGCAGGGACTGCCGGCTCCACCGGGGTCCGCCCACGTGTCCGGGGCGCAGGTCGTCTGCGGTGCCCAACCAGACCCCATGGATGGACCTGTGGTGCCTCCACCGCTCAGCCGCCTGGGTCGTATGAACCAGCCCCTAGAGTAAAGAGAAAGATAAGACTCAGCTACACAATTTACGTAACATGTAGTTTTACCCAGAGACAGATTTGTTGCAAAGAGGACTCCCTCAAGCTCTGTACAGACATGATATGTGCACTGAACCTGTGGAAGGCAGGTTGGGCGCACACCCACTGGCCCCACCTCTGACCTCTGTTCATACATCCAACCTTCTGAACAGAGCACATTGGTTCTGTTCCAAAGGTTGGGTGGGCAGGTGATGGTCAGCAGAGGGGTCAGTGGGTGTGAACCGGTGTGGCATTGTATACTTTAATTGTATGCTGCGTGTCATCTGCACAGAGCTTCTATTCCTTTCCCAGAGGCCATCAGAACCAACTGCCCTGTGAGGAAGGGAAGCAGGAGCAAATGGCAAGGCCAACTGCTGTCTTCGCCCTCTCCACTCTTTGCTGCTTTCAGCAGCTGGGCTGCCATATCCAAAGAGCCCCTACCTCAAATGGAAGACATTTCTGCTTACGTAAGGGGAGTTCTCCCATTTCTGCGGATTCAAACACCCCACCCCCTCATGGCAGCCATCCACATTGCATACTCTCCTTATACAACTCTATGGTGCAACCACACTTAGAATACTGTGTACAGTTTTGGTCCCTGCACATAAAAAAGGATATTGTAGAGGTGGAAAAAGTGCAGAAAGGGGCAACCAAAATGATCAAGGGGTGAAAGGTTACAACAGCTGGAACTATTTAGCATAGAAAAGAAGTAAGAGGAGACATGACAGAGGTGTAGAAAATTATGCATGGTGTGGAGAAAGTGGATAGGAAGCCATTTCTCTCCCTCTCTCATAATACTAGAACCCAGGGTCATCCCCTGAATCTGATTGGTGGGAGAGTCAGATAAAAGGAAGTACAGATAAAAGGAAGTACTTCTTCACACAGTGCATAGTTTAAACTATGGAATTAACTTCCATAGATGATGTAGTGATGGCCACCACTTTGGACAGCTTTAAAAGGGGATTGAAAAAATTAATGCAGGATAACGCTATCAATCTCTACTGGCCCTGATGACTATATGCTACCTCCAATATCAGAGGCAGTATGCTTATATACACCAGTTGCTGGGGAACTTGGGTGGGAGGGTGCTATTTCACTCATGTCCTGCTTGTGGGTTTCCCTTGGGCAACTGTTTGGCCACTGTGTGAACAAAACATTGGACTAGATGGCCCCTTGGTCTGATCCAACATGGCTCTTATGTTCTTATGCATCATTCACATGCCATTTCATAGGTTGCCCCTATCCTTGAAAATGGCTTTTTGGCAGGCAGAAGGGGTTGCAGTGTGAAGGGGGAGCAGGAAAGCCCCACTGCATGAGGAGAAGTCATAATCCTTTTGATGTCCCATTATTCTTGGGAGATTCATTGTGCTGTTCTTTCAATGTTCAGAGATACAGCGGTTTTATTGTTGCTGACAAGACAATAAATTCTCTCCCTGTGTGTAATATTTAAGCAAAAAAAGATACATGTTTTTTCTTCTAGTGTCTTTCAGATTACTTTGCAAACTTCAATAAAGTACAGCACCAAATCTGCAGTATCTTGTATCAATTCATGGTAATGGGCTTGTTCTTGTTATCTGCTGTGGTGGGTGAGTTGAATGGAAACTTATGCAGCCTGCTTCAGATAATGATTCCTCTTCATATTAGCTTTGCTAAGGCCCTCGTAATATCCACCCCAGTTTCAAATGACTATAAAATCTTGCAATTTGCAAGTTTATATTTTGCATTTTATCTATTCTCTGGGTCTGTCGGCTATATTAAAATGATGCTATATTATGTATGGGAAATAGCTTTTCTATCATCTCAAAATAGAGCATCTTATTGCACCTTATTAAAAAAAAAGAAAGAAAATACAAGTGCATTTTCTGCCGGCAACCATGACTTACGATAATAACTGTTATCAATATGCAATTACCTCTGTTACCCTGGAACATATTGATATTCATTTATTTACAGATAATGTAACACATTTGTATGCATTGAGGTAATCTGTTGATATGATTAAATGTGAATGGCCATCTTATACTTGAGCAGTAAAATGAAAAATTGCCATCAGATCTTCAATGTAGCTAAAAATAGGTCCTATTAAGTAACGGAAGATTACATTATATTTTATTTAAGGCCCAAAACAATACTTGGGGGGGACAGGACAAAATGAACAATATAGATGATTACTAATTGGAATAGGGGTTTTTTTTTCCTGAAGGGGAAGAACTTAGGAAGGTGAATCTAGGGTGCCTGCTCAATTATATACAGGCCTGTGGCTCATGCTGGCTCAGCTTGTCTGAGTGTGGAAAGCTAAGCAGGGTCAGGCCTGGTTATTACTTGGATGGGAGACCCCTCCTCTAGTTTCCTGCATTGAGCAGGGGGTCAGACTCGATAGCCTTGTAGGCTCCTTCTAACTCTATGATCTGTGAATCTATGTAGAAAGATATATGGTGGGTACTTGTAAGTGAGATTCAAAGTTTAGATGGAATACCAGAATACAATAATCCCACAAAACTGAAATACTAAACTAAATAGCAGTGTAAATATTTGGTTGTATTTCTGTGGAGAGGGACAATTTCCACTTCAGTGTGTGTACAGAGCTACAACAAAAGCACAAGAAAAAACTTTGCATCTTATTGCTCTACTTGTGAAATGATATATTATGGCCGTTGTGGATAAATACTTAAGCCTGAAGTGCAATTCTTCCATTCCTTCACTTTCATGAAAGTCTTTGACAAAAACAATTCTCCCATCAGAATGTGAATGTGAAGTAAGGAACATGGAATGCTTGGAACAGTTTCTAACTAACCCTTAAATTTGTTATTTTAAATCACCATTCCATCATTTTTTTAATGAAAGTCTTTGACAAAACAATTCCTCATTTCCATATTCCCTCTTCTGAACGTGAATGCAAAATAAGGAATGTTGAATGTTTGGTACATTTTCTAACCCCTAAATTTGTTATTTTAAAGCACCAGTACAGGGAACCTCCCCTCGCCGGATCGTCACCTTGAAGTGGTGAGTGGGCTTGCAGTGTTCCGATGAATCCTGTGAGCAATGCCGTCGGGAGCTATGTACTTCCAGTAGGGTCACCCATGGCGGTAAGGTCCGGGGAGAGGAACCAGACAAAGAACGATCCAAAACATAAAGTCCTCAATGGCAGAACAGGCGGAAGATAATTAAACCTAAATTACAACGGCTGTGAAGGCGGATGAAGGCTGCAGCAGAGAATGGTTTTCCAATCGTCAGGGTAACCGTGCCATTGGATCTCTGCCGTACTCTGTGAAGTTTGTGTGGTGATTCGTTGTGCACCGATCTCCCCACATAAAACAGTTTCACGCACAGGCGTCTTCCAACCCAACCCATCCAACCCAACCCAACCCAACCCAACCCAAACAAACAAACAAACAAACAAACAAACAAAAAGTCCCATGGCGACTGGTGAATGGCAACGGGGGCAGGACTGTGAATCTGGAAGCCCCTAGTCATGGACCAGCACATGGGTGGTGGATGCAGACTCAGTCGCCCTGTTCAAGGAACGAGGTAGTCGAGCAGCTCGGCAGCTGTATCCATGACTGAGCAGCCCTATTTAGGATCCACTCTGCTCACCCCGTATGGGGAGGGGGCTAGAAAAGGTGCCCTAAACATAGTCTACCTCTTTCTCCCCTGACTGGATTACCGCGTCCAGTGGGGTCACCATTTTAGCGGTCGAAAAAGACATTTGAATTTTGGAACATGGAATATACGGACATTGCTGGATAACATAGATAGTGAACGCCCTGAGCGTAGGACTGCTATTATTGCAAGGGAGCTGAGACGGTTTAAAATTGACATAGCAGCACTTCAAGAAACTCGAAGGGCAGGAGAGGGACAGCTGAAAGAAGAAAAAGGAGGTTATACCTTCTTCTGGAAAGGACTACCTGAGCAGGACCGACGAATACATGGTGTAGGCTTTGCCATCAAAAATGAACTAGTGAACTCTTTGTCAGAAGTTCCTACTGGCATAAACGAACGCCTGATAACTCTTTGATTAAAGCTCGCCAATAACCAACAGGTAACTATTTTGAGCGCTTATGCACCAACATTAGATGCTGATGATGACATCAAGGAAAGTTTTTACAGCCAGTTGGACACTCTCCTGTCAGAGATACCTAAGGAGGATAAAATTATCCTCCTGGGCGATTTTAACGCAAGAGTCGGGCGTGACTTTGATTTATGGCCAGAAACTATTGGAAAAGACGGAGTTGGTAATAGCAACCCGAACAGACTCTTACTTTTGTCTATATGTGCAGAGCATAATCTCACTATCACAAACACGCTCTTTCGCCAAAAGAATAAGTTTAAAACATCATGGCAGCACCCACGGTCAAAGCACTGGCATCTTCTGGATTATGTAATTGTCCGTGTTAGAGATCGCCGCGATGTACTTCTTACTAGGGCCATGGTGAGTGCCGACGACTGCTGGACAGACCACCGACTAATCCGGTCCACAATGGTTATCAACATTGCTCCCCAACGTAGGCTTCAAGGAAGGAAACCAAGGCGTAAAATGAACATCCAAGTCCTTCAAGATCCTATTAAGCAAACTCGTCTTCAATCACTTCTTAAGGAACATCTACCTACGGAACCTCCTGACAACATTGAGGACCATTGGTCTAAGCTGAAAACCTCCATTACTGCAGCTTGTGAACAAACTATTGGATATGAAACTAAGAAACATCAGGATTGGTTTGATGAAAATGACAATGAGATTAAATATATAATTGACCAAAAAAGGAAAGCCTTCCAAATATGGCAAAATGATATTAACTGCGGTGCCAAGAAAAAAACCTACGCTAGCGCAAAGGCTGAGGTCCAAAGAAGAACAAGAGAACTTAAGAACGCTTGGTGGAAAAAGAAAGCTGAAGAAATTCAACAACTTGCAGAATCTCATGATGCACGGGGCTTTTTTAAGGCCACAAGGGCCATTTATGGACCAAAAACCTATGGTACAAACCCTTTACAATCAAAAGATGGCACCAAACTCTTAAAAGACAAAGAGTCTATTGCACTGCGTTGGAAAGAGCATTATTATGACCTTTTAAATCGTAAATCTAAGGTGGATAATGAGATTTTTTCGCAAATCCCGCAAAAACAAATTAAAGAGGAACTTGCAATACTCCCCACTTTGGATGAAGTAAAAAAAGCCATTAATCAAATGAAGAACAACAAAGCTAGTGGACCAGATGGGATTCCTGCTGAAATCTTTAAAGAAGGGGGCCCCGAACTTGTACAACATCTTCATAAACTCATCGAAAAAATCTGGATAAGAGAAGAGATCCCAGAAGACTTCAGGGATGCCATAATTATCACCCTCTTTAAGAAGGGTGATAGAAGAGACTGTGGAAACTATCGGGGCATTTCTCTCTTAGCAACCGCAGGTAAAATATTTGCTAGGATTCTCGCAAACCGTCTTCTATCTATTTCAGACGAGATCCTCCCTGAAACTCAATATGGTTTCCGCCCCTCTAGAGGGACAGTAGACATGATTTTTACTGCACGTCAGCTCCAAGAAAAATGCCAGGAGCAAAATCAACCCCTTTATATGGCATTTATCGATCTGGCTAAGGCCTTTGATACTGTAGACTGTACAGCTCTCTGGACTATCCTTATGAAAATTGGATGCCCCAATAAATTTGTGAATATCTTGCGACTTCTCCATGACAACATGACGGCAACGGTTTTGGACAACAACGGCTCTCATGGTGCTCCATTTAAAGTGGGATCAGGTGTTAAACAGGGATGTGTTATCGCCCCAACATTATTTGCCATTTTCATCGCCATGGTTTTACATCTTGTCAAGGGGAAACTTCCCACCGGTGTGGGAATTATATATCGAACAGATGGAAAGCTTTTTAATCTCAGCAGGCTGAAAGCAAAAAGTAAGGTAATTACAACCTCCGTTGTGGAACTTCAGTATGCTGATGATAATGTGGTCTCCGCACATTCAGAGGATGATCTCCAAACTATCCTAAATGCTTTTGCAGAAGCATACGAAAAACTTGGTCTCTCACTTAACATCAAAAAAACCAAAGTGCTTCATCAGCAAGTGCAAGCCAATCCTTTGGTGATGCCATCTATCCAGCTTGGCGGGACAATACTGGAAAATGTCGATCATTTTCTCTATCTTGGCAGCTATCTTTCTGTTACAGCTAACATCGACAGTGAAATCCAGCATCGTCTGAGCTCCGCAAGTGCCGCATTTTCTCGAATGAAACATAGAGTGTTCGAGGATCGAGATATTTGTAAGAAGACCAAAACACTGGTTTATGAAGCCATTGTATTACCAACTTTATTGTATGCCTGCGAAACATGGACTATCTATAAACGTCACTTCCACCTCCTTGAAAGGTTTCATCAACGTTGCCTCCGGAAAATCCTGCGAATTACTTGGGAAGATAGGCGAACAAATGTCAGTGTACTGGAAGAAGCAAAGACTACTAGCATTGAAAAAATGATCCTTCAACGCCAACTTCAGTGGACCGGTCATGTTGTTCGAATGCCTGACTGCCGTCTCCCAAAGCAGTTACTTTACTCCCAACTCAAGGATGGAAAGCGGAATATCGGTGGTCAATATAAGAGGTTTAAAGATGTTCATAAGGCTAATCTAAAAAAATGCAATATAAACATCGAAAACTGGGAAGCTCTGGCCCATGAACGATCTAAATGGAGGTTGGCCTTTCACAAAGGTTCCATGGACTTTGAAGAAGCCCGAGTGCAAGGTGAAAGGGAGAAACGTGCTAAGCGAAAAGCACGTCAAATGAATCCTTTACAGGACCATCTGACCATCTTCTATCTGGTAACCTGTGTCCTCACTGTGGGAAGCTGTGTGGATCTAGAATTGGCCTCCACAGTCACTTACGGACCCATCGCTAGAGTCTACACAATCTTCTTTAGAATTTCCTCCTTTTATCCCGGAAGACAATCTTACTCGGTCACGAGTGATCGCCTGATGATGATGACAGGGAACCTGAGTGAGCAGAGAGAGGAGGGGGCACTGTCCCCAAGCCATCAAGCCATCAAGCTCCCAGCCTTCACCCCTCATAGTCCCAATATATACACTTTATATATACACATTTTGTAATAAGATGATGAAAGAAAGTAACTCAATGAGATCTAAAACAATCACTGACACACTTACGCCATAGCAAGTGCTCACTGTCTAATAATATTTTCCTCAGGGCCTACACAATAAAAGGATCCAATTGGACTAAGAGGGTCTCACCAGAGTAAATTTGGCTTTCCCAGATGCATTTTGAATGTGTAAAAGTGTTCATTAATATGGCATGCCACAGTTTGTTAATCCATGCCTCCACTGTAGGCAGGTAGTTTTCTCTGCATCCAGCATTTTGCAAGCAAGATGTGGGTGGTAGTTAATTAATTCCCAACCAGATTCCTCTGCTTTCCCCCCACAGTGTTCTTAAGCAGAGCAGAAGAATTACTGTGGATCTTAATGGGATTTCATATCCAATAATCTCTTTTACATTTTACCAATGTCTTTCCAAAAGAGTTCTGCATTTTTATACTACCACCAAATATGTATGAAATCAGCCTCCATATGGTTACATTTCCAGAAGCTGTACTGGCAGCATTTTAAAAAATAAAATAAATCTGAAATGGAGCATCATAGCATTAGTGTGAATTTTGTTAAAATGTTCTCTCATGTTGGTATCTCTACCAACTCGAGTATCAAGTGTCAAGTTAGTATCTTGGGTTAGTCTTGCATTTATAATACCATTGTTATTCTGAGGTTGGAAATGGCAAGACCTTTCCCCCAATTGGATTCATATTTCAAATTGTTCCCCCCACCCCCGTCATGTTTCTCCATGTTAAATAATCATGTTTCTCCACATGAATTGCTCTGAATTGTTATAGTCAGATCTCAGTTTTCCCAGAGCAGGATCATTAGAAATATCAAAGCAACTGCTGGCCTCTTTTCTAATTTCTCCATTTAATTCTGAATATTCTGATTAGCTGGCAAAAAGGATGCCATAGAATAGCAAAGCATTGCTGTTAAACTGAGGGGATGATCTACTCCAGCCTTTGCCAACTTGGTGCCCGCCAGATGTGCTGGACTACATGCTGGCTGGGTATGATGGGAGTTGTAGTCCAAACATCTGAAGGACATCAGGTTGGAGAAAGCGGAACTAGTGTCTTCTTGCCACTTTCTTCCCTCCCCGCTCAAGCATGCTCTTCCATAGCTGAGATTCTCTTCTGCTGTCTCCCTTTTCTGCTGTGTCCTGCATGTGGCATTGCCCCATGTGAGGCACAGAATGGATCGTGACTCACATACTTCACTTTCTGAAATGTGTTGCCGTTCAACTTCCATTCATTTAGGGCACAATCCAATTCGGATGCCGGTAACTCTCCAAACCCAGAGGATTAAAGGCATCCTATGCAGAGTGGAAGGAGTGTGGAGGTGCTGCTCCTTGGAGGAGCAGCTGGTGCTGTTCTTTCTGTGCTGGCTGCGAGGGGGGAGGGCGCACCGAGCTCGGAGTTGCAGCTCCAACCTTGGAGCAAATTTCCGAGGTAGGAGCTGGGACTCTGAATAATCCGATGGCTGCCTAGATGCTGTCTAGCAGCCATAGGATTGCACTGCTCATGGATTGTGCCCCAATCCATGGACAAATAAAACTAAAATATGAGGATTTAAAGTCAGCTGTTTAGAAAATATAGTGCATGATACAGTTAAAAGTAAGCACGCCCAATTTCCATGAATTCCAATAAGAGGTTTAAGCACACAATTAACTATCCCAGTGAAATTCATAGGGCTTAGAGGTACTTACGTTAGGCTGGATTATGGCCACGATGATTTGAAATAACCTTTTCTTAAAGATTAAGAAAAAGTTTCAAAATGTATTAAACAACACCAAAATTAAACCGAGGCCAAATCCAAGTGACAGATCTTGTACAACAAATATTATGTACTGTGTTTCCTTTAAATTGTCATTCTTATTTTTCATCAGTGTAAAATCATTGACATTTCTAATGGTGCTCTCCATGCACTGTAAATACATGAGCTTAATGAATTCCAATTTTCTTAAGTGCTGCTTTATGGCAAACAATAAAAATGTAAGAGCCCAAATATCTGCATTCTCAGTGCTGCCCTTTGTGTATTCTTTAAATCAGAAACAAAGTTGCAAATCCTTACAAATATCTATGAGAGTCAAAATGCTAAAAAGCAATGTTATATTTCACAGGAGGTCATAGAACTGTACAGGTGCAGGGACCTGAATACCATATAGCAATGCCATTGTGTCCATTAGGACAGGGGGGTGAGGAACCTGTGGCCTTCACCCCCCATCCTTCCCAACCACTGGCCATGCTGGCTGGGGCTGATGGGAATTGGAGCCCAGCAACATCTGGAGGGACACGAGTTTCCCAGCCTTGCATTAAGAGATCGGCTCATAGCTTTCAGAAGAGACCAAGTTTACTGCTTCATAAAGACTTGATAAACTGTTTGACCGTTGCATGACATTGAAAGGGCTCTTCATGTTGGCTCTTTAGGGAGATGGTGCACTTGTGCATGGGATGACAGACAGGCCTGTGGCTTATGCTGGCTCAGCTTGTCTGAGCGTGGAAAGCTAAGCAGGGTCAAGCCTGGTTATTACTTGGATGGGAGACTTCTCCTCTAGTTTCCTGAATTGAGCAGGGGGTTGGACTCGGTAGCCTTGTAGGCTCCTTCCAACTCTATGAGCTATGAAATCTATGTGGCTTTTTAAAAGTAAAATTGATGGCACGAATCAAAGTTGTGAAGACATGCGACCAAACCTGATATCTTCTATGCAACATGCTATTCTTTATCTCCCATGTGTATGGTGATCCCTGCATTTCTAGACTGCCAGAACCTCCAATGGCATTCTGGAGAGACTGTAGGATAAAAAGCCCTTGGACACTGTTACTGTGAAAATTCTACTTGAGATTATAGATTTCATAGATTTCATAGATAGAGTTGGAAGGAGCCTACAAGGCTATTGAGTCCAACCCCCTGCTCAATGCAGGAAACTAGAGGAGGGGTCTCCCATCCAAGTAATAACCAGGCCTGAGCCTGCTTAGCTTTCCACGCTCAGACAAGTTGAGCCAGCGTAAGGTGTAGTGGTGAACTTTGAAGTGCAGGTGGTCATCATGACAGTCCACACAGCCATGTCTCCAGGGAGAGTCAAAAAATGGTGGCAGCTGCGTGGATCCATTGCTCTAGCAGTTTTATTCTCCACCAGGAGCAGATTCTTTGTAAGGCTAATAGGTCATAATTGCCCATTCAAGACCAAGCCACCCCAAAATATGTTGTTGCTGGGAAAATGCATCCCCCACCCCTCAGCTGCTGTGAGGATTGCAGCTATGCTCAAAGGGAATAGGGAAGCCTGAGGGCAGGGGTGGCACATAATGTCAGCATTCCCACTTTTTAAAAGACCATGCTGGCACGGCATCCCTGTGAACCCTGGCTCCACTACTCCACTGCTTGTGCACCCAGTTATCTCTCTGTTTCTTCTTTCTTTTTTAAAAATTGTATCACTTATAAAACTTGAATCAAGATATATTATAACCTTGCCGTGTCAGAGATATCTATGGTGCAGTGAATACCCAGATGGCTGAAGAAAAAAGGGAGAAGATACCAAATAAGTTATAGGGCAATTTTCTACTGACACAGGAATATTTAAGCTTTCAAGGCACATAGAACACTTCACTGATCAAACTGGAAAGAAATCTCCATCTATAGTCAGAAGAACCAAGCTAGTTACTCGTGCAAATATTTTATTGCTTTCTCAAATGTATAGATTGCTGCTTTGCTGACAGAGCAGAAAGCTTTTATCCAAAGAATAAATTCTGAGCTGGGATTCAAAGAGTCCGCACAGTAGTGCAGACTTCCACAACCTGGTACCCTCCAGACATTTTGGACTTCAACTCCCATCAGCCCCAGTCAACATGGCTTAATGGTCATGGATGCTGGGAGTTATAGTCCAAAACATCTGGAGGGCATCAGGTTTGGGAAGGCTGCAGTAGGCCTGTGGCTCACGCTGGCTCAGCTTGTCTGAGTGTGGAAAGCTAAGCAGGGTCAGGCCTGGTTATTACTTGGATGGGAGACCCCTCCTCTGGTTTCCTGCACTGAGCAGGGGGTTGGACTCGATAGCCTTGTAGGCTCCTTCCAACTTTATGATCTATGAAATCTATAAGTTCTGTATTGTGTATCTCTCTGAAGAGTTCCCCAAGCTCAGAGTGAGGGTTTCGGGGGAATAGAGAAGCCCTAGTGCATGTGTGGAACTCCACATGTGGCTTTGGACCCTGGCCACAGGTTTTTCCATGAAGAATGGCATACTTAAAAAACAATTTTCCCTTTAATCGCACCAGTAGATCAGCAGGTGGTTACAGCCAGGCATATGTAATGACCCAGAACACATTCAAAATGATGTCCTTTGAATTCAACAAGTGAATGAGTTTTAATTTGCTGGTCTTTTAAAATGGTGAGCGGGTGTTTTGTTTTGTCTTTTAGAGATCTGACAAGAATGGGTCATGTTGGGAGAAATACTTCTCTACATTATGCTCATTCATTCAAGAGGTTGTGCATCTGCAGGCAGGGAGCTGCTTATTGTGATCTACATATAGCTACACTGCTTAGCTTTGCTAGGGGTGGCTGGCCATTCCTTTGTCAAATAGATCACTTGTTTATAGCCCAGAATGATCAGATGATGTTGTTTCCTTTGAAGCACCTAATTGTTAGAAGACAGTTTAGGGATAGCTGGCAATTATTGTGGCTGTTTTGAATGGGGAAGACATCAGAGCTTAGGGAAAATGGGTGACATGTCCAGTCCTGGCTCCCAGGTTTTTCACTTGATATCCTCTCTGACTGGGCGCACCTCTTCTTTGCCAATGACTGGGTTCAGAAAACACAGTAACCCAAACTCAAGGGTTGAGTGTAGGTTGTTGTTTAACTGTGGGGTGTTACTGAAATGTGGGTTATCGTGTTGTCTGAACCCAACTGCGCTAAAGAGAACCCATGGTTTGTTGTTGGGTTGGGAACTGTGGGTTGTTGACCATGGTTTGTTATCTTGGCTGGGTTCAGACAACACAATAACCCACATTTCAACAACAACCCATGGTTCAACAACAACCCACACTCAACCCATACTCAACCCTTGAGTGTGGGTTATCATATTGTCTGAACCCAGTAATTGTCATCCACTGCCTATTGGCTTGTCCTCTCCCTCTGGGCTACACAAGCGCCCAGAAGAGAGTGCAAGGCAAGTGGAGGATATTGCTCCGTCTCCTCACTCTTGTCCCTGTTCGCCTGCTTAGAAAGGCCAAGTGAATAAGCAGTAAAACAAATGGAGGAGGGCCTAAGAGGGCCAAGAGGATCCAGGAGTTGGCAGTGGGGTCCCTGCTGTGCCATGTGCCTGCCTGATGATACCAACTGCTGATGCTGGCCCTGGACACACCCCGTCCCCTCCAGTTAAGAGGAGGGGACAAGGGAAACGTCTCACCATTTGTGAAAGTAGGCAGTACACAACCGTCTAATTTAGGCACACTGCTTTTCTGTGTGAATCAATTGCGATTTCATGAAATGTTTGGTTTCGCTGGAGCTTTGCAGTAAGACTTGAAATATGCATTGGACTTGTTCAGGTTGCACACCTCCTCACAAAGCAATGAGAAATGTTAAGGGACAGCCCAATTGTAAGTAGGAGGTAATGGCGGTGGGAAAAAATAAGCTCTAAATATTTGAAACTCGTTCTTCAGTGACTTGTCTAGGCAATGCCTCACTGTGCAAAAGGAGTTCTCTTTCCCAAAATGAAAATATCTGCTGCTCCTGGGGAAAAGCAGATTCAAAATGAGTGATTTTTGGCACAGAAGTGGTAGGGGCTGAGGAGGCTTTGATGTAGAACAGGAAGGGGTGCTTAACCCTTCCTCAACTAGCTTCTTTCTTTTCCACTGGAACTTCCCTATTTATTACTTATTTTATTTGTTAAATCGATATCCCACCTTTCTATCAAATGCTGTTCAAGACAGATAATAGCAAATACCATAAAACAGCAATAAAATAGAAAGTGTGTGTGTGTGGACACATTAAAAACTCAAAAACTTCAAGAAAAACAACCAGTTAGAACCAATCACAATGACTTCACAAATCAGCTTATGGGCCAAGAGGGCCTGTCTAAATAAAATGTATTTGCCTGCCAGAAGGTCATCAGAGATGGGGCTAGCTGGGCCTCCCTCAGCAGGGGCAGTGTATCCACTCTGGATTTTACTCTGAACTTTTAAGGAGCTATCCATGATCCGAACCTATTTTAGGGATAGGGTTCAGCGCCATGGATAGCACTGTAAAAGTTCAGACTAATAGAATATGATAATAGAATATGAGCCAGTGTGGCGTAGTGGTGAGAGTGTTGGACTGGGACTCGGGAGATCCGGGTTCTAGTCCCCGCTCGGCCATGAAACTCACTGGGTGACTTTGGGCCAGTTACTGACTCTCAGCCTCACCTACCTCACAGGGTTGTTGTGAGGATAAAATGGAGAGGAGGAGGATTATGTAAGCCGCCTTCGGTTCCTTGCAGGAAAAAAGGCTGGGGTATAAATATAATAAATAAATAAATAAATAAATAAATAGAAAAGTGATGCGTAGGAGAAGAGTTAAGCACCCCTTACACCTCTGCTGGAAATGTCCTCTTCCTGAAGCTGCTTTTCCTCGGAAGAAGCAGGCTTTGGGGTCTGCATGTAATGTGTGGTTAGACCCTGAGTTTATCAGAAGAGTGTGTTAATAATGCGACACACAATTAAACTTTAAATCATATAATGCAATTTTCCTCTGCTGGGAAATTCCAGATGCGTTTCTTTGTGGGAGGACAATTAAAGCATTTTTAACATTCATATACATGATTATATTTCTTATCAGTCTTTCTTTTGTGGAACTCAGCCGATACGCTGTGAAGGTCAGGTGTTAATTGTGCTTTTCATGTCAATGAAGGTTTAAAACACAATGGGCGAGGCTTATTAAGGTAAGGGTTAATTCAGAGGTGCATTTTATTTTGTCAAAGAGGAGCAAGTCAGTGGAAGTGTTGGCACTCATACAAATGAGAAGCAGTAAAATAATGTGGCCTCTGATTTCCCTTATATGCTGTTATTTTGGGGCAGGGATTAACTTATGTTGGAAACCTGACAATACTGAGGGACGCTTGTAAGAAATATTTTGGTAGTTTGGGGGCAAACCAAAACCCAAGGAAATCTGTGGTTCTTTTGCATCGAACAGAAGCTGCCTTCAGGTATTAAAAATGAATGTGAGTGAGTGAAGGAGGAATTGGGGCTGTGAACTTTAACCCCAACTCCAGCATCCTCAACCCTGGTAACATCAGGCTCCCAACCATGTGGAGACATTCAGTTGCCCTTATACAAATCTGCATGTGACCATACTTGGAATACTATGTACAGTTCTGGTAACCTAAAAAGAAAAAAGAGGATATTGTAGAGTTGGAAAAGGTGCAGAAAAGGACAATCAAAACGATCCAGGGGCTGGAGCAACTCCCCTATGAGGAAAGGTTACAAAGTATGGGACTGTTTAGCTTAGAAAAAAGGTGGATAAACGGAGACATGACAGATGTGTACAAAATTATGCATGGTGTGGAGAACGTGGATAGAGAGACTGTGGAGGACCAAACACCTGGTCCTTGGCGTGAGTTCGGCATTTAACGGGTTAACCAGCACTGAGAAAATGCCCTTTATGCGGCTCCTGTGCGTTTAGAACCCAACCGCTACCTAATGAATGGCATGGAACCATGCTTAGGTCAAAGAATAGACTTTATTTGCTATATGGCTAATGGAGCGGAACTAATAGATTACTAGGAATTTCACACTATAAACATAGCAGGTCATAACCTGACCAAAGAGGAAAGCTTCAATCTAGAGGCGTAGCGTATTACAGAAAGAGAATTAACTTTACATCAGAGAATCTGACTTATGGACTTAGCGTAGCAATCTGTATTGTTGAACTCCGGGCGCGCCTGCCCCGGGGTTAGAAGCTGCTTGAACCTGACCGGAGCCAGGGACCTGATGTGTGCCAGCCTGCACCGTGTTCCCAACAACCTTTTTTCTGCTGTGCTTGTCTTTTTCTACCCTCTCCTGCCCCCTCCCCGCCCTTGAGGACCAGGTGGGCTGGTTCTGCCCTGTGGGGAGGTGGCGCCTCATGTTTCTTGGCACCTCCTGGATACTTTAGGGGTAATCTGCAGCTCTTTGAGACTGCCCCCCCACCTTTGGAATGTTTATGCCCTTCGATGTGGATCGATGTAAATGTATAGCCAGTCTGGCTAGAACTGTGTCTCCTGTCCTGTCCCCGGGTGGGGATTATGCAAAGGGGTGGTGTCAGTGTAGCAGGGGAAACTGTGTCAGGGTTCATGTCACTGTGTGTGCTGCAGGCTTTCTCCACAGAGACATTTTTTCTTCCTCATTATACAAGAACCCATGGTCATCCCATGAAGCTGATTGGTGGGAGATTCAGGACAGATAAAAGGAAGTACTTCTTCACACAGCACATAGTTAAACTATGGAATTCACTTCCACAAGATGTAGTGATGCCCCCCCCCCCAATTTAGATGGCTTTAGAAGAGGATTGGACAAATTAATAGAGAATAAGGCTATTGATAACTACTAGTCCTGATGGCTATATGCTACCTCCAATATCAGAGGCAGCATGCCTATGTATACTAGTTGCTGGGGAACATGGGCAGGAGGGTGCTATTGCACTTATGTCCTGCTTGTACGTTTCCATGAGTAGCTGGTTGGCAACTGTGTGAACAGAATGCTGAACTAGATGGACCTTTGGTCTGATCCAGTATGGCTCTTCTTATGTTCTTATTCTGTGCCCACTGCACTTGCTCAGTTCTCATTCGGCTGTTTCCGGAGGATTCCCCCCTACCCCCACCCACATAAGGATTTCCCCCTAAAAAACTGAGTACTTATGCAAACCTGTGGTCTCTGCCACACCTACTGATAACTCCCTCTTCTGTGGGGGTGGTGCCATTTTGCCTACATAAGCACTGGCACTCACACTTCAGGATCAGAGATTGAGAGAATGATAAATTCCTACTCACTTGATATGGAGGCTAACACAAACGAGCTGTTTACTGCTGGAATAACGTTGGATAGAAATGGTAAGGAACTGGAAAGTATAGTCCCCTAAAAACAGAGTCTTGATGCAGCCCGTAAAAGTAAACAAAACCCTAGAGTGCTCAGAGTATTACACATTTGAAGTTACATATAGTTCCAAGTGACAAAATGAATATTCTGGGCATCAAAATCTTCCAGGTTCCATCCTAGATTTGCCTCAGTCTACTGGTCTCCACTCAGACCCAGGAGATTGTGCCAGGCTTGGTCCCTGTGTTCAACTGCTGGCACACTGCTGGCTTCTACTACTTCATTCCCCTGGCAGTGGGGGGGGGCACTGTTTTTGAAGCAAAAGTTGGCAACCCTACTTAAACTATAGAAATAAAGACACTGCAAGTATCAGAAGAGTGGAACAGAGTTGCGGGACGGAAAGATGGGGTTGGTAGGAGAGAAGCAAAAACAGAAGCAAGGCATCCAGTACAGGTATAGCAGTCAGATAATCTCTCTGATGCTGTATGTCCTTACATATCCTATAATGTCTAATCAGGGTGCAAGTTCACTGTACCACTAGTCAATTGGGATGCACTGTGCTATATTTCCCTTGGAGAGATAAAATTTCAGCTACTATCCAAGTAACCATCTTCTGGAGCGCTTTTGCAGCCTGGAGCTCCAGACCAGCAAGGCTAGAGGCTTGCTTCTGTTAGCCTACATCATGTACAGGATCATGAATTTGTAGTTTTGATAGCAGAATCTGTATTACTGAAAATGAAATAAGAGTGGAAAAGAGAAACGTAGCTTGCCTGGATTTCCATTTTGAGTTTGCATTTCAGCAGTTCAAAAAACTGGACGAACTTTTCCTTTGATGAAATCAAAAGTAGGCTTGAGATTGACTACGGGTGAAATCCTACGCATGTTGAGACAGTACTACAACTCCCAGCATCCCCTAGCCACCCAAAACTGTGAATAAGGGATGTATATTCTGAGCAAGATTGTAAAAAATTTGCAATAAGTTTCTATTGGATTACCTTCCCCGTGTTCTTGTGAAGTTTTTGAAATCCTGTCAACATAATCCATACTCTTGCACTGCAATCCTACACATGTCTACTCAGAAGTCAGCCCTACTGAGTTCAATAGGACTTACTCTCACATAAGTGTGAATAAGGTCGCAGGCTTATTTATTTATTTATTTGTTACATTTATATCCCTCCTTTCCTCCAATGAGCCCAAGGCAACATACATGATCTTCTTCCTCTCCATTTTATCCTCACAACAACCCTGTGAGGTAGGTTAGGCTGAGAGTCAGTGACTGGCCCAAAGTTACCCAGTGAACTTCATGGCCAAGTAGGGACTAGAACCACAGTCTCTTGAGTCCTAGTCCTACACTCTAACTAGCTACACCACACTGGCTCACACCACACTTAGGTTCAACTCTTATACAGCACAGGTTCCACACTGTTCCGCTATCATCTGGATGAAAATGTCGAATCAATGTGTGGCTGCTGTGAAAAAGGCAAATTCCATATTTGGGATCATTACGAAAGGACTCAAAAAGAAAATTGACAATATCATACAGTAAATGTATGGTTCAACCATAAGTACTGTCTGCGTTTTGGACAGTGCACTTCAAAACGGATGTTGTAGAGCTGGAAGAGGTAAAGAAAAGAGCGACCAAAATGATAAAGGACTGGAGCAACTTCCGTATGACAACGGTTACAATGTTTGACACTTCTTAGCTTAGAAATAAGGCAAGTCAGGTGGGACATGATAGAAAGATATAAAAGTTTGTGTTGTCTTGAAATGGATAGTGAGATTTTTTTCTCCCTACTCTGACATAATACTACAAATGGTTTTGTTTCTTATGAAGGTGAATGGTGGGAGATTCAGGACAAATAAAAGCAGGGAGTTCCCCAGGAAGCACATAACAAAACTATGGAATTCACTAGCACAAAAGGTAGTGATTGATGCCAAGTTGCATGGCTTCAAAAAGGGGATTAGACAAATTCATTGAGGATAATGCTATCAATAGCTACTAGCCAAGAAGTCTATATTTTACTTCCAGTATTAGAAGCAAGAGGCTGTTCAGTTCCAATTGGTGGGGACCAGAAGTGGGAGGGTGCTAGTGCACTCCTCTTTCCTTGTGCGCTTCGCATAGGTATCTGGTTGCTCACTGTGGGACAGAATGCTGGACAAAGAAGCCCTTTGGATTGATCCAGCATGGCACATCTTATGTTCTTATGGATGGGCAATACTAAGGTGGGATAAAACCCTGCAATTTACTCTGCCAATATATAGTAGTTCCTTCACCCATATATTATTGGAGCAGAATGGAAACAGACCATGTGGAAATGGCTAATATGCCACTGAGGTTATGTATAAATCAGCCCTCATCAGACCGGTGTGGCAGGGATTAGATTCATTAAGCTCCAACATTTAAAGGAATATCTCTCAACGCACATCAGGCTGGAGCGGGTTGTTCTTCTTCCCAGCCCTCCTGAAGTCTCATCCCTTTTTTCTGAGCCCCAAACAACTCCACAAGGCTCCTGTTTCAGGCTGGCTAGATGCTAAACAGAAACACTCCCATCACATTTTGGGGTGTGTCCCCCCACTTATGTAAGAGCAATGGATGTCATCTCCCGGCACGCTCTTTTAGTGACTGTAACCACTTGTTGGTTTTAGATCTTTGGAAAGATCTTCACAGAAGACAGCATTCCTAAATACTGCTCTGCTCTTAACACGATTACTGAATGAGGATAAACGAGGCTGGGATCCTCCTAACATATTCCATCCTTGGGAAATCCGATGAATTATCGGGGAAGGAGGGGAGTGAACTGCTAATTTAGGTTTAAAAGAGTGGAAAAGGCAGGACCGGTTGTGTCCTCATCAGGGCACTAGGAAGCATGTCATAAGAACTACCCAGAGTGGAGAGCAGAAGGATGAAGGAAGGTAGAAATCATCACATTACAATTACTGTAACGTTCCGTTCCAGCGCAATACCCCCCCCCCCAACAAGAGTTGTGAAGGTGCGTAGGCGAGAAAACTCTTTCTGATTTAAACAGACACGAGATTTAAACAGTGCCAATTGGCCAGCTTTTGTTGCACAACCACACAGCCTCCTCCCTGTCTTGGAGCATGGCTGTTCAGAGCACTGACTGTGGCTCTTAAATTGCCTATGAAGCTATCTATCCAATAGCCCTGGACATTTTATAAAATAGGATTAGTGTAAAACAACAACAACAACAACACATCCTTCTATAAAATAAAGTCCTAGCCAATTGTAAGGAGATAAACATGCATGCCCCCTTTCTACACTCCCCGTTCTCTTCTGAGGTCGCTCTTGCTCAGGGAAGTGGAGCCACTGCAGAGACTTCCATGGTGACCGGGATGGGGGTCGGTTGGAAAGTTCTGTGATCAGATCTGCTCCTCCGTGCTCATAGCTCTGTCTATGGTAACAGAGGAAAAAATCCACAGTATCTTATGGTGCCCAGGTCCTGTCTAGGGGCTATGGGATGGCTCAGCCCATCAGTATTTTTCTTCTTCTTTTTAAAGCTAAAGAAATGGGCAAGATATGGGATTGCTGATCTATACATGGAGGTCTCTGAAATGGAGTGTTCCACCTATCCTACGCCCTGATGCAGGAACTAGGCAGGAGCTAGGCAGGGTGGGAAGAAGGACAGAGGCATTTTCGCCTCCTGTTACTCCTTTAAGGGTGCAATACTATGCATGTTTAGACAGCTAAAAAAATCCTACAACTGCCAGCTTTCCCCGCCAACAGAAGATCTTAGCACTAATTCTGTAAGGTGCAGAAATTTGTGGGCCGGGTAAAACAGACAAGCTGGAAGTTATACAGAATAAGTTTCTAAGAGGCATTCTAGCCCTTCCTCCTAGCACTCCAGCTGCTCTTCTCCATGCTGAAGTGGGGCTACCATTAGTGTCTGTCAGGGTGAATAAGGCCATTTTCTTTTATCTGAAAACATTGATTTACATGTCCAACTACCATTTGGATAAATTTTGCTATCTAGAACAGAAGAACAGGGGCAGTTGGACTTCTTGTTTTGAATAACTGGTCCATTTTTCTCTTTCATTGGCTTCCTTTCAACTTAGTGAGTCTGTTAAAATTAGAGATGGGTTCTCGCAGGATGCTAATAAAGATGTTGGAATCATTCAGCAAACAGGACTTAGCAGGTGGTACAATCTGTATAAGAGTAAGTGATGCTTCTCTAATTATCTTAATACTACCTTGACTCACTTGGAGCTAAGGAAGGTATTTACACTTCCAGACTATGCCTTCTGCATATCTGGATGGGAGGTACAGAGATGTTCCCATATTTCAATGCCTTTGTATATGTGCGGCTCCACAAATAGAGGATATTTTTCATTATATATATATTTTTGTGAACTGTATGCCAGTCCCAGGAAAAGATTTCTTGTACCTTTGCTGGGAGGAATGTTGATAGAACTTTGGCTGAGCAGATGTATAAACTACTTGTAGATATGGATCCCTATGTACTAATCAAGTAGCTTTATTCTCAGTGGCTGCTAAAAACATTACAGCAAAAGTCCAAAAAATAGTTGCTTGCTATAGGTTATGCATGTGATGAAGTGATTTGAGCAGCTTCTTCTACCTTTTTCTTTCTGTGACTGTGTTGTTGTTGTGGCAAAACTGTAAGAACCTATGGTTATCTATAAATATAAAAGAAGGTGTCCTGACTGATTGACTGACTGACTGACTCATCAACGCCCAGCTCAAACCGTTTAATGTAGGAACGTGAAATTTTGAAGGGACATTGCTTTTATGACGTAGACCCCCACTAAAGAAGGATTTTGGGAAATTCCGTCCCTAAGGGGGTGAAAAAAGGGAGCAAAATCACCTCACTCTCATATTTGCAGTTCTGCAAATAGGCCTCACCTCATAATTGCTGCAGGAGCCAATAGCAGCAGTTATGAAAATAGCCCATACGACACTTAGAATCGGCTCTCATGGTGCTCCATTTAAAGTGGGATCAGGTGTTAAACAGGGATGTGTTATCGCCCCAACATTATTTGCCACTTTCATTGCCATGGTTTTACATCTTGTCAAGGGGAAACTTCCCACTGGTGTGGGAATTATATATCGAACAGATGGAAAGCTTTTTAATCTCAGCAGGCTGAAAGCAAAAAGTAAGGTAATTACAACCTCCGTTGTGGAACTTCAGTATGCTGATGATAATGTGGTCTCCGCACATTCAGAGGATGATCTCCAAACTATCCTAAATGCTTTTGCAGAAGCATATGAAAAACTTGGTCTCTCACTTAACATCAAAAAAACCAAAGTGCTTCATCAGCAAGGGCAAGCTAACCCTTTGGTGATGCCATCTATCCAGCTTGGCGGGACAATACTGGAAAATGTCGATCATTTTCTCTATCTTGGCAGCTATCTTTCTGTTACAGCTAACATCGACAGTGAAATCCAGCATCGTCTGAGCTCCGCAAGTGCCGCATTTTCTCGACTGAAACATAGAGTGTTCGAGGATCGGGATATTTGTAAGAAGACCAAAGCACTGGTTTATGAAGCCATTGTATTACCAACTTTATTGTATGCCTGCGAAACATGGACTATCTATAAACGTCACTTCCACCTCCTTGAAAGGTTTCATCAACGTTGCCTCCGGAAAATCCTGCAAATTACTTGGGAAGATAGGCGAACAAATGTCAGTGTACTGGAAGAAGCAAAGACTACTAGCATTGAAAAAATGATCCTTCAACGCCAACTTCAGTGGACCGGTCATGTTGTTCAAATGCCTGACTGCCGTCTCCCAAAGCAGTTACTTTATTCCCAACTCAAGGATGGAAAGCGGAATATCGGTGGTCAATATAAGAGGTTTAAAGATGTTCATAAGGCTAATCTAAAAAAATGCAATATAAACATCGAAAACTGGGAAGCTCTGGCCCATGAACGATCTAACTGGAGGTTGGCCTTTCACAAAGGTTCCATGGACTTTGAAGAAGCCCGAGTGCAAGGTGAAAGGGAGAAACGTGCTAAGCGAAAAGCACGTCAAATGAATCCTTTACAGGACCATCTTCTATCTGGTAACCTGTGTCCTCACTGTGGGAAGCTGTGTGGATCTAGAATTGGCCTCCACAGTCACTTACGGACCCATCGCTAGAGTCTATACAATCTTCTTTAGAATTTCCTCCTCTTATCCCGGAAGACAATCTTACTCGGTCACGAGTGATCGCCTGATGATGATGATGCTCGTATGAATTCCTGCAGGGGCCAATAGGGCTGGGTATGCAAATGTCCCCTAGGCCATTTAGAATGTTCTCTGAGGGGTTGAAAGGGGAGGGAAACTTTTTACATGACTGACTGACTGTTGTGTGTGGGACATCGTCGCATAGGCTCCATCATTTTTGGCCTTTTCTACCCCAAACTTGGCATGCTCACTCTTCATCACCTGTAGACTCTCAAGATTAACCTGATTTTTCTTTACGAACAGATATTTCTGTCACAAAAGATTTCTGCTGCCAGCACCCAGCCTAAACGTTACACTTTCAGTCAGAGACACTGCATCTTTTCCATACATGTTTCTTTTAAAAACAATTATACCAAATCCTAAAATCCATGCGAGCGCAGCCGCGGGCAACAGCTAGTATGTAATAAAACTGAGTGAGAGAGAACAATTAAGTGATGGTGATGATGGGCAGCCTTCTTGGAAGGTCTCTGCAAATGATAGGGATGTGGGTGGATACATCCATTATATTGCCTTTGGAAGAGGCTGAACAACAGTCTCTCCCTCTCTCACTATAATTGATTGCTTTCCTTTTCTCCTACCAGCAAATTCAAGCCACCATTCAACTGGGAGCTAGAGTCACATGTACTCAGGTTTTCTCTCCATGACATTTTCATTATGAAAAGTGAAAGAGCAGATCCTCACAGTCAGATAAATTCTGGTCAAATGTATCGATGCTGGGTAAATGCACTGTTCTGGGTTTCTTTCTGGTGTCTGATCCCATCTTTAACCAAAGTTGCGGAGATCCATTCTATCCTCAGGGGGAAGATGTATGTGATGCAGAAAAGGCAGGAAGGGGGTCAGTGTTTATTAGCTGCAGCACGTCAATGGAACTGCAGCCTATTTATAGTCAAGCAGCCTTGGCAGGGGGGATCTTTCAGCCTCTACACCCTGGCCCATAGCTCTATTTCCTTTCAGCATTTCTTTAAACCATCCTCTATGGATACAGTGGAGCTTATGTTGAGGAGCTTGTTGGCAGGGGAGCTCACCATGAGCCATCTACTGTTCTTATTGGAGGTGAGTGGGTTAAAGAGAGCATATTAAGGGTTTAACTTGCAGTTAAGAATCCAAGGGGGGAGTCTGCCAGGAGTTAGGATGTTTGGTAGCTGTCACACCTCCGTCCCAATTGTGGGAAGCAAAATCACCCACCCTTCAGCCAAAACATAAGCGAACTGATGTATACCAGCAGAACTGGACAGAGGAAAATTCACTCAACCTGCAGCAATATAATAAAACATGGGCTCATGGACACCCACCAAACCTGACATGACATGTGAGAGTGTTGGACTGGGACTCGGGAGATCCGGGTTCTAGTCCCCACTTGGCCATGAAACTCACTGGGTGACCTTGGGCCAGTCACTGACTGACTCTCAGCCTAAGCTACCTCACAGGGTTGTTGTGAGGATAAAATGGAGAGGAGGGTTCCTTGCAGGAAAAAAGGTGGGGTATAAATATAATAAATAAAAAATAAAAACCCATGTAGAATGTTCAGGATGAAGAAATGGAGTCTATCCCCAGAGAGGTGGAAGAGACTCATGCATGCAGGCTGTTGGAAGAAGTTGTGTACCAGGGGGTTCTCGGTGTCCTGCAGGACTAGCCTGACCTTATGCCAACTCTAGTATGGGCCTCTGTTTTCAGATACTGCTGCCTACTGCTTGCAAGGGGAGGCTTCACAGCAGGTGTTTTATGAAGACACTGGGGCCGCCATGAGCAGTCCAGACACCTCTGGAATTAGAGTCGCCACTACGACAACGTCCCAGTGTCTGAGATTCAAAGGTGGCACCTGGTGATGATGTCATCGGGCTGCCACCTCTTTGGCATCAGGGCAGAAGCCACGCATAAGTGCACAAAGAGCAGTGCTTGCAGCCTGGGAGGCTGAAGAAGAGGACTCCCCCTTGCTGCCAATCCTCAACACTTCCCTCCTTTTCCTGGTGCCGTTGGAAGAGAGAGGAGGGAGGCGGCTGTGAACTGTGGTGAGAAGACCCGTCGCCTCTGAACTGGGTTTAAGCCAGGCTGCCTTGGCCCTTTGCAGTGCAGCAAGACTAGAACTTGTACTGTGGGTTAGCTTTATTACTCCCCCCCCCCAATTTCTTTTTTTGGCCTGTCAATTCAGCTTTTGTACTTGTTTTGTATAAAGTCTGGATTATTTCATTGTAATATAGAATTTATCTTACATATATTGAATTGATGATTTTTGTCTTATTTGAATTCACTGATATGTTTTGAAACTATTTTTTTTTAATCCAAACATTATGTATTTTGGTAATACGTTCATGTTTACTGTGAGCCGCTTTGGGTATAGTTTGCTGTCAGAAAGCAGCAGGTAGGGCTGCTAAACTAAATTAAACTAGAAAAATGGGGGAGGGGGTTAGAAAAAAAAATAGAAATCTGTGTGGAGAGGGACTTAAATAGCAACTTACGCAATATTTTCTTGTTGAGAAGGAGTGACATGTTTTTGAAACGTATTGTTTTAAAGTAATACTATTACTACTGGCATGACTTCAAAACCATAATTCAGATGAAGTAATGTTAGTGGTACTGGTTACTAAAGCATAGCCTCCAACATTTCACAGATGAAGACAGGGACATACTACATGCTTGCCTCATGGAGTGAAAGGAAGGAGGCAGCACCCCCTCCCCTTATGAATCACGGAAATGAGCAGAAGCTTAAAAAGTACTGAACACAATGCTAGGATTTATTCAAAGAAACCAATTGCAAGCACAGAGCTTATTTCCCATGCAAATATCACAAGCAGGAGGGGATTGGGACTGGGTGGTGGTGGTTCAAGCCCTTCTACCCTCCCAGTGTTCTGAACTGGATTGGGCCCGCGCACCTGCCATTTACTTAAAAAAACAACCATTCATACAATTTTACACAAACAACGTCACATATAGTTTGGCTCTTAATGTCTAAGGGGGTGTTGGTTCTGTTAGCTGAAGATACAGGTTTACTTTGCAAACTAGAAATGTCCGGCTGCAATGTGTTATCAATAATTCCAAATGAGCCAGCATGTGAAATTTGGTGCCTTAGTGTGCCTGTGCATCCATTGATATACATGTGTACTAGTAGCAAGATGCATCCGCTACCCCAAATTGTGATTTAAGTCTTAAAGTACTCCCTTCCCAGAATCATGGGTGGTAGTGGGGAGAACTGTGTACAAGCTGTTTGGCAGAAGGGCAGGATAAAAACATCACGAATAATAATGCTCCTCTCATATTTGAGCCAAGCGTTACATGTTGCCGAGGTTTCAAGTCAAGCTGAGCAATTGTGAAGCTCACTGACATCTCCCCACAGTGTATACAAAACCCCTTTCCTGGATTCCAGCTGGGATCACATCTACATGTTAACATCTGTCTTTGTCCAACTTGAAATTATTGATTTACTGCATTTTTATTCCACATTTCAGGCAATTAGTGACTCTCAAAATGGCTCACATCAATTAATCAAAGTGAGACAGGCCATGCCATCAGGATTATAAATTAAAATATAATGATACACAAAGGAAGGGGAATAGAGGGAAAAGGAAAGGGAGGGATATATATAGATATATTTGATGCCAGAACAAGGTGATGAGCTTTAATTGGGCATTTAAGTGCATTTTGGGCCAGGCTGATTTTCCCTTGCTGGTGTTTTTGCTTGAATGAGGTTCCTTTGGCTGATGGATGGTACCAGAATGTTCTTTCCCTTTTCTTCTGCAGTTGCAGGGAAACCGTCAGTTGGAGCCAAGTGTCCTTTCTGGCAGGGAGAAGGTAGTGAGCCTCCTGCAAATGCTCTTTCTCTGGCTGATGGATGGGTCAAGCTGGTTTCTCCCTTGGTGCTGCGCTACCTGCTGAGTGCCTGAATGCTGAGTGAGAAGTTGTTCTTGTTGTACCTAGATATAGTGAGAGCATTATGGAAACTTGGTGGAACGGAGAGAACAGTCATGGTATAAGAGGAGAGGTCCTCCTATGGATCAGTAACTGGTTAAAGAACAAAAAGCAGAGAGTAGGAATAAATGGTAAATTCTCCCAATGGAGGGATGAAAACAGTGGTGTCCCACAGGGATCTGTAATTTGGGACCAAATGCTTTTCAGTTTATTTGTAAGTGATCTGGAATTAGGACTGAGCAATGAAGTGGCCAAATTTGCTGATGACACCAAATCATTTAGGGTGGTTAAAACAAAAGAGATGCAAGGAGCTCCAACAGGATCTCCCCAAACTGGGAGAATGGGCATCAAAATGGCAAATGTGGTTCAATGTAAGGAAGTGTAAAGTGATGCAAAAAATAAATAAATCCCAACTTCAAGTATACGCTGATGGGATGTGAGCTAGTGGTGACAGACCAAGAAAGAGATCTTGGGGTTGTGGAGGACAGCTTGATGAAAATGTTAATCCAGTATGTGGCTGTTGTGAAAAAGGCAAATTCCATGTTAGGAAAGGAATTGAAAATAAATCTGGCAGGATCATACTGCCCTTATTCAAATCTGTAGTGCAACCGCACTTAGAATACAGTGTACAGTTCTGGCCACCACACCTAAGAAAGGATATTATAGAGTTGGGAAAAGTGCAGAAAAGGGCAACTAAAATGATCAAGGGGCTGGAGCAACTCCCTTATGAGGAAAGGTTATAGCAGCTGGGATTGTATAGCTTAGAAAAAAGGAGAGTAAGGGGAGACATGATAGAGGTGTACAAAATTATGCTTGGTGTGGAGAACATAGATAGGGAGACATTTCCCCTCCTCTCTCATAATACTAGAACCTGGGCCATCCCATGAAGCTGATTGGTGGGAGATTCAGGACAGATAAAAGGTGGAACCCAGATTCCACCTAAACATCAGGAAAAAATTCCTGACTGTTAGAGCAATAAGACAATGGAACCAACTACCTAGGGAGGTCGTGGGCTCTCCCAGTCTGGAGGCATTCAAGGTGCAGCTGGACAGACATCTGTCAGGGATGCTTTGACCTGGATTCCTGCATTGAGCAGGGGGTTGGACTTGATGGCCTTGTAGGCCCCAAATTCATGTAGGATAATGCTATCAATGGCTACTAGTGCTGATGGCTATATGCTACCTCCAATATCAGAGGCAGTATGCCTATGTAAACCAGTTGCTGGGGAACATGGGTGGGAGGGTGCTATTGCATTCATGTCCTGCTAGTAGGTTTCCCATTGGCAGCATTTTGTTTACAGTGTAAACAGAATGCTGAACTAGATGGAGCATGGCTCTTCTTATGTTCTTATTCTGTGTCCACTGCACTTGCTCAGTCCTCATTTGGCTGTTTCAGAGGAGGATTCCCCCCACCCCACACACATAAGGATTTCCCCCTAAAAAACTGAGTACTTATGCAAACCTGTGGTCTCTGCCGCACCTACTGATAACTCCCTCTTCTGTGGGGGTGGTGCCATTTTGCCTACATAAGCACCGGCACTCACACTTCAGGATCAGAGATTGAGAGGATGATAAATTCCTACTCACTTGATATGGAGGATAAGAAACAAGCAGTTTACTGCTGAAATAACATTGGATAGAAGCTGAAAGGAACTGGAAAGAATGGTCCCTAAAAATGGAGTCTTGTTCCACCCTGTAACAGTAAACTAAACCCTAGAGTGATCAGAGTACTACACATTTTAAGTTACATATATTTCCAAGTGACAAAATACTCATTTTAACAATACAGGAAAAACAGTCTAGTTATTCTGGACACTAAAATCTTCCAGGTTCCATCCTAGATTTGCCTTAGTCTACTGGGTTCCACTCATGACCCAGGAGATTGTGTAAGGCTTGTTCCCCTGGTTCAGCTGCTGGCACACGCTGGCTCTACTGCTTCGTCCCCCTGGCAGTGGGGGGGGGGGGAAGCACTGTTTTTGAAGCAAAAGTTGGAAATCCTACTTAAACTATAGAGAGAAAGACACTGAAAAGATACTGCAAGTATCAGAAGAGAGGAACAGAGTTGAGAGAAAGACTGGCTTGGCAGGAGAGAAGCAAAAACAGAAGCAAGGTATCCAGTACAGGTATAGCAGTCAGATTATCTCCCTCGTGCTTCTTGTATGTCCTGCATGTGGGCTTCTCACAGGCATCTGGTTTGCCACTGTGTGAACAGAATGCTGGACTAGATGGTCCTTTGGTCTGATCCAGCAGGACTCTTCTTATGTTCTTATGTAATGCGCTTAGAAGCTCACTTTAGACCTTCACATTGAATGTGCAAATGTCTACAGATCCCTCTTGCTAGGACAGAGACAATGGGGTGTAGACAGTGTACATGGCCCCTTGGCCCTCTTGATATATTCAGTTTGAATGTCTAGAGAAGGCTGGAGTGTGTAGAGCATCCACAGAAAATACAGATGTGTCTTTTCCTGGAAAATGAGGAACTGCTACACTACAAAGCAAAAAACCAACCAGAGGGCCATATAGGATAATAGATTATTCCTGCGTAATGCTTGCTGTGCACCAGGATAAAAACTGAAATGTTAAATATTAGTCAGGTTTGCCGGTAGCAGATTCTCTCTGAAAAGCAATTCAGTGCCCCAGTCCAACTAGAGTCAGTCACAACAACAAACTCATTTTGACACCAAAGTCCCGTTGAAAGCAGTGGGACTTTGTCATGACCAGCTTTAGTTGGATCTAGGCCTTGCTCTGTTAACAACAGTCTATTCACACTGGTGGAATTCTGAAGAGTGCAGATCAGACTGAAAGGTTGCCCCCCTACAATCCACCTGAAATGCATCGGGAATCAGGTTGGCAATAACATGCATTTCCATCAGTTGGCACAGAAGACAGCTGGGCACTTTGCACTTCATTTCATATCATTTATTACATTTCTATACTGTCCAATAGCCAAAGCTGTCTGGGCAGTTTACAAAGATTAAAAACCTTAAAGGCAGTCTACACCCCCCCCCAACTATTTTAACAATCAACAATAAGTAATCCCAGGACCTGATTAAAAACCTTATCATATGCTGCCAAATTCGTGAGAGTACAGGAAGGTCTTAACCTGGCTCCAAAAAGTTAACAAGGTTAGTGCCAGGCGGACCACACCAGGGAGATCTTTCCAGAATTGTGAGGCCACCACCAGAAGGCCCTCTCCGTTGCTGCTAATTTCTGAGCCTCCCTCAGAGGATGAGCACAGTATACAGGTAGGTTCATGGCTCTATGTTCATGTGGGTCATTCAATGGCCTTGGTTTATTGTATGGATAGATGGGAGACCAATGTGGGCAGAAGTCTCCATGTACCTTAAAGTGGTCAAATATGCAAATATGAAAGGATGTACACCTGAACCATGGGAATTTTTGTTTTCCTCATTAGAAATCCCTCAGAGCTGCTTTGAAAATGGGGCGGGGGGAGCTTGATGGTGGTCTGGGAGCAGGTGTTTAAGCCTTTTCCCCAATGCAAATAACCTCCCTCAGCTGCTATTAGCTCCATGTGAGAAAATGAGCGATACAGGTGCTGTTCCTGTATTTTCCCTTGCAAAGCTAATTGCAGCTTGTGTGCATCACTTACACTGCGGAAAGGGCATGGGAGGAAAGGATTAAGCACCCTCTTCTGGAGCACTCCAGTTCCTGTCTTCAGAGCACCCATATGGGGTGGCTAATAAGCAAAACAAAAACCATGGGAGATACAATGGATCTCCAAGTCATGTCTAGTTGACCCTGGGTGGAGATAGGTCGGGATCACCTATCTGTCAATTTCAGTTTCTCTCATTTCCCCAATCTTAAATTCAATTTGTCCTGAATTTTGTGAATTTTTCCAATCTTTTTTTGTTCGCATGAAAATTTGTATGCAGTTTTGTCTGCATTCCTCCTAATCCTTGTTTATCTTGCAATTTTGCCTAATATACATTTTTTGCAAGCAATTTCCTTAATATAACACATTTTTCAGTGTTATTTTCACCAATATACATACGTATATTGCCTGCACTTTCCCATAATATACATATTTTTGTATGCATCTTTTGATTGGAGAACCCCATTGCAAAATTCAACCAGGTGTGAATTTTGAAGGATAACTTGAGTTTTGGTTCATGTATTGGTTTGAAAGTGCGAAATCAGATACATTTGAATCAAAATGCAAACTGAATGAATTTCTCCCCCATCCCCAAAAGGAGATTATTTGCAAATAGGGATGTGTTTATATCTTTTGTGATGTGATTATTTTATTGGAATTAAGTAAGCAATATAAGCAATTGCAGCAGCCCTCAGGAGAACTACATCTCCCATGTTTCCCTGGGCTTTGAGGTCTGGCATGCATTGTTACCCAGTATATTATCAGGTCAATGGAGAAGAAGGGAGCGAAGAGGGAAAACCTCTCCTCTCATCATGCACTCCTGCTTCTGCTTCCATCACTGTTTTCAAGGGAAGAGAAGGGAAGAGGGACTAGTGGGTAGGGATTTTGGCAGGGATGGGGGCTCGGACTCAACTCATGAGTCGGACTGAGCCCCCCCTCTGACTCGAGTCAGACTCGAGTCCCAACATTTTCAATGGGACTCGAGACTCGACTCGGGACTCGACCCCAAGGACTCCGCCACCGCTGCCTGCCACCGCCGCCGCTCACCTCACTGCCATCGCCGTCTCACCTCGCTGCCACCCGCACGCAGCCACTGCCGCCGCCATCGCACGCCACCACAGCCATCGCACGCTGCCGCCGCTGCACCACCCACGCAGGTCCCGTCGTGTCACTTCCGGTGTGGTGGAAGTGATGCGACAGGACCCTGCTCTGGCGCGCTTGGCCGCCGCCGTTCTGTTTTTGGCGGGGGGAACCTGTTGCCCTGGTTCCCCCTGCCAAAAACAGAGCAGCGGCGGCCAAGCGCGCTGGAGCAGGGTCCCATCGCGTCACTTCCGCCGCGCCAGAAGTGACACGATGGGACCGGCGCGGCGACGGCGAGGCGGCGGCGTGCGATGGCGGCGGCAGTGGCTGCGTGCGGGTGGCGGTGAGGTGAGACGGCGATGGAGACGGCAGTGAGGTGAACAGCGGCGAGGCGGCAGTGGTGAGGTGGCGGCGGCAGCAAGAGCAGGGATGAGGGAAGGTCGTAAGGTAAGTGGTGGTGGCGGCGGCGGCCCATGGAGGGAGCGGGAGGAAGGGCAGCTCTTCTTCCTCTCACGGAGACTCTCCCGCTCCCTCCATGGGCCGCCGCTTTGGGAGTGACTCGGGACTCGGGACTCGAGTCACCATTTTGGCCCTTGGACTTGAGACTCGACTCGAGACTCGGGTCCAAAGACTCGTGACTCAACTCGTGACTCGAGGCCAAGGACTCTTCAACATCCCTGGATTTTGGATATTGTTAGGGCTGTCAAGGATGGGATGGGAGACAGCCAGAAATTCTTCTCAGCCTCAGATTTTAATCCAAGCCAGAGATGAAGTTTGGGATCTGTAGTTTTTGCCTCTCCTTTGAGGTGGTCTTTTATGAGCCCTTGAAGTTTGTTTCAAGCCCAAGCTCAGAGAACTTCAGCCACATCCCTAGACCCCGCACTACCACAACGAAACACACCTGCTTGTGGCTTGCACCAGTATGGAAACAAATCAGTTAGCCTGGGCTCACTTTGCATCATGTGCCACACGGAACAGCACAATGTGCAGAACAGCTGCCGTACAGATGCAGTTTCAAGCTGCTTCCACATGGAGGCAATGCCACGTGCAGTGTCTCTGTAGATCACAGCAACAGATCAACTTTAAAATTAATTGTAGTCTAGTGAACCTGGCACATGAAGACTTCACAGTGTGCCATCAATTCTTAATTCATGACATTTAAAAATTCTTGTAAATACTATTTCCTTGGCAAGTATGGCTGGTTAAAGAGGGAGGGAATCCATGGGAAATAAACTCCCACTTAACTTCATTGCTCAGTGAGATGATTGTTATTGATGTCGAGGACTATGGGATGCTCACATTTATCTTAAAGCTTGACTTATCTCTGCGGCGTAATGAGCACATCAGGTTAATTTCTGAAACCAGGCCCCAAAGACAGGAGTACATGACTGGTTACTTTACATGTACAGTTGGGCACAAAGAGCTCACTGGGCTGTTGCCATTTGTCCATTACTGCTAATTCAAACTCTGAATAAATCATGGCTGATGTGAGAAGGGGAGGATGAGACTCAGGGTTTTGTCAGCTACAACGGCAGAAAATGAAACCTCATGTTAACAGGCTGTCTTCAACTGATTTCATTTTGCAGCAAAACTGTTCTCTTGAATAACAGAGTATATTTTATAGGCATCAGAAGGAGGAGTTTGCTTCCTACTCCCTTCCATCTCTTTTTCCCAATATTGACCTTATCCCGAGACCTGAAATGACAGTAAAGAATAATTCTTGGGACAGGTTCTAGAATAACTGCATTAGTATAATTCCAAAATCTGTATCAGTGTAATACAATTTATTAGACCAACCAAAAGATCACAAAAAAAAAATGTGCAGTCTTTCGAGATCTACAGATCTTTTGGCCTAAAAAAATGTATGACACTAATAGAGATTTTGGAATTTTTCTTAAGGTCAGCATGGCTACCCTCGGGCTTTTTGTTTACGTAAGTATAATGCTTCAGGCTAGTCCCTAAAGGTTATTTTATTTGTTAAATGTGTATCATGCCTTTGCACCAAATGGTGCTCCTGCCTCTCTTTATACACCCTGTGTAAGCACTTCTCCTAGCCCAGGGGTGGGTGACTTGTGGGTCTCCCAGATGTTTTGGCCTCCCATCATCCCTCACCATTGGCTGTGCTGGTTAGGGCTGCTAGAATGTATAAACTCATGAAGAGAGTGGACCCCAGTCCAGTAATCTAAACTGGAGGGCCTACACAGGTATAATCCTGAAGTACATTATTTTGTCACCCACCCCATCTTTGATCTATCTCTCTCTCCATCTATCTATCTATCTATCTATATATGGGATTGCTGATCTATACTTGGAGGTCTCTATCTGTCTGTCTGTCTGTCTGTCTGTCTGTCTATCTATCTAAAATTACTTCTAGCCCACCTTTAAGGATGGAACCCTCTCACAAAGCATTGCATGGTGTTCTAAATGTGCACACCAACTTTTATTCTGCTATCTGACTCTTTCATAAAGGTATTTCTTTGGATTGTGTTTTAGTCGAACCTCCTCATGCATTCTTTCCATGTGTGAAGAGGTTGCAGGACCACATTGGCTAGTGCTGCACCCTGCCAGTGCTCCACAAGCTGGAAACAACCCCCTCCCTCAGCTGCATGTTCAGTGGCCATGCACACGTATAGATGTACACATACAGGGCTTCCCCACATGAGGGGGAAGCCTATTTGGTATAGGGTTTCCCTGTGTATGTATGTAAACCTGAATGACTGTTGGGCCCTCCTGTGGCTGCTGAATCTGCAGCCAGCCAGCACTAGCCCGTGACCCTTCACACATTGAAAGAACATGGAAGGGGGTGTTGAATCAACCACCCTCTAAACCAAATGCTGGATGTGTGAGTCAAGCCAAAGGTCTCACTCAGCTTAGTTGATTTATTTATTTATTTTTCAAAACAAAATCGCTCAGCTTAGTTGAGTCAGATTGACTGTTTTGGGCTAGCTTGCTCATGTCAAGACTGAAGAGTAATCATTGTAGTCACAGTCATAGTCAATTTATTTGTATACCGCATTTTCCACAATGCATTGTGCTCAAAGCGCTTCACAAAACAAACACATACAATAGCTATAGTTAGAAGCTATTACATGAAGACCTTCATTACATGAAGACCTTCTCTATGGGCTACATCTAACATTGCATGAATGGACTTCTTCTGACCCAATTCTCCAGAGCAGATTTGGGGGAGGTAGAGGGGATAGCTGCAGGGGAAGGGGGAATCTACTGAATTGGTGGATGCTTTTCCATCAGCAGAGGAACCAAATTGGATTTCACCAGTTGTGGCCATTTGGGAATGGTTCAGGGACTGCTACTGCTCTTGTTCCAGTTGTGGTGATAGGATACAGTGTCCCCATCAGCCAAATGGTTCCAGCTAACACAGAATAGGGATTGGATCCAGATTTTTGCTGGAACAGCTGCACTGCTGGAAGTGGATTTTCCTGCCCCCTCCTTCCCACAGCAGCCTCTCCAGTCCCCCATGAGATATTTGGAAGAAGAGGAATGGGGATCCCCAGAAAGGCCCGTTGAACCCGTTTACCACCCAACAAAGGTGACTAGCCCAGTGATATCTAATGTCAGTAGGATTATCCCTCAGCTGGAACTGATTGAAGATCTGGTGGAGAACTCAAGACCAACAACTGGGGTCCAGGAAATTATAACAGAATATCAGCCACCTAAAGGGGACTAACTTCATCTACTTTCCCAAGAGAGATTATAAGTGCCCAAAGCTCCCCTCATGGGGGCACTGCAAAAGTCTGACAAAAAATGTGCCACCATAATGCATCACAGATATCCCTTCTTTCTTGGAGCATTGCAGGTTGGCTAAGTAAAGTGGCAGATCCTCTCTTTGTAGAATTTATCAAAAAGTATGATATTTTACTTTTTCAAGAGACCTGGGCAAGAGAGGATTTATTGATAAATGGTTTTGTCTCATACTCTTTGGAAGCAACTCCCAGGACTAAAGGTGGGTGGCCTAAAGGAGGTCTGGGGATCTTGGTGGCTACTAGTATCAGGGCTTCCTTTGTTAGTCCTGAACCCCTGACCCATTTCAGTCCCCTGAAAATGCCACACAGAGTCAAGAGACCCTGCTGAATGGGGTGAGTTGTGGTGTGGTTGGGAGGGGAGATCCCTAATAACTGGGTGGAGGAGGAACCTTACATGAGCAGAACCGTTCCTCTTGTGGAAGGTCCCTTCCTCTCATGGAAGGCAGATTCTGGATCCAATCCTAGGGTTCTAATGAGAAGTTACCTAATTGGTCCTAAGTAGAGTTGCTTGGATGGTGGTCTGCTATGGTTAAGGCCAAAAATATAGTGCCTTTGATCCTGTATCTTCAGCAGATACCCTCTTAGTAAGTAGATCTCTGGAAAACTTGATGAATAGAACAGTTCCATTTCAGAGTCCACATTTAAGTTGTAACCTACCTCAAACCATTCAGATATCAGATTTTAAATGAATGCTAAAATTAACATTTTGGTCAAAATCCACAAGGATTGTTGGTGTAATGATAGTTTCTGCAGACACAAACATACCCAACAATAACAATAATGAATTGCAGCCATATAACGTATTCAAAAATAATTAAAGAAAAACCAATCAACAGTTTAATTAAAAATCACATAATGACCTCAGCTATTCAGTGTAACCAAAACAAGGTAATTAATTCAGTTCCTGAGTTAATCCTCGTCTTTTGCAATTATCCAACAGACAAGAGGATGAATAAGAATCTAATCCAGTTAACCCTATCTTTCACCCTCATTTGAGAAACATGCTGCTTTTTAATTACTATTCATATACTGCAATGGCAGAATTGCTATGTTGATGATTCTGGGGTATCCATATTTCTGAAGCGGCCTTCTCACTTGTAGTAGGAGCTTATCCAGATGGTCGGTGAATGGGTGTCCCAATGCCATTTTAGGCCAAGGCTGGAGAACCATGGAATAGTCTAAAGGCCACACCTCCTCTCTGAAGCCCTGACCCAATGGGTGCAGGGAGGAGCCACAACCTGACTTCATCCATTAGCTGACAGGGTCGCTGCTGCAGTGGCTGCCATGCCACAGAAGTAATTTGAGAAGCAGCCTAAAGATGACCAAACTGCTTCTGGGGGAGCTCTCTAGGGTTGCTCAGTCATCTCTATCATCCTGCCAAGTAGTTAGGACAATTTTAACATATATTGGGTGAAGACATGTGGAAGATATTTCAGTTCTTTCCTATATGGTTAAACTATATAGGTTGCAAGGGGATAAATAATTTGGGATACTGTTCAGTTTTGTTTGCAGAAAGCCTTGTTTGGCTTCTGTTTCATTTGTCAAAAATCCCATTTATTTTGGCTTTATTTTTCCTGCCTGCAGTGGCAGGAGGAGCTTACTTCTGTGGCTGCTCCTGGCAGCTTGTGTTTAATTTTTGCCAGAATGCCTTGGACATTGTATCGTTCTGGTGCATTGTGAGAAAAACAAAATGGTGACTCTAAAATAAATAAATGAATACATAGCCCCCCCCCATTCCCCCCCGGAATATACTGGAATTATGCAATCTCTGGGATATTCTGAGAAAATCAAAATGGTGGTCACCAATAGCAGCTACAGAAGCCAGCTCCTTCTACTGCTGATGGTGGAAAAAATATAGTATATAAAAAGATGAAGCTATTACAGTTACCTTCCTTGAGCACCATTTTTTGGGTGGAAAGGCGGGGTATAAGTCAAATAAACAATATAAAGACATTCTCCAGCGATTCTAGCACTGGAGAAGATAATATCCCACTGACCTATGAATGGAATGAAAGGACACAATGCGAGTTGAAAGCAGGATTCCCATTCATTCCCACTCAGCACTTATTTTGGGGCAAAACAGAAACTGAGCCAAAGGGGCCCCATTGAGTTTGGTTTTCCATCTGTACTGAAATGATTGCACACCCCTACTAGGTTGCGAATTGGACTATCATTTAATGTTTCCTACGGAACCCCCATTTTCTGATGTTGAAGGCTGACCTTCTCTCTCATTCCTTCTAGGCAGACACTGACAATGGCTTATTAACTAGTAAGCTTTATTCTGTTAATGCCAGCCAGTTAGACTGGCTTAAAAGTACAAATGGTGTATTTCAGAAGTCAATAACAAAAGAAACAAACATAGTTAGGATACTAGCCATTCAAGAAGTGTTTCATAGATTTATAGATCATAGAGTTAGAAGGAGCCTACTAGGCTATCGAGTCCAACCCCCTGCTCAATGCAGGAAACTAGAGGAGGGGTCTCCCATCCAAGTAATAACCAGGCTTGACCCTGCTTAGCTTTCCACACTTAGACAAGCTGAGCCAGTGTAAGTGTGACCTATATAAGTAAGAAGTTGATTTTAACTGAATTCCCCTCCTCTCTTTCAAACTCAAATTACCCACACTCCGCTGCTAAGGTGGATCTTTTTGCTTAATCGCTTGGAACGTCTGACACTTCTCAGTTGGTCATCCTACTTTAGCTGACACCGCACCCTAGGATTAATGACACCTGATCTACCCTCCTCCTCCTCCTCCTCCTCCTCCTCCTCCTCCTCCTCCTCCTCCTCCTCCACCACATGCTCAGTTTGCCTTCCCACCGAGTCTGGAGTTGCTTTTTCTCCCAAATACCACCTGGCTTATCCCCTGAGTCCCCTGGCCTTGGCATTTCAACTGTGGTTTCCAACTCCTCCTCCTCCTCCGACTCAGAATCAGTTCCCAGATCCCTTGAAGGCACTTGTGCAGGAGCAGTGGGCCCAATCCCTCCATCTGATTTCATTAGCACCATTATTTACTGCACAGATTGAGGAAATGCAAATGTTATGTATGCTGCTGCTGATTTGTTGGTTCCTTACAATTATAGTTATAACTCTTTGCTGTATTTTCTGAAGCTGTGCAAATGCATACCACATAAGCCTCTCCCTTCTTGTTCCCTTTGTCAGTGGTGATACAGGCTAAATACTAGAAATGTATTGTTCTTCATCCTTTTTTCGGATTCCTGTAGATCTTTACATCAAGTGTTATCTTCAAGTAAGTTATGAAGGTATAATATATTGATAGGCACATTGTATACAATAATGTGAAAGTTGTATTCTGTTTCTATACAACACCAGCTATAAATTGTGTGTGTGGGGATGCACTGATTTCTTCTCCTTAAAGCCTCAACTGCATTTTCATCAAGTATGATTTGACAGAGTTCTCTAAACCATTCATAATGAAATGGGTAGCCCTTAAAACAAAGTGGGTGCAAATGAGGTGATTGTAAGGTGCAGGAATGGCCTCAGCAGCTGGAATCATAGGGCTTATATTTCTTTTGCTGCTGGAGCTACATGTAAAGTCAAGCTGTTGTGCAAGGGAGATGGAAAACGTACAGATGAGGAACTGAAATGGAGAGACAGGAACTTGCCCAAGGCTGAATAAGGTTTTGAACTCATAAGCTGAAAGCATCCTTCCATTTGGGGGTGAAGAATATTTTTTTTTTTTACAACTGTCTAATATAGGCAGCATATAGTAATAATGCAACTATAAACATTACAGTATATTAACCACAAAAGCAATGCGACGGGCACAGCCTGTGCACGTGCCCTTGTACAAGCACACTTTTATTCTAGCCATTGTACAAAATCAATTGCTTGTAGAAAATGTATAGATTGGTACAAAATGAGGTGGCTTGCAATCCTAAAAAAATCAAGTAAAATAAAATAATGAAAACATTAAAATTAAAATCTTGTTCCCGTAGAACACATATGGACAACCTATGGGGAACCCCGCCCACTTTCCCCTCTACCCAGCTGGTCAGCTGGAAGACAAGTTATAATAGTGGCAGGGAAATAGTAATCTGGACCTGTGCAAGGCTTTCACCTTGCAGAGACTGCTGTTTCCTCCCTGGAAAACAAGGGCTCCTCCCTTCCCCAGTCACCCCCGAGACAGTCCCATTGCCACTTTACCACTGCTCACGGCAGCAATGAAGTGGTGATCAAGGTGACCGGGAAAGGGAGGTTGCCTTGTGCAAAGCCTCCTCACTTTCCTGGTTACCCAGAGCAGATTGCTAGACTGCCTGGTGTGTGTGTGTGTGTGTATGTGTGTGTGACTGGGGAAGGGATAAGGCTTTGTGCAAGGCCTCCTCTCTTCTCTGGTCACCCCCACCCCTCCCGACAGTGTTGCCACTTCGGTGATCATCAGCCACCCAGTCGAGATGATCAGCCACCCACTCCTGTCTGAGGCAGTCTGGATCAGCAGGGGGGCTATTTTGCTCCTACATATGGACCAATTCCTCATAGGCTTGCAATGGAGCATAACAAAGCCCTCATGCCAAAAAAACAGCTGGTGTGTGTGTGAAGTCCACCCCCCACCAAGGAACCTTGGGACTGGTTGTTATGGTGCATCGTTATGCACATTAAATGTTCAACTCACATTGCCCCTAATGTATACAAGCACACACATCTCCACCTTAATTCCGTCTTTCCTGCAGTTGGTAATCAAAACCATATTAATTTTATGGCTATATTAATGTATTGCATATTTTACCTCCTCCAGCTGCAACCCCATGGTTCGAAGAGTGGGAGGATTAAAGGGGGGATATGCCGACTACTCAAATATTTAATGGGACATCAGAAAGAAGAGGCAGAACAGTCCATTGAGGACAAGAAACAACATTCCAGAACATACCTGAAAATTCACTTTACAAAGCCATAAGAGCAAACACCTTGGATAGTTTTAAAACTGACCAGGCTAAATACATGAATTGTACTGTATGATTTTCAAATTCTCTTCAGTATCTTGATTAGGTAAAATCAGACATCCCACTACCAGCTCCAGAGATTGTGTGTGTATGTGTGCATGTGTGTCTTTCTCTGAGGCAATAGAAATGTCCAAAAGTGAAGGAGACTGTTTGGAGAGTTGGTTTGCTCTTATTGATCTAATGCAGGTTTCAGAAAGAGTTTCCCCCCTATTCTCAGGGTCAGAATGCTTGAGTAATTTCTGAGTTATTCTGAGACAGGCTTCAGAGAGCTTGCCCATCTCTACATTTGTTTCACCTATTGGCACCTACTCATTGCTTGGGCGTACTCACTGTCAGCTTGGTGATGTGGTCTAATCTGGTAGCAAGCTGGTTTCTGTCCCATTGCCTAAGTTTAAATAAATAACATTGAAGACATTTTCCACTATTGAGACAATGACCTTATTCACATGTAACACCAGTACATGGGTCATTTAACCCATGTGCTTCCCATGTGCTCACCCATTTTGCATCCACTTTCATAAACAACCCAGGAATGCCCTGTTCCTGGGTTGTTTGATGCAATGTCCAAACCTGGAATTCTGGGTTGCTGAGAGACAAACACACAACCCAAAGTTTTAACCCAAGAACAAACTATGGGTTCAGACTCCGGGTTGTTGGTCCCTCAGCAACCCAGATGTCTGGGCTTGGATATTGCATCAGACAACCCAGAACAAAGCATTCTTGGATTGCTTATAAAAGCAGATGCAAAGTGGAAATGCCAAGCAGGCTGGAGGCAGCACGCTTTCTCACTACTTCATAGCTCCAACTAACTCTGGGTTGTTTAATCCATAGTTAGTCATTACATATGAAGTGGGTGAATGACAACCATTTAACATACTGACTTGGATCCAAAGACCCATGAGCAGAAGGAACAAATGCATGAGTGCTGTTCATTAATGGTTGTGCAAACACTAGCAGAAGATTTCTCACAGCACCAAATGCAGTGCCAAAATGTATCAGGGGTTGCATGATAATATAAGAAATAGTGAATAAGGACAATACAGCTGTAGTATACAAACTCTAGTAGGAATAGGACCATAGGAAGCTGCCTTTATATTGAATCAGACCATTGGTCCATCTAGCTAGCTCATATTGTTAATGCTGTCCAGCAGCAGCTCTGCAGGGTTTCAGGCAGGAATATTTTTCCAGCCCTACCTGGAGATGCTGGGAATTGAACCTGGGACATTCTGCATACAAAGCAGGTGCTCTGACACTGAGCAACAGCCCCTCCTTTAAGGAACCAAAGCAGCCGAATTAAGGGAATGCAAAGGTCTTGAGAATGTACTTGTGCAAAGTGTTCCACGAGACCTTGTGTATCTTAACACAAACACAAAGGTCTTCCCGTGTTTGAGGGCTCATTTTTCTCACACTATGCTGTTCCAGTAACTCAGAAGCAGCCCTTGTGTGTGCAAAATAATATGCTTTCTGCTAGCTGGAGGGTGCCTTTGGATCCAACCCAGGGTAAAAACGGGATATCCCAAAGGTTGTGTCCTGGCTGTTGTATTTCATTTTCTTTCTGAACCAGTGTTTGACTTTCTAGATTGTGGGAGATAAAACAATACAGCTTAATTGGTATGCTGACTTGAGTGGTTCTTTGCTTCAAAGTTGCTACAACATGATACTTTACAACTGTTGTCTGATTTTGAAATCCTTTAAAGTCTACAAATGCTGACTGCTGCCAAATACCCTTTCTGGTCTGATCCAGCAGTGAGTTAGAAAAGGAGAAGAAATAAGGAGCTGAGAAAAGATAATATAATTGGCTCTATATTAAATATTGAGAACTCACTCCATTCACTGGACTTCACAAAAGTCCTGTTTCCAGGGTGGTATTTGACCTAATCAGTCTGAATTCCTCTGTTATCTATTTGTTGAAAGGGAAGACATATTTCCCTTCTCCTTTTTTATTTTATTTTTTTAAATTTTTTTTGTCAAAGTCCCAAGAATTAAAACAAAGAGTAAATGTTGAGTGACATTATTCCAACTGAGCTGTATGGCAGGGCTTGATTTTAACACATTTAAGCAAGGTTAGCTGTGAAAACCGTTACCCGCAGTTGCTCTGTCTTTGATCTAGTCAATTAGACTCAGCAGGAGTGCAGTCTTTAGAAGCAACCTAGCCATCATGGAATCTTAAAAGACGCTAATCTTTGGAAAATATTATGTTGTGATTATAAGTAAAGAGAGATTGAATGATTAAAAAAAAGAAAGAAATATGGTCAAATAGGAAAAGGATGTAGAAAGAAAAAAGCTTACGATTATTAACAGCTGTATCGGAAAAAGTGTCTGTGGGTGGAGATATTAATGAGTACCGGTATGTGTGCAAATGTCCTCCTAAGTCAGGTTTCTTGCTACATGGCTACTGTTATTACTTCTAATGTAGGAATGGGCAACTTTGGGAGGTCCAGGGGCCATTTTTGCCCCAGACACCCACTCCCCTGTGAACTGCACTTCTGCCAATTCCGCCCTGCTGAATTTGGCGGCGGTGGCAAAAAAAATATCACTGGTTTTCAGGGGCAAACCACTACGGAACACTAAAATGGGCACATTTAGCTTGTTTTTAAGCAGTGGCGGGGGGCTGTGGGGGCTGCATGTGGCCCATAGTCTGTGCAGCCAGGGAAGGCTGACACTCCTGTGTCAGTGGGGCTCCTTATCCATTGCATCTTTTAGTTAGAGCTTTATGGTGTTGAACCTATTTTGGTGATGGAGTACACCACCACGGATAGCTCCTATAAAGCTCAAGCAAAAAGATGCAATGGATACGGAGCCTCATTGACACAGGAGTCATCAGCCCACCCCTGTTCAAGAGAAAGTGTGCCTGGGATTCTTATGAGCTTGTCACTGAGTGCCCGTAGCCTCCAACCTCCTAATGGCATTTTACTTACTAATGGCATAGCATACACTGGGATAGTGCTTGTAGGCCCTCAGAGAGGGAGGGCCTTGGAAGGCAACCTTTACAAGTGGGTACATGTTGGGGAGTTCACAAAATGTGCAAGTCTTTGTAGCCTCTCCACTGATCTTTTGGGGTACTATAAGATCCTGCCTCTCAACTGTTTTGATGATCATGTTTTATTGTTTTTATTGTATTTTGTGTTTCTATGACTTTTTATAGTCCGATTTATTGTACACCCCCTCATATCCATAAGGATGAAGAGTAGTTTATAAATTCTTCTAATCAGTAAATCATAATAAATAAGATACATCACTGTGAATACAAACCTATATCACGCGTTCAGGAGCCTGATCATATCCTGATACGCTAGCATCATCTTTACCAGTGTAAGGCAGACTTTTCCATCCTTGGGGTCCCAGATGTGGTTGGACTATAACTCGCATCATCCCCAACCACTAGCCATGCTGGCTGGGGGTAGTGGGTAGCCCAAGAACATCTGGTAACCCAAGGTTGGGAAAGTCTGATTTAAGGGTTACGGTCAACAACAAATAAGAGTAAGCAATGTGGTAATGTGGTATGGAAGAGTGATGGTTATATATTTAATAGGAGCATTCTCTCCTCGACTCAGGAATGGTTGATTAGTTGTTGCTTTGTTTTAATGATTGTATACTGTTAGCCACATTGATTTTTCTTTTGACAAGAAACAGGATGAATATGCAATTTAAAAAATCTAATGAATAAACCGAAGCCAGGAGTCTACTTAGTAAGTGTAAGGGGCAGTACAGCCAAGTAACTCTGACCCACCCGCCTGTGAAAAGCTCTGGAGACTCTTTGCTGCAATGCAGGGCTGGTGCTACCATTAGGCCAACTAGGCAGCTGCCTAGGGCGCAGGGCTAAAGGGAGTGCCAGAAACACCTTGAAAAAAAAATACAGCGGGGAAGGGGGGGGGCTAAATATCTGATCTTGCCTACGGCACCAAACTGCCTTGCACCGGTCCTGCTGCAATGTATGTTTTTGATGGTGCAATATTGTGCTGGTAAGTTAGGGCTCATCTTTGGGTTCCTAAGATGCCATCTGAGAGGCCAATAGTGGCCAATACCTCCTTTTCACCCTAACCTCCCCTCCCTTTGTGGTCCACTGGTATGCCTTAGGGACTTCAGCTGAACGTTGGTTCAGCAGTAACAATGGATGTTGCCACCCTAGCAGAAGGGTTGGGCTAAATCCCAACATTGGAAGAAGGGGAGAAGTTACATTGCTAGAACTATGTCTTCGGGCCTTTTTCATTGGACTTCATTACATTTCATAAATGAACTTCCAAACATTCCAGTGACCATAACATAAGAATTATCCAATGACACCCCATTGCTGACCCAGAGGATGGGTGAAGAAATTATAGCATGAAGATCTCTCGTAATCTCTCTCTCAGTAAGGAGGAATGTGCCAGCGTCTGTTTACCAATCTGTGAAAGGCATATTTATTTGGTATCCCCATCATTATTTATGTCAGTGTGGGATATACAGCATCTCCAAATGCTTTCCTTCATATTTTACTCAGATGGAGGCTCTAAGAAATATCAAGACAAAATTAGGTATGGTTAGGCATCCCAAGGGAATGATAACACACACTGGAGTAACCACCGTGGCACTTCTAATGCTCTCCTCCTGATGTTGAAAGCAAGATAATACTTCTGCGTGTTTTACAGGGGATGGTGAAATGCAACATAAAGCCATAAATTAAGTGGGAAATTAGGCATGGAAACATTTCCCCAAAGGCTACATGTGTTAGAAGCTCATTGGCTTGTTTAAGGTGAGCAAAATAGACACGCCAAAGGAATTGAGCATTAGGGGCAAGGCAGTTAGGAAATTTCTTTACGTTGAATAGGTTTGCAAGAGCAGATAGTATGCAGCTGAAATTGGGTGTTTTTGGTTCCTGAAAATGGGGAGTGGTAAGATGATCTTCACTAATTCCTCCTTCTCCCTCCATGCACCTTGTGACCCCTGAAAATCTGCTCCAGGGTGGCTGGGAAACCCACCTTCTGTAACAGTGTGAGAGGTGATGGAGGGGCCTACAAGAGGAAGAAGGATCTTGCAAAAATGGTCAACCTCTTGTTCTTGGAAGCCTTTGCTGGAATCAAGCTCCTTCCGCAAAGAGAAGGGGCCATTCTGTGAATGAAAGGGTTCTTTCATTCGTGGAATAGCTCTGCTGGATCCAACCCAATTGGATGGCTGCATGAAAACACAATATGGAAATGGATAACATGTTATCAGTATCATCAACCTGCCCAGTAGTAATCCTAATTTGAAACCCTAACTGATACTGAAATTTCCTCTTCTGTATTGAAGTAAGTGTGCGATATAGACATTCATGCTCCATTTGGGGGAACAACAGCCGCATGTATTCTGAAATGTCCTGAAGTAGGAGTCACATTTACTGATGACAGTCACCAAGGCACTGACCTGCTTTGCATGACACGAAAGCCCACCGTGGTTTAATTTATCCGTGGGGGCTGTCACAGCACGCCAGGCACTTGTGGGCGCCATTTTTGCATGGTGCCTGTGGGCACTTGGCACAATGTGACAGCTTCCACGGGTAAATTATGCCACGGTGGACTGCCCTGATATGTGAACAGGCCTATTGTTCCTGTTAAACCAGGCATGGTTGGTTCACACATGCTTGCAACCATATGAGGATGGGCCATCACAGATACAATGCTAGGGCCAGAACATTCATATACCCTCACATGCGATGCTTTTCAGTGGACTCAGCTCACAGTCTCAGTCTGCAGTCATCAAATGTACAGGAAGGAATCAAGTTCACAGGGCCAGCCCTCCTATTAGGCAGACTGAGGCAGCTGCCTTAGGCAGCTGATGCTGTAGGTTGGGGAGCATGAGCAAGGTGTTGGAGGCAGAGATGTGTGTGCCATGTGGTCTAACCTGCACCAACTAAGCTAGCCTTCTGCCCTCAGGTGCTGTGGAGGAAGCTGTCCCATCAGTGTAAGATTCAATTGCAAGTCCAGTTCTATACATGGAATCAATGAGATGGTGGGGGGAGCCCTCTTGTCCTTCTCCTCAAGCAGCAAAATGTCTTGGGCTGGCCCTGAACACGCATAGCATGAGCAGGAGTATTTTTGTAGACCAGATCGGAAGAGCAAGGGACTTAAGTATAATACAGAACAAAAACAGTGACACAATCGCCGAGAGCAAAGGCATAAAACAAATAGATTTGCTTTTGTGATCAGGCTGCCGGTGTAATTTATGACCCGGAGCGTGGTTTGTAGCCAAATGCCAGCTTTTCTCAAAAACCCATTTGATCCTTTGCACCGCAAATCAAGCTGGTTACTGTGCTCTTGCTTCTTGTGGAAAAATAATTTCAGAGCAAGATGACATTCCTACTCCTTAGCAAATATATCGTGCTGGTGTAGAGTACGATTATCCTATAGTCCTGCTGGTGCTGTAAAATTGTCAGGCAAGATCTATCAAGATGTTTGTGCTGGGAGAGAAGGGAAAGAGAAACTTCTGTGAATACTGTTGGTAATGGGAGAGCAGGGGGATGGCGGTCTAGGCAAGGGATTTCTCATGTGCAAACTGTTGTTCAGCACTAGTTTCGTTAAATGTGTAAATGTTTAGTATTTTTGCATGTATGGATACTGCCTCAATTTTTTTTTATCTTAGTAAAAAGAAGAACTCTGTAGAACCTCAACAAGAAAAAGTATTAATAAAATATAGTTAGAAATATGAGTGATCATTATAACTATAATTTTTTAAAACAGGTTTAATATCACTTATAAGTCACCTCTCTGTCCAGCGGCACCTGAGGTGACATCAGGGATGTGCAATGCTGGGAAATCCGTTTTGTTTCAGCCCGGCGGACTTCAGCAGAGTTTCTGATCCAGCAATCAGAAACCTACTGTGCTGGATTTGGGGTGTGTGTGTCCCCGGAAATGTGTGCAAAATAGTTGCACACATTGAGAACCCAAATCCGCGTATTTGTAGCGCAATTTGTACAAATGGTGATTTGCAAAAATCGGGTCTTTTGCACAAATGGGGGTCTGGATCTTTAAATTTGTGCAAATGGGTTTGTGCTGTTTTTAATACTTTATTGCATTCGCAAGCCTGTTATGTAACCCCAGGCACAGCATGTTCCTTTGGTGAATATCTTTGTCAGTTTCATCCTCTCACTCCGTCCTTGTTAGCTTGCCATATCCCCTACTTCACAAAGAGCTTGTCCGTGTCAATTTCATCTAGTTCAGCATCGGCGCTATGGTTTCCCACTAGGGTTACGTGATTTGCGCACATCAAATAGACACATATTTAAATTATTATTTTCAGTTATTATTTGTCAGCTCCCATGATTTCTGCAAACAGGGTTGTAGTTTTTTAGTCTCTCCCCACTGCTCCATTCTTTCCATCAATATTATGCGTACAATATCTGGTTTCTTTTGGTAATGTATTTGTTCTGACAAATACTGTTTATTGTGTTCTCTTGTTTATGATTATATTGCTGGTGGGTTGTGGGTTTTTTTTAGCAACAAGGTAGGTCCTGGTGGCTCTAATTTGCAAGTCAGGTCAGCCCCGTGAAAGGCTCTAATTTGTGCAACTTTGAGATGCATAAATTTTGGGCTCTGCAATTTGTGCAAAATTCCTGAGGGTTTAAAAAAAACCTCATGCAAATCGCCGCCTGTTTTAAAAGTGGAAATCAGTGTGCTGGCTCGACTCACATCAGATGATCGAGTCGGCGTCAGTGTGGGAGAAACAGAACAGAATTTGGAGGGCCAAGTAGGGCTGATCTCAGAAGGGGGAGTCAGAGATCCAACCCCAGAGCCCTCCCCCTCACAGCAGAAAGAACCATGCTGGCAGTTTCTCCTAAGGTCAGAAAAACAACCTCAGAGGAGGAGGAAAGGGGGTGTTCCATGGGCAGGGTGGGGAGTAGACCAGAAAGGCCAGGATATGATTTATACTGAGCCTCTTCCAGTCTCCTTCCCTCCCCCTTCAAAGTGCACTCACTAGATGGGCTGAAAAGCCCACCTAGTGAAAATACAGGAGATCAGAAGATGGGGAGGAGAAGAAAAAAGTTTTTTTGTTAAACTGATTCATCTAACTATGAATTGACTAAACTGTGTGTAGCCCTAATTGCTCATCTACCACCTGAGGCTTCCTTTTCACTCTCCAGTCTCTTCGGCTTCATTGATGAGAAGGATCGTACTTGTTTTATCCTCCCTAAGAATTTAGGCAGTAGTTTTGCTTAAATCCTTTCTGTAGAAATTGGGTCATAGAGAGCCATACAACTAGTTCTGCACATCACCACCCCATGACAAGCTTGTGATAGAGGCGAGGGGAGAGTGAGACAGATCTTTCTTTTTATTAACAGTCAACAGACCATTTATAACATTAAAAACCCAGCTGATCAACAGCTGTATAATACAATAAAAGGACAAAAGACCAATATATATATATATATATATATATATGAACAATTAGCACACATGAATAATGAAATTGACAAATAGATAGCCTAGCACACCAACATACAAGTGTCTAGTAGCGATGGCCAGGTTCAGATATTTCACTACTTGCTTCGTAATTTATTGGTTTGTGCCAAGAAGTAATATAGTCATAAGAGACTCAGCTGAGTGACCAGGAAAGTTTTGTGCTATGGGAAGTATCAAATCTTTCCTTGCTCCTTGGTAGAATCTGCATTGAAATAATACATGTAAAATGGACTCTTATCTCCATGTTGTTGCATGGGCAACATCTGGTGTTCCTAGGAGTTTTGCCATATCTACCCTCCAGTAAGTTTGAGGGGAGGGCATTAAACCTTGCTAATGAAAAGGCCCTCCTATATTTGGGGATAGTTAACCACTCCAAGTAAGACATTCCTTTACTTGGAGGGTATCTCAAAAGACCCAATGACTGAGGGGAGCATGGACCCCGAGCTGCACTTAGCAGCTCTTGGTTGTCTATATCTATTAATCTCCATTTGACTATAAATTTGGCACTATATCTATTAATCTATTCAATTTAGTTGTCTATATCTATTAATCTCCATTTGACTATAAATTTGGCACTATCTAAATCAATAGAGAAAAGATAAGAGGGGGCAAGACCTATTGAAGTAACTTTATTCTTTATAGCCTTTACCCACTGAGATTTATATGAATCTTGGAGAGAGTGAGAAACAAAGAGAAGAGAGGCTAGATAGGGGCTAGGATGAGGGACATAACATGGCATTTGCCCCAATTAAGTTCAGGAAAGTTGCTTCCTCTTCCAGTGACCGTTAGTGACTTGTGGATGAGATGCAAGTTGCATCAACTCCTTACATTGGCCACAATCTGAATAGCTCTAGGTACATACCCAAATGTTTCCAAGGGCCGGCCAGTTAGCGCTCTCTGAATGTTTCCTTTGACCTCAACTCATTGTGTCACCTTGGGGACTTCTCAGAATGGCTTTGATGGATCATGTGGGTTGTGTTGGGAAAGTGGCTGGGCTTTTGGGCTCAGAAGCCCTGTGCCATGTTCCTGGCCCCTGGCTCCCTTTGTTTTCAAGAAATCAAGTCATATTTCCAGTCCATTACCTTTATTCTGCAACACAAGCAAGCATTGCTTCAGACTACAGGCAGCTTCCCCATGCAACAAAAGAAACCTACTTTTCAGACTAGCTTTGCATAACACAGAACCCCGTTAGCTTTAGTTAGTTTCCTAGGTTAGAGCACCATGAAAGAGAGTTGTTATGAAACTGACCGTGTCTATTATGGTTTGCCCTTCTCAAGCTGAGTGGGCTACCAAGTCCCACCCTCAAGGTGGGTCTGTCCATGAGGTCAGCTCCCTGGCTGCAAGTCTCTTTGAGCACTGAGTGACCCTGCATTGCCCTTCCCTTTTCATCTGACACCTACGGTAACTCTTGGGTCTCGTATTTCCAAACACCCCCTTTGTTAGGATCCTGTGTCTCCATGGGTTCAGAAGGCCCAACTTGGCTGTCCTCTGAAAGATCAGGTGACAGGTGGATTCTCTCCTCTCTGTTCTTCCTGGCTCCCTCACCCTTGGTGCCTTGCCAGCACCTTCTCCCGCCCCCTCCTCATCTGACTCAGAATCAGTTCCCATGTCTTCTTGGGGCGTATCTGCAGAGCTGCTGGGCCCAATCCCTACACCCTGGAATGTATGCAGATATTCTACTAGCAGTTCCTTGGATCACTATTTCCAGATAAACATGGGTGTGAAAGCAAACTGATGCTGTAGCTGTACAGTGCCTCCCCCCGTCCCCAAAACTCAGTGATTCTCATCATTAAGCAGACTGCAGAAACTTTCTGTGTCTCCAGATAGAAATAAGTCCATCTTATTTGAGTGTGTGGCCTTTGAAGCCCATACATCTACATAGAAAGCTATTCAACCACTTTCACCCTTTGCCCCTGAAGCATATTAAAGCTGATCCAGCCCTGGGCAGCCTTTCTGGATCCCCCTTCATTCTGCAGTAATTGCTTAGGATGAGAGGTTTTTTTCCTGCCCTTCAGAAACAGATTTCAGCTCTTCCTTTAGTTGTTGGGCCAAAGGTTTTTCCCAGCTATAGTGCCAGATTTGTAATAATTGGGCCTGAATTTCTATAATGAAGTTGCCATAGCACTTATTACGGTACTACTATTATCACCTTGGAAAAGATTTCCAAGTAGGTCATGACCTGACCTTTAACATGCTATGATTCTCTTGGTGCTACACCTTTTAATTCACAATTATACTTATACATTTCCTACCATTTTGTATTTCTTCAAAATGCCCTGAAGTGACCTGGTCTGGTCTACAAAAACAAAGCAAACCAAGGTGTGGGTTTACCTGTGTGCATGTGAGGCTGCTCTTGGCTGTTGGTGGTTAGATGGAAGTGTGTGGCAACACTCCAATTGGGGCAATGCATTTCAGGCAATACACAGTATCAACTGGGAGTGGGGTAGGTTGAAGAGAAGGGAAATACTTCCAGCACCTCATCCTCTGCTCCCCACCCCCCCACTTTCCATGTGAATATACAGTTGCAACAGGTGTGGAGAATGTAGACAAGGGAGGCAGCTCAACCACTTCATTCTGATAGCATCTATTCCCCCACTTCCTGTGGTTTACCTGGGCAAGTTGCTGTAAGGTAGGTGGCCCCAGTTCCAGGAGTGGGTGCTTGGCATTCCTGGCAGCCATCCTAGTGAGGGAAACCTGCAGGAGTGATAAACAGAGAGGTATTAACAGAGCAGTTGGACTCCCACTTGTGTGGTGAGGGGTGGCTTTGTGTGTGGGGCAAAGTGCCCCTTCTGAGTGCAGAGTGCTTCTCTATGTTGGGCAAAGTGCCATTTCTCCTTAAGAGTCCCATCACCGGAGTTCACCCTTGTGTGTTCTAAGTTTGCATGCCAAGAGGCCAGACAGATATAGCCTCATGCACACAATGGTTCATCTGAGCTATGGTCTGCCTGTGTGCAGTTTATATACTGGTGCTGCTGCACTGTGATTGGGTGCTGATTTACACTGCATCCTGAGCTCTCTCATTCCAGGGTGGGTGTGGCAGGAAGTGGTGGTGGGGGCAGCTTCTTGGCATTTTGTTTCCTCCCTCCCACTGAACTCGGTGGAAATGAACCAGACCTGACCAGGCTTAGCTTTATGTAGGCATGTCCATGCAGGCATGTTCAACGTAGGCTTGTCCATGGAATGGAGGGGGTTTGGGTGAATGGTAAATGCTCCCCATCCATGCCCCACCTCTATTTTTGGCCCTCTGCCAGCATGTCTTCCCTGGTGGAACAGAACTGGATGTCTGGGTTGGTGGGTGGAGAGGGATCCACAGGGGAGCCCAGTGGAGGCTAGCCAAGGGTGCTTCCTTTGGGGGGGGGGCTCCACCTCATCCTAACCCCTTAACTCAGCAGATCTTTCACTGAGGATTGCACTGGTAGTCTGAATCCAACCCATACATTGCAAATACACAAATATAACAAAAACATCATGGATGCAATCTTCTGTCACAGAGACCACAGTGAGATGGACGGCCATCTGTCAGGGATGCTTTGACCTTGATTCCTGCATTGAGCAGGGGGTTGGACTCGATGGCCTTGTAGGCCCCTTCCAACTCTACTTTTCTATGATTATTGATTCTATGTAGCTCCCACAGGCCGCTATGAGAACCACCCCCTCAAACAACAAAGAGGAAAAGAGATGCTCAGAAAATAGAAATGTTAATAGTGGTGTGTAATATGCCCAACACATTTCCATTAGTTGCTTTCTTCAGAGTCAAGGGAATCTTAGATCATTTTATTCTACTGCCTTATTGCAGCTGTTCACTTGGAATAAGTTTTTCCTAATGCCTACAAATCACAGATTTGAGAACTATGACTTGGAAAGATCTCATGTCATTGGGAAGTGATATAAGAGCTTTTTGATAGTGCATAAAAGACTCTTGCCTGGTTCTGGTGATGTATGTGCTTTGTTTAGGTTTGTCCTCTCTTTGCAAAGAAATATTGCTCATCCTCAGATTATACACTGCTAGCAGGTGGCAGGTGGTAGATGCATGGACGATCTCAAGGCTGTGATGAAAACAACATGTGCATGTAATTCTCTGCCCCAAGCCTTCCTGTGTAACCCTAACCTGAATAGAAGGTTCTGTGTGGTAGAAACTCTGCAGCCTGTATTTTCACTCTCCAGCATTTTATAGGCCAGGGCAACAGTTGGTCTTGTCAGCTTTCAAAGGAGTGTGAGCAGACGGAAGTCAGCTCAATTAAGATATCTTTATGAATGCTTGGAGTTGCTGTGAAGCAGAAATGTTGGAAAATGGGCCACCAAAGACTAGTAGTAAAACAGACAGTGGTAGTAAATGTTAGCCTAACAATTTGTTTCCTAGAAAATCTCATATACCTATATATATATATATATATATATATATATGTTTTTAAAAAAACCCTTAGGAATTAAAAAATGCCAAACATTAGATCAGAAATGAATTTGGGCCCAAAAAATGCTTTTCAACTCCCATATTATACACTGATATGCAAAGGAGCTCCTCATCATGGAGAACCTCTCACATTGAATAAAAGAAAATAGGGATAGGATAGGATATGTATTTTAAAAATGGAGCAACTGAAAATCTGAATGCCCTTCCTGCTCCAATTGATTGACTCTATTCTGAATGTGGCTTATCCCTCCATAGTGGTGGGCTTAACTCAAAATTGGCTCGCGCTGAGTCGCACCCCACCTGGCTGGATCCCACACCTGGCATTAGTCTCCCCCGCTTAGGGAAGGGAGTGCCAGGTAGCAGAGGGGAGAAGAATGGCCCATAAGAGGTGCAATGGGGCCTCTCCTCAATCGCAAATGACATGCTGTGTATTTGTCTGCTTCTGGACCATGGTACTTGATGACAAGTCTTATGATCCTGAACAGGAAATTATGTGTGAAGCATGTTGCTTGCAGCTGATGAGAGGCCTTATGGGGCTTCTCCTGGCCTGCTCTTCTCACCTCCACCACCTATTCCACTCTCTGCTCTCCTCTGCCATATGTATGAATGTATTTATTTATTAATTAAAAGATTTCTAAACCACCTTTCAGGGAACAATAAGAACATCAGAAGAGCCATGATGGATCAGACCAGTTGCTCATGGAAAGACCACAAGCAGTACAGCATCCTCCTCCTCCTGCTCTTGTTGCCCAGCAACTGGTATTGACAGGCATACTGCTTCTCATACTGGAGCTAATATAAAGCCTTCATGATGATTATGATCATCATCATCATCATCATCATCATCATCATCATCATCATCTCTATACCGCCCAATAGCCGAAGCTCTCTTTGGGCGGTTTACAACAATCAATAAAAATACAATCTTCTACTATATAAAAGTGAATGTTTGTCCGTATGTCCGCGCAGGGTTTTGGCTCGTGTGCGTCGCATTGGCTCCTAACCGGTTGGACGGATCTGCCCCAAACTTGGCACGCATACTCCCCATCACCCAAGGACAAAGACTGGTGGGTTAAAATCTCCAAAAAAAAAAAACCCTCGCCGCTCCTGTACGGCCCAAAATAGATGAGAGCCAATGGCGTCACTTGGAATGTTCGCAGGGGCCATTTAGGAGCGGTTATGCAAATAGCACCACCGGCATATAGAATGTTAGTATGCACTGTCACCACAGGGACCCAATCAGAGGCAGATATGCAAATCTCTCCTACGTCCAAACAGAATGTTCACATGAACCGCAGCCAGGGTGCAGGGAATTCATTGTTGTGTGGTCCCAGGGGTAGGGGGTAGGAGCAGGGATTTCATTGTGTAGTACTGGGGGGGGGGGGGAGAGCAGGGAATTCATTGTTGTGTAGTCCCGGCAGGGGGGGAGCAGGGATTTGATTGCGTAGTCCCAGGGGGGAAAGTAGGGATTTCACTGGGTGGTCCAGGGACACACACAGGGAATTCATTGTTGCATAGTCCCGGGGAGGAGGGAAGCAGGGATTTCATTGTGTAGTACCAGGGGGGGGAGCAGGGATTTCATTGTGTGGTCCAGGGGGGGGGGAGGACACACAGGGAATTCATTGTTGCATAGTCCTGGGGGGGAAGGAAACAGGGACTTCATTGTGTAGTCCCGGGACAGCAGGGATTTCATTGTGCAGTACCGGGGGGAAAGGGAGCAGGATTTCATTGTGTAGGCCGGGGGGAGGGGGAGCAGGGATTTCATTGTGTAGTCCTGGGGGGGGGAGCAGGGATTTCATTGTGTAGTCCTGGACAGCAGGGATTTCATTGTGGTAGTCCCGGGGGAACTGGGATTTCATTGTGCAGTCCCGGGGGAGCTGGTAGTCCCGGGGGAGCAGGGATTCCAAACAGCGGACAGCTACCTTAAGGAATTTCGAACAAAGAGTGCCTATAGGAAAATGACGGCCTGTGCAACACCGGGAATTTCGAACAAATAGTGCCTGTAGGAAAATGACGACCCGTGCAACAGGTAAACAAAGCTAGTATAATATAAAATATACACAATAAAAACAGTATAAAAAAATTAAAACCAAATTTGAAAAACTACACAAATAGTTAAAACAAATTAATACAATGTGATCAGTAAAACAAGTTAAAAAATAACCACCCCACCAATGACTAGTAGCCATTGATAGCTTAATCCTCCATGGATTGGTCTAATTCCCTTTTAGAGACATCATAGTTGGTGGACATCATCACTACTACTTTTGGTAACGAATTCCATAGCTTGACAATGCCCTCGCAAGGTGATGTACGGTTCTAAGAGAAAATATAACCACATAAAATTATCAAGTTTTAAAGCACTTACACCCCTTAAAATGAACATTATAAATTAATCCAAAGCATGGCAATGCATAAAACACAGAATGATGTTACAATGTCTTTTAAAAAAAAAAACTAATAATGATGGAGCCACATGGATTTCCAGAGGGAATGAATTCCATTAATAGCAAGAGGGGGAACTAACTGGCAGGGGAACAGTGGCGTGTGGGAGGAGAAACTAAGCTGTTTGAGTATTTTTTCTAGGGTGGAGCTTCTGCCATAAAACCAAACATGTTTAAAATGGGTGTTTTTGCATTCTTTTGACAAACATAAGAATATGAAATTGCCTTGCAGGATTAGGCCAGTGTGGACCAGCTTGTTCAGTACCATGTGTCCAATAAGGTCCAGTCTGATGCCTCTAGAACAGGGCTCTCCAACCTTGGGTCCCCAGATGTTGCTGGACTACAGCTCCCAGAATCCCTTGCCATTAGCCATGCTGGCTGGGTATGCTGGGAGCTGTAGGCCAGCAACATCCAGGGACCCAAGGTTGGAGAGCCCTGCTCTAGAAGCTCACTAGCAAGGCATGATGGAGGTTACCATCCATAGCACCTAATTATTAGAGGTATAATGTCTCTGTATGGAAGTTCTTCATCTTAGAGATAATGTCTACTTTGCTGGATTGCATGGGGCATGCCTCAAATAAAAGAAGATAGGTATACATTTAAGATAATATAGTGTTGTTGTCACACTGGATTAGGGGCTGCCAGACTAATCACAGACAAAAGCAATGTTAGACTTAATTGTTAGGGTTCAACTAGACATGATTCAGGAAATCCATGAACAAAGCAACTGTGGGGGGTTCTGGATCAGATATCTTATCTAGAATACAACCACTTTTATTGTAGTAACATCTTTGCATTTAAGGTTGAACTACATGTGAACAGGATCACCCATGATTGTTTTAGGATTTGTTATAGACCAAAACAAATTTGGTGAAACCTGAATCAGATCAAGGCTTCAGTGCTTGGGGAAGGGGGGGGGCTAAACCCCTTGCCCCCCTGTTTTTGAAGATTGTTTCCCCCCTCAGGGCAAATTACAGCTACTGGTATGGAAATGATTTTGATTTGAAAAATGGATTGCATGGTAAATGCTTCAAATAAAATAAGATATGCATAAACTTAAGATAACATGAGATGTATATAAAATGCTATATGTGGTGTTGTCACACAGTATTGGTGAAGCCACATTTCTAATTTGTTGGATATATATATATATATATATATATATGGATATATGCTCTAGACTATCCTTTCTGTACTCAGATCACTCCTATACTGCTTCTTTTATGTTATTCAGTTTTCAAAGATAATATCTGCAATAGCATTGATGGGTCAAATCTAACGATTATCCATCTAATTTTGTGAGATAAAACAAGGAGAAACTGCGAGCTGCATATCATGCTTTAATTAGAAGCACATTCAAAGAAGCCCGTGCAGATTAAGAAATGAGTTATTTGCTAAGAAAGCTGAAGTTAGCCTTATCATTATAAGTGATATGAGAGACAGCTATTGTTCCTTAAAAATATCATCAAGAATAATTTGTATTAGATATTTTATTTTTTTAAAAATCCTTGTTTTATATTACTAAATAATGACTCCGTGGCAAAAATTAATCCTCAAGATACTAACGAATGTTAACTTGAAAAGTTTTCTAAGGATCCTGTAAAACATAATTCGAGATAGGGGGCTCCATCCGATGTCATGCAAGCGGACTTCTGCTCATAGAATGGTACTTTCCTTTACTCTCCTCCCCCTAAACCCCCCATCTGCTCTAGAAGGTCAATCAATCCACCCAAAGCAGATTTGGGGTGCACATAGGGGCTTCAGGAGCGAGGTGAAATCTGTTCCATCAGCAGAGTCCCATTCCACTGGCAGAAGGACACGACTGGATGCAACCCTTAAATAGAAATGCATTATTAGACATTGTACAAAATAGTAGGATTCTGGGCAGTGGCAGCAAGGTGGAAAGCAGCAGTCTGTGGAGGCAAAATATTCTTCTAAAATCTAATTATTAATTTATTGGTATTGAAATGACATATCTTTTTATTTATGTAGTTAGTTCAGGGGTAGGCAACCTGGTTCTCTCCAGATGGTGTAGACTGCATCCCCCCTCTCATGAGAACAGGAACTGACTTATTAAGGGCAATTCAGGAATGCCTTAGCCATGGTAATTGAGCAGGAAGAAACTAATCAGCCATTTAAATGGGAGGGGCGGCAAAGAGGAAACTACTACTTAAAGGGACATAAGTCTAACAAGGCTCAATAGTTCTCAACCAGACCTCACTGGAAAGACCCACACTGCAACTGTATTTTAAGACAAAAAGAAGATAGGAGGACAGGACAACATGAAACACTGGAATACCAGAAGTTGACTATCATGTTGTCCGGATTCTCTGTAAAAACTGAGTGAATTAATGATGTCTATTCCAGACTAAAAATCTAGCATGGGTGCAACCTTGCTATGATAAGCATAACCATTTTTAACGACCATTCTTCCGAACTCCTTAACAAATCAGGGCTCTCTGAATTATTTTTGACTTCCTTTGCCTTGCTTTTGCTGAAGACATCAGAAAAACATAATGATAACATAATCCAAGATTCTTTCAAAGTGCGGAAAAAGCTTTAAGGCAATGAGAAGAAATGGTAATGAGCAACAGCAGATGTTGCTGCTTTGGAGCAATTATGGAACAGTAATTACAGATAGAAATAGAAACTTGCAACAGCAAGAATTTGATCAGCAAGTCTTCTGGAAGACAGCAAAAGAGATACCAGTTCTTGCTGCAAAACCAAGGCAAATGAGTGAAGAAAGGAGGAGAAAGACCAATATGACCAATTCTGGAATGGTAACTGTTCATGATTTTTCTGTGTTATGGTGCTAATATAAGGTGTGCTGTCTCACTGGAAACACTGAGATGTGACCAATAGGCTCTCCTCTCCATCCCATCTTTGCCTCTCTCAATCTTTCTTTGATTGAGAAGTGCCTAAGACTGGGTATAAGAAGACATCTATTGATTCTTATACCCATCATGTCTGTGGTCTTCTTAAATCCCATGTGCAAATAAGTATTTCTTTCAAAATGGCAGATTATCAGCATGGAGGACAACTCCTATCTCTTTAGAGTAAAGCTATAATTATAATGTATTCATTCCAGCTTAACTGTAATTGCCTCCACCCCAAGAATCATGGGAGCTATAATTTTGATAATTTTCTATCAGAAGTCCCTATCCCCTCACTGAACTACAGTTCCCAGGGTTCCTGAGAGAGAGGGAATGATTAATAAGCTAGTTTAAGCTGGTAGTGTAGACACACCCTTACAATGTAGAACCCTTAGATACTCACTTAGATATATTACTGGAATTGCACCAGTACAGTTGCCATTGAAGCTACAGTAATACCTTGGATTGCAGGTAACTTGGTTTGAGAGCGTTTTGCAAGACAAGCACATTTTGAAATATTTATTTTAAAAAATTGACTTGATATACAAGTGACGTCTTGCAATACAAGTACTGTAGTACGGCTCAAATTAAAAATCTCTGTACAATTTTTTTTGGGGGGATTTCGTTTTGATATGAGTGTTTTGGATTACAAGCATGTTTCCGGAACGAATTATGCTCTCAATCCAAGGCATGACTGTATATTGTGGAGGAAGGGGGGGCTGGCTGACCCGCCACACCCCCACCCTTTCTTACCCCAAAGGACCCAAGACCCCCAGAGATCTCAAGGTACCAGACTGCCAGCCTCAGCTGTCTGCAATCCTACTTGAATCTCTGTTCAGGGACTTGCCTTTATGACTGTAACCTGGATTTAGTTACTGAACCAAGCAGAGCAACTACAAAACATATGTGGGGTAAAACCAAGAAAAGGTTTATTCAGGTAGCATTTTACAACAAGAATAGGGAAATGAGAGAAGCACACAAAATTAGAGAGAGACACTTTGGTACACAGTAAAGCTGCAAAATAACAAAACCTACTTCTTTATATCTCCCAGGCACACAACTCTGTTACCTGGGGGTCAGTTCTCTTCCAGGGTTAGATCCAGCACAGCCTCGCTGCTCGGGAGGACTAATTCACCTACCCGAAGGTCCGAGATGGGTAGCCCTCCACAAGGCGTGCCTTTCTAGAGCCCTCATTCAGCTAATTTCACCAGGAGCTACCTGGGGTCGTATCCTGAGGCCTACCGAAGGCTTGGGCCTCTCCTTGGCTTACCGCCATTGCTCCAACAGCCGGAAGCCACGCGATGACCAAAGACAAAGACAAAAACCCACACGTTGGGAAATAGCTCTTTCCCTCTCCCCTCCTCCTTCCTGTAGCTTTGCTGCTTCTTAGCCAATCATGATGCACTTCACCTGGCCAGACAGGGGGAGGGGAACTCATGACTCTTGACTTACTGGGCCTGAACTACATTTGCATTTGAAAGCCGGGTCTCTGGCTTTCAGGACTTCCAGGCGCCATCGCCTCCTCCCAGCCTTACCTGGTTTACACATGAGGGTGTGTGTGTGTGTGTGTGTGTGTGCATGTAGGAACCCCCAAAGGCTCTTTTCTTCACATATATATTTTCTAGCATTACATTGTGATGCACTGTGTACATTGGTGGAGCACTCTATCTACTTCTTTTGACATTTTAGTTAACAAGCAGATTGGCAAGGGCCATAGCTCAGTGGCAGAGCACATGCCTTGCATGCAGAAGGTCCTACATTCAATCCCTGGCATCTCCAGAGAGGGCTGGGGAACACCCCTGGTGTGGAGGAGTGTGAGCTGGCTGCGCTGCTGGCAGAAGAGCAGAATCAAACTCCTGACACTGAACCTGCTGAACCTGAGCCATTTCCTTGAGCCCGAGGACCCAAGTGCTGATGTACCACCATGCCTGCCCAATGGCTCAGGGAGCATGCCAGGCAGCAGGCTTCTAAGCAGAGAAGAAGTGCCTGTCTCCAGGCCATGCATTTGGCCCTTTAAGAAGCTCAGTTTTTTGAGCAAGAGGGTGGAGCTTGGGAGGGATGGACTGGAGACAGAGATTGGAAAGACCTCAGTCCGCCTCTAACCCTGGTTGGAGCAAGTTGCTCACTCAGAGTCAGAGCTATCTGTGGTGCTGCAGCTACAGGCCTGGCTTGCCTCATGAGTTCTTGAGAACATGGGGAGCTGCTTTTTAAATGTTCTGAACATTCTTTGGTACACTTTTTTAAAAAAGGCTTTCTTGTCATTTTTCAAGAAGTAAAATGCATGTTTGATATCACTATTAATGAAACATTTCCTTCAACATTATAAGCTACCAGCAATATAGGTAATGAAAGAAGTGAGGCAATACAACACAAGCACAGATCTGATAAAGAAGAATGCCTTCAGGAATCTAATATTCTCACAATGTTTTAAGTTGTGCACATGTACATACAAAACCATGTAAGTGAATGTGTATGTTTTCATGTTCATTAAACTTTCAAATCCCCCCAACACCAAATAGATCACAATGAGAGAAACACCTTTGTTAAAAAATAAAATGTTCCTCTACTTGAAAAGTTAGCAGCATGTTAAGCAGCTTTTAGAGACGTCTCATTTCTTACTTGGAGAATGCAGGATCTTGTGCTTTATCTGGAGGCCAGTTTACCAGACAGGTGGGTTCAGTGGTCTAGAATGATTACGGTAAATTACTAACACTGCTGCATTTTAAAAAACAACACACACACACGTGCGCAAGCTTTTAACTTAAGATCTGTAGATGTGCAAGGGAATATATGATGGGAGGCAACCGAAAGGACTATACCATACTAGGGACAACCTTACTACCATTGGGCCTAAGCCAGTGTTCTTCAACCTTGGGTCCCCAGATGTTTTTGGCCAGCTACGCTAGCTGGGGCATGCTGGGAGTTGTAGGCTAAAAACATCTGGGGACCCAAGGTTGGAGAACACTGGCCTAAGCAATATTGTAATGATTAGACTAGTCCTTCTATGAATATTATGATGGCACCTACCCAAGCTAGCTACTCAAGCTTAGAACATGTTGATTAAATCACACCTTTTTATGCTATCTACTTGGCTGATCAGGCCCACAGAAGTTTTGTACAAAATCAAACATGCACTCCCACCATAGAGCTCTGTTGTGAGCCTCAGGGGCTCATATATGAGCGCAAGGATCAGGACAAGTAGCTGCTGGTGAGACGATGGGAGGAAAGGGTGTATTTTGCAAAGGCTGTAGTAGATGTTGTACATTTTGACTTAAAATAATAGTCATAGCTCAGTGGCAGTGTGCATATCTCACATATCAATTAATTTTAATGATATGGAATGATGTCCAACGTTGCATGAGTGGACTGCCACTTGTGCAATGGAACTTTCCTTTCCCTTGCACCCCCCAAATCTGCTCTGGAGAGTCCCCCAACCCTCCATAGCAAATCGGGGGGGGGGCATGGGGGCCCGCAGGAGGGAGGAGGGAATCTGTTCCATTGATGGATGCCATTCCTTCAGGAGAAGAAGCTAGTTGGATACCACCACTAGGCTAAACGGACTGCAAGGACTCCCTTGGTGAATCAGTACAAGTGTCTATATAGTGCAGCATCCTGTTTCTTCTAACAGCGGACAGCCAGAATATTCTGGTTCACATGCAGGGCTTGACAGTGAAGGTCTTTCACTGTTAGTTACTCAGATATATGTAACAAATTCCATGGAGGATATGGCTATCGGTGGCTACTAGTCCTGGTTGGCTATATGCTACCTCCAGTATCAGAAGCAGTATGCCTACGTATGTACACTAGTTGCTGGGGAACATGGGCAGGAGGCAGGAACGGTGCAGGGCTGTTTGGCGCCCTAGGCCACATTATATTTAGCGCCCCCCTCTCGTGCCGTGGGGGGGGGCTCCGGAGCAAAGCAGCCCTGCTCTGCAACCCCCCCGTGCCGCCGCCGCCGCCACCACCACCTACCCTCCCCCCCCCCGCTGCTGGCTGCTGGCTGCTGGCTGCTGCTGCTGCTGCTGCCGCCGCCGCCGCCTCCTCCTCCTCCGACGCGACGGGACCCCCACGCTTTTTTTTTTTTGCCGGGGAAACCAAGGCAACAGGGCTGTTTAAGCCCTGTTGCCCTGGTTCCTCCCGCCAAAACAACGCCGGCGGGGCTCCAGAAACTACGCGAAGGTAGGTAGGTGGCGGGCGCGCGCGCGAGGGGGGGGGAGGTGCAGCAACGGCGGCGGCAGGCGGGGCAGGAGCGCGCCGGCGGCGGGGCAGGAGTGCAGCGTTTCTGCGCCCTCTTCGGCCATGCGCCTTAGGCAGCCGCCTGGGTCTGCCTAGTGGTAGCGCCGGCCCTGGCAAGAGGGTGCTGTTGCACTCATGTCCTCCTTGTGGGTTTCCCGTGGGCAGCTGGTTGGCCACTGTGTGAACAGAAATGCTGGACATAGATGGACCCTTGGGCTCTTCTTATGTTCTTATGTAGCCTCTGAATGAAGGTTCCAGTGAACTGACTCATATGAAGCAACTCCTTTTGACCTTGTATGTGGAATCTGCATGCTAGGGATTGTGTGGCCTGCATGTGCTATTTCACCTCTATCATTCCACATCACCGGGGCTGTTGTTTAGGTTCAGGGGTTCTCCTAGGGGTCATTGGGCAAACTATGACAAAAGAAAGTGAGAGGGGTTTATTTTGGGGTGTTTTTTCCTTTAAATATATTTTTGGTAATTTTTTACAGGCTTGCATGAACTTGAGAAGAGAGTGCCTTTCCTGGGTGGCATGCTAGTATGTGTGGACATGCACTCTGTGAAGGAAGAATGGTGGTGGCTGTGCTCAAAGCTGGTGGTTTTAGAAAGTACAAAAAGAAAAGGAAAGAAAAGGTCAGAAGAAGCCTACCCCACAATTGTAAGCCTCCTCCCCTCCCGCTGAACTATTTCGGCTGTCAAATTGTGTGATTCCCTCAAATGCCCACTCCCAATTTGCCACCTGCAAACGGGGTTGAGAATTGGGGGTAGCCATCTTAGCCCACTCAATCAGCTGATAAATTCAAGATGGACCTGATACTCACAACAAAGACCATACAGGCTTCCAGGGCTCTCTGCCGCAAGGGGGAACTGACCTTGCACAGCCAGGTGCTCCATTTCTGCTGCCACTGTTGTATGGCTCGGACTTCCAGATTTTGCCAGTTGTCCAGCAGGTAAAGGACAACTGTGGGAAGTTGTCCTTTACCTGCTACCTACCCATGTGGGAAGACTGCTGAAGTAGCAGGGGAGCTGCCCAGCCATGAACAGGACTAGGCACCAACTGAGCAGGTTTTTAGTTGCCCCTGCTGCCCTACACCTTTGTGGAGCATCAGTAGAGCTCTAATCCATAGCATGCATTGCTCTTACTTCCTTCTCTTGAGTAGGGCTTGTGTTATCAAACATGTACTAGATTTCGTGAGCTGGCCTTCTGCTCAGAATCATTGCCTTCTAGGGTCCTAGGGGTGAATGTGGAGTGTCTGGAGTTGGGGGTGGTACCAGACAGAGTCCCCTGAACCTGTGCAGGCTCCCTCAGGGGACATCTTCTGGGATGCGGTGCCTGTGTATTTATCAAGGTTTGTTTATTCCCTTTGGTCCCCATATGGGTTGGTGCTGAAAGTAAGGATGTGAAAAAAGCAAAAATCCGTGTGCGTCCGCGCATTCACGTTCGCCAGCCCTACCTTTGTTTACGGGGGGTTTCGTGATCTCCCCCTCGTCCACGATCACCCTTCTTCACATCTTCTGTTCCCCTGCGATTTCCCGGGAACCGGAAGTGATGCTGCGGACCTCCCATCGCGTCACTTCCTGGTCCTGGCGCTGTACTGCACTTTTAACGTAGATACCCGGGCAACCCATGGCCGTTTTAGGTGGGTTGCCCGGGTATCTATGTTACAAGTGCAGTGCCAGGACCAGGAAGTGACATGACAGGAGCTCCGCTGCATCAGTGCTGGACCCGGGAATTCCCGGGTTGCCGGGTGGGAGCGAAGGTAGGTGGGGGCGGACAGAAGGTGGGGGTTCACGGCGGGTGCTCGTGGGCACATGGGGGGAGAGGTGGTTCGCGGGCGGGTTCAATAAGACGAACGGGGTACGTTCGTCCACTTGAAACCCCCCTTTCAAAATTCTTGCACATCCCTAGAAAGTGGGGTTCTGCTCTTCTGAAGAGGTGGTTCATCCCAGTGCTGGCTCCAGGTTTTTGAGGGCCCTTGGATAAGACACCCTCAATGGTCCCCCTCCCTCAGTGACTCTTCCTTCTCACCACCATTGTCACCAGCGGCTATTGCTCCGCATCTTCTTTGTCAGCATTGCTACAGCTTGCTTGCTTGCTCGTCAGGTAGACAGACAATGAGCAAGAAGGGAGTGCATCTACTATTTCTCTTCCTCACCACCACTGTTGTCTGGGCCAGAGCAAGAGGCAGATGAACAAACAGGTTGCAGTGGTGAAGAGGAAGAACAACTCTAGGGGGCTCTTGTCAGTGGGGCCTTGCTGGGCTGGGGCCCCTCAGCAGGTGCCCAATTATGCCTACCCTTGGCGCCAGCCCTGGTTCATCTGGTTTTGGTTTGGGTTAGTCCTGATGGGAAAGTGGTGGGGCATGAAAACAAGACATGAAAAACTGAATTTCTGCTTTTGGAGTGAGAGGAGAAGAAAACAATATTTGCAGCCAAGTCATTTTGAAATGGAAATAGGAAAACATGGCTCTGTTCTCAGAGCTATCACACAATGATCAGCAGCAAGTGATACCTGTGTAACATCCTGGGATTATCAAGGAGGAAATCATGCAAAACCACCGTTTACACAACACATGCATGTATTCACTGGGATTGCTTATGAAAGCACATCCTCTCTCTTGCCATTGGACCTCATGGTTATTGCTGTCTCAAGTTGGAAAGGTTATTAGCAGTCGATGGAGATGAGAACTTCCTTTTTTTTTTTGTCAGCCACATTATTCTGTGGGCTGTACTGTAGAATCAGCAGTTGTTTCTGAAGTAGAAAGCACTCCACTTATAGCCAGTTCAGCTTTTTCTTCCTCCCCCAGCAGAAGTGCTAGCAAAGTAATCACCCTGTAATGTTTTGATGGCTGCACCATCATTTGGAAATAGTCTTACATTATCTCAGCTTGCCGATCCAATACTTCAACACATTTTAAAAGGCTCTGAGCTGCTCTCCACAGACCACCAGTGTAGAAACTGCTGCATTTTCAATCATTACCACATAAACTGTGGCCTGATTTCTCCAAAAAACATCTATTCATCAACAGCCACTTTGTGAAAAGATCATCCCACCCTGGAAGTCAATTGATTAGCTGGCGAAAATACTTTCTTCTTGCATATCCTTCACTTTTCATCTTATTCAGGGTCACCCTTTGTTTTACTTGCCTTGTGAATGAAAACATTCTCCGCAGCGGTGAGTCTTTCTTTGTGGCCATCTTGGAGGTGTAGGGTTTTTATTTATTTATTTATTTATGATGGTGTATAAATCAATTAAGTACCACTTTTTACAAGCCATTGCTTGAATTATAGTGTCTAGGATTGCATTATTTCAGAACAAATTGTCTTTGTCCTTGTTGGAAAGTAAAAGTTGATGTAGAGGTGATTTCATGAATTGCGCTAGAATGGACATGCACAACTTGTGATCGATAAAGCTTACCAGTAATTACCGGTACTCATGGCTTGCTAGATGTGTGACAACAAGCCACCTATGCCAGGCAGGTGATTTATCAAGCCTCTTGTGCCTGGTGGACCATGTTCAGCTTGGCGGGCCATATCACTAATGGCAGACTGAACCAGACAGCTCATGGTCATCTTTTACCTCCCATCCTATTCATTTACTTATTTTACTTTTGTCTATGTCTGAGGCTTAGTTCTCACACACATGCACATCTTTTGATTTCTGTATATTTGATTGCTGTAGATCAGGGGTGGGCAGTGAGTAGATCTCCAAAAATTTTGTACTTCAACTCCCAGCATTTCTGATCATTGGCCACACTGGCAGGGGCTTCTGGGGGTTGAAGTCCAAAAGATCTACCTTCTGTCCACCCCTGCTGTAGAATCGACATCTGGCAGCTGAATGTGGGAACTGATTCCATCGAAAAGGGTTGTATTTGAGGTGAAAACAAGGAGACATGAAAGTTCAACCTACCTGTGGGGATGGCCCATTGACACATGCAAGTCAACAACTGATGTTGCAGTCATCAAGTGATTAAATGCACATGCATGAAATGGCTGTAAGGATTATTGACACAAGCTTTCTTTGAGAATCAGCACCAATTTGCACACGCCTCTAAATGAATGAAATTGATGTATGATATCAAGATCCCTGCTGTCATTAGTCACTGTTGGAAGAAGGGATCTTGGAATTAATTAATTAATTCTAATGGGATTATTGTGAGGAATTACTTACCACTTGGTTGGTAGACGTTCACTATCATTTTTTTTAAAAAAGCCCAGACCATGGGAATTTAATGGGCCTTAGTAGGCACTTCACTGGATTGTCATTCCATGAGAATGTGGTACATGTGTGACTTTAAATTTCAGCCCAATGATTACAGTGAATCATGCATACAATTACATACCCATATGGAAACCAGAGATTTACATCCTTCTTTAATAGAGGATGTAAAAGGTCTTGGCTGAGCTCATAGAACTGTCTTCAATTCTGAACAACAGTTGATATGAACAAGATTTGCAAAGTGGAATAACCATTTGTAGATACTTGACATATAACAAACACGACTCCCTTGGCTGCTGCCCTTTTCACCTTGTTCGTAAGCGATAATGGGAGGCCTACTGAGAAACTGCCTTTTTTATCACATAAGAAAATGGGCATTTTAAAATATCAAATATGACAACTTGTCAGCCCGCATGTAATACAAGCCCAGATCCTTAGCATGAGTGTCTAAAAGCTCTGTTGTGAAAAAGACATCAGGCAATGTAACATCTAGCAGTACAACACAGCTGAGGGAGGGAATGTGTTTTGACACAACACGACACGCATGGTGAACTTGCAGCATTCGTAATATGAGTAGCCAATGCAGAAAGGTCATTAAACAAAGGGAGTGGTGTAAGCTCTGCTATTCAGAATTTTCTTTCAATCTGTCAGGGCCAACCCCATCTGTTCTGCACTATTAGAATACTTTGGTGTCGAAAACTGATATAAATATTTTAATTAATTAATCAATTAATTGAAATATTCCAGATGAAGGATTTACAGGTCAGACTCTGTTCCTTCACTACACTGCTAATAGCCTGTTCACATATTACTTCAGGGCCAAGTGGTTTTGCTCATGGGAACTGCACATTTGGATGAGGGATGTAACATATGAGGTGTGAGCTGACACAAATATAGCAGCTGTAGCACCTTCCAAAATCAAATTCCCAATACATTTTGGAATCTTAGTGATGGAACATTTGTGTTGGCTGCCTCATGGTTCTGATTTCTTAGGATGTCTTGACCTTAGTATGAAAGGGTTGCTGTAAATATAGACAGATTTATTTACAGCATGTTTACCCTATTTGTCAGCCAGAAAAGGCTCCCAGAATGGCTTACAAAGATTAATATTAGACAGTCCCTGCCCTCAGGCTTACAATCAAAAAGACATGACACAAAAGGAAAAGGGATTGGGAGGGAGGAGGAAGAAAGCAAAACTCCGGCACCAGTTCATAGTTACAAGGTTCTTATAGATTTCCCCCCTCTTTTTTCCTTTTTTCTGGCAAGGAAGGGAAAAACAAGCTCCCTGCAGCTGTTCCTTCTTTGGCTGATGTATGGGGCCAGGCTGGTCTCCCCCTTGCCATGTTGTTAATCCTGGGAGGCATGGGGTGTAGCCTCCCAGTGGCCCTTGGTTCTCTGGCTGATGGCTGAGGCCAGAGTCTGCTGCCCCAGACAGTGAATTCAGATAGTGAATGAATGAACTAATGAAGTAAACAGTAAAGAATGATTACATTTTATGACTAAGATAAGGCATTAATGGTAAAGCCAAATGTGAATTTGCACATGATTTAAATCGGCATATTAGGCTGGATGTTGAGTTTTTGATCCATCAGCAGGAGCATCCCCAAGTGGGGTTCCACTCAGAATGCTCCTGCTGGTGGAAAAGGGTATGGTGATTTTTGCTGATATACCACTCTTCCTCTGCAGTCTCCACCACCACTGCCTACACTGTCCCAGATGGACCCCAACCCCCCCCCCGAACAGATTTTAGGGGACTTCAAGGGAAATCAGCAAAGTTTGCCTCCCCTGTGTTCCACTAGTGGAAGATTTCAGCTGGATCTAAAGACTCCCATGGACGGAAGGAACCCTTCCATCTATGGAAGTCTTTTGCTGGATCCAACCCATATATATATATATATATATATATTGAAGAAATATTTTGTATGGTGTATATCTGTATAATAAAAAGAAATGAAATGAAATGTTGGAGATCAGTGGCATCAGTGCAGTTGAGATCAGTCTTGGTGAACTCTCCTGAGGGATGAAGTGTGTCTGGAAAAGGGCCCTTACATCATGTGTATTGGTTTGAGCGGTTCTGCTCACTGGTTATTGCATATGTAGTATTTTCTTGATTTAAATTCACTCCTGTTCAGCATCATGTGCCATCTCATGACTTGAAATTAGTTGGTTGTTAGAATATATAAGTCAATGGTGCTTGTAGATTGTGGATTTCTGACAGGCTTGTGATGAGATCAGGTGGACTTTGCATGCTTCCACATGGAGAGCTCCAAGCACTCCTAATCAGAAGGCGTTACAGTCATGCCTTGGATTGAGAGCATAATTCGTTCCGGAAACGTGCTTGTAATCCAAAACACTCTTATATCAAAACGAAATCCCCCCCAAAAATTTGTACAGAGATTTTTAATTTAAGCCGTACTACAGTACTTGTATTGCAAGACGTCACTTATATATCAAGTTAAAAAAATTAAATAAATATTTAAAAATTTGCTTGTCTTGCAAAACGCTCTCAAACCAAGTTACTTGCAATCCAAGTTATTACTGTATGTGGCAATCCTGCCTCCCCCCCCCAATGGATTTTCTGTGGTAAGGAAAAAAACTAGAAGAAGTGGTGGGAAAATACGGGAGGGTTATGAGTGCAAGACAATTATATCTGGACACCCCACCCCCCATAAAATGCCATGGATGAAACAGGACAATAGCATGATAAAAATTTCATCTGGATTGTAGGGCTGGACAAATATGTCAGTTTCAGTTTCTCTCAAGTTTCTCATTTTTCCAATCTTAACTTTAGTTCATTATGAATTTTGAGAATTTTTCCAGTCTTAAGTTCAGTTTGTCCCAAACTTTTGGATGTTTTTGAAGTGTACATAGAATCATAGAATAGTAGAGTTGGAAGGGGCCTGCAAGGCCATTGAGTCCTTGATAACCTTTTGTATGCATTTTTGCCTTATATACACTTTTTTTTTTTACAATTGATTTCCCTGATATAATGCATTTTTTAACATGATTCCCCCTACTATATGCTTTTTTTCTTCTTCTTTTTTTTTTACTGGAGAATTCCATTGCAAAATTTGGAGAAGTGCAAATTTTGAAGGATAACTGAGTTATTCAGTTTGCATAGTGTCTGGAAAGTGCAAAATTCAGTAAGTTTGCATTAAAATGCGAACAGAACAAATTTCTCCCCCATCCCAGGTCTGGAAGCATCTTTGGTTTTGTTTGTTTTTTAAAAAAAGAAACCTTGGAAAGGTTTCCAAAAAGATTCTTCTCATCCCCAAACAGATGGTAGGCAGCATTCAAGGCTACATGAGTGGAACTACCATTTGCTCATCCTCCGTTCCCAAATTCCTCTTCCAGCTCTAGTGAGGCTTGAGGACACTGAACATTGTAAATTCCGTAAACATAATGTTATGAAATTACTTCTTGGAATAATGTGCAGATTGGAAAGTAGCAACCTATTTTGAGAGATAATACGTGTTTCAATATATATTAAAATACATAATGAATGCGAGAGCCAGTGTGGTGTGTGGTGTGGTTAGAGTGTTGGACTGGGACTCGGGAGATCCGGGTTCTAGTCCCCACTCAGCCATGACACTCACAGGGTGACTTCGGGCCAGTCACTGACTCTTAGCCTAACCTACCTCACAGGGTTGTTGTGAAGATAAAATGGAGAGGAAGAGGATAATGGGCACCACTTTGGGCTCCTTTGTGGAAAAAGCAGGATATAAATGCAACAAGTAAATGAAATAATAAAACGAATTTGGGGAGGATATTTTTTTTTAAAAAAACTGCAGATTAGTGCAGGAATGGAATGAAATTGAACTATCCAGCCCTGGGAGAATTCACATACAGTACCTATTTATATGCATATTTTCTCCTGTTTGGATTTTGACCAGTAGCTTTTGCTGATGTAGTTACAGATGATGCTCAAACTGAAACTGGGTGGGATGTCACCCCACTTCTTTTCAGGTCATTCTGAAACCACACCAGTGCTTTTCAACAGACATAATTGAGTCTGGCCTAATTTGAAACAAAACCATCTCACTTCCTTTTTTACTTCTACTTCAAGTATTTGATTACAGTCACATCAGGAGACCATGGGATCATGTCTGTTCTGCTATGCTGACCCAAGATTCCCCTCAAACACTTTACAGTGAACTGCATTTGCAGACCAATGTAGCTGAGTCAGTGGTGGCCAAAAGGCCTTTAGACATGTACATTGCTGAGTCATCACCAATCCAATGCAAAATCTTAGGTTGGCTTGGATTGCCAACACAATGACACATATTGTGTTATTGTGTGGCCCTATCAGTCCTTCAGTTGAAGAGCCTATATTCTTATTTACTAGTGAACAGGCTCATGATATCAGACAGTCAAGCAACATCAGCTATATGCTTATTTTTAACTAAATTCCATTTCAATCACTGGGGCTTACTCCAAGTAAATGTAAAGAAGGTGTTACAACAGATTCATAAAGCAATTTACTTGGAAGCATTCAGATTTAATTCCATGTACAGCATAATTTTGGAGGAATGTGCCAGTTACTTTAAAAATCTGTCAATCTTTCATATGTCATCTGATTTCGTAATTTTGAAAAGGTTTCTCTACAGATTGCTCATGTGTAGGTTCCTCCCGCAAATGAACACACTGCAGTTAAAATGCTCAGGTTTCTTATAGCTTTCTGTCAGCTTTTAGCAATGTATTTGTTTCATAGATTTCATAGATCATAGAGCTGGAAGGAGCCTACAAGGCTATTGAGTCCAACCCCCTGCTCAATGCAAGAAACTAGAGGAGGGGTCTCCCATCCAAGTAACAACCAGGCTTGACCCTGCTTAGCTTTCCACACTCAGACAAGCTGAGCCAGCGTAAGCCACAGCATGTGTTATATTATTTAGGGTGCAATCCTATGCATGTATAGACAGAAAAAAGTCCTACAATTCCCAATTTCCATGCTGTGGCTGGGGCACGCTGGGACCTGGGAGTTTAGACTTTTCTGTCTAAACATGCATAGGATTGTGCCATTAGTGACCCTTAGGAATAAGAATAGTATGATGCATTTAACCTTGCCTGTCTAATCCAGGTTTGCTCCTCTTAGACTTGTACACCTGTATCATAGTAAAAAATAATAATTAAAAAAATAAATGTAATGCAAATAGGATCTGTAAAGCAGATTTTTTAACACATGTTTTATTTTACTTTATTTTTAGAGGGAGGACAACACTCAGCTTTCCACTGATTTAGCATGATTGTACCATAGGATTTACCGGTATTCCAACTTTGTTTCTGAATGATATTAGGAAGAGGACAAGACAAATTTTATGAGATGTCGGTTATTTGTGATGCAGGTTTGACTTGACTGAATTCAATTTATTACCAGAATTTCTACTCTGCCTTTCTATCAGGTGCTCAAGGTGTCTATATGAGTGACAGCATCAGGAATCAGATATGGTAACAAATGATTATAAAACCAATCTGCAAATAACAAAATACTCCAAGCAGCCTGTTCAGAATGTGGAATATCGTATCGTATGTGTCTTTTGAGGGGGGGGGGAATGTTGTTGTTTACATTTATAGTCCACCTTTTCCTCCAAGGAGCCCAAGGTGGTGTACATAACCCTCTTCCTCTCCCTTTTATCCTTGTAACAACTCTGTGAAGTACATTAGAATAGGCGTCAATGACTGGCCCAAAATCACCTAGTGAGCTTCATGGCCAAGTGGGGACTTGAACCTGGGTCTCTTCAGTCTCAGTCCAATGCTCTATCCATGACACCACATGACTAAACACTGGAATGCAGCTGCCTTTGCTCAAGTTGAGTGGGGCATCCCAGCCCCTTCCAATACTTTTGGAAAAGGGAGATTTTCCAAGGGGATCCCAGTAGATCCAGTGCCAGGAAGCATCATTTCAGTTCAACTGACCTTTCCTGTTCTATACCTTTGAAGTTCTCCTAGGGGGACAGACACATTTCTGATAGTTAAAAGTGTCAGTGGGCCCTGACAATAAGCTGATGAGCAAACATGTCACTGTTTTGTAAGGCTCTGCGATTTGGAGGGCCTCCTTGCCTTCAGGCCTCTATTCTCCTTGCTGGGTCTGCTTCTGTTTCTACTTTTCTTCTGGGATTATGCCTACACTTTAGACAGTTCCACCCTACTCTATTTATTTATTTATTTATTATTTATTTGTTGTATTTATGAATCACCCATCTGGCTGGCAAACTGGCCACTCTGGGTGATGTACAACATGATAAAATATAAAATACAGTTAAAACAGTATAAAATTTTAAAATCTTAACCCACCCCATATTCCCACCTGAATAGCCATGTTTTTCGTGGGCGGCAGAAGCTCAGCAGAGAGGGGGCATGGCAGAGGTCACTAGGGAGAGAGTTCCACAGTATGGGGGCCCCCACAGAAAAGGCCCTCTTCCTAGTCCCCACCAGTCTAGCTGCTCTGGCTGAAGGGACAAGGAGAAAGCCGTCTGTGGCAGATCTTGTTGAGCTTGGTGTTGCTGGAGACACTCCTTGAGATAAATTGGACCAGAGCCGTCTCTAACTGTGGTAATCAAGGTTGTCCTAGAGTGGGCATTTGTGACTCTTGGCTTAATTTCAGGAGCCCCCCTGCAATTGATCAGTTCAGACCTCTGGCAAGGGCGATCTATCCCTTCCCTGGCAGCTCACTCAAAGAAGAAGAGAAAAAAGGGGGTGTCAGAGAGAGAGAGAAGGGGGTCGCAGATAGAGAGAAAAGGGCTGGCTCCACCTGCTTTTAGCTTTAGCTCCCGCCCCCACTGCTGGTTTCAGCCCCACCTACCACTGTCATGTAACCCTGATAGATGACCTTGAGGCCATGTGACCCATGGTAGAGAAAAAGTTCTTCACCCCCACCCTAGTGGAAGAGAAAACTTTAAATGATGTGAAAGAAATTTAAATTCATCCTGAAACCTAGAGGCCACAAATGAAGTAACAATATAGAAAATTGCAAGATACTCTAAATTAGATGTACCTAATTCTGCCTTGAACCCTGTGTCAGGACCTACTTTCTGCTGCTCTTGGGGGCCTTTTCTTGAATTTTATACTTCTAATATCTTCTTCTGGTTTCCCGTCCAATTTTTTAAATGTCCAATTTATGGTAATTAGTTCTTTTACTCACAGCTGCCTTTATCTTAAATAGCTTTCCCCGTCTACTTGTTATCCATTCCGATAAATTTACACAGTGCCATCTTATTCCTGCTCAAGACTATTTTTTTCTTAGCTAAAAATGTTTTGATGAGGCTAGCATAATTTTCTAGCTGTTAAAGTCTTTGCATAATCACTCCTTCAGCCACAGCATTATTATACATTATGAACACAGATTTGTAGGTGGGCAGGCATGTCAAAGTTAGGGAAATTTGTCTTCTAAGTAAATGCCAGGGGCATCCCTCATTTGTCAGACAATGGAGCAAAATGAGTCTGATGATATGTGAAAGCTTAGACATCATCTGTCTTTAAACATATGGGAATAGAAGAACTTCTGCCATCTTCCTGGAGACCTATGGCCAGTGCTGGCTCCAATTTTTTGAGGGACCTTGGGCAAGACACCCTCAATGGGGGGCCCTTCCTCAGTGAGTCTATCTTCTCACTGCCATTATCACTAGCTGGTATTACTCGTCATCTGCTTTCGCTTGCATGACAGGGAGAGAGCCAGTGAGCACACAGGCAGTGGCATCTACTGCTCCTCCTTCTCACCACCACCATTGTCTGGGCCAGAGTGAGAGGCAGGTGAACAAGCAGGTTGCAATGGAGAAGAGGAGGATCAACTCCAGGGGGCTCTTGTCAGTGGGCCCCTGCTGGGGTGTAGGCCATCAACAGGTGCCCAACTATGCCTACCCTTGATACTGGCCATGCCTAGGGCCTCTGGGAGGCTGCACCCCCTGCTTCCCAGGAATAACATCAAGTCACGGGGGAGACCGACATGGCCCATCTATTGACCAGAAAAGGAGCAGTTGCAGGGAGCTCCCTTCCCAGCATTCCTGACCATTGGCCATGCTGGCTGGGGCTGATGAGAATTGAGGTCCAAAATGTCTGGAGGGCACCAGATTTTGGAAGGTTGACATAGAGAGTTGGGGGGCAGTGGCTGTTTTTTTTTTTTTTTTTTTAAGCATTCTGGAACTTGATGCCTTGGATAATTATGTATATTAAAGTTGAACCAAAACACTTAAGTGAACAAATTCAGATTGAATTATTGCCTGAATGATGTCATTTGCCAGTTGATTGCTTCTAGGCAGCAACCAGTTGAGTGAAGTCAACTTTATTACTTACCAGTCCCCCTTTTTTTTTTAAAAAAAAAAACACAACACAATGGCAAACAAACAGAAAAAAATATTATTAATGAATGTTGTCACGTCTCTCATTGAAAGGTTACATTCATGCACTGAACATGGTGAGCTAGCATAATCTTGACTACAGTTTTGGAATTAATTTTTCTACATGCACGGGTGAAGCTTCTAAACTTTAAACAGGTTGATGGATGACTTGGCTCTGGGTAGCACTGTCAAATAACAAATCACATCACCGTAGGAAATCTCAAAGAAACTGAGTATGGCAGTGTGGTTGTTTTAACAGGTGGGTTTCATACTACCTGACTTCTCATGCACCATACATCAATCCTAGATGTCCTGTTTCTTTCTCTTTCCGAGATCCACTGGAATAATATTTTACTTCCTCAAATGTCCCTAACTACTGAAGCTATGAAGACATTTTTATTTGCTTTTAAAGGTGTAGTGACACTTTTAAAACAGTCATGCCAGTGCTGGTTCCAGGTTTTGGAAGGCTCTTGGGCAAGAGGCCCTCAATGGGCCCCTCCCTCAGTGAGTCTACCTTCTCACTGCCATTGTCACCAGCTGCTATTGCTCCTCATCCTCTTTCTCATCATTGCTCCCACTTGCTTGCTTGACAGGCAGAGATCCAGTGAGCAAATAGGCAGTGGCATATACTGCTCCCCCTTCTCACCACCACTGTTGTCTGAGTCATAGCAAGAGGCAGTTGTGTTCATCCATAAGCTAGCCCAGGGCTCTCCAACCTTGGGTCCCCAGATGTTGCTGGACTACAGCTCCCAGAATCCCTTGCCATTAGCCAAGCTGGCTAGGTATGCTGGGAGCTGTAGGCCAGCAACATATGGGGACCCAAGGTTGGAGAGCCCTGAGCTAGTCTGTTGCCTTCAGGTGGGGTGAAGGATGCCATCTCATTTCCACTGTTGATGAAAGATGCAACTGATGGTCCAGTTTGTTCTGTACAGTGGAATAGACAAAGGACATCTCATCCTTTGTCTCAGACAGCAAAATGCCTTGGGCTGACTCTGAGAGGAAAACAGAAATGTACAAGTTGGGAAGCAGATACATGAAAAGTCATAAGGTAAGGAAGGTGGAAAGGGTTCAGAAGAAGCCATGCTACACTCCTCACTATGTTCTGTCTTTCTTTTTTTCTTTCTTTCTCTTTGATTATTTTATTTATATGCCACTCTATAACAAAAAATTTCCTTCACCAATCCCCCACCCCATTTTTTTCTATAAGTGTTGAGGGTTGCACAACCATCTTCTGTAGAGACCATTTAATAGCCTTGCCCTCAGTTTTAGACATGCTGCATGTCCATATGCAGACAGAGAATTATATCATTGATTCATTTGTTTATATCATAAAACACACCACCTTTCACTAGGTATTTCCAGGGCACTTTCTGGTATATATTTTGTGAAAATATATACCAAGCCAGGACATCTCCACATATTAGTGAAGAAGACTTGGGGGAAAAAACAGGTGTGTCTTGAGGCACTACTTAAAGAGTGGGAGAGAATAACTCATACAAATCTCTGGAGGCACAGAGTTCCAAAGACAAAGTGCTGACAGAGACAACGGACAGAGGCGTGAGATGTAAACATTCATCCAACTAAGAGACTGGTATCAGAAGAATGCAAATGATAAAAAAAAGATTAATTAAAAAAATTAGAGAAGTCTAAAGTTTGAGGGTGTGATTGTCAAGCTGAGGCTATGAAGGAGGCAAAGGGGTGAGGGATGAATTGTGACATAGCATGGGTCTTTGAGACAATTACAGTATTTCTTTTCTACTTTAAGGGCACACAAGCCTATAGGGCCCTCGCTGCTCAGAAGATTCTGAACTTGGAGGCTTCCAAGATGCCTATGCTCTGCTGGGCTGAAGCCGGCAGGGCAGGAGGAGCTGCACAGGCAGTCTTCACCTCCCCGGCCTCCAGGAACGGTGCAGGGCTGTTTGGCGCCCTAGGCCAAATTATATTTAGCGCCCCCCCTCTCGTGCCGTGGGGGGGGGCTCCGGAGCAAAGCAGCCCTGCTCTGCAACCCCCCCCCCCGCGCCGCCGCCGCCCCACCACCACCTACCTTCCCCCCGCCCCCGCTGCTGGCTGTTGCTGCTGCTGCTGCCTCCGCCTCCTCCTCCTCCTCCGACGCGACGGGACCCCCACGCTTTTTCTTTTTTGCCGGGGAAACCAGGGCAACAGGGCTGTTTAAGCCCTGTTGCCCTGGTTCCTCCTCCCGCCAAAACAACGCCGGCGGGGCTCCAGAAACGACGGGAAGGTAGGTAGGTGGCTGGAGGGCGGGCGCGCGCGGGGGGGGGAGCGGCGGCAGCAGCAGCTGGCAGGCGAGCAGGGAGGCGTGGCGGAGGCGGGGCAGGAGCGCGCCGGAGGCGAGGAAGGGGCACAGACCCGCCTGGGTCTGCTTAGCGGTAGCGCCGGCCCTGCCAGCCTCCATCTTTGGTGATTTTCAGCCCATCTAGCGCAGATGCTTCAGAGGGGGAGGGAAGGAAGCTGGAGGAGGCTCATATCCTGGCCTCTCTAGTCTCCGCTCCTCCCTGCCCACTGGAACATTCCCTTTCTTACTCCTCTGAGGTTGTTTTTCCAACCTTGGAGGGCAGCTGGTGCAGTTCTTTCCACACCAGCTGTGAGGGGGTGGGGGAGAGGGGGCTCAGATCCCCAGTTCCCCCTTCCGAGGTCAGAAGGGGGGGGGGAAGCGATTTTTAATTGGGTCCTGGGATTTCTTATTGTGGATTGTTAAAATCGTTTACAAGGTGCATGTATGTGTGTTATCTGTTTATATCAGTGTTCTCCAACCTTGGCTGGGGCATGCTGGGAGTTGTAGGTCAAAAACATCTGGGGACCCAAGGTTGGAGAACACTGGTTTATATGTTTGTATCTAAATAGTTTTTATTTTATTTATTTATTTATTTATTTATTTATTATATTTATACCCCACCTTTTTTCCTGCAAGGAACCCAAGGCGGCTTACATAATCCTCCTCCTCCTCCTCTCCATCTTATCCTCACAACAACCCTGTGAGGTAGGTTAGGCTGAGAGTCAGTGACTGACCCAAAGTCACCCAGTGAGTTTCATGGCCGAGTGGGGACTAGAACCCAGATCTTCCGAGTCCCAGTCCAGCACTCTCACCTGTATTGTGATTTTTTTATCTTTGTAAACTGCCCAGAGAGCTTTGGCTATTGGGTGGTATGGAAATGTAATAAATGAAATGAATAAATGAAATGAAATACTTCTCCACCCCTTTCACCACCACAGCAGCCCCACCAGCCTGCCTTAAAAATGCTCCACAGAGGATTAGGTGACTTTGCTGAATGGGGTGGGCTGTGTTGTGGGGTGTGTGTGAGATTGAGCAGAGGCACCTTCCATGAATGGAGCTCTGCTCATGGAAGGTCCTCCACCTAATTTTGGGAGATCCTCCCTTTCCCCGCCCCACTACAGTCCATCCTGTTGCTCATTTCTGGCTGCTACTATAAACTCTGATTTAGTGAGCCTTGAGTGGGCCTGAATGTGAACTGGGCCTGAGTGTGAACGTTCTTAGATGATTCTTAGTCCCAAATCAACAAGGGGTCAGCCACTGCATACAAATTACTCTGAAACAATTTCATTAAAAAGAGGCTTCAAAAAATCCCAAATATATTGGACATTTGGGTGTGTGTGTGTGCATGCGTGTGTGTGTGTGTCATGATTTGACTATATTTTTTTAATACCTAGAAATGCTCTTAATTTCCATGTCACTGAATTTTAATGAAACAAAACAAGATACTTTCTCTTGTTTTGATACTGAGGGAAAAGCTTTTTTTTTTTTTTGGTACTAGAGTAAATAAGGTGAGGCCAATTTTTTAACTCCTCACTTTTGACAGTGCCCTGTACAATCAAATCATGTGGTATGAAGACAAATAGCCTAACTTCAATTACTGGAGAAATTCAAATGCTACTGAGTGCTAAAATGCGGTAAAAAGGCTTTTAAAGATGCTGCGGTGAGAGGCTCATGGAACGACAGTGCAAGTGGCAATGATCTTTGTTCACTTAGTATATGTTTAATAAAATAAGACATAGATTTAAAGTGAGGTAACACAGGGAACGGGTCATTAAGTGCAATAAAGTGGCAGTAATGTAAGGAGAGAGATTAATAATGACAATGATGATGTCCGTGAGTATGATGAATGCAAAAGCAGTGGCGTTTCTCAATGGTTTTTGTCCCTAAATTCCTTTTAATCTGCCCTTTATATGGACAATTTATCTGGCAGACTGACAGGGAGAGGGAGTGGTGGGCTGTTCACATTGCTACATTCCCCCGCACAGCTGTGAACAGCTGCATGGCCACATGGAGAAAAGTCATCATGCCCCACAGACTTTTCCATGATCATGACCGCTGAGAGAGAGAGAGAGAAAAGCAGCTGTAATTACAGAGAGGGTTGCTGGCTGACTGGGTGGATGGCCTGGTTTGTATCACCTTTCCCCCAAACAGTTGTGATACATTGGTGCCAAACTGTGCATACAATTGCCCACAGGTTATACAGTGTTCAATGGCATATGAGACACCCCTAGTGCAGACTCAGCCAATGAAGGTTTTGTGACAGCAGAAGGTCCCGTGGCCAGGCCAGTAATCGTGTGGAACAAATCACATGTGAGTTGGCCCTTCATATCGGTTCCTTCCTATTCTAATAGTGAAATAGACTGCAGAAAAACTATTGTGCTAGACCTAGAGACTGCCTGAAGTTAGTTTCTTGCCCCAGGAATTGGTGGAACTCTTTGAATATGAAAGACAGGGCTGGTGTCAGTGGTAGGCATGGTTGGGTATCTACTGAGGGCCCAAACCGCAGCGGAGGACCCACTAAAAAGAGCTCTTCAGACTTGCTCTTCCTCTTCACCATTGCAACCTGTTCACCTGCCTCTCACTCTGGCCCAGACAATGATAGCTGGTGGGGAGGAGGAGCTACACATGCCATTCCCTGCTTGCTTACTTTCTCCTTGCAAGTGGCAGTAATGAGGAAAAGATGAAGGAGCAATAGCAGAAGGTGACAATAATGATGAGAAGGTAGACTCACTAAGCAAGGGGGCCCATTGAGGGTGTCTTGCCCAAGGGCCCTCAAAAACCTGGAGCTGGCAGTGAAGAAAGTGATGGGTTCTGCTCAGTAGCTGCTCCTGAGATGGGTCGCTGGACACGACAAACTTCCTCTGCTTGCACTTCTGTGTGGGATGGGAGGGCATTACAAGATGTTGGTGGAGGCCTGAGAGTTGTTAACTCAGCACTGTTCAGGCACACAGCTGCTGAGTGGCTAGCAGCACCCCGCATGGGGCACTGATGTCATGGCCTATACCTACTCTGAGTGCTATTAGCCACTCAGCAGCCATAAACCCACATTGTGCTAAACTAACCACCCCTGCTGCTGACTTGTTATGTTTGCCCTCTAGTAAAGGCACTGGGTTTCTTTCCCCCATGCAGTGGTGCTCTTCAATGGAGAATAGTAGAATTCTGTGCATTTCCTCATGAGCAGCCATGGATGCTGACTTCACAACCTTCCTTCCTTTTGTTTGTTTTTAAGAAGTGGAGCTATCAGTGTTTTAAAAAGAATTAATCCAACCAAATCACAGGTGGGCAGGGGGAAGATAGACCTGCTATTGACTAATTTTCAAGATACCTCTAAAATATACAGATTACTGCTGTTGTATTGTCAGGTCCAATGTGTCTTAAGGCCACCAACCTTGCTACTGTGATTAACTGCACTGTTGCTACACTGGACACCTCTTGACTGCCTAACCAGAAGATTGTATTAGGCTGCCTTATTTTTATATATATATAACCTCACTTTGAAAGCTGTCAAGGTCTGTTGGATTTGTGGTTTGTTAAATGAATGTTTAGTTGAGAAGCTCAGACAGTTTTATTGGCAAGATTAGAAGGAAGGTGTGAGGTTGCTGCAGAGGACTACATGACACCCATAAAATTAAAGGAGAATTCCAGATTCTTAAGAGCTAGCATATATGGCTCCATATACTGTTTGGTATTTGTGTTTCTAATATTTGATGTATTTGTTTGCTTTCATTTGTTTATTTTCTTCAAGCTGGGAAGAAAAGAAATCTATTACAACTATTGCAACTGGGTTGGCAGCAGCAGACTTCCCCACCCCCTCCTCCCCATGGCAGCCCCTCCAAGCCCCCTAAAATGGTACAAAGAGTCAGAGGACCCTACTCAATGGGGTGAGCTGTGGTGTGGGCAGGAAGGAGGAACCCTGAAAATTGGACAGAGGCATCTTCTGAGAGCAGAGTCCTTCCGTCAATGGAAGGCAGATGCTGGATCCAACCCAAAGTTGGTAAAACTGCTTCTAAACTAGCTATCAATTGGATCACTTAAATACAATCCTTAAAATAATAGACATTTTCAATTTCTCCCAGTCCAGTAACTGAAGAGATTGATCTTTGTGCAAACACTGAACTCCAACATATTCATATAGTTGCTGGGGAGAGGAAGTCATGATGGATGTTGTCTTCATGTCCTGCTTGTGTGCTTCCCAAAGGCATCTGGTTGGCCGCCATAGGAAACAAGCTGCTGGGCTAGATGGATCTTTGATCTGATCCAGCAGGGCTCTTCTTATATCCTTAATCGTCTAACCAGCAGCAGTTCTCCAGATCCTCAGCTAGCAGAAATCTTTCTCATCACATCCTACCTGATGTTTTTTTTGTTGTTTTTTTAACTGGAGATGCCAGGTATTGAAACTGGGACCTTATGTATGTGAAGTATATGCTCCACCACTGGTCCCTTCCCAATAGCGCATGATAAGCACTGAAAGGTCCTCTCACCTGACCTGACCATTCTTCAACATTGAAAATATCCATGACTAATCAGCATAAGGCAGGGATAGGCAGACTTCAGGCTTGTGGCATCAACTTTACTAGGATTCTGACATCAATTGGAGTGTGGTGCGTAAGATATATACTTAGAATTTAAGAATTCTGAGCCCAGGATTTGGTTTCAGTACCAAAACAGCATGGAGCCCATGGTCCTTCCACACAAAAATCCATTCTTGGTTATACCCCTCTCCACAGCTTTCTTCATCTTAGCAGTATATTTTTTTGGGGTGGGGAGAGTCATTTTATTGTATCCATCGTTAAACAATGGGGAGTCAGAAATCTTTGCAGATCTACTTCAAACCACTCACAGATCTACCAGTATATCCCAATCCATTGGCATAAGGAACCGTCAAACTTTGTTTGACCAGTAATTCTCAAGATGTATGCTGCGGAACCCTGGTGTGTCACTGAACGAAAGCAGATAGTGTGCAATGAAGAATGAATTAATGTAATAATTAAAGGCTATGTGAGCTCAAAATACCCTCCTTCCCCTCCAGAGGAAGCTTCATGCTGCATTTTTGCATGATTCACAGCTTTGGCCTTTCCCTCATCCAATCAGCCACTGCTGGAGAAGTGGATAATTCTGTCATGTCTCTGCATTGGATGTAATTGAATCATTCTTGGTATAGAGACACACACAGAATGGAGACTCATGCACACAAGGGATAGTTTGTTACTTTGTCTGTTAAAATCAAGGAACCATTGTTTTATTGGCCTTTAGCATTGTTCTATTGTAGGAGAATCCTGGATCCTCTTTGTGAACTACCCAGAAAGCTTTGGCTATTGGGTGGTATAGAAATAAATAAATAAATAAATAAATATATTAGAAAGAAAAAAGAGAGGGAAGAAGAAAACAAGTAAATTAGATACCAGTTCTTAAAGTTACAAAAAGCAGCATGGTTGTTCTTCTGCTGAGGAGAGTTCTGGGAGAAGAGAAGTTGGATGTCAGATGGAGATGGTCCCAGCTAAGCCAAGGGAGTTGGCCTTGGTGTCTCCCCTCTGCATCACAAACTGAAACTCAGTCCAGATGCTGTTAGTGGGTGGTTCCCAATGTGGAGAGTTGTGAACATGGATCTCCTACATCACATATAGCTTGGCCTTTAGCTATGGAAGTTTAGGAAACACAGCCTTAGACCTCTGATGACCAAAACAGCTTATCCTGCATGGAAAATAAAAACAGATCTTGTCACATATTAGTGTTGCGGACAACTTCATGAAAAGTTGTAGATTGACAATTCTTTTAAATAGAAAGGATTTTACTTAAGACATATCAGAAGTGTCTGTTTTGATATTCATGGCACATGTCTCAGAGTGGAGCATTTTCATCTCCTTTAAAAAAGAAAAATGCAGGCGTGTTTTATTTTTTCTTTCTTTCTGCACATTGTCTTCAATCCTTGATGCTTTGAGCCCCAGGGGAGAACAGTCGGGTTTGATATTAACTGTTATGGCATTTGCTGATACTTTGCAATGGGTAACTGGTGTGAAAGAACCAGGTTATGGGGAAAAGTTGACCTTTCAGATTACTAGGTGATTTGTGCTGTCAGTACGTATTCAGTGTTGCTCAGTCCCGGACCGAGATAAATAATACAAGACATTAGGGGGCATTCGGAAGGAAAGTGGTCCACCGTTTTGTCGAAACCATGGTAATGATAAACCTTAATCCTGCTAATGACAGATGAAAGGAGGGTTGGAAATAGAGCTTAACATTTATAGGAACAAAAAGGGATGATAGCTGCTTTATCATCATGTTTCAGGGCTTTTATTGAAAAATGGGAGACAAGATGCTACAGTAAATAGTACAGATTACAATAAACCAATTTACTTTTTATATGGGTTGGAGATTTCTGGTGGGGCTATTTAATGAAGTGAGGAGGTTTCCCACTGGCCTTGTATTATCATGTTGATTCTCCCCCCCCCCACTTGCAGTGGTTTGTAAACCACAACACACACACATACACACACACACACACACACACGCACACCTTCTTGCCATGCAACTGTTCTTTATTGCACAGTGAGTGAAGAAGCTATCCATTTACTCTTTCAGACTAAAATGCTACACATATAATAAAACCAGTAAAAAAGGGATGCTGTGGGTATAAATGAAAAAAAGAAGAAGAAACATCATTAGAGTAGATGTTTTAGTGTCAAGAGTGGGACCTAGATATATATCAGTTTGGGAATTATGAAAAAAAAAAAGCTTTCTAGTTCAAAGTATAGAGCACCAGAATAGATTATAGGGGTGTCCTAAGAACAGACTAGACAAACTTGTGGTTTGATTGGTTGAGAATGAGTTGATGCACAAAGCAGGAGTAGAGGCGGACCATCCATAAAGTATATAATTCATCAAGGCAAGGCAGAGGGGTTGGGACTTGGGAGAGAGGGTAATAAAGCTATAACAAAGTAAGGACTAGGCATTGCTTCAAACATGGCAGTGTGTGACATGGGGTGGCTGTGGTATTAAAAAGGCCTTTAACAGTGTGATGGACTTTAGGGGTGGTCCCTAACTGGATGATGTCTGAAGGTTACTTTTAGTAATATATTCATGGAAGTCCATCCCTAGAGATGGTAGGTGGCATGTGTGTAGTTTGGCAGTGGAGATCTTTAGATATACTTCTTGCTGTTGACTTAGGATGGCTTCCTGAGATCCCTAACTTCCTATATGAATGTTTATCACTTTAAATACCTTTTAAACCGGCCTTGTCATACTTTATCCCATGTTAACCGAAACTGAACCTTCATTTCTCACAACTTTGCTACTCTTAACCCAGCCCTTCCCAGCACTCAATGCATTATAAAAGTAACAGTTTCCAGATGGACAACTGTGTTAGTCTGTTGCAACAAAGTGTCTTGTGACACCTTAAAGCAGTGTTCTCCAACCTTGGGTCCCCAGATGTTTTTGGCCTACAACTCCCAGCATGCTACGCTGGCTGGGGTATGCTGGGAGTTGTAGGCCAAAAACATCTGGGGACCCAAGGTTGGAGAACACTGCCTGAAAGACTAACAAATTTATTATGGCATAAGAATTTGTGGACTGCAGTCTACGACATCAGACACGTGAAGTATTGTCCTGAGATGTTGCAAAGGACATGTGTTGAGGATTTGAGGGACCCGTTTGGGTAAGTTCATTAGTCTTATTATCAATATTTTTTTGATTCCCCATAACATTTCTCAGGTGCTTCTCTCTAGCAGGAATCCCCCCCCTTTTTTTGCCTTGAAATAATTCCCGAGAGTCCAGTTCCCAGGCCTTATCTACATTAACCAGCTCCAAAGCTCCCAGTGGGCCATCTAGTGGTGGCGAAATCCAAGCACAACATGACTAATAATTGCATTCATGCTTTCTGTAGGTCTGCGGTAGAGATGTATGGAATTCCCTGTGTCCTCTTGCTAATCTAACCAAACCGTTGTTTCGCTTCCCTCAAAAATCCCAGAATGTTTCTCCAAAGTTGGAATCTCGCAACCCAACCTACTTCACAAAATTGTTGTGAGGATAACATGTGGGGAGTGAGTGGGAGGGAGAACCATAGTGTGGCGTAGTGGTGAGAGTGTTGGTCTGGGACTCAGGAGATCCAGTTTCTAGTCCCCACTCGGCCATGAAGCTCACTGGGTGACTTTGGGCCAGTCACACTGACTCTCAGCCTAACCTACCTCACAGGGTTGTTGTGAGGATAAAATGGAGAGGAGGATGATTATGTAAGCTGCCTTGGGTTCCTTTCAGGAAAAAAGGTGGGGCATAAATATAATAAATAAATAAAATAAATAAATATACTTGAGCTCCTCAGATAAACGTTAGGATATAAATGTAATGAAGAAAACAAGTAACTAATAAATAGTTGACATGCATCTGAGGGGAAAGCTTCACAGTTAATTTTCTTGTGAAATAATTTTTTCCTGTTACGTTCTTTCCTTACAGACAGATATTTAGGGCTGGGTAGAATTATGTGCAATAAGAAAAACCTGTTCAAATAAGGAGCTACTATTCGCACAGAGCAGTAGGCTTCTGCTGAGTAGCCTACTACTTTTCAAATGAATGTCAAGCATAACAGGTCGGTGCATCTAATCATCTCATCTATTACAGTTTATTCTTTCCCTCAAATAACACCAAATTAATTATGTTTGTTTCGCTTTTATTGTCATACTGCTGTGAAGGATATTTAGGAGAAAGATTCACTGGACTGCTGGCGATTCCAGCGAGGGGTGATACATCATCATTACCGGCAGGGGTAGAGAGGTAGAGATGATCATTACTGAACCCGCAAGAACTGCCTTGGCTCTTTTCTTCATTTTATAATGTGGGATTATGGTCATGGAATACTTTTGTTGTTGCATGTCGAACAAACTGGAAAGCTCTTTCAAAAGTCTTACCGCAAACTTCAAGACTTCCTTGCTGTATAGTCAGGGGAGGCTGGTGACTCCTGTCTCAGTGGGGCTCCTTATCTTTTGCAGGTTTTATTTGGAGCTTTATGGGAGCTATCCATGGTGGTGAAACTATTTTGGGGATGGAGTTCAGCAACATGGATAGCTCCTATAAAGCTCCAAATAAAAACGGCTAAACCTGTAATAGATAAGGAGCCCCATCGAAACAAGAGTCACCAGCCTCGTATAACGAAGGGATGTACAACTCTGATTCCCATGGAGGCCTGTTGTGCACCCCTTGCCCCTGACAAATTCCCACCCACCCAGAAGCAACTGGCATCACTGTTTCCATTCCACTAATGACGGCACAAGAAGCAGCACTGCCAGTCAGTTCACGGGGGGTGGGGTGGGAGGGTGAGGAGGCTTTCACCTCCCCTTCTCTCAGCAACCCTGAAGCAGCTCCCCCCCCACACACTCTAGTGATCCTACTGCAGGTCCTCTTACTATTGAAGGGAACTCCCCCCCTCACCACCTTTGGCACAAGCATGCATACAGGCAGTGCGGCAGGGCATTCTGGGCAATGGGAGGTCTGAACAGCCAGCCAGGAGATGTGAGCTCTGGAATGCATGCCGAGGAGAGGAGAAGGGGAGACGCAGGGGTCTGCTGAGTCTTATGAGGATTTTTCCATGCCCAAGTGCTGTGCACATGCAGGGAGCGATCGTGCCCATGATATTCAAATAAAAGCAACTGCCTAAAATAAAAGGAGAACGGATTGATTAAATAGCTTTTGTATTAGTATACAAAAGTAAGAAAGATCTGTCTGCAGCTCCTAATTATCTTAATTGAAGGGTTATTTTTTTCTGCTGAGATCAATAGAAAATGTATCTTAAAGGATGTCTCAGCAAAAATGAAAAATGTTCAGAACAGGAACTTAAAATGGTGCTAGTGCAGGTTGAGCTATAACAGTAAGTAGCAAAATATACTGACAATCTTAACATAGAAATTATAGTTTCTTATTATCTAATGGCACAATCTACATAAGGACATAAGAACTAAGAAGAGGCCTGTTGGATCAGGCGAAAACCTATATATCAGGGGTGGGCAACTTCTGGCCCTTCAGACGTTTTAGCCTACAACTCCTATGATCCCTCACCATTGACTATGCTGCTAGGGATGATGGGAGTTGTAGGCCAAAGCATTTGGAGGGCCACAAGTTTCCCACCCCTGATATATATAGTCCTGAACCCTGTTTTCCACAGTGGCCAAGCACCAAAGGCTCTCCCTAAATAATCTGCATAGGAATTAATGAATGTTTTATCACCACCACCATCCTCATTATTGGGCATGCTCTGGCCTGGCCAAGTTTAAGCACTTCCAAGTCTCCAGTGATGTCAGTCGTGGTAGGGGATAAAATGCATGTTTAATTCTCCCTTTGAAAAGAATGGGACTTAAAATGTGCTTAACTTTGGGTGGACTGTGTGCCCAGTATTTTTAATTCCTAAACCACTTTGCAATATATAAAACTGCTTTATCATTCTGATCTTAAGAGACCGAGGTTTGCTGAATGCCATACAGTAAGGTTCCTGATGAAAGAAGCAAAAATATTTCTGGGAAGTTTGGCACTGCTTCTGGGCCCCCACTCAGTTCTAACTCAGATGTTATTATCCAATGTCAGTCTAATTTACGTTCCATTCATTTCAATGGGTCTACTCAAAGTAGGACGAACACTGGATACAACCCTTTGTGTGGAAAATTCCCAGACAACCCATTGCTTCAGGTGGGCAGGGCAATGTTCTCTCTTCTGCCAAAGCCCGCTCCCCATTCTCTGTCCCATCCAGAGAGACGCCTCCCCAGCCCGAGCAACAGAAAATCACGTGAGTGTTACAGTCTTGCCCTTAATGCATGTCTACTGTAATTCTGGCAGTGGCTTTGCCAGTTGCTAGCTGCTGTGTGCACATGCTCTCTCTGCTATTTGCACTCCCCTCCGTGGCTGCTGTTAGAGGTAAAAGGGAACAGGGCAGCTGGATATGGCTTGAGATTATTTCTAAAGGGTTTTTGGCTCAGATTGTATAAAAGCTCATTATTTATCAATGGGGGATGGGAGGGGCTTGTCAATAAATTTAGCGATCTAGTCAGCAGACCTGACCAAAAAGAACTTCCAATGGCCCCTTACGTGGGAACAGGGAGAAGGCTTGCGCGTGAGGGAGGAGAGAGGAGGCAGGCACTTGGTCAGGTGGGTCACGAGAAATGAGCCAATGGCTCAAAAGGGCGGGGACCCAGGTAAGAGCTTATTTAAGCTCCTGGATTCCCGCCTTCGGTCTCTTTGCTCCTGTTTTTTCCAGCTGACCCACATCGTCCTTCCCAATTTTACATCGTCCTCGTGGTATCGTTCCTGTGTGTGTGTGTGTGTGTGTGTGTGTGTGTGTGTGGGCATGTTGGAATTGGGAAGGGTTTATGTGTGTCTATTTGATTCATAAAAGGAGTGTTAGATAAAAGGGGGGGGTGATTGGGAGCTGCTGCCTTAGGTTGTTTGCGCTTTTGCCCTGACCTTTGCGTTCAGGTAGGGATTTTGCTGCCTTTAGAGCGGCTGTTTGCCTCCCCATGTTGTGGCCTGTGCCGGTCGAACACCTTATGCAGTTTTGCATTTCCAAATTGCAGAGTGGGTCATCAGTTAAGACTGTTCGAGGAAAATTAGCTGCCTTGTCCTTTCTGGCCAAGGCACAGGGTATCCATGATAATTCAATGATTTTAGGGTAAAAAGGATCCTGGCAGGATGGTCCAGGGTGTGCCCTCGTCCTCCTGACGCAAGGACCCCGGTGTCACCTGAGGTGTTACTCGAGCTCCACGGACAATGGCCTACTGTCTGCCGTTCTCCTTATGAGGTGGTTTTATTTCACGCAACAGCCTTGACGGCATTTTTCGGCACTCTTCATCTCCGAATTGGTGGTGCAATCCCGTTTTGATAGATCTGCACGCGCCCTACAATTTTCAGACCTTTCCCTGCAAGCCTCGTGGGCGACAATAGTGAGAAGATCCAAGACTGACCAGTTGGGTAAAGGGTCTACCATCTTACTACACGCAGGATCAATGACGGAGCTGTGTCCTGTTAGGGCCCTGCATGCATTTGTAGCTAGATGGGGTCTGGCTGATGGCAGTCTGTTTTGCCATCAAGATAGTGCGCCATTAACCAAGTTTCAGTTTTGGTCAGTAACGAAGTCCACCTTCGTGGCGACGGGTTGGGCCCATTTGCACTTTGGAACCCACTCCTTCCGGATCGGTGCTGCATCTGCTGCGGCAGAATTGGGGTTCTCTCAGCAAAAGGTTCAGGCAATGGGGCACTGGAAGTCCCGGTCTTACCGGGCCTATGTGCGAGAGCTGCCTTGAAGGTACTGCCGTGGGCTGTGTGTTTTTCTTCCAGGTCACCGGAGTGGAGGCAGGACTGTCCGTGTGCTGATTTGCGGGCACAGTATGGTGTACTGGGCAGCAAGACGAGCCGCCAATTCGGACTTCGGGTCTCACCTGGTCGAGCGTTCGGCTGACGTGCATTGGATGGGTTGCCGAGGCATGCGATGGCAGCACCTCCTCCACAGTTTGTTCCGGACTGACCAGTTTTTGTCCCCCCCAGATGTCCTGCTACTACATTTGGGGGGGAATGACTTGGGCTTGCTAAAAGGCAAGGCCCTGGTTCTCCAGGTGCTATGCGATATAGCATTCATCCGACACCAGTGGCCGGGGGTTTGGATCCTTTGGTCGTTCATCATACCGCGCCTCAGTTGGCCTAAGGCCTTAAATAGGGCGGTTAGGAAGGTGAACGGCGAAATTTGTAGGGCCATAGGTGGGATCGGGTTTTGTATTCCCCATCCCAATATAACCTTGGTCCGGAGGGAGCTGTATCGGCCGGATGGGGTCCACCTATCCGATATTGGCAATGATATTTTTATTGAAGATCTGCGAAGGGCCCTGCTCGCTCTTTTATCATGTAGGTGGGGGAGATTCGACTAAGCGATAGCTTGTCTCTCCCTGTGGCGGGAAGTGCGGGTTTAGGCAGGAGCCATTAGGGTTATGGTGATCATCCAGTGGCACCTTTCAAGGTGACTGACGTTTACCCAAGGCCATGAGGCTTGGCAGGAGGGAGATTGGGACGGCTTTCTCACCTACTTTGGGAGCCTGGAGGCGCCAAAGTAAGGTGACGATGGTAAGGCCCTCCAGCTCCACATGGAGGGCAACTGGCCAGTGGCGGGCCATCCCGCCTCCGGTTCAGTTAGAATGTATTCGCCAAATATTGGTCTTTTACCCGGCCAAGGGCTGGGCTAGGTTAGAACCGCACTTCACCCTTCACAGATCTTCAATTCAATAAATGTGGCCCTGATTTGAAACCATATACTCTGTGTCTGCCTCTTCTTTATCTCGCCTTTACACGCGCAAAGAACTTCCAATGGCCCCTTACGTGGGAACAGGGAGAAGGCTTGCGCGTGGGGGAGGAGAGAGGAGGCAGGCACTTGGTCAGGTGGGTCACGAGAAATGAGCCAATGGCTCAAAAGGGTGGGGACCCAGGTAAGAGCTTATTTAAGCTCCTGGGTTCCCACCTTCGGTCTCTTTGCTACTGTTTTTTCCAGCTCCCTCCACTCCCGCCCTCTGAGCAGTGTAGGCTCCTCTGGCTGCCCGTTTCCTGGGGGCCGAGTAGGAATTTTGGCTCATTGTCTCAATTGGCCGGGGCATTGGGCATTTTTCACCTACTCTGCACTGTGAAGCAGGGTAGGGAACTTTTTGAATTTGATTTCGATCCCGCCAGGGGGATCTTAGCTAAATTGGTCACATTTGCGGGAAGTGCGGGTTTAGGCAGGAGCCATTAGGGTTATGGTGATCATCCAGTGGCACCTTTCAAGGTGACTGACGTTTACCCAAGGCTGCCCTCGCCAATGCCATGAGGCTTGGCACAAGGGAGATTGGGACGGCTTTGGGGTTTACCTTTCTCACCTACTTTGGGAGCCTGGAGGCGCCAAAGTAAGGTGACGATGGTAAGGCCCTCCAGCTCCACATGGAAGGCAATTGGGCGGTGGCGGGCCATCCCGCCTCCGGTTCAGTTAGGATGTATTCGCCAAATATTGGTCTTTTACCCGGCCAAGGGCCGGGCTAGGTTAGAACTGCACTTCACCCTTCACAGATCTTCAATTCAGTACATGTTGCCCTGATTTGAAACCATATACCCTGTGTCTGCCTCTTCTTTATCTCGCCTTTACACGCACAAAATGTATGTATCAATTAACATACAGAAATGAAGTTCAGTGGATCAAACACCTATATTAAGAAATACAAAGACAAAAACAAAATTACATTTATCTGGGTAAAATTTTAGCTTGATCCTCATTGATTGTAGCAGAAATTTAGCTACAGTTTCTGTAATAAATTCATTTTTATCAGAAAGGGAAAAAACACACAATTATTCAGACAATCTTCCAGGATGCAACGTGATCAATGGATTGATTAGCTCTTTCCATAGATCTCAATAAAAATTAGAAAAAAGTCAAGCTTTGCTTACTGTTTCAATTTCTTCTGAACTGCAGGGGCATACCGTAATCTGTTGTACTAAGGTAAGGTATCCCGGTAACATTGCAATCCCACACTCACTTACCTGGGAAAAAGCCCCATTGAACTCAATGGGACTTACTTCTGAGTAGCCATATATAGGATTGCACTGTAAATTTCCTATCCAGGAGAGCTGAAACAATCACATTGAGACTCACAGCAATGAATGCCCTCCTGTACTTTGGAATGCCTACATTCTGCAAGTATTTGGTTTGGGGATTAACAGAAGCTAGGTAGATGTAAATGTCAAATAACTAAGGTGATTTGCTGCTGAGAGTGAATTTTGAAAATCCCTATTTTTGATACACTGGATAATTCAAGATCAAGTCTTATCAGGACTATATGAAAGAAAGCAACAATGGAGAAAAACCTAAAGCATGTATTTTATAGCATAACATCTTCATCCATAAACTTATATATTGATCTAAATGAACTAGGAATAAATAACCACATTACAACAACAACAACAACAACAACAAGGAACATTAAATGAAGCCAAAGCATCAGTGCTATAGACAGAGGGGCTTATACCTGAAAGCTCCCTCCTATTTCCCAAACTTAGCAACATCACTAAATTACATAAAATGCACTTAAAATACAAATTACAGCATTCAATAAACTGTTAGTCTTTTACAAATGCATGATGCAAATGACTTGAGTGCTTCCTAACTTTTTTGTTATCAATGTTTCATTAAAAAAAAAAACCTGTACAAGTTTAATAGTATCACTTCTTTTTTCCCACTAAACTCTGCACTTTTTTTTTTTTGCACTTATTACTGAAGTAATTGCAGAGTAAGAAGGTTTAAAATTCCTGGAAACAAAAGATAGCAATGAGAAATGAAATGTATATTGCATAAAAGTATTTAATCCAGAGACAGTAACGTACCAACTAAAAATAACAAAATGAGTTAGCTTTGGGGTTTCACAGAACCCTTCCTCAGGCTTGATGTTAAACAACAAAAACGTGGAGTATGCAATATATCTGAAGTATTGTATTGCACAGACTGGGTTTTCTCCATGCCATCTTCTGGCTACTTCTTTATCTCTCTCTCTCCAACTTCCCCACTCAAGAAGAGTTCCGTAAAACTTGAAACCTAGCTCCCTGCTTTGTGATTTTTAGTTGGTTCCAATAAAGCTCTTACAGTACTGTCTCTTTGGATCCCCCCCCCCCCCATAGATCAATATGGCTGCTTGCATTTTTATACAATTATTTGGAAATTATTTACAATATAGCCATGCACAGAATTGTAGAGTCACAATGGAAATATACTTTTTTCAAGAGTATTTTCAAGAACTCCACGCAGCGGCCCAGGACCCATGTTCCCCTCTGTCACTGGAGTTGTCAGGCCTTTATCCTAAAAATGGGATGCTTTATTTAGAGTGGTTATCTATCCCTAAATACAAGAGAGCATTCTCCTTAGCCCGATTTAATGTTCTACCCTCCAAACTTTTGGATGGCAGATACAGTAAAATCCCAGTGAAAAATAGATGCTGCCCCTGCAACAACGAGGAGGTGGAATCTGTTGTGCATGTTCTTTTTAACTGCAGTTTCTATAGAGGGGCTGGAGAGACTCTAATGCATCCGATCACACAAACTTTCCCTGGACGATCTTTAGAGTCTCTTTTGACCATTCTGCTTGATGGGTCAAATAGCTTAATCACTAAGGAAGTTGCAAAATTCTTGAATGTTGCTATTCTCACTAGGCCTTCTATGCTTGCCTGATTCTGTTATATTGTATGTTTTCTATTCTGAGTGTACAGCTGAGAGCTGGTTTATCTTGTTTGTATTGTGTGTGTGTGTGTGTATATATTGGTGTGGTCGGTAGACGGTAAATAAATATTACTATTATATACTCTTTCTCAGAACCTCTGCCTTGGCTTATGTGGTGTTAATAAGTCTCCCCGCCCTCCACATCAACACATAATTGTTCCACAAGCTTAGCATCAGCCCTGCAGACTTTATAGCTTCAGTTATAAACAGCCTCCTGTCTCGGTCCAGATGCCACTTAAGAAGAATGTTCTTTTCCCCCCATGCCTCAACTGTAATCTTATATGAAAGGCTCTCAGGTCCATTATAATCAGTAATTGACAGATAGATGTTGGCACTCTGTAGTACATTATGAGGCATCTTTAGGATTGTCCCCCATGGGCAAGTAAGGTAATGAATACTATGGGCAATTGACAAATTGCAGCGGCAGGGTCAAGAATTGCATCCCTCTTGTGTGATGGCCTGGAGCTGCTTTATAGGTGAAACAGTTCACTATTTAATTTTATTTTTCAATAGAAAACTCTTAGACAAAGCAATTTAAGGACAGCCTGACCATAGTATTAACACACTTCTCTTAGTATTAGACACACGCCCCAGATTGGAAAGGATTGGAGCCCAACCATTTGGGAAAAAGATTGGGAGCATGGTCATTCATTGGCCTCCAGCAGGTTATTTGACCTTTGTGTGGATCAGTCAATCCAGAAAGAAAATTGGTCCAGAGTTAAAAAGCAGCCCTCCTGGAAGCTAGATGCTGAATCTGAGTTTGTTATCAGTCCTGGTGAACATAGGCATCAAGTGATTCAAGTTAGCCAGAAGAAGTCAGTGGGGCAGAAAGGACTCCAGTGAAATGGCCAGTGCAGATGACTGCTCCCTGCTTCTGTCAGCCACACTTTTCTTTTCTTTTTAAAGAGCTGAGCGAAATTTTTGTAAGTTTTGATTTTTATGTCACAGTTTGCATGTTTGATGAAAGGGAATCTTTCCCTAAACAGCTAAGCAAATCACATGAAAAGTGTTCCTTGTTTAAGACAGGAACTCTAGTAACAGATCAGACAGCAGTGCAAAAGATTCTGATGGCTGATTTGGAAAGATCAGGGGAACTACCCAAAGAGCATAGCTGTATAATCCTGAGCTTCTCTGACTAAGTGCTCCAACCTGACTGAACTAAAGCTTAGGCAGAGTTGCTTTATTATGTTACGGGTGAGATGGAGAAATCACGTTCTGTCATTATAAGCAGAAATTCAGGGGCAGTAGGTCAAACGGCCTGAGAGCGTTGATCTGAAACTTGATAGAGTAGGAGAGGTTGGTTTGGGGATGGTCCATGCTGATTTTGAGGTAGAAAAGGTAAGAAATGCCTTATTTATAGGCCCATTTTATCCTATGAAGCTCATATGATCTGTCCCTGGGCATGCCCCTGCAGGAGGGATGGGATAGAATGCGTGTGAGTGTGGCTGGTACCATGGAAATGGAAAAGAAGGGGAGGAGAAAAAGAAGGAGAGCAGGGGGTTTATTATGTCAGTTTAAGGTTAGGCAGTTGGGTGACAGTTAGGTTTGGGGGTGGGAAATAGGAGCCGCAGTGTTAATTCTACTTTAAACATAGAAGTTATTTATTTATTTTGTTGTTGTTTTGTTTTACTGCAGGGGTGAGGAACCAAACTGTAGACCTTTCTAAAGTATAAATTAAAAGTTAACACATCCTGAAATCCAGATTTCCCTGAGTTTCCCCTGACACAGCCACTCCCTAGTACAGTAATACCTTGGATTGCAAGTAACTTGGTTTGAGAGCGTTTTGCAAGACAAGCAAATGTTTAAATATTTATTTAATTTTTTTTGACTTGATATACAAGCGACGTCTTGCAATACAAGTACTATAGTCCGGCTTAAATTAAAAATCTCTGTACAAATTTTTTTTGGGGGATTTCGTTTTGATATAAGAATGTTTTGGATTACAAGCACATTTCCGGAACAAATTATGCTCTCAATCCAAGGCATGACTGTACTGTATGATGGAATGATATTTCTTTATTGAAACTCTAATAGTTCTTGTTTGAGAGACAGAGAGTAGTGTGCCTTTATATGAGATATGGATTCTTAAGAGCTACATGTGCCAGATCTGGTTCCTTAGTTCATGTTGGGATTTTCTGTGCACTTTCAAGGAGCCATTTCTGCTGCTAAATATACAGGAGACAGAGCGCTCCGCAAGAAAGGTTCCAAAATGTACAGGCCCCAAAAGAAGATTAACCTTCTTTTTGGCCCAGAAGATATGTGAGTAAATAAGTTATCTTTTATATATAAATTTATAAGCCTATCAGAGATGTATGCCACTGCAATGTTGTGATAAAAATATTTTAGAATTCTGGATATTTATATATTATGCTAAATTTTCTAAAATAATAATCAGCAGTTCATAATAAAATAAAGGCCACATTATATTTCTTTGTTGGAATGTGTGTGTTTTAAAAATCTCTTAAAGTACTTCTATATGAATTCTTACCCTTCTAAAGTGTGTGTGAGGGCCAAAACAGACACTGACTTTAAAGACCTAGGCGGCGCTACAATTTTTTTCATTTTTACTCTAAAACAGAGGCAGAGGCCTGGATCATGACCCTAGCATAGGCATACCCTCCAACTGCCCCAAATTTGCTGGGACAGTCCTGCAAACACTTAAGCCATCAGGGCTTTGTACTTTGTTATGCGGATTCCTGATTTGTTATGCAGAGCCACGAATTCCCTTGCCTCCTCCCTCAAGCTATTTAGCTTAGCTGCAATTTTGCCCCTTTAAGCAGGAAGGGAATAGACCACACACACGCGCGCGCGCACACACACACACACACACTCGCTCTACCTGCTGCCTCTGACCAGGCCCCCAGGGTAAGTAAGACCCATTGAAGACATTTGTCCTTATGCTCCAATACTGAAACTGATCCCACAAAACAGGATAAGATGATGCACTGGACACCTCAGCATACTGCTCTAATAGTGGTGTAATAGACACCTCAGCATACTGCTCTAATCGCTCACCTGCATGCTGACTTGAACCTCAATGTACTGCTCTAATAGTGGTGTTCAAGTCAGCATGCAGGTGAGCGATTTTATCCTCAAAGTGTTTCACAAATTCATCACAGCGCGCCTCCGAGGCTTCACTGGGTTAGATGAAAGTAACCCCCGAACCACTCGGAAAAGCTCAGCTGGAAGGTTACTTGAGGATGGAATGGAGGCGGCAAAGTAAACCTTCTTTGCCGCCTTCTCCGCCATGCAGCAGGCACAATGATATGCTCTTACGCGTGTTCAATCACCTCCATGAAGAGACTTACGCTCCAGCCATCTTCTGACCTATTTCATTGTCTGGCAGGAACGGTGCAGGGCTGTTTGGCGCCCTAGGCCAAATTGTATTTAGCGCCCCCCCTCGTGCCGTGGGGGGGGCTCCGGAGCAAAGCAGCCCTGCTCTGCAACCCCCGCGCCGCCGCCACCACCACCTACCTTCCCCCCGCCCCCGCTGCTGGCTGCTGCTGCTGCCGCCTCCCTCCTCCGACGCGATGGGACCCCCGCGCTTTACGACGGGAAGGTAGGTGGTTGGTTGGCGGGCGCGCGTGCATGGGGGGGGAGGTGCGGCGGCAGCAGCAGCAGCCAGCAGCGGGGGTGGGGGGAAGGTAGGTGGTGGTGGCGGCGAGTTCTGGTTATGTTTTCCTTCCTCTGCACTGGCAGCACTTTTAGCAGCAGAGTATGGGGTGGGGACTCTGCTTCCTTCCCTCCTCCTTCTTTCTCAGTGTAAAAATAAAAATACAAGCAGTGCCACTGGGGAGAGTGGAGTTCAGTGGAAAAAGCTGAGGCTTTCTTCTCTGTGTGCTTGGTTAGGTGGGAGAAAACAGATTGGGAAAAGAAGAAAGCAGAGAAGGGGGAAGCCCCACACCCCTTTAAACGGCATTAGCTATTAATAATTGCATGGCACCATTCATGTGCCTGGTGCTTAATGAATGGGAAGGCAGGTCCTTGCCAAATGCGCTTATGCTGTAAAATTTGACATGGGGAAGGAAACGGGGAGAGGTAGGTAGGTAGGTGGTTGGCGGGCGCGCGCGGGGGGGGGGAGGTGCGGCGGCGGCGGCAGCGGCCGGCAAGCGGGCGGGTAGGCGCGGCGGAGGCGGCAGGCAGGGCAGGAGCGCGCCAGAGGCGAGGAAGGGGCGCAGAAATTCTGCGCCCTCTTCCACCACGCGTCCTAGGCAGCCGCCTGGGTCTGCCTAGCGGTAGCACCGGCCCTGTTGTCTGGAGTTCCCTGGTAAACCAGGAAACCTTCTGGGCTCCACAGTGCTGAAGAGGGCACTCAGGAGCGACTGTGTCAATGGCCTGTCGCACCTTGCCATTCCATAGTGTGACAAGAGCCTCAACAGATCGACAGGTTGCCTGCCCAGATTCCCTTCTCCCCGAGTCTGCCTTGTAATACAGACACCTCCTTCACCACAATCCTTTCCTATACTGGGCTGTGCTACTGTCTTTCACTTCCACTGGTTTTGCCCATTCCACTGTCCCATGGCTGATTTGGAGCATAGGAAGCTGCTGTATGCTAAGTCAGACCAGTGGCCCATCTAGACCAGTACTGTTGATACTGACAGATAGCAGCTTTCCAAGGTTTCAGGAAGGGGACATTTCCAGCCCTACCTGGGGAAGCCAGGGATTGCATACCCTCCAATTGCCCCGAATTTGCCAGGACAGTCCTGCAAACACTTAAGCCATCATGGCTTCATACTTTGTTATGCAGATTCCCTGATTTGTTATGCAGAGCCACGAATTCCCCTGCCTCCTCCCGAAAGCTATTCAACTTATCTGCAATTTTGCCCATGGCACCTTTAAGCAGGAAGGGAACAGACTAAGGATGTCTGTGTGTGTGTGTGTGTGTGTGTGTGTGCGCTCTACCTGCTGCCTCTGACCAGGCCCCTGGGGTAAGTAAGACCCATTGAAGACATTTGTACTTACTTCCAAGTAACTGTGCATAGGATTGCACTGTTTGTTTTAACTTAATTCAAGTTACTGTAGTTAAATTCTGTAAGATTATTCCAGTTTAACTGTTTAAATCTAAATTGTGTGAATAGAACACAAAAAGTGCTTTAAACTGGGGCCTTTCCACAATAACAAACAACAACAAAGCTGTTCAGCCCGTCAAAGTTACTCCTTGTGCTTAAAAACCAGAGCTGGAGAGGTGTTGGAGCAAAACGCTGAAGGGGCCCAAAACCCCAATGTGTCTTTTTGTATTTTCCCTCACCCAAAAGCTCCCTCTTCTCCGCATTTCCTTTTCTTCTCCTTCTCCAAGTGCCCTGAAAATGCGGGACGAATCCTGACAATTTTAAAAGAAAGAGATTGCCCTGCAAACACTGACCCCACCTCATGAAAAACACCAGATTTCAACAATTAAGGGTTTAAGTAAGGTAAAAAATTTTTTTACAAAAGCCACTAATAAAATATTATAAAATAATGTATAATGTAGACATTTAGTTAAGGCTGGGCGGGCCGCCCGCCCCATTCCCCCCCACCCGCCCTGTCTTTTCGAGCGGCGCGCAGCGCCTCTCGAACAACCCCTTACCGCATTCGATGGGGTTCGGAGGTCCCGTCGCGTCACTTCCAGGACTGGAAATGACGTGACGGGGCCTCTGCGCAGGCGCAGATCGGTCCCGTCGCATCATTTCCGGTCCCGGAAGTGATGCGACGGGACCTCTCGAACACAGCGGGCGGTTCTCCACCGGATCGGGCGGCTGGGGCGGCTCTCCGCGGAGCGCGCGAGCCACCCCGAAGAGGAGGTAAGGCCTCGCCGGGGCGTGAGTGGGGCCATGCTCAGCCTCGTTCTGCCCCGGTGAGGCTCAATTCACATGCCTAGACTATAATATAATAATGTAATAATTATAATATATAAGATTTTGTGTGTTTCCTCTAATAACTTTTGTACTTGGCCACACCCTCATGTTGCCTGGCCACACCCTCTTGATCCTTCATGTGACTTAGCCATTGCTCTTACAAATTCACATGTGTGTCCCTATTTTCATCTGTGAAATGTTGGAGGGTATGTGTTCTGAACTGACTAATTTATTTCAATACTTTATTACCAAAGCATTTAGTGTGAAAAGTAATCTTTGTATGGGTAACAAAAATTGTGTGTATGCCATTCATTTTGTGTGTATGGCCCTCCAGATGTTAAGAACATAAGAGCTATACTGGATCAGACCAAAGGCCTATATATTTGTTTAAGAGCATCATGATATTAGCAGTTTATTTTTGATTCCTTCCTTTACTAATGATCCCCAACATGGAATTTGCCTTTTTCGCAGACGCTGCACACTGGGTTGTTGGTTTTCTCAAGCTATCCACCATGACCCCAAGATCCCTTTTCTGGTCATGTTGTTGCCCTAAAACTCCTATCATCCCTGGTCTTTGGCCATACTGGCTGGGGCTGATGGGAGTTGGAGTCCAACAAATGGAGGGCCATAGGTTCCCCATCCCTGCATTAAATGGTGATGCTTCAAATGAGTTGTATGATGTGAAGAGCGGTATCCATTGGCATCAGAGTGGAGTGCTGGTGGACTAGACCTTGGGCCTGTCATATCGTGTTCTACCTTGGCCAGTTTATATTTGGAATTTGCTGATTGATAATTTGGTGGCACTTAGGATCATAGAGTTGGAAGGGGCCTACAAGGCCATTGAGTCCAACCCCCTGCTTAATGCAAGAAACTAGAGGAGGGGTCTCCCATCCAAGTAATAACCAGGCCTGACCCTGCTTAGCTTTCCATGCTCAGACAAGCTGAGCCAGCATGAGCCACTTTGATGCATCGGGGATAGGCATAAAGTATTTCTGGTCTGTATCCCTTTTGCATGTTTATCCATAATTCTAATTTCCACATTAATCTGCAAATTTTAAAAAATCCTCTCAAAACAGTATTTTAATCAATATTTTAATGTGGATTTTCTCTCCAAATATGTATTTAATTATGTTGTTTCATACATTTAAACTGCTACGGTCTGCGTCACAAATGAAAAATCCAGTGGATAGCCAAGTTCTGATCTTTCCGTGAGACTGAGAGGTATAGGTCAGGCCAAATCCAGTGGATAGCCAAGTTCTGATTTTTCCATGAGACTGAGAGGTATGGGTCAGGCCAGTTGTTCTTGTTCTTGTTGTTGTTGTTATTATTATTTTACATTTGCATACCGCTCCATATCTAGAAAGATTCTGGAGCAGTGAACAATAAAAAGATAAAACAGATAAACAAAAACAATGCATTAAAAACTGAATAACATTAAAACTGCGGCTGGTCAGCAAGGAAGGCCTCCCAAAACAAAGACATTTTCAGCAGGCGCCAAAAGCAGCACAGTGTCGGAGCCTGCCTGACTTCCAGAGGCAGGGAGTTCCATAGAAGTGGAGCCGCCACACTAAAGGCTCTTCTCCGGGTGGACTCCAATCGGGCCATAGGTCCGTGTGGAACCACCAGGAGAATGTCCTCCAATGACCTCAGTGACCGAGCAGGTTGTTAAGGGAGAAGGTACTCTCTCAGGTACCATGCAGTTCATGTAAGATAAAATTCCTGAAGCATTGATTTGGGTTTCATATAAGATTGGTAATTCAAAACCTTTCTAAACTATGGACAAAAGTTAGATATACATACTGAACCAGACTGGTCGAGGAGCCTTCACAAGTGGGTGCAGATTGAATGAAACAGTGGTAGCTTTAAACTTAGCACCTACTGACATTAGTGCAATTTGAGACTCTGTTGTCTACTTGTAGCACAAGGTGATTTTGTTTTATGATACAAGCTGCCTAAAAGGTGGCCTGGAAAATAGTTTTTAAAAATGTGTTTTTTAACTGGTTTTATTACTGATTTTATTAAGGGCCAAAACAGGACTAAGGACTAAGGGCCAAATTAAGGACTAAGGGCCAAAACAGACATTAGTTTAAATCCATATCTAGGAGCTATGTTGTTTTTCATTTTTACTCTAGAGTAGGCACAGGGGGCTCAATCTGGGTCAAGACCCTAGTGTGGGGATAGAGGGACTTTTAAGATCCACATTGGGCCTCATGCACCTACGCTAGAGTAAAAATGAAAAAATGACATAGCTGCTAGATATGGATTTAAACTAATGTCTGTTTTGGCCCTAAATGTCTTCATTAAAAAGCTGTGTCCACTTACCTTTGTACAATTCTATGGGTTGTATCCAATTGGTGTCCCTTTACCCATGGAAGCTTCTTTCATCCAGTGGAGGTTTCCATCAGCAGAATGAAAAGGGAAGCTATTTTCGGTGATTCCCACTTCCTCATGTATCCCCCATGACGTCACCCCCCCCCCAATAATCTCTGGAGGGTTGGGGGTGAACCTTTGAAACGACATGGGTGGTAGAATGGGGGAGTTGCAAGGAGGAGGCAGAATTGTCAAAAATTGTCTGAAGCCTCCATTTGATCAAAGAGCTTCCCATCAGTGGAGTGACTCCAATTAGATACAACCCTATGTATCTTACCTTAGCTCGATTTTGCTCCTCTTGTGTCTTTTTGATAATGAAGCAGCACTGTGTATATTATATACACACTGAAAGCAGTGTGTATATTACTGAATCACCGTGCTGAGAAACACTGCTGGAAATCAGTGGTGCAGATATGAAACATTCTACCATAACATACTGCTGCTACTAGTGAAAAATGCAGTGAGAAACTCTGAAAGTTGGGAAATTATTGTGTCTGTGTGTGTTAGTGCTTTTGCTCATAGGCATCCCTCATTTGCCCCACTTTAGAAGTAGATTCTGTGCTTCTTAGGGCTGGGCCTGTGTTTTGCTTATTAAGTGCAATATTCACTAATGACAGTGCTGAAGAAAGGAATGCTATATCAAACTGGTTCAGTTTTGCCTAAAGCAGCATGTTAGCAGAAACAGATGTAAAATTCTGTTAAACAGCAAGCATAGGCGTTTTCTGGATGGTGGCTTAGAGTTATCCGGCTTTGCCTCACTTGCCAGGAATATACTTAAGAGTATTATCCTATCAAGGTTTTGCATTTTAAAATCCTATTGAGTTCATATGCTATACAGTGCGATCTGATGGATATCTACTCTAATAATTTTGCTTTGGTTTGCAGCCTAAGGCTGCAATCCTATGCACGCTTAGGTAGGAATGAGCCCCATTAAACACAGTAGGACTTACTTCTGAGTAAACATGCATAGGAGTGCAATGTTAATCTCTCTCTTTGATATCTGTGGGACTTAAAAGTGCTTCCATTTGCATGGATTGTGCCCTTGGCACTTAGCTACAGCAGGGATGTGGAACCTCCGGCCCATGGGCCTAATCCGGCCTAAGGAGGTTCCACGTCTGGCCTGCAGACTCAGAGCCACCTTGGGTTCCTCCAGGGGTGGGGCTTGATCTCCAAGCTCCAATCCTGGAGAATCCCACTAGAAGAATGTGGCTGGTGAGTGGCCAGCACTGAGAAAAGGGGCCTCTCTTCTCAGCAACTGGCAAGTCCCTTTCTCTCTCTTGAAGAATTTCTCTCTCCTGAATTTGGTACAGGTTTGTAAGATTAGTTTATGCTGGTCTATGACTGTAATAAATCTCTGATTGATTGTGAGAACAGTTAAATGGGGAAAGAAAGAATTGGGATCAGTTCTCCTTCAATGCCAGAAGAATGGGAACTTATTTCCCTTTGTCTTCTTAAATAAAACAAAAATCCAACACTGTCTTCCTCTGAATGAAAGACCAGACCTTTCAGCGTCCTTCCAAACTAATAAAAAACCCCACGCACCTAAAAATCTATCTTTTGGTAATGTTTATTATTAGATAACCCACCTGTCTTTTATCTAATAGGCTGTGACTAATAAAAGGGGTCATATATGCTAGTCTGAAATGTCAGTTAAGAGGACACAGAAGGATTCCGAAGCTTCTTTGCAAAACAAGACCTGCAGATTTTCTCTCTCTCTTTCTCTCTCTAACATGAGTGTCAGTCTAATGACAAGCTAAACAGCTTATCTTGGAGACTTCCAATATATATATGGCATTCTTAGTTATAGTGTGTATGCTCTCCCTGTATGGTCCTACCTGCCAAGAGTTTGACATTCTGTGCGGGCATATGAATGTGCTGCCCTGAAAAATGTAATGAAAATGGTCTTTTTTCAAAGACCCGAAATATTCCTTCTACTAATTTTTTTTGAGGTGCTCCATTGAGTCAAACATATGGTTATATTGGGGGTGGAGAAGAATTTTGTTTGGTCTGCATTTTTAAGCAAACCAGCCTAATTCACACTTCCTGGACTAATATGGAGATCAGAACACAGATATGCTTCAGGTTGCGGACAGGACTTGTCCAAATTTTGTGAAGGAGGTCTCAGCTCAAAAATTGCATATATCAGGGAAAGCAGCATGCAAAAATGTGTGTATTGGGGGAAGCTGTGTAGAAAAGTGAATATATTAGACAAAATTGCATATAAAATGTGTACTTTGGGGGAAATTGCATACAAAAATAAATGCCAATTTTCGTGTGTGTGAGTGTTTAAAATACACCACACACAGAGAGACTGATGATGAAATTGGATGGAACGGACATACGACTATTTATTTATTTATTATATTTATACCCCACCTTTTTTCCTGCAAGGAACCCAAGGCAGCTTATATAATTTAGGGCTTTGAAGATGGAAAAGTATTGGCATAAAGTGGAGATGGAAAAATATTGGCATAATATGATCGTGTTGACCAATCCCCGTTAACAATCTCACTGCCCTATTTTGGACTAGCTGAAGTTTCTGGACTGTTTTCAAAGGCAGCTCCATATATAACATATTGTAGTAATCCACACAAGAAGTAACCATAACATGGATAACTGTAGCTAGGCTATCTTTATCCAGATAGGATCACAGTTGGTATGTCAGTCTAAACTGATAAAACGTGCTCTGTACCACCAAGGCCATCTGTGCCTCCAATGACAGTTCTGGATCTAAAAGCATCTCCCAAACTATGAACCTGATCCTTTAGGGGGAGTGCAACCGGTTGAATATCACTCATCCAGGCAGAAGAACCGCCCACTAACATAGTACCTCCATCTTTTTTGGTTTGAGTCTCAGTTTATTGGCCTTCATCCGGACCATTAATGCTCCCAGGCACTGATTCAGAGAACACCTACTGCCTCACCTGGTTTGATGTAAAGGGATATAGAGCTGAGTATCATCTGCATATTGGTGAAATCTCAGTCCATATATCTGAATAACCTCCTCCAGCAGTTTCATGTGGATGCTGATTAGCATGGGGGATAAAATAGAGCCTTGTGGCACCTCATAGCATAACTGCCAAGGGATAGAGCAATAATCCCCCAGCACCACCTTCTGGAATCGGCCATCCAAGTAGGAATGGACCCACTGCAGCACAGTACCTCCAACTCCCAACCTAATACTCCAGCCAGAAAGATACCATGGTTGACAGTATCAAAAGCCACTGAGAGGTCCAAGAGAATCAACAGGGTCACATTCCCCCTGTCCCTCTCTCAGTAAAGGTCATCCCACAGAGTGACCAAGGCAGTTTCTGTTCTGAAATCAGGCCTGAAGCCCAATTGAAGTGGATCTAGATAATCAATTTCATTCAAGAGTGCCTGGAGTTGGCCAGAAACCACCTGCTCAAGCACTTTACCCAGGAAGGGGATGTTAGCAACCAGCCTATAGTTGTTAATATCTTCTGGGTCCATGTTAGGCTATTTCAGGAGTGGCCAAATAACTGCCTCCTTTAAAACATCTGGTGCCACCCCTCCTCTCAAGGAGGAGTTGACAACTTTTTGGACCCAGACGGATATTCCATCCTTATTAGATGTAATAAGCCATGAAGGGCAAGGGTGGTTGACCAGACTTGGCCAAGTACCTTGTCTGCATCCTGAGGCCTCAACAACCAAAACTCATCCAATAAAACTAGACCAGTCAGTGCTCTAGATACCTCTACAGATGGAACTTCATTATCTGTCATGACCCCCCTCCAGGAATCCTCCTCTGAGGACGAGTGTGACTCACCCAGGGCCCGGGACACTCCTCAGGAGCAGAGTTCAGACACTGCTGCTCCAGACGGGGCCGACCGGGCAGCTGAGGAGCTGGCAGGCCCCTCTGGCATGACCCGTGGGAGTTCCCCAGCCCGGGAGGAGTCAGAATCAGAAGTGGAGATGGTGCAGGCCCTGAGTTCCAGACAGAGGAGGAAGATGAGACGGCAAGAACAGATGCAGGCCCCTCGACGCAGCATCTGGCTGCAAACCAGGACGTCGGCCTTGTGAGGCTTTTGTAATCAGCCTGCTGCTAAGGAGCTCCAGCTGTGAGATGGGCGTGCCCAGGCAGCAGGCAGTATAACAACACTCACTCACTGAAGCCTGGGTATTGGGAAACAACGTCTTCCTTGATTTGTGTTCCTGATCCCTGACCTTGCTCCAGAACCCTGCCTTGCTTCCCAGACTCTTGGACCTGACTTCGGACTGACCCTGACACTGCCTCTGCTCGACCCCTGGACTTTTGAACAACACTGTTGGCTTGACTCCTAGGATTGTAAGACCATGCTTCTGTTACCCATCCCGCTGCAGCTCCCTTATCTTATCTCAGCTGGACATTTGGCAGCGCTCCCAGAAGTAAAGCCAGCTGCTGGCTGCCGGCCAACCTTAAGCCGGACATTATCCAAGCAAGGCACTCATCAGTCAGTCACCAAGTAGGTAATTCCAAGAGGTTCACTTGGTCCTTGGATTGGGATGGAACTTTTTCTCATCACTGAGAGAGTGCTCTGCCCTACTCAGTGCTACAAATATCTCCCAGAACAAGTCCATGTTGCTCCGTCTCTTGCCCACATACTCAGTTTCCCCTCCAGTGCCTGCTCAGTACACCACTGCAGCTAGCCAATCACATTCCTCTTTGCCCCTTGGGCTCCACCCCCACCACATCTAATTGGCTGTTTGCTCCTGCATTCTCCTCCTGTCCTCCCTCTAGCAATCTTATAGCTGATGAGTGGCAGATCTCCTGACTCCCTACTCCTGAGCTACCTACTCTGGTAGCTCAGTTAACAGCGGCAAGCCCACTGTTAAAGCAAACAACAAGGCAAAACTAGAGAGCCCCTGATGAAAGTGAGCAGCTGCTGCAAAGAGAGAGAGAGAGAGAGAGAGAGAAGATGAAAGAGAGAGGCAGAGAGCTACACTTGAGGTGACTGGGAATTGCAGGTAGCCCTCAGGCCTTGTGGTGAAGAATACTGAGCTAATGAATGTCCAACTCCTCAGTTTGGCACCACTGGTATCTCCATCAACATAAATCACTTGTAAACAAGGGTTGGAGACAATATTGTTCCCATTCTTATTGATAACTATTTTATATTGTTTTGCTTTGGGCCTTGGAGAATTACTCTTCTCATTAAAATTGTGCCTTCTGAAATAAGTGATGAAGATAAGTCATTCATCCACCCTGACAGAAGAAGGCTTGAAATGTGTCTTGACTCTTGATGCCACTGAATCTCCACAACAGAAAGACCACATGGGAGAATGTTTTCACGATCTGTTATGAAACCCACATGCTTAACCCAGATTAGGAAGTGCACATTATGTAGAACAAAACTCAGCAGGGGGAAGGACCTACATGCAGGCCTACCTACAGGCAAGTGAAACTAAACCTCATTTGCTTTAAAATGAACATTGTTCTATGCAGGGGTGGGGAACCATTTTTTTTTCCTGTTGAGGGCTGTATTCTATTGGGGGTAATCTGTTGGGAGCCTCATGCCAGTGGTGGGTGAGGTTGAAGCCAGTGGTAGGTGGGACCAGAGCAAGAAGTGGACAGGGCCACTGCTTTCTGCTCTCTTCCTCTCTCTCTGCCACCCTCTCTCTCTTTCTGTCACCCCCTTTCCCCTCTCTCCCTCCTCCTTACCATACAATGAACTGCCATGTGAGGGTCAGATCACTCTGGCCAAAAGGCCTGACCTAATCATCTGCAAAGGGCATTTGAAATTAGGCTGAGGGCCACATTTATTTATTCATTTCAAGGACTTATACTTCACTGTTCAATGTTGATTAAAATGTTCAAAGCAGTATACAACCAATATTATGCCGATGCATCTCCCATACTGCTGCAGTGGTATTGTATGAATTGGAATTGTTTGTAGTGGTTTACATAAAAGGGTAGATACCTGTTGGGCTCACTAAGTGCAGCTAATTTTAATAACTAATTATGGATTCATAATAGTTTAGGCTCACTAATACAAAAATAGTTAACAATATTTTATTAGTAACCTAGGATCTGGCACTGATATGATATTACAGAACTAGAGCTACACGCCATGTGGGCTTTATTCCTCACCAATCTAAGAAATAGATGTTTTGGTTGACTTCCTTTCCCCATCTTCACTCATTAAAATGATTTATTAACTTGTTTACAAGGTTTAGTCTCTTTGGAAGAACGTCTGGTCCAATGTCATCATGCCCTGTTATTAAGGTTTTGGCACATCTCTTGTTCCTGGCACATTCTGTGTTGTTTAAGCAAAAAGCTTTAATTTGCAAATTCTATGATTTCTATGAATTTTCTTAGTGGCCTTAAATTCCCTTTCAGCTCCTGCTTTGGCTCTTTTTAATTTGATGATACCATTATGAAGTGGCTAAATGGAAGTTTTGATGAAGGTGCTCATTCCATTTACAGTTCATGCATTTTGAGGCTTCCAACTTGCATCAATCCCTACACATCTGCAGTACCAATGGCAAAGCTGGCACAAATCAGCCCAACATGGTGTCCAATATAATCACAAGGGTGATGCACAACTGATTTCTTTAGGAACCCATCCATTCTTCTGATTAAATTACAATGGCAAGTCAGGACTAAGTGGGAAGTTTAGATACCCCCTTAAGGCTGGTTCACAAATGCATATTACTCAGTTGTGGTCTTCACATGACCCTCATGAGGGGGAGTAGAATTGCACCCACTGAACATGCCCCTGAAGCCAACAAATCTACTAGCCCTGTGCCCCAGTAACCACACCTTTGGCATTAATGTGAAAAGGCCTATGTTATGTACAGTTATATGTGCATAGGGATCTTCTTTGTATTTGAAATCTCAGGCCAGATGTGGTTTCTTTCTGGTCATAAAGAAGAGCTGTATATGCGTGCGGCCTTTTCTCACTATGACTGTGCATCTACCTGGGGAAGTGGTCAATGGATGCATCAGACTGGGGTGTGGCTGTCATTGAGTAAATGCATGAACACCCCTAAATTGTCTCATGATTTTGCTGCTGTATGTGTGAACTGCCTCACTGGAGAAGTATTCCATTTGAGGTGGTATGATATGGTGATCTTTCTCTGTAGTATTTTGCTGTTTCATATACTGTATTAAGTGAAGAAAAAGATGTGTGAACTTAAGTCTCAGATTTGAGGATGGGGCTTGCTATCCATTTTGTAGCAATATGGTAAAAACATAAACACCAGAAACTCCAGCCAATTTCATAGTTGTAATTTAAATCCTGCAGTCAATTATGCATACTGATTAAATGCTGAGAGCACAGTGCATTAGTCTTAGAAAAACTGAATTTATTCAGGTACCAAATTGACCGGAAGATATTGTACTTAGAATAACAGGGGAAAAAAAGATAGCATGGCATTTAAAAGTGTGATCCTTCTTTTGTATGTTATCAAAGCATTGTATTCCCCCACCTTCACTTTCTGACTTGATATTTCCCCTTTGTCAGTTTGCCTTGGGCCTTTAACAGTTTATATGCAAAGTTACTTGGTTCAGGTAACATGTGAAATGGCTCTACTTCTTTTCAAGTCCCCATATACAGTAATTCAACTTTCCCTGTAGTTTCTACTATTAACTGCTTGGTGCCCACCTGATATTTCCACCAACATAAGCTATTATTGATAGCTGTCTTAAGCAAAGGTGCAATTATTTGTTTGTTTGTTTGTTTATGTTAAACTGCTCCCCCCATGGAAGATTAAATAAGCTGCCATTAAATTTTCTTGAATAGATTTGACTGAGATGTTGGAGATGGCTAAAGTATATCCGCACCAAGGACTTATTTGTAAATCATATTGTTGTGATATCTTTCCCTGTAGTTATTGTTAACCATGCCTGAAGCCAACAAGGTTATCAGCATTCTCAGATTAAAGCAGAGGCAAGCCCTATCTGACGTACAGTCGGATAACCATGTCCATACACAGTCAACACACACTCAGTCTAATGGGCAACCTCTCCAGCTCTGTTTTCTCTCTCTTCTCTCTTGAACAGGCACATGACAGCTACTGCTGGCGAAGAACCGACTGGCTGCCTTACAACTACAAGCTTCGCGGAAGGTAAATGAAGGAATCAGTGAAACTGACAGAGCAATCCTACTGGCGGGTGGGTGAGTGATCCGAAAGACCTCCTGGGCTTGCACCACCAGCAAGGTGGAAGGAGGGTGGAGTGGCATTTTATTTCCCCCACTCCTGCCTTTTTAAAAATATTGTTATAAATTCCCTCCCTTAGGAAGGAAATTATGTACACCAGCTCTGAGGTTGGTGTCCATTCCCCCCAATTCCAGGGGAATCAGAGGAATCTTCCTTTGAGACACCCAGCAAACTCAGCACTTAGGAGGGGTTTTGCGAGGTCGGCTGTCACCCTCTCAGTTTCTCTTTCTACCCTCACAGGAGACCCAAAATATCCTGTGGCTCCTGGGATGCCCTCTCAGGGACTTTAGGATTCCAGCTTTTAGAGTGCTTGAGGAATTCAGTCTTTGCCAGTGGAGGCTGGTGACTCCTGTGTCAGTGGGGCTCTTTATCAATTGCATCTTTTCGTTTGAGCTTTATAGGAGCGATCCATGGTGCTCCAAGGTGGTGAACCTATTTTGGGGGATGGAGTTCAGCACCATGGATAGTTCCTATAAAGCTCAAACAAAAAAGATGCAATGGATATGGAGCTCCACTGACACAGGAGTCACCAGCCTCTCCTGGTTTGCAGATAGGAACTAAGCTGATCTGCACTAATCCTGGACTAATGGGCAATTCAGAACTTAGCTATCCACTGGATTTTGCACTTACTTATTCATTGACTGTATGTTTAAACCAAAGTTGTCTGGGCGGTATGTAATAATTGTTCCTGATTGTTCCAATGAAACTGCCGACTGAAAAACATATATCAAAATGTATTTTAAAATTTGAGAGAAAAGACATTTTAAAATATGTATTTACGTAAATGCAAATGTTCATGCTGTTGTTTTTAAATGCATATTAATGCAGGAACGGGATGGGGGAACACATGCAAAAGTGACCTGGACTGGAAATAGACTGATACATCTATTGCCTAATGAAACTGCACCTCTGCAAGTTGTGATATACATTCATTATGGATGTATATGTTTTCAAGACTGTACACACACACACACTTTTCATTACAAAATTCACTACAAGAATGTGTCCTGTAAACATGCCTGCCAACATCTCTTTTTGTCCCCCCAGAAATATGCCAGTGCATTAACTAGCTTTGACTTAAGTAACAGGAAGATGGATTAGCAGTAGGCAAACGTCCGAACTGGATGTGAAGAGTATACCTCTCAACTTGGGTGCACTGAAAGCAATGAAGAAAATACATTCCAGAGAGGGAGAAGGAGAGAGAGAGATTAGGTTTGCCAATTGTCTTTTCATTGGATTATTATACCACACACTGGTGGTCCTCCTCCTCCTCTGCCATTAGCAGAGGCAAGCCAAAGATATCACCTTCTGTCTGAGATCTCCATTTCTGTTATAACCATAACTGAAGGCTACCCAATAGCCTTTTAGATAAGTCCTTGACAAGCAGCTGATGTAGTAGATAGAGAACAGTACGGTTGTAGAATAATAGAATGAGTATTAAGGAATAAAAAGTGGTGTGAAACCCAAAAATGGTTTAAGATCTCTCTCTCTCTCTCTCTCTCTCTCTCTCTTTAAAAAAAAGGGCCATCTAGTGCCACAACAAATAGGCCATGGCAGATTAAATTTCGTTATTAGCTTTGCCAGCTCCCTGGTCCTGAAGGCCTGGTGTCCAAGCTTGGTTTTGTCATGTCAGACAGCTTGTTCATTTTATTTTGTCTTGCATTGATCTGTTGAAAGCCACCCTGTACTCTTTTGCCCATAGCGCAGCAAAAATAAATATATCTTTAGATATATCCTCTCCACTTTGCTTTGACTTTTGAGAACGTAGCCCTAAGGATATGCATAACCTCTCTCCATGTCTTCTTGTTTGATAGGTTTAAATAACAAAAAAGATAATTATCCCTAAAATCAATTGAAAATTTTTAGATTGATATTGGGATTGCTCTTTTGCCGACAGCAAAAGGGAAGGATTAAACAACAACAATTTCAAAAATAAAAATAAAACCCCTAGAGTTTGCATACGTACAGTAGTAATTTTTCTGCTCCTCCATTTTTATTTATTTATTTATTTATTATATTTATACCCCACCTTTTTTCCTGCAAAGAACCCAAGGAGGCTTACATAATCCTCCTCCTCCTCCTCTCCATTTTATCCTCACAACAACCCTGTGCGGTAGGTGAGGCTGAGAGTCGGTGACTGGCCCAAAGTCACCCAGTGAGTTTCATGGCCGAGCGGGGACTAGAGAACCTGGATCTCCCGAGTCCCAGTCCAACACTCTCACCACTATGCCACACTGGCTCATTTGAACTCATTTGCTTGTTCAAGGGCCAATTCAGATGTTCTTTTTGGGATGCTTACTTTTGCATTTTAGGGCTAATGTGAATGTTTTTCTCTATATAACACTTCATGTAGGAGGAAACAATTTGGAAAATACAGCAGTTTAACTACCGTTGAATAGAGAAATCCATGTGTACCACAGATGAACTGTGGTTTTATGTGGATTTCCCTCTCCATTGTTATCCTGCTCACAGTGGGCTACTTGTGTGAACAATTAAATGTTCATATTAGTACCTGATATCTGAAATAAATTCAAGTGGACCATACTCTAAAAATCGGGTTTTTAAACATAAATCTGGTTAATTCTGGAGAGACTGATGGAATGATGTCCTTGGGGAAGATGGGGAATGTATGATGTAACAACTCAATTGAGGTCATGCTGAATTCATATAATGTGGGTTTTGGAGCATTTAGAAACAACATGGAGAGGCAGGAAGGTTTCAGGTCGTGGGTTCTGTCAATGCTCTGAACTGTAGCTTGGGCTGCACGTTCAATGTAATAAATTTTTGCATTTTTGATATTTCACATTGATATTGCACAACTTGTGATATTTCACAAATTCAACTATATTTGGATTTTCAGATTCAGTGGTGTAGCAGCCAACTTGTGAAATCCAGTTCCCAAGCATAACAGACTCAATTGTCCTAACTCTGGTTGTAGATGCTACTGTAGAAACCGAAGTCTGTGATTGTTGTTGCAAACTGAGGAAAGCAACCAAAGGGCACAAAGCAAGAAGGAAATTTGGCAAGTTTTTCACACAAGGATTTCTCACTGTTACACCTATAATGACCCCAGTCTCCAATAATGATTTATGTAGCAAATGTTGTACCTCCCAAGCAGATGAAAGTATTAGGTATGAATCGAGAAGGTCCAAGCGACTGATATGGAAGGGGAAAGGTACTGTACCAATTAAAGATAAACAGGTGGGGTGTCTAACTGGATGGTGCAATAGAAACATAGCATATGGCTGCTGCTGGTGGATACTTCTCAGTTATCTTGAGAACAGCTACTGCTCCTCTCCCAGGCTTATTATTTATTTATTTATTTATTATTATCCCCTTTCTTGCTATCATTAGTTAAATAAAGGTCATAAAATGTCATTTTCCAGTCTTTGATAAGAAAGGCTTCACCCAGTACCCACTAAAATGGCAAAGGGCAAAAATTCTGCTGACTGAGATCTATCTGACTGGGATCTATTTGTGCATCAGAATGATCACCAAGGCATGAGCAGAATTAGTTCATCACTCCAGAATGTAAGTTTGGGCAGGAGCAGAAACCAGGGTAGATACGGCTAGGCAAGAATTCAAAGCAGTTAAACAGATCAAGTGAAGCACATCGGAGGGGCAATGCTGTCATGTTCCCCAGGCAGGCTTGACCCATCCTGAAGCTCAGGAGAGGACACGGAAGAGGCCAAGCCACCTTCTGAAAAGGCACTGTCCCCATTTGAAATCCTTCCAGGCCAGAGCATGTTGCTTAACCAGACTCCTCATATTGGAAGACTCACTCCAAGGGCAGTGCCTGTCACTCATGCCATAGAGGCGAACAGCTGCAGAACAAGGTAATGACCCTTTGAAAGCACAGATAGCTCCTCACAGGGGGTGGAACCAACAGCGGGTCTAGTTTGGCTAGGCTTCAGAAGGCCTTTGCACCTCACTGAAGCAACAGCTCCTCTTCAGGGGGGTGAGAACACTCCAGCCAGCTTTCTGACAGTGCTCTGTCCAAGGTCCTGACAGACTCTACCTTGCCCAAACCCTATTGTAGATTCATAGATTCATAGATCATAAGAGTTGGAAGGGGCCTACAAGGCCATCGAGTCTAACCCCCTGCTCAATGCAGGGAACTAGAGGAGGGGTCTCGTAATTGCTGTGCATTTACCTACCTTATCTTCCACCATGCTGCCCTGCTAATAGGTGCCACTGTTGTGCCTGGTGATAGAATGCAAAGCACAGGTTTGGGCACAGTCCATAAACCCTTGGAGATAATGGTTGACCAGCATGTCAGCAGCCTCTTCCAGCCTCCTTTTACAGGAATAGCTGGGAAACTAGGCTGATGATGCTGGGCAATTAAATCAGTCAAGGGTGCACTTCACTGACAGTTAACAAGTAAGTCTTGAGAAAGGATTTCCTGGCATGCATCAAATATTTCTCTGCAAACATGTGGCGAAATCCACTGTTGGAAAAGTAAATGTGGCATTCTCCATTTGATATTATAATAAGCTCAGTTTCAAAATACTAAAATATTTAATATTTGCTGAGGAAAAGGGCCCCAGGTTTCTAGGAGAGATGTGGTTCCTTTAAATAAATCCCAAACCTTTTAAAGTCAGTTTTCTCTGATGAATGAAAACCTGCTTGAATGTCAGTGATGTGCATGCAGAATAGCTTGCAATTCATATTTGAAGAGATTTAATTCAGCTAACTTTAGAAACAGCTAGCTACTCAGATGTCATATTAAAATACTGGTGGCATCGCTGCAGAGAGGAGACTATGCTTTCTATAGAAAGTCATGTTAAAAGAAACTGACACCTGGGCATAAAATATAATAATATAATCTGTTCTCCAGAAAATTTGTAGATGAAAAGGTGAAATACTAATTCTCCTGGCTTGCAAGTTGGAAGCTAAGCCTTTTAGGATTAATTGTTTGAGACAAATAGGCTGCCTCCCTTTTGCGGAGAATAAGCCGTTCACAGTGCATTTTCATGGGTTAATGCATTTACATGCAGGGAAATGTAAGCCTGCCAGTTCCATAACATTTCAAGCAGTGTTGGCTCCAGGTTTGTGTGTGCGCCTGTGCGTTGGTGGGGGCTCCCTCAGGCAAGTTCTCCTCAGGGTTCCTCCCACTATCCCACCTCCTTTTCATTGCCTGCTGCCCATTTACTTGCTAGGTCTCTCTGGGCCCAAACAACACCACTACCCAGAGAGAGAGAGAGAGAGAGGACAAGGTGAGTGGAGGCTGTTGCATCCACCCTTGCTCCTGTAACTGTTAATTTGCTTGGAAAGGGCAGGTGAACAGGCAGCAGCAAGGAGGAGCGGGAGGAGAATGAGGGACTGTTCTAGGGACTGTTGGTAGGCCCATTGCTAGCAAATGGGCCTCCGCAGATGCCTGACGATGCAAGTCCCTATTTAATGGGCACTTTAAATGTAACAATATTGCTCCAGGCAAAGCATTTATGTATAGGTGAGTGATATGGCTCTGTGTGTGTGTGTGTTGTGGTGCACTGTATGTCTGTTGGTGTACATGCGAGAATGCCATTTTTTTTTTTAAGGACTCCCCCCCCACCCTGTATGTACTAACCTATTCCTGTGATAAAAACGTAACAAACATGTCTTGTGGCACCTTAAGGATTAACGGTGTAATTCTGCCCAGTTTGGGAGCCCACTTTGTCAGATGCATGAAGCCGTCACCTAAGTGGGTAGATATATACACCCTGAGTCCTGAGAGCAGAAGGGGAAAATACGTTGTCGTTTGAAAGTGAGGCCAAACGATCAAGCAATGCAAGTACGACGATGCGACGCACAAGTGAACAGAGAATCACTCAGATAAATATAAAATCCTACCAGGGTGGGTGTGACTCATTCCTGGCTAGCAGCTACTGGTGACGAAAGGACAGGAAGATGCTGATGCAAATAAACACCCAAGGAGGCACAGTGACTTCCTGTAGGGTACTTGTTACCTCAAGAGCCTAAGAGTTCTGTTACCGTAAGGACTTTATATTAATGAGTCTGACTTGGAACAAACAATTTATTCACTCCTCCTAAAATGTGTATTGTGGCCAGCTGGGGGTGGGGACTACTGCCCCTCTGGTCTTAGAGTGGCATGTTAAAGTCTCTCTCACTATCATATCAAAAAGCTGATTTATTATAGCAGGATATGTTTAGGACAAAGGCTGAACCAAAATGCTCTCTCCAATTTGCCAACACTTTTGTGAAGGGTGAAATAAATGGGGGCTGTTATGGTGACTTTGGCGGGGGAAACTTTAGGATTGGTGGGGGAGGGCAAACATACTACTGGCAGTGGCATTTTTGTGGTTATCACCTCCCCCACCCCCCCAAGACATTCTGGATGCCATATTCCCCTGGAATGCCCTGGAATGATGTTGTATCTGAGGCATCCTGACAGTGGTGTGGGTGTGGGTGGGTGTGGGTGGGTGGGATGATGACCAGCAGCCACAGGGAAGGAGCTCTACAGCCCTCTTTTGAACAACAGTCAAACAAATTCTTTGAAAAATGGAACCGTCTGCTTGTGTTGTTTCGGGAAAAGACGTTTCAGGATCTATTTTTTCAAAGGTAATTAGCAAAATTACCTTAACAGTTCTCAGTACCTGTTGCTGAGAAGCGAGGAGGAGCCCATGCTCAAACTCACCACTGGTTATGTCTTTTTTAAAATCCCAGTGGCTGAATTCTGGATCAGCCACGATATTTTGGATAGATAGAGAATATTCCTTTGGCAAAGCAAACGTTTCGTATATTGTTTCCCTTCATTTTGATACGTTCAGGTGACAGTCAGTTGGAGGAAGAACTCTAAAACAGAGAGAACATATGACACCTAGTTTTCCTTTAGAGTGAATTTGAGTTCCTTCTAGGAGCTGAATACAAGGCAAGGATATGACAGGCTATCAAATACTATGGCTGCATTACTTCTAAAGCTGCCTTTGCATGCCAAAGGTTTTAAGCCATATGGGCAAAATTGATAGGATTGCATGGGCTCCAAATCAGCAAAACATCTATATTTCCCCCTAATTATATTTGGTATAGGGTGAAAATAACTGGGCCACTAGCCTCTTAACAGCTTTGTCCTCTGAGGGTTTGCCATTGGATAGTGCTGAGACATAAACCACCTCGGCATTGCTAATAACTTTTCCAAAGCCTCCTCTACAAGGAAAACCTTCTGCCTGCTTGTTTCCTTGTTTAATGACCTGTAAATGAATCTGTTATTGCTCATTTGCCTCCTGCCTTGGTGAGCACTATTAACTTTCCAAACTGCGTGTTGTCTTTGTCAGACATTGTGGGAGAACTCTTAAACCCTGTCAGAAGAAATTATTGATATAAATGAGTTGGAATTGAGAGGGAAAATTAATTACAGTGGATTTCAAGCTAAAAGTAAAGAGAAAGCTTTTTATGTTATAAAGAAAGATTTCTTGGAGACAGAGAGAGAGAGAGAGAGAGAGAGAGAGAAGGGGGAGGAGGGAGGGGGAAGGAAGGAAGGAAGGAAGAAAGAAAAGAAAGAAAGAAAAAGAAAGAAAGAAAGATCGGGCTTTTTAAATATACAGTTCTGAAAACTGAAATAGCTTATGTTACTATCATTTGCAAGATTCTGATTCAGTGGTGTTAGGGAGTGTTAAGCGTGGGAAAAGTAATAGGCTCATTGTTTACTCCAGTAAGATATTCAGCTGAGCCAGCAACTTAGATAGAGTTTAAAGGTCTGAAACATTATTATCATCCTCATGACAGTAATGGGACAGGATTCCTGGCATGGTTACACCTAGCAATTATTCCCTGTATAGCTGAGCCACACAGAGCATGGGGGAGGGACGGGATCCAGAATGGGTAAGGCCATGATTGCCAGACTGCTTGCTTCAAAGTAGTTTGATATAACCCTGTGGCACTTCTTTCTTGCAGTAAGTACTTGGCTGAGGGGAGGTGTTTACATGTGTGTAGGCATTTCTGAGAGGGGAGTGGGAGCTGGCTGGATCTCCCTTGTTTGGCAGGTTCAGATGGCTGCTTATTCAATTAATTAATTAATTAAAATAATAATTCAGAATTACCCTTTGGCAGGGGCTGGCAGTCAACGGTCGGGCATGTTTGGGCACCTGCTGAGGGCCCACACCCAAGCATGGGCCCACTGACAAGAGCCCCTGTAGTTGCTGCTCCTCCTCATCACTTGTTCACCTGCCCCTTGCTCTGGCCTAGACAGTGACGGTGGTGAGGAGGAGCAGCAGTAGATGCCCCTGCCTACTTGCTCACTGACCCTCTGCCTGTCAAGCAAGCAAGTGGTAGCAACGATAAGAGGATGGGAAGGAATAGCAGCTGGTGACAATGGCGGTGATAAGGTAGATTCACTTAGAGAGGGGCCCCGCTGAGGGTGTCTTGCCCTGAGGCCACAAAAGCATGGAGCCGGCACTGCCCTTTGGATCCCTATACACATCAAGTGATATAATTGGATGAACAGTGGGGCCTAGTTTCCACCCGCCACTCAGCACCCCTCTTCCAAACTCTTTTGGGCTTCATCATTTGCTTAGAAGCGAGCCCTGTTTTGTGTTGGATAAAAGGGGGATTGACATTCTGGAGGAAGCCATTGTGCATTGTGTCTATTGTAATATTACTTAACTTGCAAAATTTGGCAATCTTCTGTTGCTGATACTCTAAGCCAGTATCAATACAGCTTACTAACATTATACCAGAATAATAGCTGGGTAGAAAATGAAAAGCACTAATAACTGGTGAATCTCTTCTCTTCTGACTCACGTCCAGCCTAGCATTGTCAAACAGCAGTGCCTGGTTGAAAAGCGTACCTGTGGCAGCTGCTTGACTCTCTGTCCCTGTGTACTTCTTAGCTGCAAATTGACACACACACACACACACACACACACACACACACACATCTCCTCTTTCACCTTTGGTAAATTATGCAAAGTAGAGCTGAGGGGTGGGGAGCCATTTATGGCATGAACATCATAGCAGGCACTAGCGTTGATGCCATTGCTAAGTGCCAGTGTCTGAGAACCTGATCCACATCCAGTCCAGCATCTGGATAATTTCTGGAGCATATTTGGGGAGGTCTGCTCATCCCTAAGTGGCAAAATACAATATCACACCCACCCACCAGTGAGCTTCCCTTCATTTTCAACAGATAAGCTTGGTAATGAGGGAAAGGAAGTCAGAGAATCACAGGCAGGTTTGTTCTCTGTCTGTCATGAGGAGCAATTCTTGAGATACATTGCAGCATATAAATCTCTTCAATAATAACAAATAAACTTGTGCCCAAGTTCTTTCTTCCAAGTAAATGCATTGCACATAGAATCAAAGTGTAAGATTAACACTTTCCTGGGAACTGGGGGAATTGATAGGATGCCTGGACAGGGAAAGACTGTTCTCGAGCTCTTTTTTTCCTCCAGGGATTCTCTCTCATGCATGCCAGCACTTGTTCTTCCTTTCACCAAGAAAAACCAACACATTTGTGGAACATGTGTGGAGGATGTTGGCTGGCTCTTGTATCATCGCAACAGAGGCTGTTTCATCTTTGATACTCCCTATGACAGCCTTACCCACTGCGGAGCCCTCCAGATGTTTGGGACTACAACTCCCACCAGCCCCAGCCAGTGTGGATGATGGGAGGTGTAGTCCAAAACATCTGGAGGATGCCACACTGGGGAAGGCTGCCCTAAGCGATAGTGTTCAGTGAACCGAAGTGTGCTTCTTTACAATCCCACTTGGGAAGGGAACAGGAAACTAGGCCATGATAGGACTAAAGCAGTTGGGAAAGCTGGAGCCACCACAACACTAGACACACTGGTAGCACATGGTTATGTTCTAGAATGGAGATGGGGAATGTGTATCCCTCCAGATGTTTTTGGACTGCAACTCCCCTCAGCCCTCACCATTGGCGATGCTGGGCAAGGGCTGTTGGCAGTTTTGGTCCAGCAACATCTGGAAGACCACAGATCCCCCACCCATTTTAGAAGGTTTTGATTCAGAGCACATATGGTTTCTCACTAGATGGCCACCTGGCTATAAACTGAGACTTGCTTTGCTGGACTGGAAATGTCAAAAAGTGTTGGCTACATGGTTCTCTCTCGTTTATCACAGTTCCTGTCTACCGATGTATTTGTAACAGTAGTCTAATCAACCAGATAGCTTGAGGCGGGCTTTTGAATTGATACACTAATTTTGTGGCATTACGTGAATAAATGCTCATTCTTCAAGAGGATATAAAAACTTATCTTTTCCATTGTACTGTTCATCGAAATTTTAAATGGAGCAAGTCACTTTGCTGTTATCTTATAATGAGTGTGTGTGTGTGTGTGTGTGTGTGTGTGTTCGGGGTGGGAAGCTGAATCTGCATATTATGAATACATCTTTGACAAATGCAAAGCCCCAGATTTTCAGCATTCTCTGTGGGGATGATTTTGGTAGATAATTACCAATATTTCCCTCTTTGTATAAAGCCAACACTCGCATTAATAATTCCCTTTGGAAATAGATATTAAAACTTTAAAAGTACTGTACGTCCAGCATATAACAAACAAGAACTTCAATTGTTTATTAACATCAAAAGCGTTCACTTGTGCTCTCTCTTTGATTCATCCAGCCCTACATATGCTCACAGTCTGCTAATTGTAAATCTAAACAGTGGTGTCAACAGCTTTTAAAAGACTTCTAAAGCAACAAACTCTTAATAGATACACAGTTTTGAACTAGTTGGAGTACTGAATTTTTAATTTTCTGTGTTGCTGGTATTAAAAGCTACCTTAATCAGCGGTGGCTTCAGAGTTGGATCTATACATCATAAACCGAAGATTAAATCTATGCTCAGTTGTAAACCCTACTTGATGGCCTTGATGCCTGCTATCAATAACTATTTTTTTGAGGTTGCACAGGATTATAGCAGAATCTTTGCAACTCTACATATGATCTTGTGCGCTATTCTGTCCTTTGGCTGCCAAAGGAGCAGGCAAAACAAACTGCATGGTATATCGACAAAGGAAGCGTGGTAATGGTGAACACCATCTGACCAAGGCAACAGTTGATTGCCACAAATATTTTTCACGTAGATCAAACAGTTAGGGAGAAGACTGGGCACAAGAACTGAACTTGAGTTCCTAGACAATAAGGGCCATATGCCACCCTCTATCAGCAATCATCCAGGGACATTTAATCTTCCTCTAACATTTCACCTTGGGTTTGCATGAATGGTTACTCTATTCATACTGAACAGGCTATTAGTATATTAAATCTTCCCCATGTCTGGGAATGTGGCCATTATTTTCTGGTCATGTGATAAAGAAACAGCTGTTTCTTCATTCTGGGGATTAAAAAAAAAAAAGATAATCCCAGCAGAGGGAATAAAATGGGCATTTCCTTCACACCGTCACATCAGATTCTGGATTTTGAGGTTTGATCTGAATGATAAAACTCCCATGCTCTTGGCAGAGATGATTTGCTGCCCTTTTCTCTCCACTCTTGCCCCAGGTTTGTATTGATTAGATTTTGATTGTTTATTTATTTGTACTATTTATATATATATATTTTAAAAAAAGTGGTTTCCATATAAATATTAAAATCACAATTAAAAACACATTTAAAAGCACATTTAAAATACAATTTTAAAAACAATCTAATTACAATAGTAATAATAATAATACACAGCAGTACAGGAGCAGTAAAAATGGGGGCAGCATAGTTAATCTAATTACAGGCCAGGGAAAGCCTGGGTGAACAGGTGTGTTTTCAGGAGGTGTTTAAAAGATGCCAAATTTTCTGCCTCCCGCCCGAACCACATGAAGGAGCTTTCTCCATGGGGTGGGTGCCGCTACTGAGAAGGCCCGCCATCGAGGTATTGCACGGTGATATTCTGATAATTTTGGAATGACCAGTCCAGCAAGGCCTCCTCTGATTATCTTAATGGTCAGTTGGGCATATATAAGGGAAGGCGGTCTGCTGGTCCTAAGTTGTTTAGGGCTTTGTGTGACAATACCATAACGTTGAACATGGCTCGGTAGTTAATAGGCAGCCAGTGCAGTTCTTTTAGCCCAGGTGTTCTGTGAACATAGCTGGGTGTCCCAGTGAGCACCCGAGCTCAGTGTTCTCGAACCTTGGGTCCCCAGATGTTTTTGCTGGCTGGGGCATGCTGGGAGTTGTAGGCCAAAAACATCTGGGGACCCAAGGTTGGAGAACACTGCCCTAGCTGCTGCATTCTGCACTAGCTGCAGCTTCCGAACCAGGCCCAAGGGCAGCCCCACATAGAGCACATTGCAGTAGGCTAACCTTGAGGTTACCAGTGCATGGATCATGGTGGCTAGATTATCCCTATCCAGGAATGGGTGTAGTTGCCATACCAACCAAAGCTGGTAATGGACACTCTGGTTCAGAACGTGCACAGCCTCTCCCGATTCAGACCTCACAGAGAAATAGAGCTAGCTGTTATCACTGTACTGGTACTGGTGACACTGGCCTGAATCTCCTGATGGCCTCTCCCAGCGGCTTCATATATATATATATATATATATATTAACATTGGTGACAAGATGGTACCCTGTGGCACCCCACAGTTTAACTGTCATGGGGCCAAGGTGCCGTCACCCAATGCTATTCTCTGGAACTGCCCCCACATGTACAAGTCGAACCACTGTAAAACTGCATCCAGCTCCCAACTCACAGAGGTGGTCTAGGAGGATACCGTGGTCAACGGTATCAAAAACCACTAAGAGATCCAGGAGAAGTAATAAGGTCGCACTCCTCCCCCTGTCCCTCTCCTGAAGAAGGTCATCCATCAAGGCAACCAAGGCCGATTCTGTCCCAAAATTGGGCCTGAATCCAGACTGGAATGGATCCAGATAATCAGTTTCATTCAAGACAGGAGTGCCTGCAGCTGAGATGCCACCACTCTCTCGAGCACCTTACTCAGGAAGGGGGTATTTGTGACTGATGATAGTTGGCATAGATCTCTGGATCCAGGGAGAGTTTTTTCCGTAGAGGGTGCACCATTGCCTCTAGGCAGTAGGGACCACTCCATAATGCAGTGTTGTGTTCACCACTCCACTGATCCATCCGGTCAGTCCCCCACAGCTAGCTCGAATAAGCCATGAAGGGCAAGGGTCGAGAGAGCATGTGGTGGGTCGTACAGATGCCAGCATCTTGTCCACATCCTCAGGCTCCAAAAACTGAAACTGATCCCACAAAACAGGATAAGATGATGCACTGGACACCTCAGCAGGTACTGCACTAATAGTGGTGTTCAAGTCAGTATGCAGGTGAGCGATTTTATCCTCGAAAGTGTTTCACAAATTCATCACAGCGCTCCTCCGAGGCTTCACTGGGTTAGATGAAAGCAACCCCGAACCACTGAGAAAAGCTCAGCTGGAAGGTTACTTGAGGATGCAACGGAGGCGGCAAAGTAAGCCTTTGCCACCTTCTCCGCCATACAGCAGGCACAATGATATGCTCTTACGCGTGTTCAATCACCTCCGTGAAGAGACTTACGCTCCAGCCATCTTCTGACCTATTTCATTATCTGGAGTTCCCTGGTAAACCAGGAAACCTTCTGGGCTCCACAGTGCTGAAGAGGGCACTCAGGAGCGACTGTGTCAATGGCCTGTCGCACCTTGCCATTCCATAGTGTGACAAGAGCCTCAACAGATCGACAGGTTGCCTGCCCAGATTCCCTTCTCCCCGAGTCTGCCTTGTGATACAGACACCTCCTTCACCACAATCCTTTCCTATACTGGGCTGTGCTACTGTCTTTCACTTCCACTGGTTTTGCCCATTCCACTATCCCATGGCTGATTTGGAGCATAGGAAGCTGCTGTATGCTAAGTCAGACCAGTGGCCCATCTAGACCAGTACTGTTGACATTGACAGATAGCAGCTTTCCAGGGTTTCAGGAGGGGACATTTCCAGCCCTACCTGGGGAAGCCAGGGATTGAACCTCCTGGGACCTTTTGCATTCAAAGCATGTGCTCTACCACTGAGCTGCAGCCCACTCCCTGGTGTTATCACCACCATCAATCAAGACAGGAGGAGCCAATTTCGGAGCATGTACTTCAAGGATGGAACCCAGGACAAATGTTTCATCCGTTCAATGGACTGGATGTCCAGGTGTAGATTTTTGTGATGCAACTATTCTTTTTTTTGCTTCCTTTGTCATGTAGGGTTGCAAACAGGCTGGGCATGCAACTGTCTGTCACTGAGAGGAACAGAAGAAAAATGCATATTTCACAGTAGCATTTGTAGTAGGATGAAGAGAGGTAATGGAGGAGAATGAGAAGCAATGGAATTTCCCCATACTTATTGTACTGTGCTAGTGGACTGTGTGAACCACACTGTCAGCAGCACCATCCTATATGTGTGTACTCATAAGAAAGTCCCACTGAGTTCAAAGGAACTTACTCTCAGGTAAGTGGATATAGGATCACAGCCTTAAGGCACAATCCTATGCAAGTTTAGGCAGAAAAAAGGCCTACAACTCCCAGCCAGCCTTTTTCTGTCTAACTTGCATAGGATTGCGCCCTTAAAGTACTGTTTTTCACTGAGTGATGTTGCATTGTGAGGCAAACTATGTTGTTGTATGTTTTTAACAAAAATACCTGTATGAACAATTTCTGGCCTATGATATTGGTCCCTTTGTCCCCCATCCCCCACACCATTACCTGAGTCTGTCATTATTAATGAAAACTTCGGTGAAATGAAATTTCTTTCCTGAGACTACTTTGCAATCATAGAAAAATGTTACTGTGAAATGTTGTGTGAAATAAATCGTAAGGGAAAGCGAGTGCCCGAGTTTGAAAGTCAGAAATACGAGCAAAGTTATTCAATAACCTTTCAATCTTCTGTAAAATTAAACAAAAAGATAGCAAGATTTGTAAATCTGATAATATACCTCAAGAGGACCTAATTTCTTTGCAATATTGTGGTTTTACTAAACCAAGGTTGGATGAGAACTAGATTAAACTGCATGATTAATGTGCATATTGGATCTGAACACAGCAAAGTCATCCAGCAGAGTGGTTAAAGCTTTATAATAAAGATCCATGAAACAAAAAAGGCACTGAGCCAATGGTGTCTGAAGTCACAGTAGATTTGTTTGAAACAATATAGCATCTCTAAAAAGGCTGCTGAATATCTTCAACTAAACAGATGAGCAGTAAGTGAGAGTTGATTTGAGATGACTAATATCAACTACCGGTAGTTCATAAAGGGATATCACATGTTCATTAGCAAAATAATGTTTTGGATATGATGTAGAAGAGGTATTGGGCTGTGCTTGGAGATTCATGACCCCTACCAACTTTTCCCCTTACAAACTGTACTGAGAAATGACAGAGCAAGGCTGAGTGCTTTTTTTTTTTAACATCACTAGCTAACAGACCAGTCCATTGCTTCTGCTCATATTTATTTGCATGTGTAGAAGTCCTCCCACAACTACTAAGCAAATTCAGATTGTTTCTTAACAACCAACTGACCTTTGTCTCAGAATGGAACTGGGTGTTATCTCAGCTTAACATGTGATCCCAGCTTCCCATTTGCAGAGATCATGGTGATGGACAAAGGGTTGGGGGCACTTTTAGGGGGGAAATTAGAGTGTAAGAGGAAGGAGTGTGTAACCACTCCTACACCTGCTAATTCTCACCTGCCAGGTCCCCCATCAATCAATCAATCAATCTCATTCTGCCCAGCACAAAATACCAAACTGATGGCCTGCCAAATGTGTAGGACTAGATACTGAAGTAGGCCCATGGACTTGGGTTAGGGAAGGGAGCAGGGAATACTTCCTGTAGTATCCAGGAACATGTATTCATACTTGTAGAACACTTACTTTATTTATTTATTTGTGTGTGACTATCTCTCTGTCTCTAGAGTGTCCAACGTGGTGCCCATGGGCACCAATGTGCCCACAGACAACCTTTATTTATTTATTTATTTACAGCATTTATACCCCGCTCTTCAGCCAGAAAAGGCTCCCAGAGTGGCTTACAAAGATTAATAATAAGACAGTCCCTGCCCTCAGGCTTTGGTGCCTACCTGGATAGCTCCCTACCTCTCCTAACCTTACGTTTTCATTGAAGTTCATTTGTTTTTTAAACCGGGAGGCTGACATACAGCAAAGGGAAGGGCTGCCCTCCAGCACCACCTTTATTTGGGTTCAAAAGAGTGCTTTTTTGTATTGGAGCTCAGACCCTTGTACTCTGCCTTGTACTTAGGTTCTTGGGCAAGTTACTTTTCTTTTTTATTCTCACCAGTTTGTCCTCTGGGTAATGAGTATTTTGTGACTAGCCATGCCCACCATAGCAGCCATTTTATGAATGGACAAGCTCCCATGACAGCCACTTTGTGAGAGCACCCACAATATTCTATCAAAATTTCAAATGTGCCCACCTCCTCCAAAAGGTTGGGGACCTCTGATCTATCTATTACAGAAAGGTGTTTGTGGGGAGTTGCTTGACTTCTCAGGAGAATGAATCACTAGCAATTACTGTCTTCTGTTCAGTTTCACTGTTATACTTCATCCATGCCAGCAATCACCAAGCAGCCAACCACAATAATCAGATTTGACAAGAGATACTTGATGTTGGTGTGCTGAAAGAGGCAGCCTGCTGAAATGTTGGCCATAATGTGTGGGGTACGTATATAGGATCCTTTTCAATAGTAGAGAGAAAAAGCGCCAGTAACAAGTTGTAAATGACTTTACAGTGCTAAGCATACTGATCCATAGAGGGCAAAAAGAGATAAGAGAAAGGGGATACAGAGGTTAAGCAAAAATAGTAAACAGGCATTGGATATTTGCAACTACTTAGCTTATGCACAGGTCTTCAGAACATTTGTTTTATTACAATCTGAGACATAATATAGCTAAAAAACCCACCCCTGCAAACCTCTGGTAATATTTTGTGTAAAATATTTCACAGAAAATGTGTTACTTTGACAATTTACAAGTGTATTTTCAGAGTGGAAAAAATGAGAAATCTCATTTATCCAGCTTATTTGCTCCCATGAACTCAGTTTCAGCATAGTGTCCGCATTAAAAAATGGTTCTTGGAGTACTAATCTTGTAGCTTTGCAAATTAATCGTTGCATTACCAAAATATTTTGTTTGCTAGCATTTTTCACATAGCTAGACAGGCTGGATTAATTTTATCGCCTGCCCACTTCATCTTCTTTCTCTCCCTCCAGCCTGCCTTGGTAACTTAAAATGATCCATAATTTTCTTGCATTTCATGCTTCCTGCTGTGCAGTTTGGCCCTATAATAGTTGTCATTAGGAGCTCGTAACTACACAGCAATGAGCAAGGCACACTTAGAAATATGATATGGATTAAAATGCAACCCGAAGCACACTCAACATAGGCTGCAATTTAGTTTTATAGCAGCCTGGCGATGCAGAAAAGAAATGCTAGGGCTGCTGAAAATATCCTCACTGAAACATTTTCCCAATGCAAAAGAATGTTTGTCTCCATGGGTCAATTTTGTTTTATGCAAAACAACAACAACCCTGTTTGGAATGAAAAGATTATATTTAGTGTGTGTGTGTGTGGGGGGGTGTAGCTCATTTATTCAGCTACACTGCTTTTACTATCCTTGTTCCTATGCCCTTAACAACAGCCTGACATGTGCAGGTATTAAATCTGTATATACCAGTTGCTGTCAAAGGTGCAAGGTCAGTCAATATCAGTGTGGCGTAGTGGTGAGAGTGTTGGACTGGGACTCGGGAGATGTGGGTTCTAGTCCCCACTCAGCTGTGAAGCTCACTGGGTGACTTTGGGCCAGTCGCTGACTCTCAGCCTAATCTACTTTACAGGGTTGTTGTGAGGATCAAATGGAGAGGAGGATTGTCAGGCTTCCCCACACTGTGATTCAACCCCGAAGCTTTACTATGGTCAAATCGTGACGCTGCCACCACCTGTCAGGCCTCCCTCCGCCTCCACCTTTTCCAGCCCACCACCTCTGTAAGCGCTTCAAAAGTCAACACTCTTAATCTCCTCCGCTGCCACCAACCCCTTCAGGGTAACTAACTCAGACCACTTCTTTTAAGTTTTAAAAGGAAACAAGTTTATTTACAATTAAGGGTAGGGAAATAGATCATGTTAATAGATTCTAAATGTTGACAACCCCCTCTCCCCCCTCCCTCTCTTCAGACTCCCCACAGACTTCTCAGCTCTCTCACAAATACCCACTCTCTCCTTCTCTCTCCTCCCCCCAGACTCCTTCTTCAGACTCCCTCTCCCCCACTCTCTCCAGATTTCTCCCCCTGAACAGCACCACCCACTGTTTATACAACACAGGCTTCACCCCCCCTTCTCACTCTCTCATCCAATCAGCAGACATGTCAACATTCCACACTCCTCTCACACTCCCCCCTCCCTTCACATACTGCTATAACGCTTTGCCCATGGGCAGGGGCATGACAAGCATCATGTATGCTACCTCCGGCTCCCTGAAGGAAAGGAGGGAATGAATGAATGAAGTTGTCAAACCGTAGTCAGAAGTGTGTCAGGACACCGGGCTAGTTTCAGGGGCAGGCATATCAAGCTCAGGTGCCGATCTCCTGTCGTGGGGCAGAATCCAACAGGGTGCTTATGCCCCCACTGATTCTCTTCCATCCCACCAGTTGTGTTGCACAAGTGGCCCTCACTGCTTGCGCAGTGGTGATTTAGTGCTTCCGGGACAAAGCAAAACGAGCAGAAATGCTCATTTCTGGAAGGAGGCAGGTCAGTAAAGCTTGCATAAGGAAGCTCTTCCGACCCGTCTCCAACCAGAAACGAGAGTTTCCGCTCATTTCGGGGCTTTCCCCAGGAAGCGCTCAATCCCCCTTGTGTAAGCAGTGTATCTCGCTTGCGCAACATAGTGGTGACTTGTGGAAGGGAATCAGAGGGGTGGCAGAAGCATAAGTGCCCCGTTGGATTCTGCCCAATATGCTCCTGTCATGAGCTAGCCACTCGAAAACCATTTATTTATTTATTTACAGCATTTATACCCTGCTCCTCAGCCAGAAAAGGCTCCCAGAGTGGCTTACAAAGATGAATAATAACTAATAAGACAGTCCCTGCCCTCAGGCTTATAATCATTTTTGTGACCAGGCAGATGAAAAATATAACAAATCATATAACAAATAAATGAATTCAAAATCTGAAATAAGTAGTACAAACTGTTCATATCATATGAATAAATACAGGCATTATGACAAGCATAAATCAGGCATGGAAATTCTGCACCCAAGTCATGAAATGGGGTACAAATGCCATAAAAAGAAGGTCTTCAGAAATCACACAAAGGGAGGGGCACCAAAGGCTCCTCACACAAATAACCATTTGGTCTTGGGCTGAGGTCTCCAGCATGGTGCCCATGGGCACTAATCTGCTCTCACACACATCGTTCTTGGTGCCTGCCAGGCTGCCTGTCCCTCCTGATTTTTAATTTATTTCTGAAGGGTTTTTTAATTATTATTTTTAACCAAGAAGCTGCTTTGCTGTAAAGCAAAGTGCTGCCCTCCAGCATCATCTTTATTTGGGTTCAAAAGAGTGGTTTTGTGTATTGGAGCTCAGACCCCACCTCTGCCGTGTACTTAGGTTCTTGAGAAAGTGACTTTTCTCTTGGACTCACCAGTTTGCCTTCTGGGAAATGAATGTTTTGTGACTGGCCATGCCCACCATGGCAACAACATTATGAATGGGTAAGCCCCCATGGCAGCCATTTTGTGTGAGCACCCACAACACTCTTATCAAAATCCCAAATGTGCCCCACTGACACAAAAAGGCAGGGGGCTCCAGGACTAGAGTCAGTCCCACCAGTACAGAGGTGGCATGTTGTGGGTAACGGGCTTGACGGGGAAACAGAAGTCCTGCCTGTATCTATAGGTTCAGCATCAAGGCCTGGGCATCCATGGACACATGATCCTTATTCCTCTTCAGTGCCCCAGCAGAGTGAAAAGATGATTCTTCTCACAACATTTTCTTAGCCCTGTCCTTCTATCTTCCACCATGCTGGCTGGCAAAGAAGAAGCCAAGCCAAGGATTCAAGGACCTTATACAAACATGGCTTGCTTCAGCATGGAAACTGCTGCAGTGTAATTGGTTCCAAGCCATTGCTGACAGCTTTTGAGGGATGTCCATCAGATGGGCAGGGCCAGTAGTTCCTTCCCACACGAGTGTTGCCAAATGTCATCATGAGCAGCGTGGAACAGGGTCGTCACAGCAGTATCCATCCTGCTGCAGCTAACGTGCGTGTAATACTGTAATGCACTTTGGAAGGCTATTACAGCAACCGCATGACCTTTTAAGACTCTAATGAAACCGAGAACAACCACACACTTGAGTTTAACATTTCACACATTAATACATTTATTTAAGCTAGGGGAGTCATGTGTATCCCTCCAATGTCTTGGAGAAACCCAAAGATGCTTTATTCAAAAGCTGACCCAAAGATTCAAAGTGCCTTGTTTTTCAAAGGTGTGGGGGGCGGGGCGGGGAAGGTGAATCCGAGAGTAACAGTGCAATCCAGTGCATGTCTAATCAGATGTAAGCCCCATTTTGGTCAATGGGACTTATTCTCAAAGAAACCTGCTGAAGGATCAGCAGGTTTCCACTACACTCTAACCACTACCACTACCACTCTAACCACTACCAGCGTGGCGTAGTGGTTAGAGTGTTGGACTGGGACTCGGGAGATCCGGGTTCTAGTCCCCACTTGGCCACAAAGCTCCCTGGGTGACTTTGGGCCAGTCACGGTCTCTCAGCCTAACCTACCTCACAGGGTTGTTGTGAGGATAAAATGGAGAGGAGGAGGATTATGTAAGCCGCCTTGGGTTCCTTGCAGGAAAAAAGGCGGGGTATAAATATAATAAATAAAAATAAATAAATAAAATGAATACTAAGTGAAACGAAGCAGGCCAGGCCGGGGCGGCAGGGAGCCATCCCATTTCACAAAACCGTTTCTCCTCAAACTACTGGGTCAGTTTCATGAATTCTGTACTGAATCGCTGTTTCTTACCAGCTGTGATTTAAGCATCGCAACACAGCACTTTTAGCAATCAAGCAACTAAAAGAAAAAGAATACATGAAGAGCAAATGATACCTGTCCTTTGAAAGTCCCATATGGCTCCTGAGATAATTGCTATACATTAGTACAGCGGTGCAGAAACTCAGGCCCAGGGGCCAAATTCAGTCCTCCTGGGGTCCCAATCCGCCCCCCTGGGGTTCTCCAGACCATGCCCCCTCCTGGCCCCACCCCCTTCCCCCCAATTATTGATCGATGATGGGTTCCCGGCTTTTGTGCAGTCCTCCCCGCTCCCCAATTCTTAAAGGTTGAAATGCCTCTCCTAAGGCTTAGTTGCTAGAAGTAAGAGCTTTAAGATAAAATATGCTGGCATTTTGACCCCTTTTGCCTTCAGGACCGCTCACCTCTGGAATTTGATCCCTGAAAGGTTCTCTGAAATGGGATTTGGCCCTCCCGCTGAAAGAGGTTGTGCACCCCTGCAATAACCCAATCAATTAAAATGAGGTCACCTAGTTCCCCTACTCCCAAGAAAATTCATACAGGAGAAGACCCCCAGCCCTCATGAGAAGGTACTTTGTGCTCAACCAGTTTAAACCACATAGTAGTAAACCAACTCTTGCTTCATTATCTTACTTGGCTTGGCCTGCAGCTCCACACAGACAGACACAGAACCTTCTGTCGCTTTGCCCCTTTGACTGGCCTTTGGCTTAGGCCTTTCATTGCTTCCTGAAAATTGAGGCACTTGCTTCAGCATTAGGATTCAACTAGGGCTGAATCCTCATGTGGAGCTGTCTGTCATCTATCCACATATGAAGATGGTGGAATATAGTCTGCTAGTACAGTTGACAACACTAATATCTATCTATAGATATAGATATGTTACCTGGGTAGGAGCAGATCACGAGGCACCACCACACAGGGAAGTGAGTGTGAGAGCAATCCTCACAGTTGCAATTGTCACACCCCTCCCTGCATAGGGCACTCAAGCCTGCCTTCCTTTTTGGAGCTATGGGTGCACTTACGTAAGGTTGGGGGTTTTCTCTCTCTAACCCTTACCCTTACACCTCTCACACTGACCTTGGGATCTCTATTATCTCTACTTTATATTTCTTTGACCAAATATAAAGCACAGCTTCCCACACAGGTGGCTTCAATAAACAAAGTAAGGTTTATTTAAAATATAAGTTTTTTGAAGTAAATTTCATACAAAAATTTCAGTCAATATTAATTAATTAATTGACTATCCTATTTTATTTCCAATCCACCCTCACCAACTGTTCCCAAAATATTATTCCCTACACTCACTAGCTAATCTCTCTACTCTCAACTCCGCTCTCCTCCACTCAACTCTCCCTATATAGCACCACCCACAGTTTATATAGCACAGGCTTTACCCGCCCCCCTTTCACTCTCTCAGCCAGTCATCTCACATATGCAAATACAGTAATACCTTGGATTGCAAGTAACTTGGTTTGAGAGCATTTTGCAAGACAAGCAAATTTTTAAATATTTATTTAATTTTTTTTTACTTGATATACAAGCGACATCTTGCAATACAAGTACTGTAGTACGGCTTAAATTAAAAATCTCTGTACAAATTTTTTTTTGGGGATTTCGTTTTGATATAAGAATGTTTTGGATTACAAGCACGTTTCTGGAACGAATTATGCTCTCAATCCAAGGCATGACTGTACACCATTCTTCCTGCCCATCATTTCTCACTCACCTTAGACTTACCTAGCATAAAAAGCAGAGATGCAACAGGAATACATACTTATAACCATAGACTCAAAACAAGAACACATTATTATATTTACCTTATATCATAGAATCATAGAATCATAGAAAAGTAGAGTTGGAAGGGGCCTACAAGGCCATCGAGTCCAACCCCCTGCTCAATGCAGGAATCTAGGTCAAAGCATCTCTGACAGATGTCTGTCCAGCTGCACCTTGAATGCCTCCAGAGTGGGAGAGCCCACCACCTCCCTAGGTAGTTGGTTCCATTGTCTTATTGCTCTGACAGTCAGGAAATTTTTCCTGATGTTTAGGTGGAATCTAGGTTCCTGTAACTTGAGCCCATTATTCCGTGTCCTGCAAACTGGGATGACCGAGAAGAGATCTTTGCCCTCCTCTGTGTGACATCCCTTCAAATACTGGAAGAGTGCGATCATATCTCCCCTCAGTCTCCTCTTCTGAAGGCTAAACATGCCCAGTTCTTTCAGTCTCTCCTCATAGGGCCTTGTTTCCAGTCCCTTTATCATCCTTGTTGCCCTCCTCTGAACCCTCTCCAGTTTGTCTATGTCCTTCTTAAAGTGAGGTGCCCAGAACTGGACGCAGTACTCAAGATGAGGCCTAACCAGTGCCGAGTAAAGGGGAATTATCACTTCCCGCGATTTGGAAGCTATACTTCTATTAATACAGCCCAAAATTGCATTTGCCTTCTTTGCAGCCACATCGCATTGCTGGCTCATATTCAGTTTGTGATCTACCACAATTCCAAGATCCTTCTCACTTGTAGTATTGTTGAGCCAAGTGTCCCCCATTCTGTAACTCTGCATTTGGTTTCCTCTCCCTAGGTGCAGCACTTGGCATTTATCCCTATTAAATTTCATTCTGTTGTTTTCGGCCCAGCGCTCCAGCCTATCGAGGTCACTTTGAATTTTGTTTCTGTCTTCCAGAGTATTAGCTGTTCCACCCAACTTTGTGTCATCTGCAAATTTGATAAGCATTCCCTGTACCTCCTGATCCAAGTCATTAATAAAAATATTGAAGAGCACCGGGCCCAGGACCGAGCCCTGTGGTACCCCGCTCGTTACCTCTCCCCAGTTTGAGAAGGAACCATTGATAAGCACTCTTTGAGTCCGATTCTGTAGCCAATTGTGGATCCACCTGATAGTTGTTCCATCTAGCCCACTCTTAGCTAGCTTACTAATCAGGATATCATGAGGCACTTTGTCGAAAGCTTTGCTGAAGTCCAGATATATAATGTCCACAGCATTCCCACAGTCCACAAGGGAGGTTACCCGATCAAAAAATGAGATCAGATTAGTCTGACAGGATTTGTTCTTGACAAATCCATGCTGGCTTCTAGTAATCACTGCATTGTTTTCAAGGTGCTTGCAGACTGACTTCTTTATAATCTGCTCAAAAATCTTCCCGGGGATTGATGTCAGACTGACTGGCCTATAGTTCCCAGGTTCTTCTTTCTTGCCCTTTTTGAAGATGGGAACAACATTTGCCCTCCTCCAGTCGTCTGGCACTTCACCTGTCCTCCATGATTTCTCAAAGATAATAGACACTGGTTCTGAGAGTTCTTCTGCCAGTTCCTTTATTACTCTAGGATGCAGCTCATCAGGCCCTGGAGATTTAAACTCGTTCAGAGTAATCAGGTGCTCCTTGACCATTTGCCTATCCATCTCAAGCTGCAATCCTGCCCCTTCAGTCTGCACTTCAGGTTTGCCAGGGGGGTCATAGACCCTCTTTTGGGAGAAGACCGAGCTGAAGTAGGAATTGAACACTTCTGCCTTTTCTTTGTCTTCTGTTATCAATTTGCCATCCTCATTGCGTAGTTGAACCACCAGTTCTTTCTTCTGTCTTTTACTGTGCATGTATCTGAAGAAAGCTTTTTTGTTGCTTTTAGCATTCCTCGCTAACCTTAGCTCATTCTCAGCTTTAGCCTTCCTGACACTATTCCTGCAGTTCTGTGCTACCTGCCTGTACTCTTCACTTGTAGCCTGTCCTTCCTTCCACTTCCTATACGTGTCCTTTTTTGTTTTCAGGTCATCTTTGAGTTTATTGTGAAGCCACATTGGCTTCTTCTGTTGCCCTCTGCCTTTTTTCCTTTTGGGAATTGTTTGCAATTGTGCCTTTAAAATTTCCTTTTTTAAAAAACTCCCACCCCTCCTGGGCTCCCTTTCTCGTGAGAGTCACTTGCCATGGGATCTTACTAATCATTGTTCTGAGTTTGTTAAAATTGGCTTTCCTAAAATCCAGGGTACGTGTTTGGCTACACTCAGCTTTTGCTTCCGTTAGAATCAAGAACTCAAGTATAACATGGTCACTTTCCCCCAGAGTTCCCGAAACTGCCACTTTATCCACTAACTCATCTCTGTTGGTTAGAATCAGGTCAAGGATAGCCGATCCTCTAGTTCCTTCCTCCACTTTCTGTAGGAGGAAGTTATCAGCAGCACAGCTCAGGAATTTCTTGGAGGGGCCATGTTTGGCTGAATAAGTCTCCCAACAGATATCAGGGAAATTGAAGTCTCCCATTACTACCACATCGTGCCTCCTTGAAACAATGGCAATTTGTTTTTCAAAAGTTCCATCCTCGTCTTCTCCTTGATTGGGTGGTCGGTAGTAGACTCCAACCGCCATGTTCGTTTTATTCTTTGCCCCCTTTATTTTAACCCAGATGCTCTCAATGGGGCTGCCAAGCTCCTCTTCCTGTATCTCTGTGCAGAGATACGTATTTTTAACATACAGTGCAACTCCACCTCCCTTTCTGTTGCTTCTGTTCCTTTTGAACAAGTTATACCCTTCAATTGCTGTATTCCAGTCATGGGAGTCATCCCACCAGGTTTCAGTTATCCCTATCAAGTCGTACTTGCCCTCATGTATCAAAAATTCAAGTTCGTCTTGTTTGTTGCCCATACTCTGGGCATTAGTATAGAGACATCGAAGACTATGTGCTTTATAGTCCGACTTTTCCCTTTTTACATTTTGTGGTAGACTATCAATGGGCACCGCTGGAGCTGCTCTCTCCATTGTGGCATAGAGGCCTTCTTCCATTGGTACCCCCGAGTTTATGTCTCCCTCCCCTGTTGGACTCAGTTTAAAGCCCTCCTGATTAAGTTCCTCATGCTGTGGCCAAACACATTCTTCCCAGTCCTTGTGAGGTGCAACCCATCCTTTGCCAGCAGTCCATCTTCCAGGAAGTGTAGCCCGTGGTCCCAGAATCCAAATCCCTCACGTCGGCTCCACCTTCGTAGCCAGTCATTCACTCGGAGTATTTTTCTTTCCCTTTCTATGCCTCTTCCAAGTACTGGAAGGATGGATGAGAAAACTATCTGGGCCCCGAAGTTCTTGAGTTCCATTCCCAGCTCTTCAAAGTCTGCCGTGATTTCTTTGTAACTCCGCTTGGCAGTATCATTTGTACCCACGTGGAAGAGAAGAAAGGGGTATGTGTCGGTGGGCTGCATGAGCCTCGGCAGCTGCTCTGACACATCCTTAATCCGTGCCCCGGGGAGACAGCACACCTGGCGAGTCCATGGGCACTTCAATGTACCCCCAATAATATAACATCACAGCGGTGGCTGCCAATTACGCTGCTCTGCCACCACTCACCTTGCCTGCCTCAGCTCAGCTAAGCCTGTGGGGGCAACTATGAAGGAACCACACACAGGCTTCATAGTAGTATAGCGGGGAGTCGGCTGTGGGGCTGAGTTTAAGATTTTGGTACCCTATTGCACCTGTGTTGCTTATACCTATTGAGCACATGCAGAGAGCATTGGCTATTGGGCAGTATAGAAGTATGTATGTTGCTGCAAGTGAAAATGGTGCTGCTGACTATTACTCCAAAAATCCAACTTTACTTAAAGACAAACAAACCTGTCATTCAAATCAAATATGAGGATTTTATATACACCCACCCACACACACAATGCTTGCAGCTGGCTTAGAGGTAAAACAACAAAGCAAAATCAGCCTGGTTGGTTGGCAACACTAATACATAATGGGAAAACATGTGCCAAACTATTAAGCAGGTACTGTTGGATGTCAAGGCTGAGGTAGGCCATAGATTGATTTGGTACCGTAAAGATGTTCATGGCATCATTCTCCCGCCCGCACATGATCTAATCTCTTTTTTATTTGGTTGCCTATTAATAAGCCCGTTCTAGTGGGAGGTTTAAGAGTTCATATTAAGCAGCATATTTCAATCTTTGCAGCCTCATTCCGGGCTTCTATTTCTGGAACATTGTGTTCAGAATTCTGAGGTATGAGTTAATTAATATGTCAGTGCTCTCTCACACTTAGACTTATTCCCATTCCTTGATATTTTGCGTTGTTATCTCCAGTTTGGGTGGTGGAGAAGAAATTTCCATATTTTGAGAGCATGAAAACTACTCAGTGCCCTGCCTCAAGCCAGTGTGCAGCAAATACCTTTAAAGTTAGGGGTGCAGAACTTCAGGCCTGGGAGCAAAGTCCAGCCCCCCTGGATTCCAGTCTGGCCCTCTGGGGTTCCTGAGATGGCCAGCCCCCCTTCTCCTAGCTGCACCCCCTTTCCAACCACCAGCAATTGTTTGGTAGTTTTCTGGTGTGCAGTTGTTCCCCCCACCATTCTGAAAGGTTGAAATGCCTCTCCTAAGGCTTAATTACTGGCAGTAAGAGTTTAAAGCTACAGTATGATGGTATTTCTGTCCATGCCCCTTTTGCCTTAAGCCCCACCCACCACTGGAATGAGGCCCCCAAGAGCTTCTCTGAAATGGAATTTGGCCCTCAGGCTGAAAGAGGTTCTGCACCCCAGCTTTAAAGTACACACACACACACACACACACACACACTACTCTCACTGTTTCTATGTGAATGTTATGACAACTTCTATCTAATATTTGCAATACTTGCATTATCCCTTCCCAAATTGTTGCCGAAAGACTTGGGCTGCAATCCAATACCCACATGTGAAATTAAGCCCCACTGAGCACAATGGGACTTAACACAACAGAGGACTGTCCTCTTTTACAGAGGACGGTCCTCCATTGGAAGGGCTGCCAGAGGACCATCCTGTATTTGGAGGCATCCTCTGTTTCAAGGGCTGTCCTGTGCAAGTATGGTTTAAAAATAAAGAACCATACTGTTACCCAACAGATGTTAGCACATGGAGAGCAGATTGAACAGGCAGGCACACAGGTCACCTGTTCACAATCTCCTCTGCACTACGGAGACGTGTACTGTATTTCCATTTAAATAATAATTATTATTGCTAAATTTCCATCTATACATATACGTCAAGTTATGCAAATTGTATGCAAATTGTTGTCCGCTTTTTTGGCGATTCATAAGTGGCTACCCTATTTACACCTGAGTGAAGACGTGTAGGATTAGGCTGTTGAAGGCCAAGCAGACGTGATGCAGGAGATCCGTGATTAGATCTCACAACGTTTCCCTTTAAACTTTCAAACAGCTTGAGGAGGCTCCAGGTTTGACTGGAGCTGTGGCACTTTGGAAGGTGAACTCTTTTCCTCTGCGCTGTCACCCGAATCCAAATCTTTCCATCCTTCCCATATGAAGTTGCTTGGATTTAAAAAAATAAAAACAAAAAGCCTGGCACAATATAGATATAGGTACCTATATTTCCTTTCCACCCATCCTTGGAGACTAATAGTAGGTGGGGGGGGGGAGGGGAGATTTACAGTGCAATCCTGTACATGCCTGTTCAGAAGTAGATCTTATTGAGTTCAATGGAAATTCCTTCCAAGTACATATGTTCAGGAAGAGAGCATAGGAGAAAAGGGTTAAATGCCTTCCCTTCCAGCACATTAGGCCTATTCAGATGTTATAAAAGTCTACTCATGGAAGGGAGCGGGGAGTACTGCCCACCCCCTCCGTCCTGATCTCCCCATCTTGATGGGGGACCGTCTGAAGAGAAAGTAACCACATTCAGCTGAATGTGATTACACCGCTCCATGTGATCTGGAAGCATGCACAATCAAACATTTATTTTGCTTCCTTGCATCTGTCTATGCATGAGAACAAACCCCATGGTTTGGCACCTCCTGTTATGTGACTGTATAGCTAGCTGGGGTATTCCTCCCTTTCCCCACTTGCAGCAGAAGTTCCTCTCGCAAGGGATTTACCACAGTAAAGTGCCATGTCGTTTAATATGGAGTGTGCATCACTGCAACTCCCCACCCCACCCCCACATTGGACTGGTATTAGATAGCAGCCAGATCAGGCCTTGGATTAGAAAAATCACCCAAATGTCAATGTGCCAATAGATAGTAAGCAAATTGAGCAAATGAGTTTCCTAGTGCCTATCTTACCCTCTTGAAACTCAAGGAGCAAGTCTGAAAAAGAAAATGCTGGTGCAAGATGCATAGATTAGCCATAGAAGAGTACTAAGAGTACTGAGAGCCAGTGTGGCATAGTGATGAGAGTGTTGGACTGGGACTCGGGAGATCCGGGTTCTAAGTCCCCGCTTGGCCATGATGCTCACTGGGTGACTTTGGGCCAGTCACTGGCTCTCAGCCTAACCTACCCCACAGGGTTGTTGTGAGGATAAAATGGAGAGGAAGATGAGGATTATGTAAGCCACCTTGGGTTCCTTGCAGGAAAAAAAGGCAAGATATAAATATAATAAATATAATAAATAAATATAATAAATAAATAATAATAATAAAATTAATAGTAGAAAGGGATCATGATGGAGAAAAGGGAAGGAAGGCCATACATGAACGTTTCGATTCAGGCATGAATAAGAATCAGGATAGAGAGATTGAAAGAACTTCACTGGCTTAGGGTCTTGTTTCCAAACACAATTCAAAGTCCTGAGGCTTATCCTATATGGCTTAGGGCTGAGGCACCTGAAGGAATGCCTCCTCCCATATCCACCTGCCCATGCACTGAAGTCATCTTTGGAGGTTCTTCTCCTAGTGCTCTCAGAGATAAGGTGGGTGGTGACAATAGAGAGTGACTTCTCAGTAGTGGCACCCTCTTTGTGGAATTCCCTTCTAACAGGCCCTCCTGGTACCAACATCATATTTTTGGCACAGGTGAATGTTGGAATTCAGATGCCTGCTTAAAGTCCTGTGAGCTTTACCTGTGTGCCTGCTTCTGCTACTTTGCTATTAGCTTCCAGCACACAAAGAGTAAATTCCACCCACAGTGCTCTCTTGCAGCAATCAGAAGTGACGCCTTGCTAATCTAATTGTTTTATTATATTTCATAAAACAATTAAAACAATTACAAACTACAAATATATACAGAGACAGTTCTGAGAGCATAACATAGACATCTGAAAATTAGAAGAAGGGAGAGATGAAGAATCAGAAAACACAGCAAACATACACACCCAGCTGTGCCAGAGAGCCAATGGGAATCAGGACAGGCATATGACAGTATAGCAACTGTCATATTATGTGACACCCACTTTCTCCTACTAGATGTCCAAGGACATCTAGTAGACATATCTAGATGTCCAAGGACATCTAGATATGGAAACAAGGAACACCTGTTCCAAAGACCTTCAGCATTGCAATGCTGAAGTGTCAGCTGATTATGTTTTACTGAAAGAAAAACTTTTAAGCAAGCACAAGCTTGATAATCCAAGAGTAAACAGGCACTTTTATTCTCCCAGATTTCAAAATGTATTTTAAAGTATTTTCCCCCTCTCTTTTCAACATGTATTTATGTTTTACTAGCTGTTGCCCGCGGCTGCGCTTGCGTGGATTTTAGGATTTGGTATAATTGTTTTTAAAAGAAACATGTATGGAAAAGATGCAGTGTCTCTGACTGAGAGTGTAACAGTTTAGGCTGGTTGCTGGCAGCAGCAATCTTTTGTGACAGAAATATCTGTTCTTAAAGAAAAATCAGGTTAATCCTGAGAGTCTACAGGTGATGAAGAGTGAGCATGCCAAGTTTGGGGTAGATCTGTCTAAACAGTGATGGAGCCTATGCGACGATGCCCCCCACACAACAGTCAGTCAGTCATGTAAAAAGTTTCCCTCCCTTTTCACCCAGTCATGTAAAAAGTTTCTTGCATACCCAGCCCTATTGGCCCTTGCAGGAATTCATACGAACATTCTATGGGCTATTTGCATAACTGCTGCTATTGGCTCCTGCAGCAAGTTGGCTCCTGCAGCAATTATGAGGTGAGGCCTATTTGCAGAACTGCAGATATGAGAGTGGGGCTGATTTTGCCCCCCTTTTTCAGCCCCTTAGGGATGGAATTTCCCAAAATCCTTCCTTAGTGGAGGTCTACGTCATAAAAGCAATGTCCCTTCAAAATTTCATGTTCCTAGATTAAACGGTTTGACCTGGGCGTTGATGAGTCAGTCAGTCAGGACACTTTCTTTTATATATATAGATTTGTGTATTTTATTTTATTTTTCTAATCTGCCCTGAAGGGCAGGCGTTTCCCCCCCCCTTCATAAATGAATACTCAGAATGTTTATTTCTAATGATGCAAACAAACAAAAAACTTGAATCAGCCCAGTTCGTAAACCCTAGCTGGGCATCAAGCTCCCTGTGTCAAGGCACACATTTGTGTATTGTACCCACAGTGGTAGTAATTCTGGTTTCGGCTCCAGATTTTGTGTGGTCTGTGGGCAAAACGCCCTCAGTGAGCTCTCCTCCTTGCCTCGTGTCACCACTGCCCACTTGCTTGCCCTCCTCCGTTTTGCCCAACCCACACCACTGCCCAGAAGGAAAGGTGAGGCAAGGGGAGGCTGCTTCTCCTCCTCTTTCATTTTTTTCACTGCTTGCACACTTGGAGATAACAGATGACTGTCAGCAATAGTGAGGAGGAGCAGCAGCAGGAGGAGGAACAGGGCAGTCTGGGAGTCAGCAGTGTATCCTTGCTTGGGTGTGGGTCTCAACAGGTGCCCGACAATGCCGACCCCGGACGCTGGCCCTGCATTCCTCCCAAAGTACTCAGATAATTAAGATGCGATATGTACGCATGCACTCTCTCAGGCTACCACAAGGGGTGGTAGAGTTCACGCCACTCAGTTGTTAAAGTGCTGGAAGGCGGTCGGTGGCGGGAATATGTTGTCATGGCAAGAGACAAGAGATATCACACTAGGCCACACTTATTTATTTAATTTATATCCCACCTTTTTGCCAAAGAATGGCGCTCAAGGTGGCTAATAATAAAAGCCAAATTAAAACAAAACCTTAATCAAAATGCAGCATAAAAACAAATAAATTAAAAAAAAAAACGATAAAGAAATAGGCAGCACCAGCCAATTAATTTTTTTTTTAAAAAAACACAACCTTCAGCAGCAAACCAGCTTACATGTCAAAGGCCTGCCTGAATAAAAATATCTTTATGTAATGGTGGAAGGACAACAGAGAGGGAGCCAACCTAGCTCCCTCAGCGGGGAGTTCAAGAGCCTTCTCGTGTCCTATTGGCTTTCTGTGAGCAGGTCTAGGAACTAGACTTTACAAAGGCCTTCTGGGGGAAAAAAAGTATTTTCCAAACTGCTCCAAGGAACGCAAGGGGTCTGTCATGAGAAGAACCAAGATGGTGGACATGTTGGCCTGGTTCTCATGACCATGGTGAGGGAAATAAGCCACGATGGCTGATTTCCTCCACTGCACATGCGGGAGGGGGGATTTGCATTGGCAACCAGTGAGGGTGGCTTGTTGCTATGGTTAACAAGCCACCCCAGAACCCTAAAACAGCCAATGGGTTCTGTGTGGCTTGTTAACCACGGTAACAAGCCAGCTTTGCTGGCTTCTCATGACACAGCAAGCCACACCGGCGAGGATAATTATGCAAATCCCCCGGCATGTGACTGGCATGCGCGGTGGGGGAATAGGCTGCTGTGGTATGTTTCCCCTTCTGTGATCATGCGAACTGGGTTGTCATCTGCCTTTGCATTGAATGTGCAGCTGTAGAGAAATGTTGGGAGCACATTTGGTGGGCCCAGGAGGCCTCACTTCCAGTGTTTCATGTGAACTGGGAGTGTGCCCTAGAATGTGTTTCAGAAGGCTCTGCCGCATGCAGGGATTCCATGGCTGATGAATCTCTGTGGAAAGGGTTTCCTTGGGATAGGAAATTAGAACTCTGCTAGACACGTGAAAGGGGGACACGTTTTTTTTTTTTTTAAAATGATTTATTCAGGTCAGATCAAATCCTCAGCTTGTCAGTTATTTTAATTCCCTTTTGCATAATTGTTGTCAACATGAAGTTTCTTTCTTTCTTATGTTTTTGCTGCTTGCTTTTAAAAAGCAGCACGGGGGTGAGAAAATTAAAAACTACCAAACGGTCACTTCGCAATTAACTCAAGATCTGAGCATCTAGCGACAGTGTATATCTAGTGCATAAGTACATGTGAAAAAAGCCTGCCAAATTTGGCACAAAGCATTTTGTTCAGCATTGCACACCGCACTTATTTTATGCCTCATTTCGATTGATATTTATTTATTTATTGTTACATTTGTATCCCCACCTTTTTTCCTCCAAGGAACCCAAGGCGGCTTACATAATCCTCCTCCTGCTCTCCATGTTATCCTCACAACAACCCACTGAAGTAGGTTAGGCTGAGAGTCAGTGACTGGCCCAAAGTCACCCAGTGAGCTTCATGGCCGAATGGGGACTTGAACCCGGGTCTCCTGAGTCCCAGTCCAACACTCAGTCTTTCTGAGGCTGTGATGAATATGAAGCACACATATTTGTGCTAACCATAGGTTTATATCCAATGTTAGTCCTACTTAGAGTAGACCCATTGAAATGAATGTGACTTAAGTTAGGCTAACATTGGATATAACCCATAGTTTAGAATCCAAGCCATCACTTGAGCTTCCAAATGTACAAGCAGGCCATGGTTTGAAGTTGCTTTTGTGCTTTTATTTCCCATCTGCTCAGCACTCCAGTCTCTGGATGCAGCGACTTCTGCAGTTGGAGAAGTGGTTGTAAACTATGCCTTATCAATTCAGACATTCCACTAAAATACATTTCGTTCAAACCATGTTCTGTCTTCTACCAGCCCACTTCAAATCACAGTTGCTGATTCTGGTTTGCAAACCATGGTTTGTCAATTCTTAAACAGCACACCAAACCAACAGTCAGGATCTCATCCGACCCAAATCTTGGAGAGACCTCTTCAGAGGAAGAAAATTTGGAATCCACTCAAAAACCCTGCCCTCGTGGAAGACCTGGAGGAATCAGCAGCAGACCAAAAGCAGCCTGAGGCCCAAGTCACCCGTGAGCTTCATGGCTGAGTGGGGACTAGAAACCAGATCTTCCAAGTCCAACACCCTAGCCACTACACTACACTGGTTCACATTGACTTGTCTCACTCATTCCCTAGGCTACTAGAGCAAAGCAGCAGCACACACAGGGGCAAATGCAGAACTGATAGAGTCATCTGTCACGGGCACTCTTCTATCACCAGGAGGGCTACTTGAGAGACAGGGATTACTCAGCAGGTAGAAACAGACCCAGCTGTGAACAATGAACCAGCAGAGGACCAGCAAGAGGAGCAGCTGGCATAGAGGAAAACAGTTGTTCCACATCTTCAAATTGCTTTTGCCTTTGTTTCTCATGCACATCAAGATATTGGCACAGGTGGAACAACTGTTCCACATGTGCAAGTCTTTTGGTGCATGTATGGTGATGGAAGATCCACCTTCTATGTGCACTGGATGCTGTAGGCCAACCTGTGCATTGAAATATGGATGGAGAGCTGAAGGGAATGTTTGCACATGTGGCCTGCCCATGCAGCTCCAGTCACTCCTACATATTATGGATGCAGGCACTGAGTCCCACCTGCTCTTCAATGCAAACTGGGAAGTGTCTTTTCATATTGCCTACAATTTCCTCTGTACATCTATGCACAGTGCCTTACTATTATTTACCTTATCAGTAGCTTTCCCATATAAAACATTCCCAGAGCAGCTTTCAAAATGGATTGGCTGTGTGAGAACATCTCTGGATTGGAGCCAAAACTTGCAGTTTTCACATTTATTCATTCTATTTCTGTTCCGCCCAATAGCTAAAGCTCTCTGGGTGGTTTACAAAGGTTAAAAGCCATAAAAACACAATATTGTAACATAATATAAAAACCAATTACATACAGGATATAAACACATGAGAGACAAATACTATAAACAATTTTTCACAGTCAACAATAAGAAATCCCAGGATCTGTTAAAAACCCTATTATATGCTGTCAAATGCCTGAGTGTAGAGGAAGGTCAACCTGGCACTGAAAAGATGACAGTGTTGCCACCGGGAGGGCCTCCCTGGGAGATTGTACCAGACTTGGGGGGGGCACCACTGAGAAGGCCCTCTTCCTTGTTGCCACCCTCTGAACCTCCCTTGGAGGAGGCACTCAAAGGAGGACCTCAGATGATGACAGTAGTGTACGGGGTAGGTTCATATTGGGAGATACACTCTGTCAGGTGTTGTTTTGTTTTGTTTTAAATTAACGAAGTGCTTCTCCCCCTCTTTCCTCTTTTTCCTTTGGGAAAATGCTGGCACAGTGCCAGTCTGTTACCATGCAAGAAAGGGGGACCCGGCCTGAGACTGGCTGCTCTTCTCTCCTCCCTGTCCCCCAAGAATACAGGTGGAAAGTTTGATTAGTTTATAGAACGGTCTTCAGTTTCATTGCTCAGGAAGAATCTGTGTGTGCTCGAGGATGAGCATGTTGAAAGACTGAGCTAGAGGGAGATGCTACATGTGCACCTACAATGGGCCCTGCTGCAGTCCTGAACTTTTGTTCTCCACTTGCTTCCATCAGGTGCCTATTACTATTTCTCTAGCTTTCCATCAGCTTCAGAAGAGTGCCAAATCGATGTTTTCTTTATTGCATGCTTTCCAGCTAAAAAGCAAAACAAGGAGAGAAAAAAAAGGGTGTATGGCAGATGCGGGAACTCAGCTTGAACGACAAATTCCTAAGACTGCCATATTAATACCCTTCCATAGATTTCTTCTCAGTTGCAGCAGGTCAGGCTCAGTATTTGACAACAGTGGACTATTCAAATGGCAATTGTATGTACAATGAATATGAATGAGGCTGTGGGAGCATAGAGCCAAACATTGCCCCCGATCTATATGAATTCAGTCAACTGTCTATACCAGGGGTGTGAAACTCAAGCCTGCCGGTCAAATCCAGCCCAATTGAGGGTGCTAATTCAGCAATATGGGCTTCTCCAGATAGCCACACCCCTTTCCCCGATCACTGATATTTTTGGTTGTTTCCTGGGTTTGCATGGGTTTTTCCCCATTCTAAAAGGTTGAAATGCCTCTCCTAATGCTAAGTGCTTCTCTGCACAAGGCATGTGTTCCTGCACTCACGGAAGTTTGTGGGACTTTTTCACGACATTGTCATTATCCAGGGCCTCTCCCGTGTTTTCCAGCCATTTTTGCGGGGGGTTTAAGAGTCAGGAAAGTATTAAATTTCAAATGGGAACAAACTGAAATGAAAGCCTTGTGTAAAGCCACAATTCCGCTATACTGCAGCTATACCACAGCGCCGCCTTGTGGTTGGACAATGAAATATATAGGAAGGCTGAGAAAGACAAACCCCAGAAGAAGAAGAAAACACCCAGTGTAAAGGACACACTTTTCCTCTCGCAATGAAAATGGAAAAAGAAGCCTCAGTAAAGTGGTAGTTTAAACCCTTCATGTAGAGAAGCCCTTAGTGACTGGCAGTAAGAGCTTTAAGCTAAAATATGCTGGCCTGTTTGGTATTTTGGCTCTGCCCCCTTTTGTCTTCGATCCCATCCCTTCACACACACCCTCCCACTGCTGGAATGTGGTCCCTGAGAGTTTCTTCGAAATTGAATTTGGCTCTCAGGCTGAAAGAGGTCCAACACCCCTAGTCTATACTTTTCCTACATAAGTTCAGAGTGTACGTATGTAGAGAGTGTACATTATAGGGATAGTACAGAAGTGGTTTTCACACAATCAGTGCACATTTTGTGGATGTGCATGGGAGCAGCTGGATCATGCCAACAAGCCCCATCCTGTCCTATGCTGCATGCACAATCACTAGATCATCTCTATGGCTCCTACGTGTGTAGAAACTCCACATGCATAGGTCTTTGCATGGTCAGCGGGATCCTGCAAAAAGCACAGTCCCTACACACAGTTTGTACACACATAGGAACCATATTGTCAGTCTAGTGAACACACACCACTCAGGTGTGGTCTTGTTCTCCCTCACATGCATTCACTATACACACAATGATCATGTGAAAAGTGTTTGACCCTCAAGTGAACATGTCAGAACTGGGCCATGGGCAGTAGTCTGGAGTGACTAAGGAGGTGGGAATCAAGAACAAAACTATCAAAATTGGGAGGGCAAACCAGAAAACAGGACTGAAGAGAAGGGCACACCAGAGCTCAGGTAGACCTTGAACACCAGCAAAGCTCAGCTGTAACAGGAAGACCTTTATACTCCCTCCTGCCTAGAAGGATCCAATGGCCAACCTGGGTGGGTGGAGTCAGGTCTTGAAAATTCTTTCCTGGGAAACTGCCACCTGCAGTTCAGTGATTCACCACATGGGGCAGCTGACATTTCACAGAGAGGCTGTACTTCTGTGCTTCACCACATATGTAGGTCAAGGGGGCAGGATTTGCTGCTGCGATCCTGTCCCCCTCTCCTCCATGTGCATCCACTATACTCATGAACATTAGCCTCAACAGTTTTCCTCATTGTTCACAGTGAAGCCCTCCTTGCTTGTCTTCTTTCTCTCTCTAGCAAATGAAACCACTTTGACTAGAAATCCTAACCATGGAAAAGGGAGGGAAGCATTCATATGCTAGATATGCTATTATGTGGGCTCTGTACACACTGTAAGAATAAATGAAGAGTCCATAACAACAGACTATTTATGGAGCCATTTCCTTAAGAAGTTACTACAATAATTATTCTGATGTCTCAGGAGCAGGGTCATCCTTGCCATCTGTTAAACATAATTCATTTGCACTGCAGGAGATAATGAGTAATCTCTTTCTGCATTCAATTTGAAGAACCACTTTCCATCTGAAGGATCATCTTTTTATTATTATTATTCCTAATGTCCATAGATTAATTGGTGTGTGCCCCTCACCCCCGCTTTGTTTAATTGCATAGAACACTTGCCTTTAAAGCCTACACAACTATTTATTTATGGCAGAGATGTCCTGTTTCCAGACTGAATACAATGGGGGAGGAGTCATCTTGAATTCCTTCAGTGTGCGCCTTCAATCTACAACAGGTTTGCAGCTTGCGACACCCAATAGATCTTGCCATTACTGGTATGTAGTTGCCAAACTCAGTTTCCAACTGTTTGTCTAAGAGTGATAGATTTTATCATGAAATGATGAAGATGATGATACCACCCCACTCCTATGTTAGCTGCATCATATGCAAAATTGATTCATAACTGGTTGGTTGAATAGGGAGGGAAGCAAAGAGGAAAGCAGTGCATGCAAAAATGAAAACCAGTGAAAAATGAATTCTCAAAAAGTGCCAAACATTATATATATAAAACACACACAGAGAGAACATTTTCAAAGTGGATGAATATTCAAAAATTGTTCTCATGTGTTTGTATAATTGAGTTGGATCCAGACTAAGTTAGTTGAACTGAGGTCCTGTTGAAATTAGTGGGACTAGTTAGTTGTGTTTTTTGTCCAATTGATTTCAATGGGAATTAAGTTCTACTAACTTCGGGCGCAATCCTATGCATGTTTAGACAGAAAAAAGTCCTACAACTCCCAGCATTCCCCCGCCAGCCATACTTTTTTCTGTCTAAAATTGATTCTTTTCAGATTGCCCCTGCAGAAGGAAAAACACTTTCCAAAATGTGTTGGGCTTTAATAAAAATGGCCACTTTTTGAGAATTCATTTCTCTTCGGTTTCCAGGCTGAATTGAAGGCTCTTGATCCAACATGTGGCCCTGTGTGTGGATTACAGAGAAAGCCTTCTGGATTAGTCCAAAGGTCAATCCAGTGCAATGTCCAACATGGAGCAGACAGTGCCTCTGAGATGGGCCAGCCAGAAAGTTCCAGCCCTGCCTTATCTGTCACTTGATCCTGGCCTCCTCTTTTGCCTTTAACATCCGTTTGCTCTGCAGAAACCAGCATGGGGATAACTTGCTGATCAAGCTGCTTGCAAAGGTGGGGAGTGGGGTAAAACATTGGCGACCTACCCCCTCACAGGCGTCCAGGACAGGTTAAAAAATGCACATTCAATGGCAGGGCTCCTGACTGAGTGTAGAGAGCCCTCTGCATATACCGCTCTGTATTCTGATGAGCACAGATAGGTTGGGTGGAACCTGCTGCTGCAATGCCACTCTGTGCTGCAGTTAGGTCACTTTAGACTCTGGATTTAATGGTCTTACAGCTCTTTAGATGGTCATGTGCATTACTTCATCATTTACTTCAAGTTTCAGTAAGCCAGGCCTGCTGCATTTGGGGACCCTCCTGCTCATTCTGCTGAGTGGGGCCCTGGACATCTGCCCCAGAGTCCTGCCTCGGTGGCACCACTCGTCATCATACTGATGACTACTCAGCCCAAATATCTGGACCTCGCCCAGGGGCTGGATGTAGATGTTAACAAGCACGGGGGACAAGATGGAGCCCTGTGGCACCCAGCAACGGGTTAAAGGATAGTGCAGCCTTTCCCCAACCTGGTGTGCTCCAGAGGTTTTTGGACTACAACTCCCATCAGCCTCAGCCAGGGCAGTCACTGGTCAGGGATGATGGGTGTCATGGTCCTACCACTTCTGGAGGGCACCAGGTTGGGGAAGGCTGGGACAGAGCATTAGTCCTCCGGCAGCACTTTCTGAGACTTGCATCCAAGGAGTGAGAGAGAAGCCAGCTGAAAACGGTGTTAAGTCATCCAGTGGAGCAATTTCCGTGCTAATATCAGGTCAAAATTTAACTCCAACTCCATGCATTCTTTGCTACTGAAATAAATGCCTGAACAGGGCTAGTGCTAATTCCTGCCAATTAAAAGGCATTAAATGTAAGGAATTAAGGAAACTGGAAGTTGTTTCAAGAAGGTGCAGTCTCAAGGTAGCTACCCTCTTCCACCCAAGGCTCCATCCATTAATTTTTTTATATCTTTAGCAGCACTCTGTCTTTTGTCTTCTAAAACAAACAAACAAATCATACAAATGTCTGGACAAAGAATCTTCATTTGTAATATAATCTCTATTGGCTTTAGAAAAACAAACCGAATCGGGCTCCTTTTCAGGACGCCTCTTGTGCCTATATACTGCAAGGTCAAGGTCAGCCACAAGCAATGCGACACCTTTTGTGCTTGCCTGGAGAAATTCTAATGGATTAATTGGCATCAGCTGAGAATAGTCACTGTTCCAGTCCCCAGACCGCATTCTGCTGCAGTGCCTGATGACAAGGAATATAAGCCCAGGGAGATAATTTTAGGGGCCTAGTTTCTTGAGAGCTTCTGGGGAAGTGTAAAGCCTTACGATTCGTTACGAACATAAGACCCTTCCTCCTCCAGAAGCCTTTTGGAATAAGATGTGGAATGTGGTCTGTTGTCTGCCTTATAGCACAATCCTATAAAAAATGCATGTCTACACTGAATTCAATGGGGTTTACTCCCCAGGAAATGGATACAGGATTGCAGCCTTAGGACACAATCCTAGGTATCTTTAGACAGAAAAAAAAGTCCTTCAACTCCCAGCATTCCCCGGCCAGCTGAATGCTGGGAGCCGTAGGACTTTTTTTTCCTGTCTGAACATGCAACGATCGCACCCTTAGTGTGGTTCTAATTGCGGAAGCCTTATCATAATGTTGATCATGAAAGAATAATCTCACATGTACAATTTCCATTGGTTGCTTTTGTGAGTGGACACTGGGTGGTAAAGGTTGTAGATTCAGATTTCTGAGGAGGAAGAAAAAGGACAATTCCATCAGCTCCTGCTGCTTCTCGTGTCACTGGAGCACTACGATGGGGAAAGCTGCCCCTGGTGAAATTCAGTGACTCTTAAATGCACAAAATCCCCGTTGGGGTTTGTCATACCAGCACTAATTGTTGGCCTGGTTTTTCGATGTCATTAGCAAAAGGCCCATAACTGTAATGGGTAAGGCAGAAAGAGGGCTTATGTATTACATGGAAGGACACAGGGTGCTATTGGCTGTACCAATACCAATGCGGTCGGTGCCTGCAGAAAACATCAGGGGTCTATTTTGTTTTATTTTAAAACATTAATACTAAAGGACTGCAGCTTGTGACCAATGGGAGCTGTCCCCCACCCCCACATCACTATTTGCAGCTGGGGGTCATTTTCTGTCAGGATCATGGCAGCGGAGGGAAAGCTTAAATCCCCACTCCTCATGTGCTGCAGTGCCAATAATGCCTCTCCCTCTACACTTGGTTTTTGTTTATTTTTAAATGCTAACATTTTCGCAAGCAACACATCGAGTGTAACATGTATTTAGGCCCTCATGGTGGTCCTACATGCAGTTGCTTCTCTTTTCTTCTAGCAGTGAATGCTGGCCTTTCAGTTTTAGGAGAGAAAGTAAGGAGTGTTCCTTCCTACTAGGATGCTGTTGGTTAGGATTAGCTCCTGGTAGGAGGGGGGCATTGGCACGAATGTACCTTCTAGTGCCCTCCATAATGGCCCCCTCATGTTTCCAAACAACACATGCCCGCCCCCTTGCTATCTATTTCTGGGCAGATGGGTGGACACCTCTGGAAGCAGACCATGGGAAGCTGCCTTATACCAAGTCAGGCTGTTTGTGCACCTAGCCCAGAATTGTCTACTTTGACTGGCAGCAAGTCTCCACAGCCTCAGGTGAGAGGTTTTTCCAATTCCTTGCTGCCTATTCCCTTTTAGGAAAATATATATATGGAGATATCAGGGACTGATCCTTCTGTATGCAAAACACTGACCTATGGTCCATCCCCAAAGTAGGATCATGATGGTGATCTTTCTCTGATGAGCACCAGCCAACCACCACCATTGGAATTGGCCTACTGTGCCCTGCAGTGGTGTAGTGCCTCTGCAGGGTAGTGTGGGAAGCTACAATGGTGGATGCCCAGTGCTTGCTGGAGTGCCAGGAAAGGGGGCTTCAGGCAGCAGTGGGCTCTCTGCAGCTGCCTGAGGATGCGATCTGTTCTCAGGAACCGTATACCAGTAGTGGGTGGAGCTGAAGGCAAAAGGGGATGGGGCAAAAAAAAATACCAGCAGCCTTTAGGTTAAAGCTCTTACTCCCGGTAACCAAGCCTTAGGAGGGGCATTTCAACCTGGGGGGAAAAACTGCACAAAAGTCAGGAAACCGCCAAATGATCAGTGGCCAGAGACAAGGGGAAGGGGGTGGAGCCAGCTGGGGAACTCTGGAAGGCCAGAGTTGGCCCCCAGGTCTAAGGTTCTGCACCCCTGGACACCAGAACTTTGGAAACCCAAATTCAAACTTGGACATGAAGTTCCTTGGGCGACCTAAGGCTAGCCACTGTGTCTCAACCCAATCTGTCTTACCTGCCTGCTGTGAGGATATAATGGAAGTAAGGTGCCATGCATGTTCAATGCCCCGAGTTCCTTAGAGGGGATGTAGATGGGCTAAAACTGTAATAAGGTGACAAATTAATGGGAGCCATTGAAAAGCAAGCTGGCTCCTAAGCTCTCATGGAGAAACTTCAACTGCCTGCATGGCATGTGACCTGCATGTGATACTTGCGGACAGCAGAAGATCCATTAACCTGAAACCCAGGTTGATGTAGGCAGTTCAGTTAAATCTATTTCTACATGCTATGTGGAATGCCTTTAATTTAATTCGGCAATACCTGTTTGGGCATTTTGTAATCGCTTAGAAGAGATTGTCATCTTTCATTACTGCATTAACCTTTAGAACTAATAGTGTGCTGGCTTCAGTAATTAGGTTGAAGAAAGATGAAAATGAGTTTTTACCAGGCTAGAAGAGAGCATAGAAAGAAATACTCACGTATTACAAGTATTTTTTTTTTAACCAGATATACTTCTTTTGCCACCAAGCATGGCCTCTTTAAAAATTAATAATTCAAACAACCATCTTAGTAAAAGGGCCACTTCTGAGAATATCGAGATTTCCTTTTCAAAGGCCAGTGTGTGAAAAATCCTAATAAAATTTAACAGAACATTTTAAAGAGAGAGAGCGAGAGAAAGCGAGAGAGAGAGAGCATTTAGTTAATTAAACAAAATAGTCTCTTCATATAGGTTGGATTCATCATGCTGACTTGGATTCCTTCCGTTCACATATAGACACTTACATAACTTCTTCTGTAGTCTCAGCTTGGCCCCCTCACATCTATCCAGCATACTCTGCTGCCAAGATTATTTACCTCTCTTGTCATTCCGATCATGTGCTCAAATCCCAGCACTGGCTTCCTGTCTGCTCCTAGTTCCAGCCCAAGCTCCTTTTCTTGCATTCAAAGCCCTCCATGGCCTTGCCCACCATACCTCTCCACTCTCCTATCCGAATACATCCCTCCCAAGAGCTCATGGAGAACCTTCAGTCACCACTCCTCCAGCTCCGCCACCTTCCACTGCCCAAACCTCTCCTGCTCCCTCAAAAGACTCTGCCCTGCCCCCCTTGCTACCCCATATGCTTGGAACTGCCTCCCCGAAAACCTGCGTGATGCCATCAGCCACGCTTACTTCATTCAAATCCCTCCTCAAAGCCCACCGATCCTGTGAATCCTTCTGGCATAACCTTATTGTAACTCAGCCTGCAACTCAACCTAAGCACGTGCAACTGAGACAACCGCATCTTGCTTCCCTGTTTATTCCGCCCTCCCCTTCCTCAGTGATTTCCACTGTGTCGAATTTTTAGATTGTAAACTCCTCAGCATAGGGGCCTGCCCTCTTGTACTCTGTAAAGCACCATGCACACTGATGGCACAATATGAATAAATGCTAATTCTGCTACTATTACGACTGATGAAGATAATAATATGTAAGGGGGGGGAGCTGTTTATATATCTGTATCTAGCTCAGATTTTGATTTTTATGTGCCTTGACTTCATTAGATGCCTGCCAGAAAATGCTCTAGATTGAAGCTTTAGAGCAGGGGTGGGGAACCTCTTTCAGCCTGAGGGCCAAATTCAATTTCAGAGAAGCTCTCAGCGGCCACATTCCAGTGCTGGGTGTGGCTGAGGGCAAAGAGGGTGGGACCAAAAATACAAAAAAACCCCAAAAAACCTGGCAAATTTTAGCTTAAAGCTCATGTTGCCAGCAACGAAACTTTAGGAGAGGCATTTAAACCTTGTAGAATGGGAGGAAACCACACAACTGCTGGGAAACTGCCAAATAATCCATCGGGGGGAAAGGGGTGTGGCCAGGGGAACTCTAGAGGGCTGGATTTGGCCCCCAAGCTTGATGTATGCTGCACCTGCTCTGCGGGGGGGGGAGTGTATATACTCGTGTTTCTTTCTGCAACCCCTAAAAGAGTGAAAAAGTTGATGCAACCTCCACAAGAGGAAAAAGTGTGACGTTTAATGTTTAGGGACAGCTGTGAATACTGAGTATATTTCAAGATTTCTGAACTGCATGCCAAGGAATGGTTTCAAATTGGGTTTAAAGCTTCTGATTTGTGCTCCTAATAAGCCAATCTAATATTTCTTTTCTTAATTTTTGATAAATGAAATGTGTTGGGTGGGATGCTACACTTCAATTTATTTTTGTTTTAGAACTTGTTAATAATGAATCTGACTGTGCTCCACATGCAAAAGAGATGTGCAGGGCATTGAGAGCGAGAGTTCTCTTAATGAGATGGAGTGCAATTTGTTTAAAAGACAAATCTCTCCCCTTCTTCTTTCCAGACAGGATACTTAATTTAAATTGCTGAATCAAAACTAAATGTTATTTCCCCCAGCTCTGAATTCATTTCATTATATCATTTGGAAATGGTAAAGAATGCAAATCGTAGGCTTCCTGTTTATATTGTTTATGTTTTGAAAGGCACCTAAGGCCCTAAACATATGTATCTTGACATGCATTTTAATTAAGTTGGTCCAGGTCCAGAAGAATATATAGGGAGAAATGCAAGGGATTGTACTGGAAATAGATTGAATTATGACTATTGCATGAATGGGTTTGCCCACTGTTTCCTCTGCTGAAATTATGACATAAAGATTGAGATCGTGCAAAACAATCTTTGATCTGAACATGGACTAGTCTTACTTCAAGATATTTGGGTACTGAAAGGGTTCGAAGTATAAAAGGAGGTGGAGTGCAGAATTTGGAGGTGGAGTGGAGTGTGACTTTGTTGCTGCACTGAAGTTAGTCTTAAAACATTAGTTTAGTCCATGGAGTGAGAGGTAGGACATAAAAGGTGAGTATGACTCAACCTAAGTGTATCTTAGAGATGGGCAAATCTGTCAGTTTCGCTTTCTCCTGCATTAATTTTATATATATATCTATATCTATCTATCTATCTATCTATCTATCTATCTATCTATCTATATCTCAAGGTTTTTCTCTCCTGAATATGAAGAACTTTGCAAATTTTGGTAAATTCTTATAAAAAATGAACTGAAATGAAATTCTCACCCATCTGCACCAGCCAAATTCATTAGCTACAGTTATTCCCAGCATGGAGAGGACTAGGTTGTTCCTGCCTGCCATATAGCTGTTAAAGAGGAGGACCCTGTCAGAAAAAAGAGGTGGCAACCCAAATTCAGCATGACCAGGGGATTCAAATCCAGAGCTAAGCACTCAAAGCCCTGGGCCTGAATGAACACATGACATCTGTCAGTTTTGGTTTTTCCCACATTTGTGTGTGTGTTTTTTTAAAAAAATCTCAAGTTCTTTTTGCCCCAAATATGAGAACTTCGTGAATTTTGGTGATTTCTTATCAAAACCAAACTGCACTAGATACTGCCCATGGTCCGAAGAGGCCCAATTTGGTTTGGGCTTTTGTGGCCTGTGGCTCACGCAGGCTCAGCTTGTCTGAGCGTGGAAAGCTAAGCAGGGTCAGGCCTGGTCATTACTTGGATAGGAGACCCCTCCTCTAGTTTTCTGCATTGAGCAGGGGGTTGGACTTGATGGCCTTGTAGGCCCCTTCCAACTCTATGATCTATGAATCTGATACACATCCCTAATATCTGTCTATCTGAAAGCAATACCTATAGGAAAGGGTAACCCAAAAAAGAAACTTGATGCAATGTATCAATTAAAAAAGCAATGCCTCCTTGTTGCATAATGCTTAAATCCGTTCAGTTATTTAGTATTCACAGCCACCACAGTGGGTGCCATTGATCTGAGAGATTGTACTTGCCTTGATCATTTGACATGGAAGATCAATTTCACATTTTAACGAATATCCCTCGGTAGGCTGGCTGGGGTGCTGTGGGGGTGGATAAAATGTACAATCAATTAAAGCTGATTATGAGAGTTCAAAACTCTGCATTGGGATTGTTTACTGCCCATTGCTGGTTCAGTTTGAAATGAGATTAACTGACAAGTCTCTTTCTTCTCAAGGATTATGTAGGAATGCATGATGAGAATGCTAAAGGCGGATGGGCCATTTACTTCAAAAAAAGAAAAAAAATTCAATTGCAGATGTGCAGTGCAATCCTAAGAATATTTACTCAGACGTCAGTCCTTCTGAGTTCAGTGGGAGTTATAATTGCATTTAGGATTGTGATCTCAGTTATATTTTAAACAGAGTAATTATAGGTGGTGGTGATGGGGAGAGATGGGCACATAAAAGAGACCTGAAATCCATGCTAATAGCATTCCTGTGATTAGAATGCTAACCACACAGAGGGTGGGTGGGATCCATCTAAATTTAAGCAGTTTTAAACCCCTTTGATGGGAGAGAATTAAGCCGCAGTCTCATGAGAGAACAGGAGCACTACGGTTATTTTCTACAATATCCCTCCTAGGGATGTTGGAGATTTTTATTTGGACTGCGTGTTTAAGTCAATTAAGACAGCAATCCTCTGGTCCCTGGGCGAGCATCCCAGAGACCATAGGATTGTTCAGATTCCCCCTTCCGGGATCAGAGACAGCACTCTGACCTCGGAAGGGGGAGTGGCAGATCTGACCACCCCCTTCCCCTGACCCCTCGCAGCCAACAGCCATCATGGAAAGAACCATGCCAGCTGCCCTCTGAGGTTGGAAAAGCGACCTTGGAGAAGAAGGAAAGGTGGAGTTTCAGTGGGCAGGGAGGGGAAGAAACCGGAGAGGCCAAAATAGAAGTTCTCCTGAGCCTCTTCCAGCCTCCTTCCCTCTCCCCCTCTGAAGCGCCCTTGCTCGACAGCCTAAAAAGCCCATCTAGCAAAATCTGCAGGGTGGGAGGATGATTGCCTCTGCCGCTCCTCCTGCCCTGCACTGGATGATCAGATGCTTCCAAGTTTGGTGGCTTCTGATCACTGAGGGTGGAATCGATAGGATTGAGCCCCAACTTAATTTCATACTTCCTGGGCTAATGTGAGGATGGGCACAACATTATCCTTCAGACTGCACACTTCTCCAAATATTTGCAATGCAGTTCTTGGCTCACAAATTGTGTACAAAGATGCATATATTATATGGAAAGTTGCATACAAAAATGCATATATTAGGGAAAGCTGTGTACAAAAATAAAGGCAAATTTTATTGCAGTTTCTTTTTTTCTTTTTTTTATTGCAGACTGCTGTGGAAATTGGATGGGATGGACTTGACTGAATGCATGTGAAACTGCCATGGTCTGGACTGGCACTGATTCATCCATCTTTAATTCCTCCCCATAATATGCCAGTGAATAACAGCCACACGGCTGCTTTTTGTTGGTGATTTAAGTGTAAGTATGTTGTTAAATATAGCCAGGGTGTTCCCCCAATGTATCATGTCAATGGGATATAGAAGGGAAGAGAGCTATTTAAAAAACCACATAGGAACATTCTGAATAATGTGGTGCTTTCATCCAATTTACAAATGCTGAGGATTCAAATGCCCATCACGTGTAAATATATATTATATAAATATATTTTGGATTCCTCTAATATCGGTAGGAGCCAGTCTGGATGCTTCAAGTTGAGTAAAAAATATGCAATATGCTTTGGTATGATTTTGCAGTGATACCACAATGGAAGGGCAGAAGAGGATGTCAACTTGACTCAATGCTTCAGTCAATTACACGGCCCTCTCCTTTTGTCCTTCCTGTGCTTTCTCTTAGAGGGCCCGCATTCATTTAATTCATTTAAAGAACTTGAAAGGGGGCTCTTGATTTGAGTCACAGACTCCTAGAGCCTATCTAAGGCCTTAAATAAAGTTGGTTTCCCTTCTCCAAATCAGTGTGTTTATTGGGCAGGGCATAAACACTGAGGCCCGAATCACTTTGCCGGGAGAGGACACCTTTTTGGTGCCGGCAACAGTTTTGGCGTCCCTGGGTGGGCCTCCTCGTAAAATTGCCTTGCCCGTATTCCTGGAGGGGCCTTTGAGGGGGAGAACGACCAAAGTCCAGCGCGCACCGGCAACTTGACCGGAGGACCTTGGCGGATAGCCCTCAAAGACCCCAAAGGGACATGACGGTGCAACGCCAGCTGTAAGTGGAGAAGGGAGTCTGAGAGCAACGGTGAGGAACCGCAAGGAACGAAGGAAAGAGGTAGGCTTTTTGGTGAAAACCCCTCTTCATTTCTCCCATTGGTGCTCAGGGGACGCCCTGACAGGTAGGAACCAGGGAGATGGGACAGGAACAGAGTAAAGGAAAGGAGTGAGGTGCACTCCCTTAGAATATGAGTTAAAGAGTTGGAAATCTTTGGAAAGGATCCAAAGAGGAAAAAAAGAAAGAAAAAAAAACAAGAAAAAGGAGAAAAAGTGGAGTGGTTTTTGGTTTGGACACCGGTGATCCATTTGCCTCCTCCCAAGGTATGTTTCGCCTTTCTTTCCCATTTGGCCGTGATTCTTTGGGATCTCGGGTTTGGGTGAGTGTCAGTCTTGCATCTGCAAGTGTCTCACATTTGGAGGGAAGCAGGGGGGGCGAAACGACTGAAGGAGGAGAAGAGGAGTGACCCTTTGAGAAGCATGCTTTGGTATTTGGTATTTGGGAGCTGCAGCAAGAATGACAAGATCTGAATTAAGTTTTGCAATAAAGAGTGGCCACTGTTCAATGCCGGCTGGGGGAATCTTAGAATGTAAAAGTAATTGTTGTTGTTTATGACATAGGGAGGGGCACGGGGATTAGTTTAATTGCATTGATGTTTGTGATGTTTGACAGTTTGTGACACAAAGAAAAATCTTCTTTGGATTCAAAAAGTGTAAAATGAACTCTTGTAAGGTCATGATGATAAAATCTAGGTCAGGTAATCCTCAACCCCTTGTTCTTCCAGATTCCGAGCCTCAGTGGGGAAGTGTGCCTTTTGATCCAGGGTATGATGCTTAAGGGATTCCAGGTGCAATTTGGTTTGGGGTGCAGGGAGGTGGCTTGAAAACCCCATCCCCTCATCCAGGGGAGGCTGACTTAGAACTGGCTAGTAGGGGAGGTGAAGAGAGAGGCAAAAGAATGTGGGTACGTACTGTAAGGAAAGAAGACACTGAGAGAGGTTGCCCTGAATTGCAAGTCTCAGATTAACAAAGGTCATGAAGAAAGGCCCAGTTGTGTAAGCGTGAAGTTGTGTTTTTGGGGTACAGATTGGCAAAAGAAACTTTTAGGGAAGGAAGGGTGTAGGCTATCCAACAAATGCCATGCCATAAAGACCCCAAGGACTAAAGAACATTTTTTTGGAATTTACTGGGTTCTGCAGATTGTGGATCTCAGATTATGGCCAAGCCCCTGTATGAGTCGCTTACTAAAGAAAAATATCAGTAGTTAGAGATGTACCAAAAAGATGGAAAAGGCTTTCCTTGAATTAAAGCAAGCTCTGTTGTCTGCCCCTGCATTAGCAATCCCTAACCCTTGTAAAGGCTGCATGTGCATGAGAAGAAGGGAATGGCATCAGGTGTGTTGTCTCAGAGAATGGGGAATACCTGGAGACCTGTGGGATAGCTTTGCTGGTAGAAGATGTGCAGAAGACTGCTATGGATGCAGATATGGAAGTGCACACACCACATGGGGTGACCCAAATACTTGGAATTACAGGAGATAAGTTTTTGAATCCAGCTAGGCCAGTGATGGCGAACCTTTTTGAGCCCGAGTGTCCAAACTGCAACACAAAACCAACTTATTTATTTCAAAGTGCCAGCACTGCAATTAAACCTGAATACCGAGGTTTTAGTTTTAGAAAAACAACTCATACAGTTGTCCGAACTAATTAACATCTTTTGTCTTAAAAGAAAAACACAATAACAGAGCTTTCAATGATACAAACAGTTTTTTGTTGAAAAAAAAATCAACTCAAAAAATTATTATAGTACTACATTGTACACATAGCCTGAAGGGAATTTATACAAACTTTTTAAATAATTAGGCACATGTATTTTTGGATAAGGGATTCTCAACTTGTAATATGATTATATGCCAGACTGCAATTGTATGGGGCAAGCTTTACTCCGGGTCCTTTCCCTGCTTCTACAGGTGTCGGATTAGTAAAAGTAAAAGTCAACCTGTACGAGGAAGAGCAAGATAAACAAGAAAACTAAACGTGCTTAACACATTTTAAACACTTTATGTCTTGGACTGCAAACACTGCATTAGGTAAAAGTTTGCATTGGGCATGCTTTTGCACAATTAATGTGATTTTTGCTATTGCATGCATGCTGATAATTTGTCAAACCTTGGCTCATACTCCGTTAGTTTGAGAGCAACACATGCAGCACTCAGGTCAACTGTTAGGGGTTTACATCCAAGCCATGCGCTGTGCATCATTCTTCAAAATCTTTTAAATGTGATAACAATGTAGAAAAGAATTCTGTAACAGGGATTCTAGAATAAAATCATTCTGTTCCACACTGTGAGAAAGAACAAGATCATTAGTGTTTTGCAGAAGGGGACAGTCTTTTCGCGATCTGGTGACCAATGGCTCGAGTGCCCACAGAGAGGTCCGTGCGTGCCAGCTGTGGCACCCGTGCCATAGGTTCGCCATCACTGAGCTAGGCAGTCCAAATATAAAGTTTTCCTGTTGCCAAATCAAGGTCTGTCATACAAGCTCAGCAAGGCTTTGAATTCAGCTACTTTGTTTCCTATGCCAGATGTTAATTGTCATAACTATCTTCAAGTTTTAGAACAAACAACTCTGGTGAGACCTGATCTTACAGATGTGCCATTGGAAGAACCTGAACTGTTTGTTGGTGGATCCAGCCAGGTTCTAGATGGTAAGAAGTGTACTGGATGTGCTGTTGTGACAGAGAAAATGCTTGTGAAAGAATGCTTACCAAGTCACTGGTCAGCCCAAGCTGCTGAATTAACTGCTCTCACTTGAGCCCTTGAATTAGCTGAAGGAAAGTAAGCTAATATTTACAGACTTTTGATATGCTTTTAGCACAGTATGTACATGCGAATGGAGTGCTGTGGAAAGAAAGTGTTCATCACTGCATTGGGACAGAAGATTGCAAATGAAAAACAGATACTGGACCTTTTAGAAGCTTTAATGAAACCAAGAGAAATTGCTGTGATGTATGTGCTGACATATGGAAAGGGAGTTACTCCTGAGACACATAGTGACCCCAGGCCTGTATGTGGGAACCCAGAGAGTTGCAGCCAACTGCCCCTCATGTGTGAAGGCTAACCCAAGACCAGCTGGACCTCCTCCACTGATGGGAGGTAGGCCATGGGCTTTCTACCCATTTCAAAGACTTCAGATAGACTTTGCTGAACTATCACGCTCACATGGATATAGTTATCTACTTGTTATTGTGGACCAATTGACTGGATGGGTGGAAGACTTCCCAACTTGCACAGCAACTGTGAGTTTTTGAAAACTATGTTAACAAAACTCTCTGCACAGGACTCCAAGTCCTTCCCATAGCTTTACCTAGGATCTGGTGTCAGCCAAGGGGAGGGTTGAAATTGTCACCTTTTTGAGTTACTTTATGGGAGACCCCCTAGAATTTTGCTCATGACCATTGCTCAGAATGTAAAATGTAAGTGTTGAAATGAGAAATAATGAAATTATTATTTCTATAATGAAGTTAAAAAATATGTTATTACTTTGTAGTTTGTTTTGTCTTCTCTTTCCAGACAACTGGGAGATTGGGTGCTGTTTAAGTCCCAGAAGGACAACCCCCTTGAGAAGTGGAATTACACCAGGCTGAAGAGGGTGCCAACCCCACCAACCCCAGGGAGGACTGAGGAACTGGACTGGGCAAAAAGGAGACTCTGATCTGAAATTGTTGTAACGCACAAAATAAATCTGTAATGCCAGAGCTGGGATCCCTTTCGGCCCCCTCCCCTTCTCCGGCCCCTCCCGAGCTTGTTCCCTCATGTTCCCCTCACCCTGGGGAAGAGATAATGGAAAGGGTAGCAGGGCTCTACCCTCCCTTGGTTGAATTGCTGGAAGTGACCCAAAAGGCATATAGATCATGGGCAGAAGAAAAGGAAAAGAGGATAGCAATGGCAGTAAGAGAGACTCAGAATGATCCCCTTGAAGGGCAAGGGCAGGGACAGCAGGGGCAGCAAGGCAGACGTGGGAGAAGGCGCCCTGGGCCACGGCAGCGGAGGCTAGGACGAGACCAGTGTGCTCTGTGTCACAAGATTGGCCATTGGAAAAATACCTGCCCCGAAAGAAGGCAGACCCCCATGATGGCACAGCAAGAAGAAAAAAATAGCAGGAGGAGGGGTTGCCCCAACCCTCCGAGCTACAGTAAGCCTGCTAAGTTTTGTTGGACTATGGAAGATTGCTTTGGGGGATCCTCACCCAAACCCTCCCCCCCATACCTGTATGCACACCGCACTTGGAAGAGGCTTCGCAAGGAGCAAAAGGAGGGTTGTGGTTGGCTCAAGCCTGAATGGCTCGCCACCAAGCCAAGCTAGTGGGGGGGGGGGCTGGAGTAACTCTCCTTCCTTGCAACACACTGAACCCTGTCACCCTCTTTCCTGAGACAGGAGAAATTAAGCATGTTTACAAACTGTTGAAATCCCTTTTCCAGCCGAGTGAATTTAAAGGACATTCCTCTTGAGAATGCAGATGACTGTGGAAGCCAAAACCCTGCCTCCAGAGACCTCAGTGCAAGTGGCAGAAGTAGCTGCCTGGACAAGGGCACTGGAACTGGCTGAAAAGAAAGGAGTCACCATCTGCACCGACAGCTACGCGTCTGGAGTGGTGCATGCCCATGCTGGACTGTGAGAAAAGAAGGAGGCAAAGTGATGGAAGCAGCCCTCATTCCTTCCAGTGGAATTGCCCGGCGGCAGAGTACCTAGAAGGACGAAAAAAAGTTAGCCCTTTTGCCTGTCAGAACCCTGCCAAAGGGGGAGGATGGGGTGTCTCTTTGAAACCATGTTTGGAAAGCCCTGGTCAAATTGTATCCCAGCTCCGGTAGCTGAATGGGTGGAGGAAGGGCAACTCATTGCTTCCTATTTGTGTTCTGTGTCTGCTGTTTTGTTTTGATTTCTCTTCACAGGAATGTAAGAAATGCCCAGCCCATGCCCTTGGATGGCCGGGAGACTTTGTCTTAGTCCGGACGTGAGAAAAATGAGCCACCGAAAGAAAAAAATTGAGAAAAGCCTCTTCAAGTGTCGTTAATCAACTAGACTGCTGCAAAAGTGGGGAAAAGAAAGTTCCAGCCCTGAGTAGTGAACTGTGTCTCCGGTAACATCAATGGATCCAGAGGACTTGGAACTCAAGCTTTTGTTCAAAAAGCAAAAATAATAGGCTGGTGGAAAATATTGGTGCTGTTGGTGCTCCCTGTAAAGGTCGGGACTGTACATCCTCCACACCTGAGAGCACTGAAGACTGGTAATGTAAACTATGACTGCTAAATATGTAGGGAAAAAAAATGCAAAAAGAAGGAAATTAAGTGAGAACACTCGGGTTGTGTATATGGTGTTCTCAAAAGGAGGGAGTTGTTGGGGACCATGTGAATTTGTACTCCTGTTCTAATGTTTAGCTAGGCCTGACTAGAGAATCTTGCATTCTTGTTTTCTGCTTTCTGTGAAATTGTTTCTTGCTTTCTTGCTGTTCTGTGAAACTGCTTGCTAAAGTTGCAAAGAAATCTGAATTGAAATGTAAGAGAGAAAAAAAGTAAAGTTGCAGGCAGCCTTGGTCAAGGCTGCGGTAGATGGGAGGGGGAAGAGGCCGGAGAATGGCAAAGTGTGTACAGAGGGCACTGATAAGGGAAAAGCAAAATAAAATGTGTGTGTGTATGCAGTAAGTAAAAAGACAGAGAAAGGCGGGAGGAAAGGGGGAAGGGGGGGTGCTAGCATCAGACTGATGCGTGTACTTTCCAAGGAACAGGACAGGATGAAATTGTGCTGATAGACAAGGAACAGGAGGAAATGTATGTACCAAAGAAGGGCAAAGGAAGTTGTTGAATGTATGTGAAAGAGGTCATGATAAGAATGTTTTTCTACGCAACTGTATGTAAAATGACTGTATGTGATGCAAACCTGTATCTGATTCCATGCTGTATAAAAGATCCAGGAAGAACTTGAAAGGGGGCTCTTGATTTGAGTCACAGACTCCTAGAGCCTATCTAAGGCCTTAAATAAAGTTGGTTTCCCTTCTCCAAATCAGTGTGCTTATTGGGCAGGGCATACACACTGAGGCCCGAATCACTTTGCCGGGAGAGGACACCTTTTTGGTGCCGGCAACAGTAGGATACTTTGGGGTGGGTGTAGACAATGTGGCTTTTCAGGCCATGTGGCAAACTCTTGCTGCCCTTACCACTTGTGGCCTATGTTGGCCACCTGAATCCTACTACATGGTTTGAAATGCTGATATTGCATTGATGTTGCTGCGTTGGTATTTGAAGTGAAGGGGAAAGAAATACAAAGGAAGGTCTTGTTCCCATTTCCCTTTTCATGGGAAACACACCGCATTTGACAGAGAAGCAATATATAGTGGCTCTAGTGGAATTTCTCCTTGATCTCTATCTATAGGGCAAATCTGTGTTTGTATTTCCTCATTACAGCAAAAGATTATACCTGAGAAGAAAGTAGGAGCAAATGAATGCCCTCTAGTTGCAAGGTTTTGGCATGGAGTTTAAATTTTGTATTAGAAAGTGATTTACAGTACAATCCTATGCCTAATTACTTAGGAGTAACTCCTGCTGTGTTCAAAGAGGCTTACTTCCAGGTACGTTTACATAAGATTGCAGCCGTAGAGTGCGATCCTATATACACCTTCCCAGAGATTCAATGGAGTTGACTCCCAGGTAAGTGGGTATAGCCTTACTCACTTGTAACATACCCACTCACTTGTCACATACCCACTCAACTGTCACATACTGAGTAAAAATAATATGACTGTATACTCCAATTTAGCAGTTCTTAATGAGGATCAATTAAAATATGTTTTAGTAATCTATACCCTTTACCATGGTCTGAGCTTTTGGAACTGAATGGTGCAAGTTCTGTGCTTTCATCTAATTAGATAGTTCTATTTAAATGAAGGAATGACACTTTGGCATTTAAAGCTGTGAGTTAATTTTCCACTGTGAACAACCATTGACTAATTGGTAGGGTGGGAGTGTTTTGAAAGCAGCCATGATTCCACTTGGAGCACCATGGGGAGACAGCATGGGGCTTACTGTCATTATTCTCAAATTCACCCTCCAAAAACACAGTAATTCTGAAAATCCTAAAGTGCGCAAAGACAGTGAGCATTATTATGGTGTTTTCACAGATAGAAGTATCCGTCCTTCGTTCCTTGCACTAGTAGGAAGTCCTGCATCTCTAATCAGGAATGCCATGAGACCCTGTGAAGTTACAGCAGATAAATGTAATATAGTGTGTGTGTGTGTGTGTGTATAGCAAATATTAAAGGACATTTTTTTTCATAAATCAACCAACTTTTCTAGTGAAAAGGATCTGATATTTAAGACTGTAATCCTGTGCACAGTTATCTAGGAGTAAGTGCTTTATTGTGCTCTCATGATTCATATCCCATGGTAGTTTGCGGTTGCTTTACATGACCTCATCCTCCTCCAGGGCCTCTCCTGTGCTTTCTGAGCATTTCCGCAGCTTTTTTAGAACAAGGAAAATGAGTTATGAAAAGGGCGCTCACGCTATGAAATGCTACAGAATGGTATACTATTTTCTCAATTCCGCTATGCCGCAGTGCCACCTTGTGTTTGTGTAATGGAACATATAGAAAGGCAGAGAAAGAAAAACCATGGGGGGAGGGAAACACATGTAAAGGAGCTGAACTTAATCCCACAAAGAATCCAGAAGCAGAAGCCTCAGTAAAGTGGCAGGTTAAAAGCCTCCTGTAGAGAAGCCCTAAGGGGTTGTCCCTACACAGAACTGCATCTTCCTTTCTCGTGTGTGTGTGTGTGTGTGTGTGTGTGTGTGTGATGATGATGATCCCTATTTGTGCTGATGATCCCTGTTTGGTCACCAGGCTTTATGGGTGGGCAGTTATGTGTGACAGATCTCATGGCATTTGCTTGTGATATTTTTAACTGCCTTGTTCCTTCAGTGAAATCCAAGCTGAGAACTTTTTCCAGGTAAAACTGGATGAGATAAAGCAGTACAAAATGCTTCCATGGCCAATTCTGCAGGCATCAACTTAGGCACGATGTTCTCTGCCTGCTGATTAGGGCTTATGTGACTGGAGAGAAATGTCCTGTTTGAGCTATTTGTTCTGGCACCACTAACACCTAATTATGTCTGTTGGGTGACCTGACCATCCTTTATTAGTAAGCAATCAGCTTAACAGTGAGAGATGATTGGTTGATGACTTGATGTATCTTTAGTGGGAGCTATTGGCTGGGACATTCTCCTCTCTCCAGCCCATCTGCACCAGCCAAATTCAATAGCTACAGCTATTCCCAGTATGGAGAGGACCATGATGTACCTGCCTGCCATGCAGCTATGAAAGATGAGAAGTCTGGCAGAACAAGGAGGAGGCAACCCTAGTGGCATTCACATGGTTAAATACATAAAGAGTCAAATCCAGACTTCTATGAACAAAGCACTCAGAGCCCTGGGCCTCGATGGACAAATTTGTCAGTCTCAGTTCTTCCCACATTCAAGTTTTTTTTTTTAAAATGTCAAGTTCTTTTTGTCCCAGATAAGGAGAACTTTGCAAATTTTGGTAAATTCTTATCAAAACTGAACTGAACCTAAATTCTCACCCATCCCTTTTGAATTTGGGCCTCCTACAGAGCTGTGTGAGTTTTGAGCTGGAATTTAACTGGGCTAGAAGCTGGTGGAGGTTGTGTTGTGTGACACCGAATGGATCCACATGCTATTGTGGAGTCTGATGTAGGGTCAGCGGCTTTGCCTCATGCTGTAGAAGACGATTCCCTTCCCAGTATGTTCTGCATGTGCATCTGAAAATAAAACAAATATTGAAAGGACATTGCAAGTTCCCAGTCCTCCTCTCTTGTTCAACGATGTGAACTGCTCACCGCTTGGATCAATTCATAGCATAATACAAACATTCCGCAGTACACATTCAAATACCTTGTGCTCCATTTCTATCTAATTTGAGATACAATTTCTAGGATCACAGGAGCACCTGTGTGGAGGAGTATTTGTAGCTTCCACAGGGCTATTGTTGCTAAGGTAACCAGTTTTCTATTCATTCCTTGTTCAATATATTTGTCGTATTTCATACTTTAAAAAAAAAATTTTTTTTTAAAGAATGTTATGCCACAGTGTCAGTAATCTGGATTTAAAGATGGAAATATAACAAGCAGTTGAAGTTTATGATAAAATATGGATTTCTAAACATAAAAGAAGTTCCACTTCATATTCACTTCCTCCCCCGCCCCCTTTTTAAATTTTCTTGTAGCAACAGGGAAACCTCATGGAGAAGAACAGGAAAACTCCAGGTGCCTTTGCCATAGCTTTGCCAGAAAGCTTACAAGTAATTTAACATTAAAGAGAGGGGTTTGGATTCAGATTTAGTCATACTTAGAGTAGACCCATTGAAATCAATGGGACTTAAATTGGTCATGACTAACCTAAGTGCCATTGATTTCAATGGGCCTGCTCTCTAAGTATGATGGAATCTGGATCCAACCCTAGGTAAGATATAACTCGTCAAAATATAAGGGGACTGCTTCTGAGAATGCAGAGATAAAAATGCTTATGAAATTGATCTGTACATCAAATTTGAGGCAAATTACGGTACATGTTACACTAATCATGTTGCTGAAGCTTACCTTACTCTAGTCACTAGAATCTAGTGTAAGTGTGTGTGGTCCTGATTTGGAGTGGGAACACTGTGCACTGGGAGGGAAGGATTAAACCTAACCATATTGTTTTTTTTCCTGAAATCCCCCCCCCCCCATGGGGTGTGTGAAAAAGAAGAAAAGCCTCCATTGATGCTAAAAAAAGCCTCCAATTTTGTTCCCCCCCCCATGGGGTGGGAATTTCGAGAAACAAACAGCATGTGTGTGTGTGTGTGAGGGGAAAGTGCACGGTGATCCCAATCTCAGTCATAGTTGTGCACATTTGCACTATAGTAAATTAAAAGCTAACCTTCAGCTACATGTTACATGTTTAGTGTTTAGTGTAATGTGTTCCTGTTTGCTAGTCTGACGCCATATCCTACAAGAGTAATAGAGTATAATCCACTGTACATCCGATGTATGTATGTGCATCTCTCACACTCATTTCTATGGATTCTTCACAAGAGACATTCATCATGGTCGATTGTGCCAGCAATGTGGAGTGGGGGACAGGAGATGGGAGCAATAACTATGCATAGGAGGAAGTGCAGGGGTGCAGAACCTCTTTCCGCCTGCAGGCCAAATTCATTTAAAACTCATACGGTTAAAACAAAAATAGAAAAATACAAAAGTTAAAAATAGAATTAAATCATCAATAATATTAAAAATTATATATATATATATATATATATATATAGCGTTTAAAAAAGTACAATATACATAAGAGTAAAAAAAACATCACAGGCTAGTCCCAAATGCCTTCCGAAACAGGAAGGTCTTTGCCTGTCTCTGGAAGCTTACCAGGGAGGGTGCCACTCTAGCCTCCCTGGGGAGGGAATTCCAGAGTACTGGGGCAGCCACTGAGAAGGCCCTCTCTCATGTTCCCACCAGGCGTGCCTGTGATGGTGGCGGAACTGAGAGAAGGGCCTCCCCTGAGGATCTCAAAGCTCGGGCAGGTTTGTAGGGGAGAATACGGTCTTTCAGATAACCTGGACCCGAGACGTATAGAGCTTTAAAGGTCATAACCAGCACTTTGAATTGTACCTGGAAACAGACTGGGAGCCAGTGAAGCTGTTGCAACAGAGGAGTTGTATGCTTCCTGTAGCCAGCCCCAGTCAGCAGTCTGGCAGCAGCTCTTTGAACCAGCTGAAGTTTCCGAACACTCTTCTGAGCCCCACTTAGAGCACATTACAGAAATCCAAATGGGTTGTAACTAAGGCATGTGCCACTGTGGCCAAATCAGACATCTCCAGGAATGGGCACAGCTGGCGCACTAGCTTTAACTGTGCAAATGTTAAAGCATATAGTCTTCGATGTCTCTATACTAATGCCCAGAGTATGGGCAATAAACAAGACGAACTTGAACTCTTGATACATGAGGGCAAGTACGACTTGATAGGGATAACTGAAACCTGGTGGGATGACTCCCATGACTGGAATACAGCAATTGAAGGGTATAACTTGTTCAAAAGGAACAGAAGCAACAAAAAGGGAGGTGGAGTTGCACTGTATGTTAAAAATACGTATCTCTGCACAGAGATACAGGAAGAGGAGCTTGGCAGCCCCATTGAGAGCATCTGGGTTAAAATAAAGGGGGCAAAGAATAAAACGAACATGGCGGTTGGAGTCTACTACCGACCACCCAATCAAGGAGAAGACGAGGATGGAACTTTTGAAAAGCAAATTGCCATTGTTTCAAGGAGGCACGATGTGGTAGTAATGGGAGACTTCAATTTCCCTGATATCTGTTGGGAGACTTATTCAGCCAAACATGGCCCCTCCAAGAAATTCCTGAGCTGTGCTGCTGATAACTTCCTCCTACAGAAAGTGGAGGAAGGAACTAGAGGATCGGCTATCCTTGACCTGATTCTAACCAACAGAGACGAGTTAGTGGATAAAGTGGCAGTTTCGGGAACTCTGGGGGAAAGTGACCATGTTATACTTGAGTTCTTGATTCTAACGGAAGCAAAAGCTGAGTGTAGCCAAACACGTACCCTGGATTTTAGGAAAGCCAATTTTAACAAACTCAGAACAATGATTAGTAAGATCCCATGGCAAGTGACTCTCACGAGAAAGGGAGCCCAGGAGGGGTGGGAGTTTTTAAAAAAGGAAATTTTAAAGGCACAATTGCAAACAATTCCCACAAGGAAAAAAGGCAGAGGGCAACAGAAGAAGCCAATGTGGCTTCACAATAAACTCAAAGATGACCTGAAAACAAAAAAGGACACGTATAGGAAGTGGAAGGAAGGACAGGCTACAGGGGAAGAGTACAGGCAGGTAGCACAGAACTGCAGGAATAGTGTCAGGAAGGCTAAAGCTGAGAATGAGCTAAGGTTAGCGAGGAATGCTAAAAGCGACAAAAAAGCTTTCTTCAGATACATGCACAGTAAAAGACAGAAGAAAGAACTGGTGGTTCAACTACGCAATGAGGATGGCAAATTGATAACGGAAGACAAAGAAAAGGCAGAAGTGTTCAATTCCTACTTCGGCTCGGTCTTCTCCCAAAAGAGGGTCTATGACCCCCCCTGGCAAACCTGAAGTGCAGACTGAAGGGGCAGGATTGCAGCTTGAGACTGATAGGCAAATGGTCAAGGAGCACCTGATTACTCTGAACGAGTTTAAATCTCCAGGGCCTGATGAGCTGCATCCTAGAGTAATAAAGGAACTGGCAGAAGAACTCTCAGAACCACTATCTATTATCTTTGAGAAATCATGGAGGACAGGTGAAGTGCCAGATGACTGGAGGAGGGCAAATGTTGTTCCCATCTTCAAAAAGGGCAAGAAGGAGGAACCTGGGAACTATAGGCCAGTCAGTCTGACATCAATCCCCGGGAAGATTTTTGAGCAGATTATAAAGAAGTCAGTCTGCAAGCACCTTGAAAACAATGCAGTGATTACTAGAAGCCAGCATGGATTTGTCAAGAACAAATCCTGTCAGACTAATCTGATCTCATTTTTTGATCGGGTAACCTCCCTTGTGGACTGTGGGAATGCTGTGGACATTATATACCTGGACTTCAGCAAAGCTTTCGACAAAGTGCCTCATGATATCCTGATTAGTAAGCTAGCTAAGAGTGGGCTAGATGGAACAACTATCAGGTGGATCCACAATTGGCTAAAGAATAGGACTCAAAGAGTGCTTATCAATGGTTCCTTCTCAAACTGGGGAGAGGTAACGAGCGGGGTACCACAGGGCTCGGTCCTGGGCCCGGTGCTCTTCAATATTTTTATTAATGACTTGGATGAGGAGGTACAGGGAATGCTTATCAAATTTGCAGATGACACAAAGTTGGGTGGAACAGCTAATACTCTGGAAGACAGAAACAAAATTCAAAGTGACCTCGATAGGCTGGAGCGCTGGGCCGAAAACAACAGAATGAAATTTAATAGGGATAAATGCCAAGTGCTGCACCTAGGGAGAGGAAACCAAATGCAGAGTTACAGAATGGGGGACACTTGGCTCAACAATACTACAAGTGAGAAGGATCTTGGAATTGTGGTAGATCACAAACTGAATATGAGCCAGCAATGCGACGTGGCTGCAAAGAAGGCAAATGCAATTTTGGGCTGTATTAATAGAAGTATAGCTTCCAAATCGCGGGAAGTGATAATTCCCCTTTACTCGGCACTGGTTAGGCCTCATCTTGAGTACTGCGTCCAGTTCTGGGCACCTCACTTTAAGAAGGACATAGACAAACTGGAGAGGGTTCAGAGGAGGGCAACAAGGATGATAAAGGGACTGGAAACAAGGCCCTATGAGGAGAGACTGAAAGAACTGGGCATGTTTAGCCTTCAGAAGAGGAGACTGAGGGGAGATATGATCGCACTCTTCCAGTATTTGAAGGGATGTCACACAGAGGAGGGCAAAGATCTCTTCTCGTTCATCCCAGTTTGCAGGACACGGAATAATGGGCTCAAGTTACAGGAACCTAGATTCCACCTAAACATCAGGAAAAATTTCCTGACTGTCAGAGCAATAAGACAATGGAATCAACTACCTAGGGAGGTGGTGGGCTCTCCCACTCTGGAGGCATTCAAGGTGCAGCTGGACAGACATCTGTCAGAGATGCTTTGACCTAGATTCCTGCATTGAGCAGGGGGTTGGACTCGATGGCCTTGTAGGCCCCTTCCAACTCTACTTTTCTATGATTCTATGATTCTATGAATGCACTCCTGGCCACCGCCAAAACCTGGGCATCCAGGCTCAGGGCTGAATCCAGAAGTACACCCAGTCTGAGAACCTGTGTCTTCAAGGGGAGTGTAACCCCTTAAAAGACAAAGAGTCTATTGCACTGCGCTGGAAAGAGCATTATTATGACCTTTTAAATCATAAATCTAAGGTGGATAATGAGATTTTTTCGCAAATCCCGCAAAAACAAATTAAAGAGGAACTTGCAATACTCCCCACTTTGGATGAAGTAAAAAAAGCCATTAATCAAATGAAGAACAACAAAGCTAATGGACCAGATGGGATTTCTGCTGAAATCTTTAAAGAAGGGGGCCCCGAACTTGTACAACATCTTCATAAACTCATCGAAAAAATCTGGATAAGAGAAGAGATCCCAGAAGACTTCAGGGATGCCATAATTATCACCCTCTTTAAGAAGGGTGATAGAACAGACTGTGGAAACTATCGGGGCATTTCTTCTTAGCAACCGCAGGTAAAATATTTGCTAGGATTCTCGCAAACCGTCTTCTATCTATTTCAGAAGAGATCCTCCCTGAAACTCAATATGGTTTCCGCCCCTCTAGAGGGACAGTAGACATGATTTTTACTGCACGTCAGCTCCAAGAAAAATGCCGGGAGCAAAATCAACCCCTTTATATGGCATTTATCGATTTGGCTAAGGCCTTTGATACTGTAGACTATCTACAGTACAGCTCTCTGGACTATCCTTATGAAAATTGGATGCCCCAATAAATTTGTGAATATCTTGCGACTTCTCCATGACAACATGACGGCAACGGTTTTGGACAACAATGGCTCTCATGGTGCTCCATTTAAAGTGGGATCAGGTGTTAAACAGGGATGTGTTATCACCCCAACATTATTTGCCATTTTCATCGCCATGGTTTTACATCTTGTCAAGGGGAAACTTCCCACCGGTGTGGGAATTATATATCGAACAGATGGAAAGCTTTTTAATCTCAGCAGGCTGAAAGCAAAAAGTAAGGTAATTACAACCTCTGTTGTGGAACTTCAGTATGCTGATGATAATGTGGTCTCCGCACATTCAGAGGATGATCTCCAAACTATCCTAAATGCTTTTGCAGAAGCATACGAAAAACTTGGTCTCTCACTTAACATCAAAAAAACCAAAGTGCTTCATCAGCAAGTGCAAGCCAATCCTTTGGTGATGCCATCTATCCAGCTTGGCGGGACAATACTGGAAAATGTCGATTATTTTCTCTATCTTGGCAGCTATCTTTCTGTTACAGCTAACATCGACAGTGAAATCCAGCATCGTCTGAGCTCCGCAAGTGCCGCATTTTCTCGAATGAAACATAGAGTGTTCGAGGATCGGGATATTTGTAAGAAGACCAAAACACTGGTTTATGAAGCCATTGTACTACCAACTTTATTGTATGCCTGCGAAACATGGACTATCTATAAACGTCACTTCCACCTCCTTGAAAGGTTTCATCAACGTTGCCTCCGGAAAATCCTGCAAATTACTTGGGAAGATAGGCGAACAAATGTCAGTGTACTGGAAGAAGCAAAGACTACTAGCATTGAAAAAATGATCCTTCAACGCCAACTTCAGTGGACTGGTCATGTTGTTCGAATGCCTGACTGCCGTCTCCCAAAGCAGTTACTTTACTCCCAACTCAAGGATGGAAAGCGGAATATCGGTGGTCAATATAAGAGGTTTAAAGATGTTCATAAGGCTAATCTAAAAAAAATGCAATATAAACATCGAAAACTGGGAAGCTCTGGCCCATGAACGATCTAAATGGAGGTTGGCCTTTCACAAAGGTTCCATGGACTTTGAAGAAGCCCGAATGCAAGGTGAAAGGGAGAAACGTGCTAAGCGAAAAGCACGTCAAATGAATCCTTTACAGGACCATCTTCTATCTGGTAACCTGTGTCCTCACTGTGGGAAGCTGTGTGGATCTAGAATTGGCCTCCACAGTCACTTACGGACCCATCGCTAGAGTCTACACAATCTTCTTTAGAATTTCCTCCTTTTATCCCAGAAGACAATCTTACTCGGTCACGAGTGATCGCCTGATGAACCCCATCCAACACAAGCTGACTCCCTATTCCTTGATCTGCCTTCCGACTGACCAGGAGTGCCTCTGTCTTGTCTGTCTTGTCTTTCCATGATTAAAGTGGGAAGATGTGTAATCCCACTTCTTTCTGAGCAGGCGTAATGATTTATTTATTTATTTATTTATTTATTTATTTTATTTAATACATTTCTATACCGCCTTTCTGCCAAGGCACCCAAAGTGGTTTACAATGTTTAAATCCTGAAACAAACAAACAACAAATGTTACCCCCCAAAACAAAACAAACAACAAGTTCTCTCAGGCCAACTGAAGGTTTCTTCAGGAGCTGATGGTACAAGCTACCTGGCCTGGGCTTCTCTTCTGCCTTCCCTCTGTAGCCCCAGGGAAGGCAGGACGAGGGGATGCCCCAATAGTCCTCTCAGGCCAGAGATGGTCATTTCAGGAGCTGATGGCAAGAGCTTCCCGGCCTGGGCTTCTCTTCTCATGTAATTATGCCTTAGTTACATCCCATTCGAACTACTGTAACACGCTCTATGTGGGGCTGCCTTCAGAAACTGTTCAGAAATGTCAGCTGGTCCAAAATGCTGTGGCAGGACTGTTGACCGGGGCTGGTTACAGAGAGCACGTGACTCCCTTGTTACAACAGCTTCACTGACTATCAGTCTGTTTCCAGGCAGAATCCAAAGTAGGGGTGGGCGATCCACTGGCATCTGACCCTCCCCCGGCTCGGTGGATGCCGCTGCTGTACCCACCAAGGCAGGCCGAAAGCAGGTAAGCGCTGGGGCCCTCGCCAAACTTCTGGGTTCCAGGCCAGCTGCTGTTTACGTAGAAAATGCCTTAAGATATGTCAAAAGCGTCTGCAATTTATGCAAATTATGCAAATTGTGGCCGCTTTGGGCATATTTTAAGGCATTTTCTAGCTAAACAGCGGCCCGACAGGAACCCAGAAGTCGCTTCCCTGGCTTGACTTGGGAGAACATAAGTCGAGCCGGGGAAGAGGTAAGCGAGACGGAGTTTGGGGGGTCGAGCCCGACTAGTCTGCCGGATTTCCACCCCCCGAACAAAATCCTTGCACATCCCTAAAAGCGCTGGTTATGACCTATAAGGCCATATATGGCTTGGGACCAGGCTACCTGAAAGACCAGCTTCTCTCATATGAGCCTGCCCAGTCCTTAAGAACTTCGTGAGAGGCCCTTCTTTCGAGACCGCCACCATTAGAGGCACGTTTGGTGGCCACGCAAGAGAGGGCCTTTTCGGTGACTGCTCCCAGGCTGTGGAACGCCCTCCCAAGGGTGGCTAGGTTCGCTCCCTCTCTGCTGTCCTTCCCCTGGCAGGCAAAGACCACTTTATTCAAGAAGTGGGTCTCTGGGTTGGGTGCTGTTTATATTCTGTTATGGTTATGTTTTTATTGTATTTTAATGTTTTTATTATTTTAATCTGTTTTAAATTGTTTTGTAAGCCCTGAGTGCCATTTTTTTTTTGCGTAGAAAGGTGGGTTATGAATCAAATCAATCAATCAATGATTGAATCTGGCCTAACTAACCCACTCCCTTTGCCCCCCACCTCCTACTTCGAACACTGCTGTCATCATTCCTTTGTTTCCTGCCTTTCTCTCCAAAAGGAAGCCCAAAGAGGCTAATTTCCTTAGCGATTTTTAAAAAATGCACAAACCATGACCCATCTTAGAGACAGAAATCCACAGAAAATTCATTGGATAGGAAGCAAGCAGGAAGTCCGTTGAGCTCAAATGAGCCAGACTTCTCAGCATCAGCACATCCCTACAGAGTGACAATTTTTTTTTAATATATCCTAGCTGGCAAACTTAGCTGAGATTATAATATTGACAATCCTTATTCAAAATAGATGGTGGTTGTTTTCTTAAGTTCAATGGGTCCATGGGCTTTCCCCCAGTAAAATTCTTAATGCTGTGCCTTTTCCAGCTTACAAGTATAAGAACATCAGAAGAGCCCTGCTGGATCAGACCAAAGGTTCATCTAGTCCAGCATCCTGTTTTAAAATTGTCAAGCCAAACACTTCCTGGAACTCCACAAGCAGTGGCATGCTTAAGGAGTTCCTTAAGGATGCTCTCGTATAGAATTGGCTTAGGAATTTAGGAAGCTGCCTTGGCTTATACCAAGTCAGACCATTGGTCCATCTAGCCCAGTATTGTCAACACTGACTGGCAGCAGCTCTCCAGGATTTCAGGCAGGAGTTTTTCCAGCCCTACCTGGAGAAGCTGGGGATCAAACCTGGGACCTTCTGCATGCAAAGCAGGTGCTTTTACCACTGAGCTATGGCTTCCATCCTATGGGATTATGCCAGCAGATAACCTTGTTACTACTGGCACTTCCTGTTGTCCTTATGCATCACCTATGGCAAGTGATTGGTTACAAAGAGTGGGAAATGTTATATATGTTGAAACTAATATTATCAGGTGTAGAGAAGGCAGACAGATTAATAGTTGTTTTATTGAAAAGCAAGTATCTTTGTTACATACTAGAAAGACAGAGTCCAAGGTAATGTACCACCTCATATGTTGCTACAAGTTATATAAGAAGGTATTATGGAGGCTTCAGATATTTACAGTACTTCAATGTTTCTTTTATGATACTTCATACTCATTTATTATTTTTTCCTCTTTTTATCAATGTTTTATCATTTCCTCACCAGTGTTTTGGCTCTTTGTTCATACAAAAATATGAGACGTTGTTGCTTAAAGAACTTCATCCTGCTAAAAGTTTCTTAAAGATCAACAGCTCATATTTAGGGCAGTGAGGCGGGGTGGAGAGAATGTAACCATGTAAGAAATGGCAATTAACCTTGGTGTCAGTATTATGTCTGAAAACTGGAGAAGTCACAGCTGTGAACTAAGCCTAGCTTTCTCCTTGAGTGTCCTCCAATCTCTGCTATACTCACTACCCTCATTTGTTGTCTGCAGTGAAAGCATTTGTACCTGCCAGCTGGTGGACAGGCTTAAAGCACATGGAACCAATTAATGGAGTCCCGTTTCTAGCCATTTAGCATGCAATTTGTCTATTCCATTCATGATCATGCTGGACTGGCAATATGGTATTCCTGAAGTGGAGCGGCAGCTGCTGTAGCAAGCATAAAACCAGTTGTGATGAGAGATGTATGTATCAGCAAAACTTGAGCTCATCAAGGTTCTCTGAATTCCACTTCAACACTTGTCCCAGCTAAGGATGGTGGAACAGATTATGTTCAATCCCGTTGAGGTTCACCAAATTCTTCCTCAAAGCTTGTTTCACCTCATGTGCATTCCTGATATAGACTGAAGTGTGAAAATGTGGGTTGGGGGGGGATTTATGCACTGGTGCAAGTGCACAAATGCACACTTTTGAATGTGAATGCAAGTTCGGGATATTGCAAACATTTTCCACAAATTATATTCCTGCTCACTGTTCATGTTTGGGGTTGCGAATAGGACACATTTGTATGATTTGCAAATAGGAATGAAATTCTCATACATCCCTACGTTGTGATTGCCATAGGAAAAGAACTGGACTTGTCGAGTGGACTAGTTGATACTTGGCAGGTATTTTTTTAAAGGCCAATGCCACGCATTGTTGCTAATGTTGGAACAACTAGTCAGGAGTGATGATTCAATGTTAATATGAAAGTGCTCCTACTAATTACACTGTCAAGCTGCAAATCCTCTTCTCAGTCATGAATACAAAAGAAAGAGGGAGAATGTAAAGTATTCTGGTTAAGTCACATTTCAAGGGTATTTTAATTGGAGAGCTCATTTAAATCCAGTCTCATATAACTAATGATTCATACTTAACGCTGTCAGGGTAGCAGTTTATAGAATATCTCTAGACAAAATGCATTAATCCAGTGATTTTTCTATGGATGCACATGTTCCAGTGCACATAGGGAGCTTCTATGCATGGGTGGAGGTCATGTTCTTTTTTGGTGGAGGGGTAGCTCCATGTGTGCATTGTAGTGCATAAGCACTAGATCACAGTAGCGGTATATTGGCTTGATCTGGAAGAAAGAATCCCTCATTAACACCTTGAATAAAAAAGTAAGTATCTCAGCTGTATGAACTATTTACTCACATTGGCAATAACTACAGCTTTCGCTAACCTTGATTCAAACAACTTATTAACATGAACTTGATTGGGTCTTTCTAGGAGATTGTGATTTTTGGAAGCCACAGCAATATTGACCATGTTCTCTGAAGATTCTTTAGACTATCGATCATGCCACATTGCCTTTAATTGATGGTTTTGACAAGGCTGCCAGTCAATGAAGTGTTCAAGGAGAGTATAATCTGAAATCCCCCAAACTTGTTAACTTAAACCTTCTTGCCTTCTAATTCTTCTTTGTTTGTCTTTCAGTAACTCTAAAACTTTGCCAGAAGGAACTTTTGCATTCAGTTCAGAACTTCTTTATTAATGGATTTTCCTACATTGCATCAATCGTTCTGTAATGTTATCTTGAATAACTTAATGAAAAGTCAAAAGAAAGATATCACAGCAGTTGCTGTGTCAGAATTTAGGATGAATGGGAAAAAACTGTGTGCTTTATTATTCTTTTTACTATGTAATTGAAATGTTCCTGACAAATGTTCACTTCCTTGTTCTTTTTTTCACCCCTCCATTATTGCTGTTCATACCCACGTGGTTTCTTTCCCAATTTCTCTTAAGTTAGTATGTGCGTGCGCGTGTGTCTTGTGTGTGCTAGTGCCAGTTACGTCTATCTGCAATTCCCCCTTACTGTTCTCTGCCTAGCTATTTGTCAGCTAGGATGAAATCCCATATTAACTTAACTTGACAGGGAGAATTTACCTTGCCTTTTTAGTGCTTATTTATGCTGTGGCATTTACATCTTATAGGTAGGAAAGTTCTGTATGTAGTGCCAGCAATTCAAACTTTATCTCCAATATTTTCCCCATATAGTTGTAATTTTTATTTTCTGTCACAGTGTTCTCCATTTAGTGTGCTTAAAAAAACATTTTAAAAGTCCATAAAGAATAATCTTGCTATGAAAAAGTCAGCAAATTTTAGGATATTACCCAGCCATTATCTATGGAAGTACCACTCATATTCATAGATTTCTCTTTGAATTAACCAGCCTGTTTCTCCAATTTTATCCAAGGACACTTCCTAATCTCTGGTATTTATCCCTGGTAAGTTGTTCACTCCGTTTTTGCCCCTATTTTGCTTTTGGGAGATCTCTTTAAAATTTGTTGTTAGTGTAGACATATGTAGTGTGGAGTTCATAGGCGCCCATATTAAAGTAGGGCTTGTGTCCAAAACAGATGGTGTACCACCCATCCTACAGCTCAGTGTAACTGGATGAAGGTCTTTCATCATCATGGCTTGGCAAGTGGAACAACGAAAGTGGGGAGAGTAAGGCCCTTCAAAAGTGGTGTTAGGTTCCTGTCATACAATCATAGAATTGGAGAGATCATACAGGCCTGTGGCTCATGCTGGCTCAGCTTGTCTGAGCGTGGAAAGCTAAGCAGGGTCAGGTCTGGTTATTACTTGGATGGGAGACCCCTCCTCTAGTTTCCTGCATTGAGCAGGGGGTTGGACTCGATAGCCTGTAGGCTCCTTCCAACTCTATGATCTATGAAATCTATGAAAATCTGTGGAAATAATCTAGTCCAACCCCCAGCTCAATGCAGGCTCTGCAATGCAGGATACAGATACAGCTAGGGGTGCTCATGTACCTGCTCCCCCGCCCCGCCTCACCTCTCCGCGGCGCCCCCCCAGCTCGATTCTCAGTGGCGCGGAGCAATTCTCTGCACTGGTCAAGCCACCCGCACCGGCTGTGCCGGGACCCTATGCCAGCGTGCTGGGACCCCGCGCTGCGTCTTTTCCGTAGAAACCAGGGCAACAGGGCTTAAAACAGCCCTGTTGCCCTGGTTTCTATGGAAAAGATGCAGCGCGGGGTCCCAGCGCGCTGGCGCAGGGTCCCGGCACGTCACTTCTGGCCAGCCGGAAGTGACGGGAAGGGACCGTTGCGGCTGTCATGGGCGGCTCACCGCAGAGAGGCAAGCAGGGACCGGGACCCGGTAAGGCCTGCTCGCCTTGGGTGTGCGTGAGCGGGGCCGATTTCGGCCCACTACGCCTGCTCGAGGTGAGCGGTTACATCCCTAGCTACAGCATCTCTGATAGATGGCTGTCCAGCCTCTGCTTAAATACCTCCAGTGAAGGAGAGAACCCACCACATCCCATGACAGTCTGTTCTTCCACTGCCAACGCCAAACAATTTCCACTGTTAGGAAGTTTCTCATGATCTTTAGTTGAAATTTGCTTCCCTGCTTCTTTTACCTGTTGCTTCTAGTCTTGCCCTCTGGATCAACAGAGAACAACTCTGCTCCGACTTCTGCATGACAGCCTTTCATATATTTGAAGACCACTATCTTGTCTCCCTTAATCTTTTCTTCTTCAGGTTAAACATATCCAGCTTTTTCAACCATTCTTCATAGACCTTGGTTTCCAGTCCCCTCATCATCTTGGTCACACTGGATGCACTCCAGTTTGTCCATGACCTTCTTAAAATGTGGCACCCAGAACTGGATGCAGTACTCCAAATGTGGCCTGACTAATGCAGAATAGAATTGTACTACTACTTCCCATGATCTGGACAATATGTCTCTGTTTTAATGTAGCTTAAGACTGCATTCACTTTTTTTAGCAGCTGCATTGCACTGCTGGCTCATATTCAGCTTGTGACTAAGACACCTAGATACTTTTAACATCTACTACTGTCAAGCCAGGTCTCCCCCATCCTACACTCATGCCTTTGGGGTGGGGTGGGGGTGGGTTGTATCTAAATGGAGGACTTTACATTTATCTCTGTTGAATTTCTTGTTAGTTTCAGACCAGTGTTCCAGCCTGTCAAGATCCTTTTGAATCTTGATTCTGTCTTCTATGGTGGGTGCTGGCAATCCCTCTTAGCTTTGTATCATCTGCAAATTTGTTAAGCACCCCATCTACACCCTAACTCAGATGTAATTCATCAAAACATTGACAATGCCTAGGACTCTTCACTCAAGACTTCCCTCCAGGTTGACACAGAGCCCTTAGTGAACACTTGTTGAGTATGGTTGCTCGACCAACTGTTGAATCAACCAAACAATGTACTTGCATAAGGACAGGGGGTCTTCCCTGCCATGAACAGCATGGTGGGTGGGACCAGGACGAGCAAGCAGATTTTGGGTGCCTGCTGGAAGGGGGGCCTACTCTTTGCCCAATGAATCAGCTCAAACTCAGCGCTTCACCATAGGCAGAAAGTTCGAGTGTGAGCTGACTGCCGAAGATATAATTGTGGCATGGACAGCCAGTCTAGTTCCACAGATGTGATCAGATAGAATGAGAGTCCTTTGCCCCCTTTAAGAACATAAGGAGAGCCCTGCTGGATCAGGCCAAAGGCCTATTCTGTTCCTACAGTGGCCAACCAGTTGCCTACCAAAAGCCCACAAGCAGGACACGAGCACAGGAGCATAGCCCCTTACTTGCCCTTTTCTAAGCTAAGAAGCCCAAAACATTGTAACCTTTCCTTGTTCTACGGGAGTTGCTCCAAACCCTATTTATGAGCTAAACTGATGAATCACTTATTGACTGTTGAAATTAAATAACACCATGGCTGAATTGTACTCCAAGACTTGTGTCTGTCTCTTCCTTGCCTATGCAAGAGAACAGCTCATAGTAGCAAGTCTGGGAAGTGTCAGGGGATGTAATCCAGAGGGACCTACGTAGTCCATCATCCGTCTGAATCCAGCTTGTCAGGGGAAGGAAATAATGAAACAAAGAAGGCCACTTTCCTCTTTACTTAAGAAAAGAGGTGAATATAAGAGAAGGGGAGTAAACTGACCCCTTGGAAATCTTCTTTGACACTATATGATTTCTAAAGCTGCATATAATGTTCTGTGCATAGCTCTCTTCTCTTGTGAGGGTGAATGTTGCAGGGAGAGAGAGAGAGAGAGAGAGAGATTAGTGTAGACATATGGGTCTCTTGAGGTTACATTTCTGAAGGGAGGGGTGCAGATGTACCTTGCCTTTAGTGCAAATGCCTGCTGTTGTACAACATAGCTAATTAATATAAGTACACATATTTGCTTTATCATAAGTAGTGTGTGACACACTTTGTATGTATATTTTTGTACTTGAAATAAAATCAGGCAATCCTAGTACAGTCAATGCAAAGAGTACACTTACACAAGCTGTCGCTTGGTGTGTGAGATTGTGTGAGACCCCAGCACATTCAATTAAAGTAATCTTGAGAGCTGGGAAAACCCCTCTTCCTGATACTAGAGAGATGTCTTCAGTATGGGACTCATCTCACCTCACTCAGAATAAGACTTCTCTCAATCTATGTATTAGCCATCTAGGTCAAAATTGTCTAGTGTCTGATAATATTCATTGTCGTTACAGCTTAGAGGTAAACGCAGAGGCTGGCATTCAGAGCACCACGAGCAGTGGCCTATTTATTAATTAAATTTATTAAATGCCTTATAAAAATTTGTCTAGGCATTCTGCAATTTAAAACAACACCACCACAAATAAGAACACAATAAAATCAATATAAAAGCAATAAACATGCCAACACAGCCTAAAACACAGGCCTAAATTACCAGGTATGAGAGGTAAAACCACATGGCAGGGATTAAAAGAATAAAACTCATGTATAGTTATTTTTCAGCTCCCTCTTCCCAATGGTCCCCACCCACCCATTGCTTCTGAAAAGCTCCCCAGGTCTGGGCACTTCCTGGAGAAGCACCATTGGGTCATAAAGGGCTGCCTCCAGAAGGTGATATCCCCTCGCGGCATTCAAGGAAACCCTTTTCACAGCCATATGGAGAGGTTTGGATCTCAGCTATAGTTTATGCTGACCACACTATTTAAATATCAGTCCCATGCCCCAAAGCAAGAGCTGTGTGTAACAGTATTGCTGCATGTGATGGGGGCCAGTATCTGAGGTAGTATGCCTAAGCACACCAGTTGCTGGGGAACATGGTCGGGTGGGTGCTGTTGCACTCATGTCCTGCTTGTGTGTTCCAGTGGGCAGCTGGCTGGCCACTGTGTGAACAGAATCCTGGACTAGATGGACCCTTGGTCTGATCCAGCAGGGCCCTGTTCTTATGGCCCTGTCCCATTTCCAACAGTGGGCCTGTATGACTTGTGGGATTCCTCATCTTCCACCTGGTGAGTTTGAGGAGCTGTCCAGCAAGGCAAGGAGCAGCTCTGTGGCAGGCTTGCTGAGCAGCAGGGAGCTGTCCATCTGTCTCCTCCATGGCTGGATTGCGGTTGCACATATAGCTCTGTATGTACTATGTACAAGATGGCCAGGGCCGGATTAAGAGCATTATGGGCCTGGTGCTGAGGATTTTGGTGGGCCTTTTTATGGAAATAAATAAAATGAAGACACAATTTTATATTAAAACAAATTAAATATTTTAATTACCATTAAAGTGCCAAAACAGAAACATATTGAAAATATTTCTTTTTTTGTAAACAATAAGCTTGTTAACTCAATAAAACCTGATGGAAGTGGGCAGTGTCCGTGAAAGCTTGTGTCAGAATGAATGTGTTGGTCTTTAGGGTACCACAAGACTCTCTTGTTGTTCTTGCTGCAATAGACTAACACAGCCCACCCCTTCGGGAATTATGCAGACTGTTAGGCAACAATGTACACGAACCGAGCTCTTACTCAGCTGCCCCCCCCACGTGCTGTATGGAGAGAATGCTATTGACCTGCCTTACAGGGTTGATGTAAGGATTACAACAGGGGTCCTCAAACTTTTTAAACAGGGGGCCAGTTCATTGTCTCTCAGACTGTTGGGGGACCGGACTATAGTTTTTTTTTTTAAAAAAAAAAGAACGAATGGATCAAGTAAAAAAAAAAGGACCTGGGTCCTTTTTTTTCACTTGATAGGGGTGAATTTTTTTTCCTTAAATGGAAAGTTATTATAAATTAATTATAATGTTAACAAGTGATTAAATGGAGGATGGAATGTTATTTTGATGACAAAAGTGGGTAGAAATTAATGATTTATTTATTTATTCCATTTATACCCCGCTCTTCAGCCAGAAAAGGCTCTCAGAGCGGTTTACACAGATTACCGGTAATAATAAGACATTCCCTACCCTCAGGCTCACAATCTAAAAGACATGACACAAAAGGAAAAGGGATTGGGGGGGAGGAGGAAGAATGCCAAACATTATATTGGTGCCTGAGTTTGGCATTCTTCCTCCTCCCTCCCAATCCCTTTTCCTTTTGTGTCATGTCTTTTAGATTGTGAGCCTGAGGGCAGGGAATGTCTTATTATTAATCTGTGTAAGCCGCTCTGAGAGCCTTTTCTGGCTGAAGAGCGGGGTATAAATGCAATAAATAAATAAATACATAAATAAATAATAAATGATTAAATGGAGGATGGAATTTTATTTCGATGGCAAAAGTGGGTTTAAAAAATAAGAATGTACTACCTTTTTTGCTGTCTAAAATTGAAATACATTATAAAAGGCTACCTACAAATTACAAGCGTGTTTTGCTTTTGTCTGGCTGCTCTGTGTGTGTGAGTGCTTTGTGTGGGGTAAACTGAAATACATTATAAAAGAGTCACTGACTCTCAGCCTAACCTACCTCACAGGGTTGTTGAGAGGATAAAGTGGAGAGAAAGAGGATTATGTAAGCTGTCTTGGGTTCCTTGAAGGAAAAAAGGAGGGGTATAAATATAATAAATAAATAAATACAAATTATAAGAGTGTTTTGCTTTTGTCTGGCTGCTCTGTGTGAGTGCTTTGTGTGGGGCAAACTGCGGGTGTTTGTGGGCTGAGTGTGTTCAAGGAGCTGTGTTGGGGGGCGGACCTGAACTTCCCAGGATCTCTTTTCAGATCGGGTCCCCCACTCACCAGACCAGTGAAGGACGCGGCTCCGCCGGTCAGCTGTGTGGCGGCCGCCCGCTTCCCGCTGAGAGCGGCTCCCCCATGTTCAGCAGCCGCTCGCTTCTCCCGTTTTCACCTCCCATCCCAGCTCTGCGGGGGGGGGGGGAGGCTGCCGCTTCGTGCCTGAATCCCCGGGCCTGCCTTTTTTCTCCCGGGGTTGTGCTGGGCTGGGGCGGCTGCCGCTTCTTGAGCGGCGCTGCAGGCGCGCATGAGGGCTGACACAAGACAGTTTGCTCCCCAGCCCTGCCGAAGCGCGTCTCCCCACATCCCCGGCAGGAGAAGAGCGAGAAGAGGGTGGGAAATACTCAGTTACTGGACTTTCAGGGCAGCCCGAATCAGCTGCCGGAGGCGACACCTCCCTCTGCCCAATGGTGGGGCCAGCCCTGGGTGGGGGTGGGGGGCACCTCATCCGTCCCCCTCGACCCAATTGGGTTTGCTTTGGACGGTCCCGCCAAGCCAGCCCAGAACCAGGGGAGCATCTCGGCCACGCGCAGAAACCCCTCGGAGGAGCCGCGATGGGGAGCCCGGAGCCACAGGGCCCGATTGGGGGGTGGGGGGCAATGATTTTACCCCATGTCCAGGTGCAGAGTCCACGAGCCTGCTGGATTCCTCGCAGACCTCCTTTAATCTCCCCCCCCAACCAAAAGACTCTCCTGGCTTTACGGAGGAGGAGAGAAAGAAAGAAGCGCCCGAGCTTGGGGGGAAACCCCAAACGGATCAACTTGTGGGTTGAAATGGGGGGGGTGTTCCAGCTTGCACCTTCCCCCCCCGCCATGGCCCCCTCCCCTACTGTAGCGGTGGTGCCTTGTAGCCCTGACGTGTTGGGCTGTAAGGATGATGGGAACTGTAGTCCGAAGGGCACCGGGTCGGGGAAGTTAGCCGAGCGGGGAGGGGGGTCCTTCTGGTTTCTCCGGCCGCGACGTCCCCAAGTTTCCTTCTCCCCGCTCCCCTGGGTAAACAGGAAAGGACTTCCTTCTTTCGCTGGACACCCTCTCAGGTCTTCCCAGCCTCCCACCCTCTCCAGGAAGGGGGCGGCTCAGGCGGGAGACGTGCGCCGATTGGTGAAGAAGCCGGCTGCTTGGAGACCCGCGTCCGGGTGAGCCGGGGAGAAGGGAGCCAGGCAAGCAGTGCTGGGAGATCGGGGTGCGGGGCTGATCGCTCAGGAAACGAAGGTTTGGGAGGAGGAGGACACGCCATCCAAGAGGTTTGGAAGCGGAGCTTCGAGGAGGGGTAAAGGGGGGGATCCTGGATAGGAAAAGGCGAGCAACAAGTGGGACGAGCGGCCACGAAAGGAAACGGTGAATGTGGAGGAGAGAAGCTGGGGACGGGCGCGTCCCTGTGGGCCTACTTTGTGGTAGGGGCCTGGAGCTGCAGCTCCAATAGCCCCTATCTTAATCCGGCCCAGAAGATGGCCTCTTCTAGGTTCCGCTCATGCAATTTGTCACCTTAAAAATTCAGAGTACAGATTGTACAGAGAGAGCCTGCAGGCTTACCGCTTGTATTGAGGTAGGGCGAGTATCTGAAAGAAGTCATGTGCAATATGTGGTAACTGTTGTCATAGTACTGTGTGGTTGTCAAGAGCAAACCAGGAAAGGCAAATTTAGTGACTGAATTTAAAAGCAACAACACTGCAGTCTAAGGCAGATAGCATCATCACAGCACAAATACGTATATTATGAGGTACTGTTGCTATACAGTAACCCTACACCTTACTGCAGGGATTGGCAACCTGGTGGTACCTTCCAGATGTTTTGGACTACAACTCCCATCAGTTCAACCCAGCATGTCCAATGGCCACAAATTAATTAATATATTAGGAATACTTATATACAGCTTCCCATTTGGACAAATCTCAAAGTGGTGCACAACCCCGTAAAAAAACAATAGAGCAGCATGATAAATACACAACAGTACAGTATTAGAGTTTGAGCAAGATTGGCTTATGGTGTTTCTAGCTCAGATTATTCTTGTTCTGTTTTAAATTGTTTTAGTGTGAAAGAATGATTTTATTGTTTTTCTACTGGTATCTGTTTTATTAATATTGTAAGCTGCGCTCCTTTTGGAGGAACGGTGGGATATATGAATTTTAAGTAAGTAAGTAAGTAAATAAATAAATAAATAACATTGATTATTGGGCAGATTAGACATATACTAAAAATAAATAAATAAATAAGACAGCTGATGGCTGGGAGAAAGCTGAAGTAAAAAGACAAGCTTTCAATTAACTCCTAAAATATCAGGCTTTGAGGTCAGGCCTGATGTACGTACGGGAAATCATTCTGCAGGATGGGCTCCATCACAGAGAATGCCTGCCTCCATATTGCTGCCAAATGGAAATCTCTAAAGATTGTAGTGACCTCATGGAAAGTTGGTCTAGGGGGAGACATTCCTTGAGATAAGCTGGTCCTGAGTTGTATAGGTCTTTGTACTAATGCCAGTTCAGCAGCCAGTGTAGATCCTTTAGCATAGACGTAATATGTGTCCAGTAAAGCACCCCAATTAGTAACCTGGCTGCTGCATTCTGCACTAGCTGCAGCTTCTGAACCAACCCTAAGGGCAACCCCACAGAAAGCACATTACAGTAATCCAATCTTGAGGTTAGCAATCCATGGATTACAGCAGGCTCTCCCTATCTAGGAATGGGTGCATTTGGTGAACCAACCTGAGTTGGCTGTAGGTGCTCCTAGCTATTGAGGTCCCTTGTTGGGCTTCCATTGACAGCAATGGATCCAGGAGCACCTGCAAACTGTGAACCTGTTCCTTCAGGGGGAGTGCAACCTCATCCAAAGTGGGTAATTCACAGGCTTGGGAACCACTCACCCACCGTGCCTGCTCATTACTGGGATTCAGCTTCAGCTTATTGGCCCTCATCCAGCCCACCACTGTGTTCAAGCACCGATCTAAGTCTTGCCCAGCCTCTTCTGATTCAGATGTAATGGAAAAATAGAGCTGGGTGTCATCAGCATACAGATGGCTCCTAACCCCCAATCCCCTAATGACTGCATCCAGTGGCTTTATATAGATATTCAATAGCACTGTAGGCAAGATGTTACCTTGAGGCACCCCACTGCAAGACTGCCAGGCAGTGGAGGCTGGTGACTCCAATGTCAGAGGGGCTATGTATCTGCTCCAGATTGTACTCTGTACTTGTAAGGAGCTCTCCATGGTGCTGAACCTATTTTGGGGGTAGGGTTCGGCACCATGGATAGCTCCTTAAAAGTTCAGAGTAAAATCCAGAGCGGATACGCAGCCCCGCTGACATTGGAGCCTCCAGCCTCCACGGCTGCCAGGTGGTCAACATACAGTTCCACAATGCTATTCTCTGGAACCTGCGCTGTAGATTGCAGTGGAACCAGCATAGAACAATTATGGAAGTTGTAGTCCAAGACATCTGGAGAACATCAGGTTGCCTGCCCCTTACTGCAAACTGCCTAGAGGGAAATAGATTTCATAGATTTCATAGATCATAGAGTTGGAAGGAGCCTACAAGGCTATCGAGTCCAACCCCCTGCTCAATGCAGGAAACTAGAGGAGGGGTCTCCCATCCAAGTAATAACCAGGCCTGACCCTGCTTAGCTTTCCACGCTCAGACAAGCTGAGCCAGCATGAGCCGCAGGCCTGTATGTATTCTATGAGGTTGTGAGATCATTCCAGGGCTTCTTCATATCTATCTATATCTATCTACCTAGGAACTCCTGGGGCTGCTACATGCCAATGGTGTTTCACATCAATACAGCAAAAAAAGATTTTTCCAGAACACAATTTTACAATAAATCCGTCCATACACGATTTAGCACAGTTTGATTATTTCACACAGAACAAATTACAATATCTTTTATAATCCCCTTTCAATACTCTTGTAAATTCCTCCTCTTCTTCTTTCTCCACCCTGCTCTCTTTTGTAAAATGTATTATCAGACATAAACAAATGTTGTAACTATTTGCCAGACAATTATTTTATGGTTGTACACAGTGCAGTACTTTAAGCCCTGAGTAGCAAATTGATTTGCATATATCCCTAGAGCATTGTAAGTGATTAGTTAAAATGACTAAAAGCCATTTTAGTTAACATGCATTTAGGAGCAAATCCAGCCTCGATAGGATGACTAGAAACAGCTCTAGTACTTAAGCAAGTATTTTAACACTCTCAGATAACACTATCTCATTTCTGTAGAATCCCTTAAAGATGGGGTCTAATGCATTGCCCATAAACTAAGGATCAGTGATATATGGAACTTTTTCTAAAAATAAAATACAACTGAATATTTCCATATGATTAAAATGGAGATGTCTCTTGATTTCTATTGAATATAAAAACTAGGAGGAGAGTATCAAGAAGAGAAGGGCGACTAACTACCTCTATGCCAGGCATTCCATTCCAAACGTTAATTTATTTTGAAAGATTCAAATAGTTGCAATTATGTGAATTATCTTTTTTTTTTTAATCGCTGATATGTTACTATGTTGGAGGAGGTTTTTCTTAGCAAGAAAAACTTCATCTCTCTGAAGTTATGATCCTGTGTCTGGAGAGGGGGTTAAGTGGACTGTGTATATTTATGACTGGTCCTGATTTCAAGGTGTAAACTGACCATTGTTATAGAGGAGGGCTTGTCTTGGTGTTGCAACTGGAATGTGTGAAGATGCATTCACCATGCATATTTTTTCAATCATCAGTCACGATAAGGGTACAGAATGTGGGTTGTCCCCAGTAGTGTCCATCCACCAGTGGAACAGACATGGTCAGCAGAGCAGATTCCCCCCTCCCACTGCAACCCCCACTGAAATCTGTTCCTGAGGGTTGATGGACCCTTTGGAACAGATTTGTAGGACAGATGGGGTGGGCGGCAGGGAGGAGAAGAGGGAGAAGAAGAAGTCCTGTTGTGTGGAGAAGAGGGAAAGTCCTGTTGTGTGGAGAAGAGGGAGAAGTCCTGTTGTGTGAGCTTCATGTGATGTTGGAAGGATCCAATTTATTTTTATTTGTTACATTTATATCCCACTTTTCCTCCAAAGAGCCAATGTACATGATCTTCCTCCTTTCCATTTTATCCTCACAACCACCCTGTGTAGTAGGTTAGGCTGAGAGTCAGTGTCTGGCCCAAAGTCACCCAGTGAGCTTTATGACTGAGTGGTGACTACAAACCAGATCTCCCAAGCCCCAGGCCAGCACTCTAACCACTACACCACACTGGCTCACCATAATAGCTCCCCAAGCCGCTATTTACAAGCAAAAGGCATATGCCTGAGGGATAGATGGGCAGCTGGGACCCACTGCAAGGAGCGAGGCTGGCATAATATTTCCTATAGACAGAGGCCAGATCAGACTACCCAGCATCAAAGGGGAAAGTTTTACCCCTGTCCCAAGGTCCCGTCCCCCCCTGTACAACTTATTGCCTCCCACCGACTGGAATGAAGACACTTCACAGTTAACTGGGTGCAAGGGCCACAACTTTATCAGACGCAAGGATCTGCAATGAGGCAAATTTCCTAACAAATCTAATTGCCACATGCGGGCACCCTGTAATTGTCGGAGGCAGTAAGGAAGGCCTCCCTCTGCTTCCTATTGGACAATACCACCCTTGCTTCTCACACGGGTCAAACAGCTTGATGATCCATGTGATTCATTGCCTGCTCATGATAAAGTCAAGCTGAGGGGCCAAAGGCAGTCTCTCCCCTCCGACTGCTTGAGCTGGGAGGTAGTTAGGAAACAACCCTCTCACCCTCCATATGTCTCAGGGTTCATGCCACTCATGACCAAGGGAAAAGGATAACAAGCCAATTAGCTGAGTTAGGATCACATCACACCTGATTGGTTCAACAGTATGGAGTAGGTGGGGAAAGGTGAGCCCCAAAGCCCATCCAGGGAATTCACTCCTTCACATACTGACAATGTCCTGTTCCACGAGTCGAAGGGAAGTTGGGCAAAATGGAGTGCCCACACTCCTTTTCGCTCTTGCCTTCTTCTGGCTTTTTCTGCTGCCACCAGGTAGAAGTCTTTATTTCTCTAGATGCCTCCAGCAGACTTGCCTTAAAACTCTCTCCAGCTCTCTCAGGTATCTACTTTAGGTAGTGTGGGATCACTATTAGACATGGGGTGGGTACCCAAAAGAAAGAAACCACAAAATTTCAAATAACAAGGTTTAAAGTTTACTGTAGAAAATGTCAATAGTGAAAATAATGAAACTGGTTATCTGGACCCATTTCAATCTGGCTTTAGGCCTGGGGTTGGCATGGAAACTGCCGTGGTCGCCATGATGGATGGCCATACTGGGAGAGAGATGGGGGAGTGCATTCCTGGAGCCTACATTGATAGCATTTTGGTGCCAGGCAAGGCCTTTTTATTTTCCCAGGCATTTTAGAGCATCATAGATCTTTTAACATTTTAAAAGTATTATGGATGTTTTTGCCTACTGGTGTTCCGTGATTGGTTTCTGTTCTTTCTTCTGCTCATTTTACTGATTTTTGTGACATTATTATTGTATTGTTTTGTTGTATTCCTTTTTTTAAAAAATTGCAATATGTCCAGGAAACAATTGCTATTGAAAGCGAGGTATATAAATTTAAGAATAAAGGCTCCTCCATCCCTTAGAATGGGACAATGGATAGGGAACAGGCTTTATTGCAGTTGCTTTATATTCTCCTACATAAGCAAATGGCTGATGGAAGGAACCTTCCTGAGGGGACACCATTGCACCACCATCATAATCTTTATTGTTGAAGCAGAAGCCATAACAAAAAGAATGACTAATTAAAATGATCCAGTAACATATCTAACCTATGTTATCAAACAAACAAAAAAAAGTTAGATCGGTTCATTTCCTCTGCGCAAACCCCATTTTGCAACAGTTATTCATGCTCTGGTAACCCAGAGAGCTTCAGCTATTGGGCAGTAAAGAAATGTAAATTACTTTATTTACATTTATTATTATTTACATTAATTTATTTTATGAATAAATAATTTATCATAGTTTACATAATTAATTAATTAATTAAAACACCCCTCCCTGCCCCTGGTTTGGATTATAATGCATTATATGAGGGTCTGACTTTGAAAATGGTCCAGAAACTTCAGCTAATCCAGAATAGGGCAGCTAGATTTTTAATGGAGACTGGTCAATATGAACAGGGATGTGCCATGAACCGGGGGGGGGTCGCCTCTCTGCGGGCTTGCCTCTCCGTGGGGGTGCCCCCCGCCTCGATCTTCTGAGCGGCGTGGAGCAGTTCTCTGCGCCGCTCGAGCCGGTCCCGTCGTGTCACATCCGGCCTCAGAAGTGACGTGACAGGGACGCTGCACAGGCGCAATACGTTGCACGGGGGTCCAGCGCGCCTGTGCAGGGTCCCATCACGTCACTTCCGGGGCCGGATGTGACACGACGGGACCGGCATGGGCGGCTCACCACAGAGAGGTGAGCCGCCGCTGGACATGGTAGGCCTGTAGGCCCACATGAGCCCCGCACAGATGTGGGGCCGATTTCAGCCCGCTACGCCCGCACAGGGCGAACGGTTACATCCCTAGGCCTAGTTCTGATAATCATTGGCGATTGCTGCTGTGTTATTACACATAGATTTCATGTGACATAGAATTGCCAAATGATATACACTCCGTGCAAAAAAAAGGAGAAGTTATTATATTCATCACTTCCCCCCCCCCCAAAAAAAAGGAGTAAGGTTTTATAACTACAGATTTGTAGTGCCTGAAGTCAAGAAAGTGGGGAGGGAGTTATTAAGATGATGATTATGTATATTGACTGACATGCTATATTAAGCTGAGGTGGCAGCACAATGTTATCACAGCCAGTTTGAGGTATGGTAATTACACATGGCCGAAATGCAAGCGTGGCGATAAAAAATAAATAAATAAATAAAAATGAAATGACTTCCGAGGTCATAGCTTGCTATTAGAAAAGGTAGAAACTTTTTTTAAAAGCTGACACTCATTTTTGCTCATCAGTGCTGACAGCATATTTAGAGAGGACAGCCAATTTTTAATTTTTTTTGATTGTCAAATCATGTGGAGGACAAGAATGCTGTTGTTTTTGTTTTTTGTTTATGGGCAGCTGCCAAGCAAAGCTGAGGTATTTCATATAAGGTTTGCTCCCATTGTTGCATAACGAGGTGTCAGCAAGGTAAGTGATGTCGACTTAGGTGGTTGTGGCACTGCATAGTTGTTGCTGCAATGATTTCTTAAGAAGTGATTTGACAAGGCCCTTAATCCTCCTGCAAAAATGGCAAGCGGCAAAAGGAGCGTAATCCTCGTGTGTGTAATGATTATGCCTTGCATTTTCTTTGTCAGCAGAAACAATAAATAGCCGTTGTTCATCCCAATTCACTGTAGGACAAATTCAGTGACCACTTTCATTTTTAACCTATGTAAATGGTTGAAAACGTGCAGAGAAGAATGCATTCCTATATCTGTGCAGCTTACCGGTCAACAGAAATGGCCATGAGGTGCTGGCAAGATTGTGGGATTCTCTGCAACCCCATGTAGCCATGTTCTCATGTACCTCTGGTTCACATGGAACTAACTCCATGTGGTTGCAGGTGCATATGAGACCAAGGATGGAGGATGCAGGATAAGTCTAAAACCACAGTGGGTTGTAGCCAATGCTGCCCATCCACCAGCAGAATGGAAACCACTGGTGGAACAGATTTGTCCTCTGAAATAAATGCATTTTCCCTGTCCACTCTGAATCTATCTATACACTAACAACAATATTGTACACACACACACTCACACACACACACTCATGTTTTTAGTTCATCAAGTAGCTTTGATGGTGTGTGTGTTTTTAAAGTACGGTATACTGCTATCTACGGAGAATAGCTACAAGGAGTGACTTTGAGGACGAGGAGTGAGAACAGTCACTGATGTACCAAGTATCTTCTTTAAATCCATTGGGCAGAAAACCAAGGGCCACTGGGAGGCTGCACCCCATGCTTCCCAGGATTAACATCACGGCAAGGGGGAGACCAGCAGGACCCCATACATTGGCTGAAGAAGGAGCAGCTGCAGGGAGCTTGTTTTGACCTTCCCTGCCGGGGAAAAACAAACAAACCCATCTGTAAGAACCTTGTAACTATGAACTGGTGCCTGAGTTTTGCTTTCTTCCTCCTCCCTCCCAATCCCTTTTACAGGTATGAATATTTTATTTACGGTCTACCGACCACACCAATACGTAAAACAATACAATACAAACAAGATACACCAGCTCTTATTTATACACTCAAATAAAAACTTAGAAAATAAAAACAGAATCAGACAAGCATAAAAGGCCTAGTCACAATAGCAATATTCAAAAATTTTGCAACTTTCTTGGTAATTGAGCCAGGGATGGGGACTCGGACTCGAGGACTCGACTCGTGAGTCGGACTGAGTCCCCCCTCTGACTCGACTCGGACTCGAGTCCCAATATTTTTAATGGGACTCGAGACTCGACTCGGGACTCGAGACCAAGGACTCTTCAACATCCCTGGGCTGTGCCAGAAAGAGTGGAGAGGAGCGTGATTGCCGGCGAAGAGTGCGTGGAAGCGAGGTGTGCCGCTGTTCGGCCACTATGGACAGCTACCAGGAGTGCAGCCCCAACAGTGTGTCAATATTTATTTTGATTGATGTGTTGCGTACTTGGGAGAGGCAGAAGAAGGACCTGAGATTACTCTGTGTGGCTGCTCTGAGTGTGTTTCTGGTTCCAGCAAGTTCATCACCAGTAGAGCGGGTGATCAGTGAGGGTGGAATTGTGATGAGATCTCACTGTTCCAGAATGGGGGCCAAACATTTAGAAAAAATCATGTTCCTCAAATGCAACATGGAAAAGTTTTAGGAAGTACAGCAAGTTTATTTTTTAAAATCATTTTTCTAAAATGCAACCTTTCAGACATTTTGGGTTTGGCTGCCTCTGCCTGCCTGTCTGTGGTTCCCAGCCTCCTCTGCCTGCCTGGTCTCTTCTTGACCAGTTCAACAGTTGAATTGTCCAAGACAAAGGCCTCTGCCTGCCTGCTTTGGGGTTCCCTGCCTCCTCTGCCTGCCTGGTTATTTTGGGTTTTTCTGCCTGGTCTGTTCTTGCCAAAATCAGTTGCAAAGTTTTGAAATAAAAAGGCACACTTGTGCCTAGAATTTATTTAAGCCACACATCTGAAGTAGCCTTATTTTGTTGGGAAAAAACCCCCATTGATTTTAATAGGGACTCGTGGAGTCAGCTTTGGGAGTGACTTGTGACTCATGACTCGTGAGTCACCATTTTGGACCAAGGACTCAGACTCGGACTCGGGTCCAAAGACTCGTGACTCGACTCGTGACTCGAGACCAAGGACTCTTCAACATCCCTGAATTGAGCTATCTGAGCTGTCAAGCAGAGTGGACAAAAGAAACTCTGAGGATCGTCCAGGGAAAGTCTGGGTGATTGGATGTATTATGTTTTCTCTAGCCCCTCGATAGAAGCTGCAATTAAAAAGGACATGTGCAACAGTTTCCACCTCCTCATTATTGCAGGGGCAACACCTGTTTTCCATTGGGATTTTATTGAATCTACCATCCAAAAGTTTGGAGGGTAGAACATTAAATCGAGCCAAGGAAAACGCTCTCCTATATTTTGGAATAGATAACCAATCTAAGTATAGCATCCCATTTGTAGAGTAAAGGTCTGACAGACCCATCGACAAGGGGGAGCATGGGCCCTGAGCCGCTCCATGGAGCTCTTGGAAGTCGATGTCAATTAATCTTTGCTTAACAAGAAATTTAGCTTTCTCCCAAGGCATGGATAACAAGTAGGAGGGTGACAGCCCGGCTGAGACAACCTTTTCCACCACTGCTTTGTTCCAAGCAGACACATGGGAATCTAACATCACCTGGAATGCAAAAGAGTTAAGCTTAAGCAGAGAACTGCAGCGAAGCCAAAAGTGAATAGAATGTATCCAAGCCATACAGCCGAGAGAATTAAGGCCAGCTTCCAGATAGAGAACAGCACTAGCCACACACTTGGGCATGCCAAATATCGCTCTTAGAAAGTAGGATTGAACACCTTCAAGAGAGTCTTTAAGGCCAGGAAACCAGATAGGGGCTCCGAAAAGAATCTGAGATACTATTTTTGCTTTAAAAACACGGGTAGCAGCTGGAATGAAATTCCCACCTTTAGTAAAAAAGAACCGTAATATAGCACCCAAATTTTGTTCAGCTTTAACCTTCGCACGTCTTGCCTGAACTCTCCAGTTTGTTGCCTCGTGAAACCAAATACCCAGATATTTGTAGGAGTCAACTTGATCAAGCCTGCTATTATCCATGAACCAAGAGTATCTAACCTTCCTCCTTGCAAATACCATAACTTTAGATTTGGAGTAGTTAATTGTTAAAAGATTTTTATTACAAAACCCAGCAAATCCAGATAGTAAACGCTTGAGACCTAGTCGTGTCTGCGAAATTAAAATGGCATCATCTGCATAGAGGAGGATAAATATTCTTGTGGAGCAAATCTTAGGAGGGTGGGAGGCTATTGACCGTAGGTGGGTGAAGATCAGCCAGGTACAGATTGAATAAAGTGGGAGCAAGAACACAGCCTTGTCTAACACCACGAGAGGAGAAAATCTCCTGAGAGAAATGGCCATAGTTACTACAGCACACCTGGGCAGATGTGTTTTGATGTAGGGTATGGATTAGAAACAATAACCTCCTATCAGAGCTGTTCCAACTTGCTCCAAAGGAGGTCACGGGATATAGAATCAAAAGCAGACTTTAGATCAATAAAAGCAGTGAATAATTTGCCTCCTTTTGGGGTGGAGTATTTGTGTATTAAATGGGACAGAACCAAACAGTGATCAAAAGTAGAGTGGCCAGATTGAAACCCAATTTGCTCCTCCCCTAAGATATCATGGTCATTGATCCAGGCTTTCAATTTAAGGCACAAATAATTTGCATATACTTTCCCCACTATAGAAAGCAAGCTTATAGGCCAATAATTATTTGGGTCATCTTTGGGCCCTTTCTTATGTATTGGTATGATAAAAGCCTTTAGCCAAACCCCAGGGATTACACCAGATTTGTTTATTAGGGAGAAAAGAGTAGCTAATAGAGGGGCCCACCAACTGATGTTACACTTCAAAAGCTTAGACGGAATACCATCAGGTCCCGGAGCCTTGCCTGGTTTTAGTTGGAGTAACAGTTCCTCTACACTGCTTGACTCAACGGAAGGCCAGTTGGGGATGTTAGATGTTAAATGAGGGGTAGAGTTAGAAACAACAGAATTGGGGTTATTAAAAATTGAACGAAAATGGTCTTCCCAAACATTAGCTGGGATATGACAATCAGGAGATCCAGTACTATGACTTAAAGCGCCAGAGACCAATTTCCAAAAGGTTCTGGAATTACGGGTAAGGGATGCTGAAATTAACATCTGCCAAGATTCTTTAACAGCCTCTCTTTTTTTCCGTGCCAAGAGATTCTTATATTCTTTCTTTAACTCATAATAGGAATGAGGTACTTGACGTTCGTTGTTTACATGATAGAAACTATACACAGAATGGATTCTCCTCCAAAGACTGGCACACTCTCCATCAAACCAACTTTTTGAAGGTTTTAAGTGGTTCGAAGGGCAAACAGTAGTTTGAAGATGAGAGTGCATATTTTTAATTACTGACTCAAAATTTAGGATACCCTCCTCAGGGGAAGTATCAACAGTAATATGTCTAAGAGCAGCTATTGTGTGAGGGCAGTCAATAAACCTCTGAAAAGCCTCAGCTGTAGACCTAGACCACTTAATCTTTTTGGAGCTACCAGAAATAAAAAGGTTAGAAGAGAGGTGTTGTATACTTAGCTTAATAGCACTAGGAATCACAAAGGATAGCTCCAGTGGGAGATGGTCACTATCAGTGCGATCACCAATTCTAAAATTACAACACATATTCTCTAATTCCTTATGAACCAAAAAATAGTTGACAACACTCGAACCTCTGGAGGAGATAAATGTGTATTCACCCCAAGCATCATTGGCATTAGAACCATTCAGAATACACAATTCATATTTTGAAACAAATTGAAGCAGACCAATCCCAGCAGGATTAACATGTCTATCTTTGGAGTGGCGCAAAGCTACCCGTATTTTCGCCCAGATTGACAGAACAGGAGCCAAGCAAATTGGGATCCTGAGAATGGGACCCAATCCTTGCATTGAAGTCACCAGCAAGAATTGGCAAAGCACAAGGAAATTTAGCAAGCAGCTCCATAAAATAGCATTCCACTTTGAGCCAGTTTGCCTTAGCATCCTCCTTACAGGCCACCACAGGGGCTAGGTACACGTTAAGCAAAAGTAGTGACAAGTGGTGAGCCCTTATTTCCAAAACCAGTGCTGACACAAATGATTCGCAGCTGGGTAGCTCTGTGATTGAAATGTCCAGAGCGGAGGAGATAAGGAAGCCCAAACCTTGGCTGGCCCTGCCCTTCCCTCTAGAGGGAACAATCCCTTTTACTTTTGTGTCATGTCTTTTAGACTGTAAGCCCGAGGGCAGGGACTGTCTTATTATTAATATTTGTAAGCTGCTCAGGGAACCTTTTTTGACTAAAGGGCCGGGTAAAAACACTGTAAATAATAAGGAAATGAAAAAGAAAAGGCATTGAACATAAATGTGGAGCGATGTACGCTGCAGCAACAACATGAACATCAACATCCTTACTTCACATATGGTACTTTTGGGTCTAAATTGACCCAGAAAAATGATCTGGGAGTCATAGTAGAAAGCAGACAGAAATTGCAAATATTGGGCTGGTTCACATGTTTGCTGCAGTGCACTATGGCTTATTAAACCACAGTGGGTTGAGGCATGTGCCAGGGGGCCATAGGATCACTCTCCCCATTGTCTTAATAAACTAAAATAGGTCAATTTGCATATAAGACATTAAAATAGTGGCAAAGCTAATCTGGTTTGAGCTCTGGACTTTCACTGCCTCTCCAACCCGATGATCAGAAGTCAATCGAGTTGGGCTATTTTTTCTGGATTCCGGGAGTGCTTTTGAGACAGCAGCCCACATTGGGAGATGAGAACTCTTTTGCTCTGATGAGCCATTAAGGAACCTCTGCTGCAGTTCAACTCTTAATGTTATGCTAATTTAACTTGTCAAGCTGGGGGAGATCTACCCTCCAGGCTTTTACTAACACCGACATCCTCATGCTATTTCTGCCACTATATCCCGGATGTTTTCTGCCCAGTTATATCACAACATTTTTATATTTTGCATGTTTTCTGCCATATATATTTGTGTGTGTGTGTGTGTGTGTGTGTGTGTGTGAGAGAGAGAGAGAGAGAGAGAGAATTGGCAGAGTGCTTGATGGATGGGAGCTGTGTTTTGCATGGGGGCTATTCTGATGTAAGTCTCTGTTCTCTATAGGTGTTACTCCTGTGCAAGGGCAGATCATTCCCTGGCACCTGGCTGTGGGGCTTATCCATTCTCTCTTCAGAGCAGGGGGCACGTTCAGGAAGAGGAGGGAAGTGGTGTTGGGGGCAAGTCTGCCAGAGAGAGATGTATCTGTGTAAATGTGTGTCTCTGGGGGGAGGGCTTGCAGAAGTTGGGGGCTTGTTGTCTCTTGCTGGATGCCTCCTCTGATGTAAGTCCATGTTCTCTCTATGGGTGTTACTCCTGTGTAGGGATGTGCAAGGCTGGAAACTCATTCTCTTTGAGCTCCATGGACTTTCACTGCCTTTCCTACTGACCCATTGTTTTGCCACAGGATCCCCAAAAGGGATTGGCAAAGGTTCTTTGAGAGATTTTCTGACCATAATAAATACTCCTCCAGGAAGTCAAAGCCAAACATGTTTATTGTAAAGTTAAGCCACGAGTACAACAATGCTACTCCCAGTTCCCTGATGGAAATCCCACCCCTTAGCTGCACAGTCGCTGTTCAACCAACCCTAATGCTAAGTCCAGCAGCTCTCCACCTGGGTATGGGCTCTCCACGTTGGGCTTCTGCAAGGCTCTCTACACAGCATCCTCTGCTTCTCCTCGCTCCTTCCAGTTCTTCAGTACTCCACACACAACCAACCAAACCGCCACCACCACCACCAACAACCACCCCCTCAGCCTGCACTTGCTCTTCTTAAATAGCACAAAGCTTCTTGGATTGCAGACCTCGTGCTTCATTGTTAGCACCTGTGCTGTTTGCAGTGTCATCCCTCTGGCCAGCAGCCAGATCACACACAGGTGAGTTGCTCTTGATTGCATGTTGCATCAGCTTGGCAAGCAGCCAAGGCCATTTGCTGATTCTTAAAGCAAACCTACTTTCTTAAAGCAAACCCAGAGCATAGAGGCAGAACTCTGTACAACACTCCTGTACTCCTTGCCATCTTCCGTGACTCCCAGTACACTCCACCCCTGTTGTACACAGTTCTCTCCTCTATGCCTTTTACACCTCTTACAACATAAATGACTATCTCCCAGTCTTCATTTCTTTTCCAGTTGTTCACAAGGTGCTTTATCTACTCAGGAGAGGGAAAACAAAATATCAGTATGATATTTTCTCACGTGCGGCATTTTAACTTCGCAATGTCTAAACAAACAGGGGATGTGGCATCTGCCACCAAAACCCAGTATGTGGCCCCTGGTCCCTTGCTGAGAACTTCCCCAGCCTGCCTAGGCTGATTAGGGTATTCTACCCATACCCTCTGGCCAGGCATCAGATTCTCGTCTGAAGACCCAAACCCCCTTTTTCCTCTCTGGGTGGAGGTGCCTGGCCCAGCTACTTCCTGAATGACAGCAGGAATGCTTAATTTTTCGCAAATCAACTGGGCTATTCGCTGCTACATCTTCAGTGCCTACATTATGCAGTAGGAATTTTATTTCCCCTTGGAAATCTGGATCCACCACCCCTCCTAACACCTGTATTCCCTTGAGGGCTAGGCCAGATCGTGGCACAATTCGCCCATACGTGCCACAAGGAACTGTCAGCCCCACACCAAGAGGTACAGTGACCCGCCCTCCAGCAGGCACCACCACCCCTTCTGGTGTGGCCAGGTCTGCTCCTGCACTATCAGGTGTTGTCCAGAGGGGCAGTATTCCATATGGTTGGATTTTCCATACCATCAGGTGCTCTACAGGAGTGGGTGCCACCAATCCCACCATACGTTGTAAAGGGGTTTGGCCCCGATCTCCAGGGATGGCTGCCTTTATTAGCCTCGCCTCTGGAGCCTTGCCACTTCCCTAAACTAAAGGTTGGGGCATTTTTCATCCCCCCGCCTCTTTATCCAATGGCAGGAAGTGCAACAGATCCTCTGGCGGAGCACTGGGGGTAGCCCTTCTCACTTGTGAGTTACTATTCCCCTGTCTCTCCTTACTGGCACACTTCTTTTTCCAGAGTCTGTATAACTCAGCGGTTGGAATACCATCAATTTCATTTTTTTGGCACACCCCTCTCTATCAGTTCTCTGAACATCTGCCAGCGGGTTTTTTTTTATTACCCTGTCTCTTTGCCTGCTTGGGGGATGCCCTCCCCTCCTTGGCTTCTCTAGCCCGAGGCTGCACATTGGTTTCTTTTTGCATGTCTCCCAACTGCCCCAGTAAGATTGTCACCTGACCTACAGGTGCAACCTTACGCTGGCCCCAGTAAGGCCAGCAATGCACCACGCATATGAGAGGGAGCTCCTCTCATCAGCCGTGCCCTCATTCCTGCCGTGAGGCGCTGGTTATCAGGTCCCTGAAACCTTGCCTGATAAATTCCCATTTGCATGGCCATACCCCTCAGCTGTGCTATGGCTTCATCAATCGTTTGCCACAAAGGCAATTGCTCCTCCCCATCCATAGCAGCTGGGTATCGTTGTTGTACAGCCATTATGCACCAATTCAGCAAAGACCCCACCACTCCTGGATTTGGGTTCTTCAGGTATTGGTTAATTAGGGTGTCCTTTGACAATGCCCCCAATTTTGTCAATTCCTCTGTGGCTAGATAAATGCTATCTCCCCCTTGGTCCCAGAGCCTTACTAACCATTGACTTAACTGTTCCCCTGGATGCTGGGTTACATTCTTGGTGATTTCTGCCAGCTCTTGCTGGGCATAATCCCTCACTGTCCTGGTGGTCTGTGCAGCACCAATATTGCCAGGAGGTCCCTTCGTCTTGTTAGTGATTAAAGGTCTCACTTTCACTCCTTGATCCTCCTCCCCCTCTGTCCAGTCTGACTCCTCAGTACTCCACATATCTCCATCCCAGGTTTCTGGGTTCCAGTCGTGAGATCTTGTGAGAGCTCTGATTTTACGAGGGTTTGGAATGCGCTTAGCCTGCTTCTGGTGCTTTAATTGAGCAAAGCGAACAGCCATTGTAGTGGCTTGCTCCTCTGCTACATTCCCCCTCCCCTGTGCACTTTCCAGTGCCTCTCTGAGGAGAATTCTGCTCTCGAAGGGCAATGATTTCTTCTTTCTGCTGCTGCACCTCCTTCCCGACAGCTTCCAGCTGTTCCCACAGGGCACGGAGCGCAGTGAGAAAGACCCATCCAAGCCCAGCCACAGCCTTCTTCCCCATGCCCAATATGTGCATACACTTCAGCACAGCGTCAGGGGAGGGGCCTCCAAACTCTGCCATCTCATCTTCCCATGCAAGTGGGGGCACCAGATGATTCAGAACTTGAGCTACAGGAGCCCAGGCACCAGTACAGGGCCATCCAGGGATTCTAGTTTGGCTTAGCTTCACATAATGTTCCTCAGGCTTCTTCCTCCACAAGCATATGATCACATTGAAAGCAATCACCAATGCTAGGAGCATTATGGCCAGAAAATCCTGCTGACTACGCCAATTGTTTTGCCACAGGATCCCCAAAAGGGATTGGCAAAGGTTCTTTGAGAGATTTTCTGACCATAATAAATACTCCTCCAGGAAGTCAAAGCCAAACATGTTTATTGTAAAGTTAAGCCACGAGTACAACAATGCTACTCCCAGTTCCCTGATGGAAATCCCACCCCTTAGCTGCACAGTCGCTGTTCAACCAACCCTAATGCTAAGTCCAGCAGCTCTCCACCTGGGTATGGGCTCTCCATGTTGGGCTTCTGCAAGGCTCTCTGAACAGCGTCCTCTGCTCCTCCTCGCTCCTTCCAGTTCTTCAGTACTCCACATGCAACTGACTAATGACCAACAACAACCACCACCACCCTCTCCGTCTGCACTTGCTCTTCTTAAATAGCACCAAGCTTCTTGGATTGCAGACCTCGTGCTTCATTGTTAGCACCTGTGCTGTTTGCAGTGTCATCCCTCTGGCCAGCAGCCAGATCACACACAGGTGAGTTGCTCTTGATTGCATGTTGCATCAGCTTGGCAAGCAGCCAAGGCCATTTGCTGATTCTTAAAGCAAACCTACTTTCCTAAAGCAAACCCAGATAGTGGTGGGGCTGAGCTGGAGCCGGCTGAGGCTCGTTCTGGGCTCGCCCCCCCCGCGAGCGGTGGCCACCCGATCCCGCGCCGCTCTTCAGAGCATGTCCGCGCCACGCGCCGCCGCAGAGCGTGTCCGCGCCGCTTGCGCCACCGCCGGAGGACCACCCAGCCCTCCCCACTGCTGCTGCCGCCGCCGGAGAACCCCCCCGCCCCCCATTGCCTCCCCCCACCGCTGCCTCCCTACCTGGACCTGCGCTCCGGCACGCCTCCGCCGCCTGCGGAGCCACTGCTCCGGCACGCTGGAGCCCCGCCCGCACTCTGTTTTGGCGCAGGGAACCATGGCAACAGGGCTTAAACAGCACTGTTGCCATGGTTCCCCCTCGCCAAAAACAGAGCGCAGGGTCCCGTCGCGTCACTTCCTCCGTGCCAGAAGTGACGCGACGGGACCCTGCGGACAGGGAAGACAGGCTCTCAGTTCGGGCCTTGCTCCTGTCTGCAGGCTGCTCGGCTACATCCCTATGAGAGCATAGAGGCAGAACTCTGTACAACACTCCTGTACTCCTCACCATCTTCCACGACTCCCAGTACACCCATCCAAGAACTCTTAGATTTTAAGCTAAAGAGCTCTGCTTGAAAATAGCTTAACTCAGGGGAATTTGTCTGTGGAGCTGTGCCCCCTGCTCTAAGACGCTGGTGACTTGAAGAAATGAAGGCTGCAATCCTATATCCACTTACCTGGGGAAAAGATGCATTGAACACAGTGGGACTGGGAATAACTTCTGAGTAAACATAGGCTTGCACTGCTGGTGACTATTCATATGAAATCATGAGGATCTGTGCTAGATAAAAAAAAATTAAATCAGGGATCAGGTCTATGACAGTTGTTTAACATTTCAGAATGAAACTGATGATTTGGTGGGTTCCTTTCTTAATCCACTATAGTTCCCTTTCAAATAGACTGTGACAGTTTGGCTTTTATATACTTGTGGGGCAGAAAAAAAGAGGCACCCTCTGCCTATCTAGCTGAATTGTGACAGCAACTTGGTCAGCCAGCTAAAGAATGCCCTTTTGTTATGCAGTCATTAAAACACAGGAGTATCCAATCAGTGTCATAAGGTTGATTTGAATTAAGAGAACAAAGTCAGCTGAACCTTGCAAACCTGTTGTTTGCAAGGTTCTCAAATTGACTGAGAAAGGAGCCTCGGCCAGGGTGGCTCAGCTCCTTCGCCTTTAAACAAAATGCAAGCAGAAACTGCCCGCTGGCTCGGCTCGCACCAGGGCAAGTCGGAGCCATCAGAGGGATGACGAGACGGAATCCGGGTGGTCGAGCCAAGAAAGTTCGTTCGGCTTTCACCCCCACCCCCCAATGGATTCCTTCTACATCCCTAGCAAGAGTCAACAAGGTGTAGTGGTTGGACTAGGACCGGGGAGACCCAGTTTCAAAACCCCACTTGGCCATGAAGTTCAGCGGGTGACTTTGGGCCAGTCACGCATAACCTACTTCACAGGGTTGTTGTGAGGATAAAATGGTTCACGTACACCACCTTGGGCTCCTTGGAGGAACGGCAGGATATACTTGGAATGAATAAATAAAAATATCAGCTGTTTCCAACCTTTACTGGGAAAATAATTATTTACTTTTAGGTAGGCTACCAAACTATTCAAATATAAATTAAAAAGTAAATGGGCTAGAATACATCCCTGCCATACTCCCTTTGTAACTGGAATCTTGTTTGACAATTGACCATCCTACTGCATTTATTTTTTAAATTAATTATTACATGTATATCCTGCCTTTTTTCCTCTTGCAAGGAACCCAAGGTGACTTACATGATCTCCTTCCTTTCCATTTCATCCTCACAACCACCCTGTGAGGTAGGTTAGGCTGAGAGTCAGTGACTGGCCCCAAAGTCACCCAGCGAACTTCATGGCCAAGTGGGGACTAGAACCCGGACTAGAACTCTCCTGAGTTCCAGCCCATACCCTAACCAATACACTATACTGGCTACACTGTAACCAATAAGGTTGTATCTGCATACACACTCTAATACTGGCTGGATGGGAAGGAACATGCTGAGGCTGAACCCTGATAAGACTGAGGTACTTCTGGTGGGAGACAAGGGGAGGTTAGGGGATGTTGACCTGGTGCTGAATGGGGTACATCTATCTCTGAAGGACCAAGTCCACAGCTTGGGAGTCATTCTAGACTCCCAGCTGTCCATGGAGGCTCAACAAGTGTCAGCTGTGAGCCGGGCGGCGCTGTATCAACTCCATCTGATATGGCAGCTGCGCCCCTACCTTCCTAATCATCTGGTCCCATCAGTGGTTCATGCCTTGGTCTCCTCTCGCCTAGACTACTGTAATGTGCTCTACGTGGGGTTACCCTTGAAGACGGTTCGAAAGCTACAGCTGGTACAGAATGCGGCGGCTCGCCTGGTTAAAGGCAGCCGCCAGTGAGATCACATCACTCCAGTGCTCAAGGAGTTACACTGACTACCAGTTGCTTGCTGGGCCGAATTCAAGGTGTTGGTGTTGACCTTTAAAACTCTGTACGGCTCCGGTCCAGTATATCTCAAGGAGCGCCTCCAGCAACATCAAGTAGGCCGCTCAACAAGGTCTGCCACTGACGACCTTCTCCTTGTCCCATCAGCCAGAGCAGCCAGGCTGGTGGGGGACTAGGAAGAGGGCCTTTTCTGTGGTGGTCCCCAAGTTATGGAATTCCCTCCCCAGTGACCTTCACCATCATGCCCCCTCCTTGATGAGCTTCCACCGTGCTTTAAAAACATGGTTTTTCAGGCGGGAATATGGGGTGGGTTAGGATTTTTTTTTTAAAAAAAATATTGTTTTAATTGTGTTTGTTTTAATTGTGTTTTAATGATGTTTTAATTGTGTTTTATTGTATTTTGTTCTGTTGTACATCGCCCAGTGGGGCTGGGTGACCGGCCAGATGGGTGATTTAAAAATATAATAAATAAATAAATAAATAAATAAATAAATAAATAAAACAAAACTACCCTTATACAAATCTATGATGCAGCCGCACTTAGAATATTGTGTAGAGTTTTGGTCTCCGCACCTAAACAAGGATATTGTAGAGTTGGATAAAGTGCAGAAAAAGGAAACTAAAATGATCAAGGGACTGGTGCAACTCCCCTATGAGGAACTGTTACAGCATTGTTTAGCTTAGAAAAATGGTGGATAAAGGGAGACATGATAGCTGTATACAAAATTGTGCATGGTGTGGAGAAAGTGGACAGGGAGACATTTTTCTCCCTCTTTCATAATATTAGAATCCATGGTCATCCCATGAAGGTGATTGGTGGGAGATTCAGGACAGATAAAAGGAAGTACTTCTTCACACAGCACATAGTTAAACTATAGAATTCACTTCCACAAGATGTAGTGATGATGGCCACCAATTTGGACAGCTTTAAAAGGGGATTGGACAAATTCATGGAGGAGAAAGCTATCAATGGCTATTAGTCCTGATTGACTATATGCTTCCTCCATTATCAGAGGCAGTATGCCTATGTACTCCAGTTGTTGGGGAACATGGGCAGGAAAGTTCTGTTGCATTCATGTCCTGCTTATGGGATCCCGTGGGCAGTTGGCTGGCCATTGTGTGAACAGAATGCTGGACTAGATGAACCCTTGGTCTGATCCAGCATGGCTCTTCTTAATTACATTCCCAACATAATCCAGATTCCATGGGCAAAGGGGGCTATGTAAAATGAAGTCTGTTTTTCTCTTTCACAGACACCTCTCTTAGACTGGATGATAAAATATCAGGCCCAATAAGTTCAATATAAGTTTAAAAGATATGAAATGAGAGAAGAGCTGTGATATCACAACAGGGTTCCTTTTGTATTACAGTCTCGTATGAGGGCTTTCCTCTCACACTACAGCCTGAAAATGTATTATTTCTCTTTCTTTCTGGATTGACAATGCTGTTGTCTCTAGTGCTGTTTGCATTTATGAAACTGTCAGTAAACGGGGAAACTCATTTGCTCTTCTCTTCATACTGACTGACACTTCTCATGGCTCACGAAGTAAGTCTGCTCTCAAAAGTGCTACCAAATAAAGCGCTTCCCCAAATGACATTCATGCCATTAATTGCTATTGTCTCATCTTCTCTGATACAGGACAGCTATTATTATCCCATCACACTTTGTGTTTTTAACCTGCTTGTAAACTTTCTTTCTTTTTTCTCTGGAGTACTTTGGCTCTGCTGATGTGTGCCACCTCCTTGATCCTGAGTGATTTTCAGAATTGTGTCTTAGCCAGCCAGTGTGTGACGAGATCTGTCTCTCCCTCTAGTCTCTTCACCCTTCCTCTCATTTCCTTCAATGTGGTATTTTCAAATAGCTTGTTCACACCTTTCTGCCAATTTCTCCTTCTTCCAAGGGACTTTATTGCTTACAATGCGCTCACAGTCTACAGCTTCTTATTCAGAATTGCAGATCTAAATTATATATTTTCTTCAAGGTCTTCCAAGATGACATTCCTCCTTCTCTTTATTCATTTACTTCTCTGAAATAGCTTGGCAAAGAGATCTAAAAGGCCATTTATCGAGAGTGTATACAGCATTACCAATACAATGCACTCTGCACTCTGCACTCTGCACTCTTCCATCGAGTTTTTCATGTGCTTCTTTTTGTGCTTTCCCACAGTCTGTTTTCTGTTTAAGAATAAATAACTGAGGGTATATTCTGTACAACTTGTGTTTTTTTAATTAATATGTTACAGAGGGAAAAATCAAATTTAAAATTAACAGAATGGGTCTAAAGTCTACATGTAACTGTTGTTTCTTTAATGTATTTATTATAATTTTATTGTGTGGCTATGAATTTGCTTATTTCCCTCTTTCCTTCCTAGGGATGTACAGATTTTGTTAAATACGTTCTGTCTGCGTTTCACAGATTGTTGTGCTTTCCGTTCCATCATCTGCTCATTGATGGAATTGCATTTTTTTCCAATCATCTGAACTTGTGTTTGTTTGCAATTGCACAAATTTGCACTTCCAAAAAAGTGCAAATCCCCGCAAAATGCATATCTTCATACTTTAGCCTATGGGGATAAATGCGTATTTTCTTTCTTTGTTTGTTTGTTTTAATTTTCTGTATTTTTCTATAACTAGATTTGCATAAAATTCCAGAAAGTGAAAAACAGCAACAAAAAACCAGTCTGCAAGTCCGCAGAATCTGTGCGACACAGGAAAAGCTGGTCTGGTGCAGAATCCGTGGGTCAGATTCATAGAAATCCAAACTCATTTGAATCCGTTGCGGATTTCTCCAACATCCCTATAAAAAAGACCTTTCTCTTTCCTTTTTCTTTTTGTATAATGTCTCCTAGATTGTAAGATGTTATTATAAAACTTTAAATGCTTTGGGGGAAAGGCAGTATATAAATCTAAGTAAGTATGTAAGTCTCATGAGCAATAGGGCTCAGATCCTTCCGTCGGAGAGGCAGCTAGGAGTTGCTCAGATCCTAAGGCCAAGAAGCACAGCACCCCAGAGGTTCCAACCCAGTGGCAAAGTTGGCTCAGCTCTCTAGGTGTGTGTGTGTGGGTAAGTCAGGCCTTCTTCTAGGATCCCTTCCCTTGTCTGAGGAGCAGCAGGAATTGGCTCCGCTCCCTTCCTTGGGGTGGAATCTCTGGGAATTTGGTCCCTAAGAGACATTCCAGTCCCCTACCTTGATGTGGAACAATTTCAAGTGCCTATAGCAAAATGCCATCAGCTATATGATTTCTGAAGACTGTAACCGTTAAGCTTATGCCGTGGGATTTGCTGTAATAAAAGGATCTCACTGACTGGAGTCTCCAGTGTCAGAGTGCTAGATTGCAGGACCGGACCCCTGACAGTAAGTAAGGGGCAGAACAATCCTTTGATTCCCCCCCTCCTCCGCTCCCAGCCACCGCAGAAAGCTCCATGGCGGCTCCTCTTCTGAGGTCACTGTTGAGATTTTGGAAGGGGCTTGGGGAGGGAGGAAAGATGGTATGATGGTGGGGAGGAGAGGAGAGGAGAACAGAGACAAGGATCTGCTACATCCACAAGCCTCTTCATTACCCATCCTACCCACAGCAAAGGAAGTCCGCTAAATGGGCTGAGAAGCAGAAAATGATTTTTATGGTGGAATGGATGCCTCTGACATTCCACCTGCCCTGCCTGGCTCTTGCTGATCTCAGAGCCCTCCTTCTGAATAGCACCTATCCAGTGAGATTGTGCTCTAAGTAATCAAACTCTGGACTGTATACATGTGATACTCTGATTACTAGCCTGAGTTTTTTTTTACTTCCCACCAGCGGTTTCATCTTCTTCTTTTAACAAACAACAACAAAAATCATGTGACCTAATAAACAACTAATCATAATCAATACTAACTCTTCATTTGCCCAAATTATTCATGTAGGATAGCTCCTAATGAAAAATAAAATTCAAGGAGTCATGAAGCTGGGGGAAAAAAACACCAATGTTGTTTTAATGATAAAGTGCAATTTCATTCTCGACTGTTTCATCTCATTGCATAAATCTGTCTTTTTTTTTTTTAGGGATGGGGGAGAAATTTGTTTGGTTCACATTTGAATATGAACCAACCTAATTCCCACTTCCCAAACTAATACATGAACCAGAACATAATTATCCTTCAGTTTTTGCTCTTCTCTGAATTTTCCAATGCAGTTCTCTGATCCCAAACTGCACACATTAGGGAAAATTGCATACAAAATGGCATACTTTAAGGGAAATAGCACCCCAAAAAGGGGCAGATATTAAGGGAAAGTGTGTGCAAAAATGCATACAAATTCTCATGCTCATGAAAATGTATATGCATTTTCTGCTGAAGCTGGGGATGGTCATGTAGCCCAGAGGCATTAATAGGAAATGAAGATGGCAGCTACTGGAGGCCCTCACTTTGCTTTGAAGTGGTCCCCGCTGCAGCTAAGGAAATGTGTTAATTTTTTAAAAGTGTGTGTGTGTGGGGGGGGGGGAGTAGGGCAGGTGCCAAAAAAGGTGTCTGGGTGTGCATTGTGCCTGAGTGCACCACATTTCCTACCCCTGCCTTAGAGCTCAGTTGAAGGACTATGCTGTGGCAGGATGATGGTAGTGAAAACATCTTTCTTGTCAGGCACCACTAGTTTCGTCTTTGTAGGACTGTCCAGTGGAGACCGGTTTTTCTGAGTGGGAAAAGGATTTTTACAGCCATGTTTCTCTCTCAAAACGTACATAGGATTCAGGCCCAGTGACAAAAGTAGGCATAATCGGGCACCTGCCAAGGGTCCACACCCCAGCAGGGGCCCACTGACAAGAGCCCCCTGGAGTTGCTCCTCCTCTTCACCATTGCAACCTGCCCATTCACCTGCCTCTCTCGCTCTGGCCCAGACAACGGTGGTGGTGAGAAGGAGGAGCAGGAGATGCCGCTGCCTGCTTGCTCCCTGCCTCTGCCTGTCAAGCAGGCAAGTGGGAGCAATGATGAGAACGAGGAGGAGGAGCAAGAGCAGCTGGTGACAATGGTGGTGAGAAGAGAGACTCACTGAGGGAGGGGGTCCATAGATGTATCTTGCTCAAGGGATCCCCAAAACCTGGTGCTGCTACTGGTAGTCCATAAGGCCCAGTCATTAAGACTGGCCTCAGAGATCATCTGTTCTCTGGAATTTGCTCCTGGGGGATATTTTCATCTCTCTCTTTCTCTCTCTCTTTCATTAGCAGGTGAAAACATTTTAAGCAGGCTTTCAAGATGTGAACTTCACTTTTATGGAAATTCACTCCACTGTTTTTCCTCTTGTCTCGTTGGTTTTATTTACTCTGTGACAGATATTTTCTGTGCTTTTAATTAATTATCTGATTTTGGGTGCTTTTAGACAGATGGCTCCTAGTGCTACCAGTCAAAAGACATTGTGCAGCTATTCCATCTTTTCCTCCTTAATGAATTTTGGGTGGAAAGAAAAAAGATGGAAGAAGTCGTGAGAAAACATGGGATGGTTGCAGCAGGTAGGGATGCCAGAGAATGTTGATTGGTCTGCATTTTTAAGGGAGCCAACCTAATTATACCTCCTGGACTAATATGAGGATCAGCAGGCAGTTATCCATTGGATTCTGCACTTCTCTGAATTTTGGGATGCAGTTCTCAGCTAAAAATTTGCATACAAAAATACATATATTACATAAAGATATGTACAAAATGCATAAAATGGAAATATATGCAGAAAATGCATATATTAGGGAAAGATGCATACAAAATGCATATGTTAGGGAAGTTGCATACAAAGATAACAGTGAATTTCCATTATTTTTTAAAAGAAAAAAAATGTGGAGAATGATGTGGAAATTGGACAGAATGGACTTATGACTGAATACATGTGACACTGACACAGAGCAGATATAGACTGATTTGAACATCCCTAGTTACAAGATGATACCTAGATTCCCTGTAAAATTCCATGACTGAGGCAGCCTGATTGCATGATAAAAGCTTTGTCTGGAAGAGCCTTCTCCAACCTGGTGCCTGGTGCCTGATATTTTGGGCTACAACTCCTAGCATTCCTGACTATTGGCTGGGGCTGGTGGGAGTTAAAGTCCAAAACACCTGTAGGGTGTCAGGTTGGGGAAGGCTGATCTGGAAGCACCCTTTACTGTTTTGGCTTTATAATATTTTGTAACCTTTTATTGTAAGCTGCTTTGATTATTTTAAATAGAAAAGTGGAGTATCAATATTAAATAAACTAAACTGAAAATCAAGACCCCGTTCCATGTCCCCATCAGAAATTGTGCGGGTGGTGATGGGATATAGTTGGACCTTACTCAGTGGTGGCATCTATCTGTGCATCCCCCTCCTCAGAGAGGTTTAGTGGGTGCAGTCTTTATTTTCTCTTCAGTACCAAGTGAAAACCTTTTTCATTGCTCAGAGTTTGTGTTTTGATTTTATACCAGATTTTTGAATCCACTGCTGCAATTTGTGGTTGTTTTATTACATTTATGGTATTTATTGTATTGCATGTATCCTCTACATCGCTCTGGGAGCCAAAGCTAAAGCGTGCCCTACAAATGTTTTAATGAGTAAATATTACTTATATTACTACCCCTATGAAAAGCTATTGTTTGTTACCTAATAAAGTTGTCGCAGTGCAACTGAACATGGCACTGGCTTGTTATTCTATCCTAAGCATCGCACAATTACCCACAAACCTTGCTCGCCCAGTACATCTGTCTGTTTGCAGCTGAGGGGTTTATTATTCTTTTACCTTTGTAGCATGGTGGGAGGGAATAGTGTGAATTGTCACAATTTTGTTTTCAGGCCCATTTTATCTAATATTCTCTATGCTTTCCCATTGCTTGATTCTCTATTTTCATTTATGCTGTGCGGCACAAATGGAAAGCAAAAGTTAAACCTGCTCACCAATCTTGTTTAGTATCTCTCTGGGGAATATGCCCTTAAACAACATGCTGTCTGACTTTGAGTTTTTGAAGTACTACAATTCCAGTCATATAAAGGTATTTGAGGTGGCTTATTTATTTTATTGAGTTTCTGGGTTTATTCTGTTATTGGCTGGGAAATGTATTTACTATCATGGGCTGTGCCTGTTGAGAAGCTACAGAGGGAATGCACCTTTTGTAAGATTGCCTTCAAACTGCCATGAGCTATGGGAAGCTTTTATGCGCTCCTCTGGTATGGCACACAGCTTCAATATTGAGACAGTTAACCCATATGCCTGCCTGAGTTTATGGCTGTAACAAAGTAAAATATTTGAACATGATGCAAATTACTTTATGGGGCTTTTCCTATATGTTTTCCTGTAGGAGTTTATGTAATATATTACAAGCTCGAATTACATCTAATAATATATTATGGCACAACTCTCTACCTTGAATCTGAGTACTGGGTCGGTCTGTTGTGGATTTTTTTCTTTTTCTTGGTCATCTGCCTACCTAGTTGTGACTATGGGTTGGATCCAGAGTTGGCCATACTTAGAGGAGACCTATTGAAATGAATGGGACTTGTCAGTCATGGGTAACTTCAGTTCTATTTATTTCAATGGGTCTCCTCTATGTATGACCATCTCTGGATCCAACTCTATGTGTATTAGCTATAATTATGAGACGTCTCTAAGGACTAGTTCATATATATATATCCACAATGATAATGTGATGTGTGATGGAGAAATCACATGGATGCCTCTTTGCTCTGCTATACAGATAACATCATTTGTGGACTGGCAGAACCACGTCATTAGTTGTTCATATAAAGACCCCACTTGTGTAATTCTTCCCCATCAATATGGACGGGGTTGGCAGGGAGAGGTCAAGCATTGTCATGGTGTGCCCTGCTAAGTGACAATGCCTTGCCTACACTGCTCCTCCAGTTTGTTTGAACTGGGCATTCAATCAACAACATGTTGGACCTGGCTATGGATTCCCTGGTAAAGCACCTGTGGGTTCCAACCATCTTTCATATGCCTGCTCGCTGTTTCACTGTCTTTCTCTCTGAGCTGCATCATCACTCAGTGTGTGTTTCTGTGTGCACATATGTGCTTTCCTTGCTCTCTCTTGCTCTCTCTCTTACAGTGTGTGTATGTGTGTGTATTACCTTAGACTGGGGATGAGTAGGTTGCTTCCTGAAATAAAAATGTTTTCAGCAGGTGCCGAAAACAATACCGTGTTGGAGCCTGCCTGACCTCCAGAGGCAGGGAGTTCCACAGAAATGGAGCCACTACACTGAAACAGGGATGTGTGAGGTGGAACTCTGGCAGACTGCCCAGGCTTGACCCCCAGACTCTGCCCTGCTTACCTCTTTCCTGACTCAACTCATGTTCTCCCGAGTCGAGTCTGGGGAGCTACTTCTGGGTAGGGATGTAAATTGACCTGATCGATGAGAGGTGGATGCTTGTCGCTCTCCCCCAGCCGCCTGCGGCACTTCTGGGTCCCCGGAACCACATAATTTACATAGAAAACAGGGGGGAAAGGCGGGGTATAAATATAATAAATAAATAAAACCACCTTAAGCGCCATTTACTCAAATTGCGGCCGCTTTAAGGTGGTTTCCCCCTGTTTTCTATGTAAAATATGTAGCGCTGGGGACCCGGAAGAGTAGCGCAGGGGACTAGGAACTTCCTTTCCCCGGCTCATCTCGCAAGAAGCGTGAGCCGAGCCGGGGAAAGGTAAGTTATGCGGGGGCTCAGGGGGGCGAGCGGGGTGAGTTCGCCCACGCTTCAACCCCAAAGCGATTTTTTAATACATCCCTACTTTTGGGTTCCTGGCGGGCCTCTGTTTACACAGAAAATGCCTTAAGATACACCTAAAACAGTCTCAATTTGCATAATTTGTGCAAATTGTGGCCACGCTTGACATATCTTAAGGCATTTTCTATGTAAACAGCAGCCTGCTGGGAACTCAAAAGTTCGGTAAGTTGTGCGGTGCATGCCAGTTTTCGGCCTGGTAGGCGCAGCAGCGGTGTCCACTGAGCTGGAGGTGGGTCGGGTCCCAGCAGATCGCCTACCACTACGCTGAAGGCTCTTTTCTAGGTTGGACTCCAATTGGGCCATACGTCCCTGTGGAGCCACCAGAAGCATGCCGTCTGATTATACCCCTACTCCAGGTGGGGTGTGTGTGCTAGGGCTGAATTTTAGAGATAGTGGAAAGGCTTAAGGCCCAAGGTATACAATATGTGAGATTTAAGATTCCATTTCATATATCCTTTCCAGGGGCTTTAAATACCAAGCTGTGGGGTGGGGGTGGGAGAGCAGGATCGGGGCTGCTGTGCACAGGGAGGGGCTTTTAGAGCATTTCTCCACACACTGTGGTGGTCCTGTTGACAACTGCACTCCCCACCCCACCCCACTCCACTCAGAAACTGCTATTTGTGTCAGCAGGATGGATTTCCTCAGGACTGTAGCCCCGAGGATGTGTGTGTGTGAAATCACCCCTCCCCATATCCCATGGTACTGATTGGGCCTCCCGCAGCTGTTATTTCACCCTCCCCCTTGGAAATAAAACCCAGATCTCTGAAATGCAATGATGTATTTCACACAGATCATCTACTTTGGCCCCAAAAAAATGGCAGAGGTGCGGAACCTTAGGCCCAGAGGCCAAATCCAGCCTACCTGAGGTCCCAATCCAGCCTTCTGGGGTTTCCCGGATGGCCACGCCCCTTCCCCTGGCCCCACCCCTTCCCCTCAACCAGTGATCATTTGGTGGTTTCCCAACTTTTGTGGAGTCCCGTCCCCCCATTCTACAATATTGCAATGCCTTTCCTAAGGCTTAGTTACTGGCAGTGAGAGTTTTAATCTAAAAGATGCTGGTATTTTTGGTATTTTTTGCCCCACTCTTTTTGCCTTCAGCCCCACCCACTACTGGAGTGCACCCCCAGAGAGCTTTTCCAAAATGGAATTTGGCCTTTGGGTTGAAAGAGGTTTGTTTTGAAGTCGGTGGATTGCACCTGCTTCCTAACACACTCTGCTTCCTAAACAAACATTTAAGCTTTATTTCAACAATGGCTTTCCTACAGAGCTCTTTCAAGGCTGTGGCCTCTATCTCCTCAGGCCAGAAGCAGTGGGTCTTGCCCATAACTACCTCCTGGTTCCTCCCAGGAAACACAACCCGTTCGGGCTGAATCTAGTAGTTCTTTCATATTGTTACAAGGTTCAACACCCCTGTCCTCTGGCTACCAACCGAGATCGCAGCTGAGGTGATCTGACTTCACAGCATGCACTCTTGGGCAATATAATACACCCACTTTCATACAATCTAAGCCAAAGTGATGGGGTTAGCCGTGGAATAAGGCTAGTAGGAGCTTTATTAGTTTAGTTCTTCATTACATTGTGTATTACTCATATAGCTGAGTGAGGAGATTTTCTGTGGCTTTCTTGTAATTTGTTTTCATCACCATCATCTGTTTCTTGCTTTGGCTAGATCCAGAGTGTGAGTGAGATCTTCTTTACATTCTTCGTTCTCTAATTGCAATGCACATTTTAAACATTTAAGGTTGATTTTGGAGACATACTTTAATGGCTAATGAAGAATGCTTTTTTGTAGTTTTTTGGGGAAAGATTTCAACTTATGGTGTGCAGATGCCTCTAGCCTTTGCAGTGAATCTATGGGGCACGTGGGGGGGGGGTCCCAAATATGTCTGCTTTACTGTTACTTATGTTGAATTGTAGATAATCCCTAGAGACCCATTAAGTCTATAAATCCACCCCCTCCTCTTTCTATGTACTGACATTTTTGTAATAAGTAAAGTACCCATCTAAAAGGCTAGGCAAATATTTACAATTTGATTTTAGATTTGCGAGGCTCCTGTTGTAGTAAACACAAATGTATTTTTTTCCTGAAAATTACAGGATGGCATTTTCATTCCCTGTTTTATTGCTCAAAATGTTGCTGATTCATCCTCAGTGAGCATGCCTAAAGAATGATACAAACATGCACAGTTCCCCCTCACTGTAAAACTGGAAATGACCATTTAAGACAAACACAATTGTCTCTTCATAAAGCAAGGTAGAGTTTTACCTGTCTGTCTGTGGATGTGCATGAAACAAAGGAAGAGCAAATTATAGCCTTCATAGATGCCTATCACTAGGTAGCTTTTTGTTTGCTTTCTTTGCTTTGAGAAGAAAGAGAGTAAGAACATTTCCAGAAGATTTCCTGGCATTTTCTTCTACCAACACTTCTTTCAGTAAGTGCACCTCTGATCAGCAAATACTTTTTCTGGAGGGCCAGATTGAGATTGGTTGGTAGTTCTCTGTAACTGTCCGCCACCCAATTTTGTGGCCACGTAAAATTTTCTTTTTCTTTGCGCCTCTTTTCCCTGTGGCTTGTTAACTAGGAGTCGGATCAAGATTGAAGATGGAAGTGGATTTCTCTGCTCCCTACTTCTCATGGCAGCCCTCTGGACCCCTAAAAATGCTACATAGGGAGTCAGGAGACCCTGCTGAATGGGGTGACCTGTGGTGTGTGTGGAGGATCCCCAAAACTCAGGCAGAGGGGCCTCCTGTGAGCAGAGCCCTTCTTGCGGAAGGCAGATCCTGGATTCAAGCCTAGGTGGCCAAGGTTTAGCCTAAAGTGTACAGTCCTCGAAAAGCTGGATCATGTGATTCTGTTGAATATCTACAAACAGGGTTCACGATGTCCTTGTATAATGGAGGACAGGGATTGCTCAGTGTCCACTTGAGCATCACCAAAAAAGAGGACAAAAGAGGATGCAGATGTGTATATGATCGTTGATATAGGGAGATGCAAATTTAGAAACAATTACTATAGTTTAAATAGAAATACATACAATACATCTCTCCATAGTAGGGAAGACTGTGACCAGGTGACCCTCTGTGTCTTGCTCAGTCTGCTGTCCAGGTGCTCACTGTTGACAGTCAACTTCAAGGACCCTGCTCTCTCTCCCTTCTTATGGTTATTTTTATGCTGGACTTCGATTAGACAGGTTTTCCAGTAGAGGACACCTTCAATAGAGGACTCTCCTCTGTAAAGTTGACACAAAGCCATTGTTTTTCTAAGGGTTTGGAAGAGGAAACCTCATATAAAAGTTGCAGGGATGCATTGTGGCAATGTGGCATGGTATCAAAGGTGATGGTTGTTGGTGCCCCATTTATGACCCGTCCCCCGTCCCCCTGATTCACATGGGTGAGCATAATTGGACTAACTATATTCTCTATATTGTGTACATTTCTGAGCACTGTAGGAAGTTTTAAGAGGACTTTTTTTTTTTCAGAGACGAGGCAAGATGCAGTTCATAACAACAGTGACCAGGAACACAAAGTTACGAGGTTAAATATAGTGATTGATTGTGTGTGTGTGTATGCGTGCAATGTTAACTTGATCTAGAAGAAAGCAAAGAATATCAGTACATATGTTTGACTCAGTCCTAAGCAGATTCACTGCAGAAGGCATAGGTTAACCAGAACTGCAATGCTATAGCTTTCGCTTTGCTTGCATTATGCCATCTGGTGGAATTTACATGTATGTGCATAATAAAATGCAGCATAAACAGGGACCAGAATAGAGCAATATATATTATGACATTATTCCATTATTTAGAAGCTTACACCCCCACCACCATTTTTATGCAATTAACACAGTTAAAATGAAATCGTAGGACTTCATTCATATTAGGCTATTTCATTTAAATCAGTTACATAAATCTGAGTAGTTGCTGAGCCAGCTGGTATGCTCTGGTGGGCAGACTGTTCGAGTGAAGCAAGGCAGCTTTAATTGTCACCCGCCTAAAAGGATTCTAGAACACTTTGCTGACAGAGTGTGCCATATGATAATTATCAGCAATCTTAGCATTTCATTCAATGTAAAGTCTTTAGTCGCGTATTTCAGTGCTACACCTGTTGAAACAACATCCTGGAAGGAATTTTAATGCTTTGTACCACCATGGCTTAGGCTGGGATCCTGGTCCTCCTGACATCCTTCTCTAGACTTTTATGTTCCTTGTTTCCATTGCTTCTGCAGATGTACTTTTGTTTGCTTCACTCAACCCAACCCAGTCATGCAATAAGACCAGGGTACACCAAAAAAGAAGAAGAAAATAAATAAAAGGTGGCCCATGGGCCACAGATGGCCCTCAAGCGAAGTCTGGCAATGCGAGAGGCCCCCAGCATTGGCTCTCCCCCCAAAAGAAAAACACTCTAGAAATGGACTCTGTGGTTCCTGCCATAGAAGTTTTATTTCTAGATCAGCAGTCCCCAACCTTTTTGAGACCGGGTCCCGTGGAATAATTTTTTTCCACGGACCGTGTGTGTGTGTGTCGCCCACCGCTCACCTGCTGTGCGGCCCAGGCGGAGGCACCGCAGAACCAGGAAGGAAGTGACACTATGGGAGACCCATCGCGTCACTTCCGGCTTTACTAAAATGCTCATTGGAGAGGCAAGGAGAGGGACGAGCGGTGGGGGGTGCTCTTGGGGTGCTGGTGTGTGGGGTGCTCTTGGGGTGCCGTCCTGGCTCTTGGGGTGCTCGCGAGCTCCGGCGAGCACCCCCCGCCACTTGTCCCTCTGCTTGCCTCCTCAATGAGCATTTTGGGCGGCGCGGTGGCTGGGCGGCGCAGCAGCTGGGTGGCGCGGCAGCCAGGCACCGCGCGGCCCGGTTCTTAAGAGGCCACAGACCAGTACTGGTTCACGGCCCGGGGGTTGGGGACCCCTGTTCTAGATCATTCTTGGAAGCCATACTTGTAGGTACTCTAGCCGTACTCCTAGACACTCTAGGAATTAGGCTTCTATGGCAGGAAGCATAGAGCTTGTTCCTAGAGTATTTTTTCTTGTCTCCCCCCCCTCTTTTGGTGATGGCAGAGGAAAAGGGAGGGTTGAAGCTGTGAATGAGTATGTGTGTATGAATGGGGAGAAGTGACTCTCTCTCTGTGTGTGTGTGTGTGTGTGTGTGTGTGAGAGAGAGAGAGAGAGAGAGAGAGAGAGAGGGTGCGTATATGAGTGGGGGTAGTTTGTGTGTGTGAGGGGTAGCATGGGCTACCTTGGCCCCTGACAGATTTCCTCCAAGGGAATGCAGCACAAGTTGCCCACCGTTGTCTTAAACTGAGGGTTTAATATTAGAATATATACAATGGATTGAGGACCTAATAACGCTTTCAACATTTGAGTGGGTGGTATTTAAACGCCATCTGTGGATGGAAAAATACATGGATATTTGGTCTGCTTTTTCAGAAGTTTATGTATAATACTATCTTTATGGATAATTGTATTACTACATACTTTTTGATACTTATGGATATATATTTCATACATGTTTCCTGTAAGTGATCCACTTCAAATACTGTAAGAAAATTGTATTATTATTATTATTTTGTTTGTTTTTTAATGGTTTTTGTTTTGGTGTAATTCACATTTAAAAAACTAATTTTTTAAAAAAAATAAAAAAATATTAGAATATATAGAGGTCAGCACAGTCCGAATGAGTGAGTTGTATGTGAATGCACATGTGTGTATGTGTGCGCATGTGCATGCATGTGCACATTTTGGCACCCTGCCAACACAGCAGGCACCTGATGTGGCCCTCGGGGCCATAAATGTTGTGCACCTCTCAGATTCTACTCAGACTCCTCTCTCGTCTCGAAGAGCACCGCCCACTGTTTATATAACACAGGCTTCACCCCCCCTTCTCACTCTCTCAGCCAATCATCAGGCATCTCAACATTCCACACTCCTCTCACACTCCCCCCTCCCCTCACATACTTACGCTCTGCCCGTGGGCAGGGGCATGACAAGGGCCATGTTTTATTTATTTATTATTAACATTTATATACCACCTTATTTGCTAAAAAGCCATAAAGCTGGTTGTATCTGCCTGCCATACAGCTGTTAAAGATGAAGAGCCTGTCAGAAAAAAAGAAGTGGCAACCATAATTAAGCACGATCATGAATACACAGGGAAACACACTCAGATGTTTAAGAGCTAAGCATTCAAAGACCTGAGCCTCGATGGACAAATCTGTCAGGTTTGGGTTTTCCCACATTCAAATTTTTTAAAATCTCAAGTTCTTTCTATCTTGAATATGAAGAAATGTGTGAATGTTGGTGAATTCGTATCAAAAACTAACTAAAACAAAATGATCATCTATCTCTGTGTTTATGAGGGATTTTTTTTGGGGGGGGAGAGGAATATTTTTAGACTTTCACAAAAGCAAAGATCAGTTTCAGTTCATCCCTCAATCAGGCTCTCAGCTGCCAGGTTTGTTCTTTTCTCCCTTTTCCCTTCATGTTTCCCTGAAGCATTTGCCAATCTGCATATCAATGTAATAGTAGAAAAGGAAATCCCACCCACTTGCCCCCCCTAGAAAACGCTCTCCCCCACTCAGTGCTGCCAAAAGCAGACAGTCGTAGTCACATACTGGGTAATATCGGTCTTGTTCAATTAGGTAATCCTGAAGACCTATTAAACCCCTGATTATATGATTCACAGATTATAGCTGGGCCTTCTGCAAGTGTGGAGAGTATTATTCCAACCAGATTTTAAAAGTGAAAAGGAAAGTCATCTTTGGATGTATAAATTAACTAATGTCATTGAGGGCTCCCCCTCCTCCTTTTGGTAAACCTTAATGTGTCAGTCCATCATGGCTTTTTAAAGACCCATTTTCATGCAACATAACTAATATAAGCTCTTACGATAATTCTGCAAATAAATCATGACACTACAGGACCATTTGTCTTCATCACATCAGTTGAAGGTGTCAGGGGCTATCAGAAAGCTAATTTTCTGGTGCCTACTTATTTGCCACAAAAAAGCTGAAGGTGAAGTAAAGGAAATTATTTAGGGCAGAGAGAGCCTTTGTAACCTTGAAGGCTGCTCTGTTCTCTAACAATGGCCTATAGGCTATTTTGTTGTGGGGATGCTGTTGGAATACTGAACCACTGGGGGAAAAAACAAAGCTAAGCAACTTTGTCCAGTGGCTGCAGATTCGAGTTGTGGCGTTAGGGTAGTTTGAGAAAAAACTGTGTGCAAGGCCAGTAGGCGAAAAAGCAAAACACCAAGTCAGTTTCTTTCAAACTCTAAAGTTTACTAAACTAAACTTGTAAAACATGAACAGATCAAAGAGTGATATATTTACAAGAGTGAAAAACAGAATAGCATGTCAGACAAAACAAGTTACAGTCATGACATACATACAAACTCTTATCACACCAGAATGCTCTCTTACCATATATTTACCTATACTCCTTACTCCCAACAAGCTTACAAAGACTTCACACACTTTATATACATTATGGTACAGCCACGTGCTAAATTAGGTAATGCCAGCTGCATCAAGGCATGATGTCATCCCAGCTGCATACAATTTAGCTCGACCCTTGCTCCAGTTTCCCTGTCTGCAAAAAACTGTACCGGTCCCTCACTGGGACAAAGGTGAATCTTTACTCAGTCCTGACCTTGATCAGGCTTGTTGGTTTCTGTAGCCTTCTAGCCCGAAGGCAAACCCTGAATATGTGGAACCCATATTCTAACACCCCTCCTTGCCTGAGAGGCTTGAAGCTTTATTGCATTTTCTACTAAACACATTTTCATTTTACAACATTCCAAACTTTGTTATGATTTCATGGAATTTGGGCTTGGGCAGAGCCTTGGTCATGACATCTGCCAAATTCCCCTCTGACGGGCAGTACATCAGTTTGATTACACCAGTTTGGATGTGGTCCCTCACATTGCAATACTTTACTGCTATGTGCTTAGTCTGGGCTTTCAAGTGTTCTGTGTTGGCCAAAGATATACATGCTGTACTGTCACAATACACCTCTACCGGCAGTTGTTGATCAATACCCATATCTTTGAACAGTTGTAGAAACCAAGTTATCTCCCCACATGCCAGTGAAACTGCTGCCATTTCGGCCTGACAACTGGATGTGGCTACACTTGTTTGCTTCTTTGAAACCCAGTTCACTATGGTGTCACCAAATTGCATGACCATGCCACTGACTGATTTCCGGGACAATACACAGTTTCCCCAGTCAGAGTCCACCCATATTTGTAAGTTTTCTGACCCTTTTACCGGTAAACTTAAACAAATGTCGAGTGTGCCTTTGAGATACCGCAGTACTCTCTTTGCTGCATTCCATGCAGGAACAGTGGGTTGGGCTGTGAACCGACACAAAACTCCCACACTGGCAGCTATATCTGGTCGTGACCACTGAGCCAGATACAGCAGACTGCCAACCAGGGACTGATACCTTTCCACCTCATGGAACACTTTGTCTGTTGCAGTTACTGATTTAACAAAATCTGTGGTCATAGGTGTCAGGACCGGTGCACATTCTAGCATACCATATTTGTCAAGTAATGCTATCACCTTTTGTTTCTGGTTCAGACAAATAGACTCTTTTGATCTGACCACCTGAACACCTAGATACTTTGAGACTTCACCCAGAGATTTTATTTTGAATTTCTGACCTAATTGCTGTGCAAATGTAGATATCTGGCTGCTGCTTGACCCAGCACACAAAATATCATCAACGAACGTGATTAAAACCATGTAGCTGTTTCCTGACCCTCTAGTGTACAGACACGGGTCAGCTACCCCACGTTTGAAACCAAATTTCAGCAATGTTTCGTTAAGACAGAGGTTCCAGGCTCTGGCTGACTGTTTCAGCCCATAAACTGCTTTGTTAAGATACCAAACCTTTCCCTGTTTACATTCAAACCCCGGAGCTGGCTCCATGTATATTTCCTCCTCCAGAGGAGCATTTAGATAAGCAGTCGTGAAATCCAAATGATGCACCTGTAAATCCCTTTTCTCAGCCAGTGACAGTAGCAACCTTACTGTTTCTGCTTTTGCAGTGGGTGAAAATGTTTCATCATAACTTTCCCCCCACCTTTGCGAAAAACCCCTGGCAATTAGTCTTGATTTAAATATGTATTCTCCCGAAATTGACACCTTCCATTTGAATAACCACCTGCTGCCAGTTATCTTTACTCCTGTTGGTGCTTTCACCTCTGTATACACATTGTTTCGTTTGAATGATTCCATTTCACTGCTCATTGCCTCCAACCACTGTTGCTTTTCAGTATTAGGCAAATTATTTACTTGTTCAAGATTCTCAGGTTCAACATATGTGACATTGCAAACTCTTGCCCCTCCTATCACAAACCTCTGGGGTGGAACACCTTTGTTACTCCTCTGAGATCTTCGGATCTCACTTTCAGTACTGCCTTCACCGGCTTGTTCCTCCCCACTTTCTCTGGCTTGCACAGATTGTTTTACATTCCTTGGGCTTTGGCCCCCCTCTCTCGCCAGCTGCTGCGGCTTGGCTGGCTCAGAGTCATCTACCGGAATTAAAACTTCTGGGTTTGCATGTATACGTTGCCAACCTTCCTCCACAAAATCTGCATTTTGAGATATGATCACCCTGGCATTACCTCGTGAAAACCTCCAGGATTTCCCAGTACCAGCATATCCCACAAAACGCAACCTTTGTGACCTCTGTTCTCCCTTCCTTCTCATTGATTTGGGAATATGCAAAACTACCCCAGACTCGAAGGTGGCCAAGCTCCGGAGCCCTGTTAAATAGCTTTGTATACGGTATATTATCAATCACCATAGACCAGGTTCTATTGCACAGGTAATTGGCTGCAAGGATTGCTTCACCCCAAAAATGCGAGTTTGTGCTTAGACCAGCATCAGTTAACAAACATCTCATTATTTGTTGAAGAACCCCTAATTTTCTCTCAGCCGTCCCATTTTCCCACGGAGAATGGGGGTTAGCAAGTTTGTGCACTATACCATTTGTTCTCATGAACTTTTGAAACTCTCCGCTCAAGTACTCCCCACCCCGGTCTGTCTGTAGAGTACGTACTTTCGTATTAAACTGCCGTTCTGCATATGCTACCCAGTCACGGAACACAGAAAAACACTGAGCTTTTTGCTTCACCAAATACACCCATGTGAACTTGGAATACTCATCCATAATCAGTACCACATATCTTGCACCACCTTCACTGGGTTTGAAGGGGCCACACACATCGGAATGCACCAACTCAAACACTTCATTGACCTGCCTGTTTGACCTTCTACTTATTGGCTGCACCCTAGATTTTGCTTGTTTGCACACTGCACAGTTTAGATACTTTTTGCACCCTTTCAATGTAACCCCAGTACAAGACTCAGCAGTCTTCTTAATTACACCAAATCCTGAATGCCCTAGTTTCCTGTGAAATGTGTGTAAACAACCATCGTGTAACGGTGTATTATTAATCATGGCAATGTGGGGAGACAACACATATAGCCCATTTACCAGGGAGGCTTTGGCAGCAAGCTTCCCACCTTTGAGTATTTCACAGCCAGCTTTTGTGAATACCACCTCATACCCATCATTGGTCAAACAAGATACAGACAATAGGCTATAGTCTAAATTGGGGACACACAGAACATTCTCCATTTCTGTTTCTAGATAGGGTACTTTACACTTCCCCTCACCCACAATAGGACACGTGCTCCCATCTGCCAACGTGACAGTGTGACTACTGCTTTCTTTTGACACTTTGTTAAATGATACAAATGGCAAAGACGAGTTAGAAATTGTCTTGGAACTCCCACTATCAAGAATCCACCTTGATGTAGGCTGACTTACATTCACCCTCACAGTGGCAGACACAGAGTTACTACAACGTCCATCTTCCTGGGGTTGTTTCTTCCTCTGTGGACCGCCCTTCTGCAAGCCCGTCTTACAATGTCTTTTGATGTGTCCTGGCTGTCCGCATCTGAAGCACCTACGCACGCTCAAAGCTGCCTCCGTGTCTTCTCCGGCATTTCTCGGTTGCTCTGCGCTGTTGCTGTAACCCGACACTCTCACCCCTCCTCGGCCTGAATTCCTTCGGATGGAGGGAGCTGCCGGCTGTTTCTGCTGCTGCTGTTTCGCTTTCCTCCTCTCCTCTTCTTCCAGGAGACGGCCAGCCAGATAATCCATGGTAAGATCGTCTTCTGGGAGCGAAGCAACGCTACTGACCAGCAAGTCCCAGCTCTCATCCAGGGATGACAGAACAATCTGGACTTGATGGATTTCTTCATATCTCTGACCCCGCTCAGCAAGCTTCATCAGCAGCTCCTGTATCGCTTGCAAGTGGTCAGAAACTTTCTCCCCGGGCAGCAACTGCTTCCTGTACAGTTGCCGTGCCACCAGGATTTTACAACTTGCAGAGTCCCGAATATGTATCCTCCTGAGAGTAGCCCAGCAGTCGGCGGCATTCTCCAGCGCTCTGACATGCAAGAGTTGTGCATTGGACAGAGACAGCACAATCATTGCATGAGCTCTCTGCATCCGTCTGCTCTCTTCAGGGGTTGGGCCGTGCGGGGGATTGACAACAGCTATGTCCCATAAATCCTCCCGCATAAGGAGCATTCTGGTTTTGAACTCCCAAGCCAGGTAATTCTCACCCGTCAGCTTGTCCACCACCACTCCCGGGTACTGCTGCACCACCGCCATCGGTACACCGTCCACGGTCTGCACAGGGGGAGCTGGTTCTGGAATTCTTCCCTCCTCTATCTCCAGAGGATCACTCTTTAACACCGGCTTTGACTCCACCGCTTTAGCCGTCTGTTCTTCCAGCTTTTCAGGGTTTGTTGCCAGAGAAGGACCAGCGATACAAAGCCCTAGCCAGGAACTTTGTAGCGATCAAACTTCTCAGCACCCAAACAAAAACACCTCACTGGACCTTTGCCAAAAACAAAACTCCACGGATCTCAATACCCATGTGCCACAGCTGCTGCTGCTGGGCCCATAACCTGTTGGAATACTGAACCACTGGGGGAAAAACAAAGCTAAGCAACTTTGTCCAGTGGCTGCAGATTCGAGTTGTGGCGTTAGGGTAGTTTGAGAAAAAACTGTGTGCAAGGCCAGTAGGCGAAAAAGCAAAACACCAAGTCAGTTTCTTTCAAACTCTAAAGTTTACTAAACTAAACTTGTAAAACATGAACAGATCAAAGAGTGATATATTTACAAGAGTGAAAAACAGAATAGCATGTCAGACAAAACAAGTTACAGTCATGACATACATACAAACTCTTATCACACCAGAATGCTCTCTTACCATATATTTACCTATACTCCTTACTCCCAACAAGCTTACAAAGACTTCACACACTTTATATACATTATGGTACAGCCACGTGCTAAATTAGGTAATGCCAGCTGCATCAAGGCATGATGTCATCCCAGCTGCATACAATTTAGCTCGACCCTTGCTCCAGTTTCCCTGTCTGCAAAAAACTGTACCGGTCCCTCACTGGGACAAAGGTGAATCTTTACTCAGTCCTGACCTTGATCAGGCTTGTTGGTTTCTGTAGCCTTCTAGCCCAAAGGCAAACCCTGAATATGTGGAACCCATATTCTAACAGATGCTTGAGGAATTCGGTTTTTACAAATTCTGGTATGTTCCTATGCAAGTCTCAGGTTATGTGTTTTTTTAAAGGTATCATAACAAACACAAAAAGTGTCGTCATAAATTTTGAAATGCATATTTTGAGAGAAAATACAGTTTGAAATGTTTATTTTGAGAGAAAATACAAATTTAAATACAAATTTAACTGCACATTTCCATTTGAATTTTAAAAAAATCGGTGTGTGGGAATGCCTGCACGAATAGGTACGTTTTTACTAACCAGTGGAACACTTGCCCTGCAGGTGCCCACTGGATCTCTGTCTAAAGGGAGGCCATTCTACAATATGGGGCCACCATGGAGAAGGCCCTCCTTTGAGTCACCATAAAATGTATCTCTGCTAAACAGAGATGCTGCATGACTAGGAAAGCCTCCTCTGATGACCTCATTGAGCAAGCCATATAATCCCTCAGTCTGCCTTGTACTAGTTTATTTATTGTCTTTTATTAGACCTTATGGCCTAATTATGCATGATGTGCACATGATGCACATAACAACACCTAATGACATGGTTTCCCCAATGCCTGAATGCTAATTGGGGAGTTTTACGTTTCTTTTTTTCCTGTTTTCTTTCTTTTATTTATATAAAAAACACATACAGACACTACAAAACATATAAAAAATAACAAAACAAACAAAATTAAAATGGATTTCTGATTTTCTCTACAGCAAATATAAGTAACAATAATTTATCTTACTCTATAATTACAAAGAAAATTCTCCTTTTTTCTATTGTCTCTAATTTTTCTTCTTATTCACCAAACCCACAGATAAACAAATCATTATTTTCTAATCCCTGCAAAAAGTCTATTAGAGGTTTCCACTCAGCAATAAACATAGATGTTGTCTTTTTTCTAGTGACGTAAATAAATTTAGCCATCTCTGCCAGCTCCAACATCTTCACCAACCATTCTTCTGTTGTAGGCAACGTTGAGCATTTCCACTTTTGTGCATACAAAATAATCTTGCTGCCGTAGTCATATATAAAAATAAAGTTCCATGACTTCTTTCCAACTGATTGTCCATTAATCCCAAAATAAAAAAACCCTCTGGTTTTCAATTGTATGTTAATCCTTAAAATCTTTTGAATTAATGAATGAATTTGTATCCAATTTTTTTTGGCTCTCTTACATGTCCACCACATATGGTAAAATGTTCCTTCTTGTTGTTCACATTTCCAACAAATGCCCAAAATGCCTTTATACATTTTGGGCAATTTCCCTGGTGACATATAGCAATGATACTTCATCTTATAAAAATTCTCTTTGAGACTAGAACTTAGTGTAAATTTCAAACCTTTTAACCACATACTTTCCCACTGTTTCATTAGTATATTATATCCAAAGTTTTGGACCCATTTCATCATACATTTCTTCACTTGTTCTTCCTCTGTCTCAAATTTCAACAAGAGTTTATACATTTTAGCAATAACTTGTTCATCATTTGCACATAATTCCCTTTCAAATTCAGACTTAGTTCGTTCAAAATCATAAAGCCTTTTATCTACTTTGAACCCTTCTAAAATTTGTAAATAAGAAAACCATTGACATGTATAACCTTCATTTATCAAATCTTCTCTTGATTTTATATTATACTAGCTTTTTTTTACCCGGCGTTGCATGGGTCGTCCTTTTCCTATAGGCACTCTTTGTTCGAAATTCCTTTAGGTAGCTGTCCGCTGTGAAATCCCTGCCCCCCCCCCCCGCCCCAGGACTGCACAATGAATTCCCTGCTTCCCCCCATGACTACAAATTCCAGCTTCCCCTCTCCCCAGGACTATGCAACAATGAATTCCCTGTTTCCCTCCCCACCAGTACTACACAATGAAATCCCACCTCCCCCCCCCAGGACTATGCAATCAAATCCCTGCTTCCCCTCCCCGCTGGGACTATGCAACAATGAATTCCTGCCCCCCCCCGGGACCACACAGTGAAATCCCTGCTTCCCCCCCCCCGGGACTATGCAATCAAATCCCTGCTTCGCCCCTCCCCCGGGACTACACAACAATGAATTCCCTGTGCCCCCCCGGTACTACACAATGAAATCCCTGCTTCCCCCCCCCCCCGGGACTATGCAACAATGAATTCCCTGTTTCCCCTCCCAGTACTACACAATGAAATCCCTGCTTCCCTCACCCCTGGGACTATGCAACAATGAAATCCCTGTGTCCCCCCCCAGGACCACACAATGAATCCCTGTGTGCCCCCCCAGGACTACACAATCAAATCCCTGCTTCCCCTCCCCCTGGGACCATGCAACAATGAATTCCTGCCCCCCCCCCGGGACCACACAGTGAAATCCCTGCTTCCCCCCCCCCCCCGGGACTATGCAATCAAATCCCTGCTTCGCCCCTCCCCCGGGACTACACAACAATGAATTCCCTGTGCCCCCCCGGTACTACACAATGAAATCCCTGCTTCCCTCACCCCTGGGACTATGCAACAATGAAATCCCTGTGCCCCCCCCGGACCACACAATGAAATCCCTGTGTGCCCCCCCGGGACTACGCAATCAAATCCCTGCTTCCCCCCTCCCCTGGGACTATGCAACAATGAATCCCCCCCCCCCGGGATCACACAGTGAAATCCCTGCTTTCCCCCCCGGGACACTGCAATCAAATCCCTGCTTCCCCCCTCCCCTGGGACTGCACAACAATGATTCCCTGTGCCCCCCTGGTACTACACAATGAAATCCCTGCTTTCCCGCCCCCGGGACTATGCAACAATGCCCCCCCTAGTACTACACAATGAAATCCCTGCTTCCCTCCCCCCCGGGACTATGCAACAATGAAATCTCTGTGTCCCCCCCCCCCGGACCACACAATGAAGTCCCTGTGTCCCTTCCCCCCGGGACTACGCAATCAAGTCCCTGCTTCCCTCCCCACTGGGACTATGCAACAATCAAATCCCTGCCTCCCCCCCCCCCGGGATTACGCAATCAAATCCCTGCTGTCCCAGCTGTGGTTCATGTGAACATTCTGTTTGGATGTAAGAGAGATTTGCATATCCGCCTCTAATTGGGGCCCCTGTGGAGGCAGTGCATACCAACATTCTATGTGCCCGTTGGAGCTATTTGCATAATGCCTCCTGAATGGCCCCTGCGAGCATTCCAAGCGACGCCATTGGCTCTCATCTATTTTGGGCCGTACAGGTGCGGCAACGGTTTTTCGGAGATTTTAACCCGCCATTCTGTGTCCTTGGGTGATGGGGAGTATGCGTGCCAAGTTTGGGGCGGATCCGTCCAACCGGGTAGGAGCCAAGGCGACGCAAACCCACCGCGCGGACCCATGTACAAACAAACGGACAAACATTCACTTTTATATCGTAGATTCACATTGCAAAAATTCTAAGATATCACCAGTGCTTTTTTTCTGGAGAAAAAGGTACCGGAACTCTTGGATTACATTTCCTCGGGAGTAGATGGCGATTAAATTGTAATGCAATTAATAGAAGAAAAGGTGCTGGAACTCAGTTCCAGTGAGTTCCACCAGAAAAAAAGCCCTGGATATCACGATATGTCAACCGTGACATATCACGATACATACTTGTCATTTCTCTTCTATAATGTGCTTCTTGTACTGATAACCACAATGGTATTTTCGGACAAAACCTAGGTTTATATTTATTCCATATTCTCAAAATGGCACGTCTGACAATGATTATTAAATTCTACATTAACCTTAGCTTTGTCATACCACAGATACCCATGCCACCCAAATCTCAATTCATGTCCTGGATAGGGTGCCTCCTACAATTATGGCAGTTAGAGAGGTGTGGCGTATTATATCTTGTCAATTACAGTTTGATCCATTTTCTCATGTTATTATGGGGTAATCCGGATTTAAAAATTGGTAAGAAAATGTTCCTGTGGCGGACTTGGGCAGACAGGTTGTTCCTGTGGCGGACTTGGGCAGACAGGTTGATTTTTTACTTTGGATCAATTAGTGAGTGTAGATGATGAGTGTAGATTTGTCATTTTCGGCTTGCATACTAGATATAACTTGCCTGCCTCAGCTGAATGGCAATACTTGCAATTGCAACATGTGTTAGAATCTAGGTTTGGTCCAGCTGCTTTTACAGCTTGAGCCTCCTTTGCTATTGGATGGATGCATTGATTGGGGCTGAGCAGTTATATTGACCTGCGATTCATGTTTATAAATACTTATTATTGGTGAATAAGTATGATACACAGAGTCTTAAAGATGAATGGAATAGAGAATTAGATGGTCTTATGTTGCCTAATCAATGGATTGTTTTTGCGTCTGTGTCAGAAGGGTCTATGGATCTTAGGTTATGTCTTATTCAGCAAAAACTTTTGCTTCATGTTTATTGGACACCACAACATCTTTTTAATAAGGGTTTGTCTAAGTCAGCTAACTGTTGGAGGCGTAATACTGTGAATGCTTTGTTTACCCATATGTTTTGGCAATGCCCAGTGGTTGCTTCTTTTTGGGTAGAGTTCATAGTATGGATAAATCTAGTATTAGAATGCTCTTTAATATTTACCGATGCACACGTTATTTTAAATTATATACCTTCTGTATGGAATTTATCACAAGGACAATGCATGTGGATTTTCCGTGCCCTCTTGACAGCCAAAAGACTGATATTACAACACTGGAAAGATAAATGCTCACTTCCTATAACACGATTGAGGACCTAATAACGCTTTCAACATTTGAGCAGGTGGTATTTAGATGCCACCTGCAAGTGGATAAATACATGGATATTTGGTCTGCTTTTTCTGAAGTTTATACATAACTATTTTTATGGATAATTTTATTACTACATACTTTTTGATACTTATGGATATATATTTCATACATATTTACTGTAAGTGATCCATTTAAAACACTGTAAGAAAATTGTATTTTTGGTGTTCATTTTTTAATGGTTTCTGTTTTGTTTTGGTGTAATTAACATTTAAAAAAATAATAAAAAATTAAACGACAACACTTGATCTTTGGGGGTGTGGTCTCCACTCCATTTATTTTCTGTACTCTGTGATTTGTCACAAATCCCTGAGAAAAATCAATGCAGCATCCCTTTGGCATGTAGCGTGAAACAGCAGAGCTTTCTTTTCTTGGTCAAATAATTTTCTCATCAGAGACGCTGTCTGGAAATTTATTTCTGGATGACTAATTCATCTTTTCCTGTGAAATCATATTTTGTTTACAACTTACACTACCCTTTTCCTTTAAGTAAGATACAACAAAGAAAGAAGTAGGAGATACCTTAAGCATATACATGCACACAGTTCCATTGAACTCAATGGGCTTACGTCTAAGTAAGCATGTATAGGTTTGTTCTGCTCATCTAGAAAGGAAGCCTAATGCAATGCATGGTACTTGCTGTTCTTCTAACCTTTTGTGTATTGATCAAATTAACATCCTGTTCTCAGATTTCATTAGCAATCCTGTCTTTCTCGACTTTAAAAGATAATTAGAAAATAGATGTAAGGAGTTTACCTAAGTGGAATGCAAAACAAACAAAAAGAGGAAATGGGCTTACCATTTTCTTAAATGTTTTATTTTATTTCTCTTGATTTAACAAAGCCCATCTTAATTTGAGGTTTTTAAGTAAGTAGTACATTTTTTGGGTTCACTTTCAGCAAGACTTGTTCTAAGTTCATTCCATCACATACAATAGGATTTTCCTGGCCCACAAACCAACTTTTTAAATAATGGGTATGATGCAACTCCCAATGGACTTCCAATTCTCTTATATGTAGGGTGAGGAATAGGCTTGGCATGGTCAAGCTGCTGCCAAGGGTCCACTGGCTCAGAAGGGCCCACCCACAAATGTGCTAACCCATGGGTGGCAGCACTTCTGAATGTGAGCCAAGTCAGTACCTTGCACTGCTCGGTGTCCAGCTGCTCACCATCTTATATTACTCCAAACATCTATGCTGGGTATTGCATTTGGGGTAAGCTAAGATGGTGGGCAACTGGCATAGCTCCCATTTAGAAGTGCTGCCCCCCAACCAGGGCCGGTGCTACCATTAGGCCAACTAGGCAGCTGCCTAGGGCGCAGGGCTAAAGGGGGCGCCAGAAATGCCTTGAAAAAAAATACAGCGCTCTCAAGTGGGAAGGGGGGGCGCTAAATATCTGATCTTGCCTAGGGCACTAAACTGCCTTGCACCGGTCCTGCCCCCAACATTGCAGCCACTAACTCTCACTCCTTGACAAGTTTCCCCAGTGAGCAGCAGTGCTTATGAATGGGAGATGAGTTGGTGCTGGCTGCCCGCCATCTTAGATTATCCCAAATGCAATGCCTGATGTTGTCTCATCTCCTATTCAGAAGCTGCCACCCACCAGGGAAACTTGTCCAGTCTTTGTGGGATGACTGTGGCAGTGGGCAGTCTGGGGGGAGGGGAAGCAACAGGGATGCAGCCCCTGGTGGTAGCAGCATAAACAGCACCATCACCACCACCTTGGGGAGCATCAGCAGCACCATGCCTGAGAATCCCCTGTGGTCTGGCCCTGGCTCTAGCAGAGAACCCATGGCCTAATTTCATGTTTAATGGCAGAGAGAGAGAGAGAGAGAGAGAGAGAGAGAGATGGATTGGCACAGAGAGAGGAGGGACGGGGTGGCACAGAGTGAGCTATGCAGTCCTGCAATGGAGTAAATCCTGCCCTGTTTGGGCTCTGACTCCACCCACCATTGACTCTGGCTCCTCCCACCTTAGCCTATGGTCCCTGATTGACTTTTCCTGTAAGGTCAATAACCCTTCATAGGGAAAAGGTTCCCCACTCCAGGTTTTTATGATGGAAATGTCTCCCAAGTAGGGGTGTGCACTTACCCCTGAACTCGCCTCGTCGGGCGCTTGGCAAGCACACCCGCCACATGATCCGTCTCATGGCGCCCAATGAGGTGCTTGGCGGACTTCCAGGTGCCTGGCGCATCACTTCTGGGTCTCCAGCACTGCGTTTTTTTACGTAAAAACCAGGGTAAACTACCTTAAAACTGCCACGAATAGCAAATCGTGGTTGTTTTAAGGTGGTTTTCCCTGGTATTTATGTAAAAAAAAAAAAAAAACAGTGCCAGGGACTCAGAAGTGATGCACGGGGACCCTGGAAGTTCCTTTCCCTTGGTTCCTCTTGCGGGGACTTGTGCCGAGCTGGGGAAAGATAAGTTGCGTGGAGCTTGGGGGGGTCAAGCGGGGCGAGTTTGCCCTGCTTCCACCTCCCCGATCAAGCTGTGCGCACATCCCTACATGATGGCATAATACAAGTTTCTCCCATTGCATTTGTTGAGTATTCTTGATTTCAAATGAGGGGAGCAACCACAAGTCAGTTAAGAAGTGTCCCTGTTAAGAAGAAATGAATACAATGGGTTGTTGTTGTTGTTGCTGTTGTTATTTATTTATTTATTATATTTATGAATCTCCCATCTGGCCAGACATCCGGCCACTCTGAGCGATGTACAGTCCAATAAAATACGGGGGGGGGGGAACACACACACACACACAGTATAAGACACAATTAAAAACAGTACAAAACTTAAAAATCCTAACCCACCTCATATTCCCACCTGAAAAGCCACGTTTTTAACGCCCGGCGGAAGCTAATCAAGGAAGGGGCATGGCGGAGGTCACTGGGGAGGGAGTTCCATAAATTGGGGGCTGCCACAGAAAAGGCCCTCCTCCTAGTCCCCACCAGTCTGGTTTCTCTGGCTGATGGGACAGGGAGAAGGCCATCCGTGGCAGATCTTGTTGAGCAGCCTACTTGATGCTGGAGCCGCTCAAGATAAACTAGACCGGAGCCATACAGGGTTTTAAAGGTCAATGCCAACACCTTGAATTCGGCTTGGCAAACAACTGGTAGCCAGTGCAACACTTTTGAGCACTGGAGTGATGCGATCACTCCTTTAACCAGGCGAGCTGCTGCATTCTGTACCAGCTGCAACTTCCAAACCATCTTCCAGGGTAACCCCACATAGAGCGTATCACAGTAGTCTAGGCGAGAGGAGACCAAGGCATGAACCACTGCCATGTTGTTGTTGTTGTTAGTGATGGTTTTGCATCTTGGTCTCCAGTGTACTGAAGGTGTGGTCCCATCCCCACCCCCAGAATAAAAATAATGACTGATCAAATTCACAGTTTGTTTACAGATCTGCAAACAGGCATTGAGGAGGCTATTACAGATTTCTGACAGATCCTGAAAGAAAATATAAATGTGACTTAGAGATGTGCGTGGAGCTCAGTTGGGGGGTGGAAGTCCAGCGAACTCGCCGGGCTCAACCCCCGAGCTCTGCTTGCCCTACCTTTTCCATAGCTCAACTTGCATTGTTGCGAGCTGAGCCGGGGAAAGTGACTTCCAGGTTCCAGCGTTTACATAGAAAATGCCCTAATTTGCACTAATTAGGCCGTTTTCTATGTTAACAATGTAGCGCCAGGGAAGCGCCTGGAAGTCTGGTGAGCACTTCAGCTGGCGTTCTCACTCAGCTCGGCTCATGCGGCGGGAGCACTCGGTTCGCACACCGCAAGTCAAGTGCCGGGTGGTTCGCCCATCTGACTGAGAGGAGATAAATACAATAAATTATACAGACATATACATATGAGCTTACAGAATAATTCCCTTTATGTAACAAGGATAACATTTTTTTTTTTTAAAAAATGCAATAGGTTGGCAGATTTACTGTGTGTTCTTATGCATATCTCAAATTTAAGTTAGGATATTTATAATGATGGTGGGTATGTTTTAAAATATTCTACAAATATTGACACATCCCTTGGAAATTTTTTTTTTAAAAAGCACTATTTTATGCCTATTTAAACCAATAGATATATTTGCCTAAGTGCCAACGAAGTTCCAAGAGACAGTGTGAAATATTTTTCAACGGCAATTTAATATGTGATCATAAGTGGCTGGAAGAATAAATCAGTCTTGTTACATAACAGGCATGATATCTGATGACAGCAAGATGCTTATGTCCAGGATAAATCTCTCTCTCTCTCTCTCTCTCTCTCTCTCTCTCTCACACACACACACACACACACACCTGAAGGAAATATATAGTCAGAGGTCCCATCCCAATGACAGAGGAGACTATTCATAAGGAGACATGATAGAATGTGGCTAGATCTTGCCAGCACCAGAAACACCATGTTTAAAATCATCTTCAGAGGTCCTCCTCCAGGTGCCCCCACCAAATGAAGCAAGGTGGGTGGCTCCAAAAGAGATGGTCTTCTCAGTTGGTGGCACCTCCCAGTTTTGGAATGCACTCACCAGAGAGGGTTGCCTGACGCCTACATTATGATCTTTTTGGCAGACCTTTTTATTCTCCCAGGAATTTTAAGGAATGTTTTTACTGCTTTTGAGTGCTTTCTTACATTGTTGGTTTTATGTGCTGGACTGGTTTTATTCTTTGCTGCTGGTTTTATCCTGCTGTTTTTATTTCTTGTTCTAATGTTTGTATTTTACGCTTCCTCTTTTGTGAATTTTATGATGTATTTTTTTTTAATGTTAAGCGTATTTTAAGCTTTTAATGTATTCTTCACTGCCCAGAGAACTTCAGTTATAGGGCAGTATGAACGTACTGCAAATAAATAAATAAATAAATACCATGTGTGAGATCCTTTCCACACATTCCACAGAGGAGAAGCAAGCAGATGCAACAGGGATCTGCAGCCATTACAGCTCTTTGAATGCACCTATATGATGCACATGTTCGCTTGTCTCCTGTGGCGACTGGTTCTCCTGTATTCTCAAAAACGTGTGCTTCACACCTGTGCAATCCTATGCACAGTTACGTGAGAGTAAGCCCCACTAGGTTCAATGGGGCTTACCTCTGATTGCACTAAGCATGTATAGGATTGCACTGTTAGCACAGTTTTTGAAAATACAGGAGATCCAGTCGTGACTCGTGTATCTCTGTCGGTACATCTGTTTTGGCGCTAAGAAATGCAGTAAAGAAAAGGAGTCAATAAGGAGTTTGACATCAGCAGCAAACCCACTGATTCTCTGCCTCTCCCTTACTTGTATATTTGAACATTCTGAGCCCACAGTGGCAACCTGGGCCATGGTGCAGATTTCGTGGGCATCTTGTTAATATTAAAATCATAAACTTGGGGGCCAACATTTTGAAAGGCTTAACTGGTGCCAACCTTATTATCCTTTTGGTGCCAGGCAGAGAGGTGTTTATTTCCCCCCAGCTTTTTAATGTCTTTTAATGTATTTTCTTCTTTTCCTTTTTTTAACATGTTGTCTGTTATCTTTCATTTTTGCATAATCCCATTTTTTCTTAACCTTTTTGGAAGCTCTGCTGAAGGGCAGTATATAAATCCTCTACATAAATAAATAAATATCCCATACCACTGTAAGTATGCATTTACTCCATTAATACCCTGGCCTTTAATCAAGGAGGCACGATGCAGAGTGGCTTCCAAAGATAAGTAGCATGGAAGTCCCTTCCCTTAGGCATACAATCTAAATGTAAGGCATGATACACAAAGAACAAAGGACAGGGAGGGTGGGAGGATTTATATAATTAAAATTATATGCCCATTTGAAGAGATGGTGATGGTGACAGTTTACTTCTTCCTTCTCTCCTGCTCACAGAGCACTTGGTTGGAATGGGCTCTGTGGGCAGGGAGGGAGAAGGGGCCCAGCAGCAGCAAATGGAGAAAGTGATGGCCGCAGTGTGCTTGGCTGGCTTCTTTTTCCATTAGTGTGGAAGGAACATAGTGGGACAAAAAGCGGTATATCCCTCAAATATGTGGGAAAGTCCACTGCAATTCCACGTGCACCTTACAGCAGAAGAGCTGTACGCATGCATCTATTAAGGGATTTATACCCTGCCTTTCAAGAGGTTCCTAGGGCAGCTTACAAGAAGTTAAAATTACAATAAATCAAATTGAACACATGGGATTCATAGGATCATAGAGCTGGAAAGGGCCTACAAGGCCATCGAGTCCAACCCCCTGCTCAGTGCAGGAAACTAGAGGAGGGGTCTCCCATCCAAGTAATAACCAGGCCTGACCCTGCTTAGCTTTCCACGCTCAGACAAGCTGAGCCAGCATGAGCCCCACCCGCATGAAGGGTGCGATCCTATTTCTCGATGAAGGCCAGCTGAAGGACCCTCGGATCTAATGTACATGCTGCTCCACTAGTAGAGAGGGAGGCCTGCTGGTGAGGTTACACTGCCAGAGGTCTCCTGCTATGCTTGCAGAAAGCTTTGCTGCACAGATGTTCCACTAGTGGGGCTCTTCTGGAGGTGTGGAAGAAATCTAACTGTCTCTGTTAGCACACTGGGGTGTGCTGGTGGGAGTGTGTCAGAATGGGCATGGATCCGTCAGATTCAAAGCTCCTTCATTCCTCCAACTCCCTCTCCCAAAAGTGCCTGACACTTCACCAGCCCTAGGACAGGTGGTGTAGTCAATTCCCTCCCATTGCAGTCAATGGAAGGCAAAAGGGGGAAGGGAACAAAAGAACACCTTCCACCTCCTGCCCTGGCTGCAGTGAAATGGCAAGCCACAGGATGTGGCATTTCTTAGACTCTTCTCCACCCAACCCTAAGGTGGGATTGCTCTGCCCAACACATTTCATGCCTTTTGGTGTATCTGTGTGGAATTGGAAATGTGACAGGTTGTTCTCCAGAAGGTCTACCCATTCAAATAACTTGGTGAGAAAACAAATTATGAAACTCCAACAGAGAGAGAGGGGGGTGGTGGTTTGTTGAGCCTGCCTTGATAACTTACCGAGAGGGGTGATAACTATTTCACTTTCACAGAATACCTTGCATAAATCTCCATCATATACTGGCTGTGTAAAAGTAACATGTGGAGTGTAGGCTTGCAAGAAACATGTGAATGAATGTTTATCGATCATTAGACTATAGCAATATAATTACAACAATATTGCACATCTGCTAAATGTATATCCAGCATCTGCTGTCTTACAGGCTGTTGTAGCAAACATTTCCAAAGAGCTTTAAATATCCAGGACTGATTATAATCAGAATGTTGTTGGGTTTGTGTGTGTGTTTTATTTAGCAGAGCTGCCAGTAACAGCAGTGAACAGATTTGGTAATTGGGTAATCATTATTTTATTTTATTTCTCTTTCGACGTGGTTCAGATGGCAAGTAATAGTGACACTGCCAAATTCTTTTGAAGATCCAGGTTGAGATGCTGATTAGGAAGTGTTGAATTGGTTTTGGGGTGGGGGATGGGGACATTTTGTTTTGAAAGACCTTAGGATGGTAGGCCACTGTTGGATCTAAAATTGGCCTCCACAGTCACTTACGGACCCATCGCTAGAGTCTACACAATCTTCTTTAGAATTTCCTCCTTTTATCCCGGAAGACAATCTTACTCGGTCACGAGTGATCGCCTGATGATGATGATGATGATGTTGGAAAGTCTGGTGTGACTTACAGCAGAGTTGCCTTATATAAATAAAGTGTGGTAACACAGCATTTAGTATTAGAGGGAATAAATGCAGGCTAGCGCCAGTTTAGAAGTTAAAATCAACTTACCTTATTAGTGCTTTTATACACATCATCAAAGAAGGCTATCTAACACTGTTTAACTACAAGCACCCCCTAAAGTGTAAGTGTAAAGTGCATGAGTGTATGTAAGCGAAGACATGAGATAAAGCTACTTGCTTCCCACAGGGAGAAAGCACATGTTGCCTGTTGCAGAGGCAAAGAGGAAGGGGGTAGAAGAAAGGAACCAATCAAGTTACAGGACAACAAGGGGGATGAGCAAGACAAGTAGCTCTGGATACAACACTTTCTCTATCACCCCCTAGTGTCTGGAAGCATGCAGAGTTGTTCCCATTATCCAATAGCCACAACATAAGGAGTGTGCTGGAGTAACGAAGCCTCCAGATTGCCAATGAGTAGGACTTGGCGTGCAGGAGACCCTCACTGTTAAGTACTCCACTACCTTCTTTTCTGCTCCACACCCTGATTTGTTTCCATGGGGCAACCCCTCCTTCAGAAATGATCATGGACTCTGCTGCCTCCAAACTGTTGGCCTCTTGCTTTGCTGTTTGGGGCCTTTCCTTTTTGTATCCAAATTCTACCTTGTGTGGTCAGGCGATGTTTCGCCACTCCTGGCGATGTATTTTTCATTTACACATTTCTTCTTTTATTTATAACTAGCAAATAGATCCCACTTCGAAAGGGTTGGAATAGCCCTTAGTTTGATACAGGGAAGACTTCAAACAAACTTATGCAGCTATCAGAGTTGGACACATTGCGCCTTTCCTGTATAAGTGAAGCCATGCCCACTGGCACCACTAGGCATGACCCCCGCCATGGTGCACCCTTATAGCCCCCTGAGGCAGGAGCTTGTCCATTCCATTCCCTTGAGGTGAGGCTGCCCCACAGCAGGGGGAGGGGGCAGCCATACAACCCTGTCTCTCAGCCTAGGAATCTCCCCTGGCTTCAAAATGTAACACCTGCAAAGCTATGTGTTGGTTAGGGAATTCTGCCACCTAGTGACTGAAGATGGTACTGCAGGCTTCAAACACAATGACACATTTACATTAATTAAAATTAATTAATGCCTTTTAAAAACCAAATAAGTCCAAAGTGCACACACCCCAGGCCCCCTTGGTATGCCAAGTTTCAGGTGTTTAGGTTTCATAGACTTGGCACTATATGGCACTGATAGATGGATAGTCAGACAGACATCCTCTTTTATTATTAAAGATTTTTGTGGTTTTATATCCTGCTTCCTGGCCATAACATTTGGCCTACATAAAGCAGCCTACAATCATAAAATATATAAAATTACAATAAAATAAAATAATACATAAATTTAAAGTAAAATCACAACGAAGAAACCCCAAATCAATTGAGCATTGTTTCGGCATTTGACCTTTTCCCCATTTGTATGACCATATAGTTACCTGTTGTTTTTCTGACTCACTAGCATGCCCTTTACTTTTTTTACTTCCTTTCCTACATTCTGAGAGGGACTTCCCCGGTGGGTTGGTGGTCAGCTCCCCATCCTCCGTGAGCAAAACCTGAAAGAACAGAAAGGTAGCAAAAAGGATGAAGGTGCACCTCAAAATAGCTTAGAAACAATATGTACAATTCAAGTGAATTTGCCTGTGCATAAAACAGTTTCAGAGCCAACATAGGTAGTCAGCTGATTTGCTATTAATTCAGCTAACTGGAAACCCAGAAGGTCTGTGTAAGTGGACATTGCAGAACATTGAGCATCTGTCAGTCTTATCAATTGTTTCTTCATCTGGTATTAGAGGAGCAAAGGAAGTTTTGAAGAGACTCTCTCCTCAGCCTTTAGCTAATGTAGACAATGTATGTGGGTTCTCTGGTCAGAGGCCAGATTGGAGATTAGACAAAGGACTAGGAAAGTGAATAGATTTCATTAGGATGTTCTATTTAAACCAAGCGTGTTGTATAGGGATCAGTATAGGAAACGAGACCCCTTAGCCTGAAGTGAGACACCAAGTGAGACACCGCTTGGTTGTGTCTAAGTATTTAGCTGCCTTACCAGTCTGCCTCATTGGTAAGTCAGCCAAGAGATACTGTGATTAACTTTAATGCTATGCAAAGTAACTTTCTGCCTTGCATGCGGAAGATTGTATTATCAATTCCGAATAGGCCTTCCATCAGAAATCAGTGTACTGATGCTTTCTTGTCTGTAATCAAATATTCAGTGTTAATTATGTTTGGGATGCATCCTGTTTTGTGACATGATGGTAATACATTGGAGGTAACAAACCAGGTGAAACATTAATGTCTTGCAAGTGTTCCATAGATGTCCTTTCAAACATCAATAAGCAGTGATGGAGACCTCATATCTAGCCAAGGAAAACTGGGGAATGTTTTCCATTCCTGAATTAGAAATAGTATACTGAACACTATGGACCTTTCGAGTGAATGACAGCAAGGGCGGCCTATAGATTAGAGAGTTGGGCTCAGGTTCCACCTTTGCCAAGGCATTTCTATGCACTAGGAGCAAGTCCTAGACTCTTAGCTTCAGTTCACCATCTGTGAAATAGGAATAACAATGACACGTATCATCACCCCTTCAGAGGGTGATCCTGTAGGTGCTTATACAGTCATGCCTTGGATTGAGAGCATAATTCGTTCCGGAAACGTGCTTGTAATCCAAAACCCTCTTATATCAAAACGAAATTCCTCCCAAAAAATTTGTACAGAGATTTTTAATTTAAGCCGTACTACAGTACTTGTATTGCAAGACGTCGCTTGTATATCAAGTAAAAAATAAATAAATATTTAAAAATTTGCATGTCTTGCAAAACACTCTCAAACCAAGTCACTTGCAATCCAAGGTATTATTGTATAATGAAGCAGGAGGGCCTCTAGCCCTCACAGCATATGCAGCCTGCAGGGCCTCCCCATCAGGCCTGCCCTGTCCCCTTAGAATCATAGAAAAGTAGAGTTGGAAGGGGCCTACAAGGCCATCGAGTCCAGTCAGTCAGGCGATCACTCATGACCGAGTAAGATTGTCTTCCAGGATTAAGGGGGAAAAAAAAATTACAAAAAGGAGATTTTAAAAGGAGGAAAATTCTAAAGAAAATTGTGTAGACTCTAGCGATGGGTCCGTAAGTGACTGTGGAGGCCAATTCTAGATCCACACAGCTTCCCACAGTGAGGACACAGGTTACCAGATGGAAGATGGTCTTGTAAAGGATTCATTTGATGTGCTTTTCGCTTAGCACGTTTCTCCCTTTCACCTTGCACTCGAGCTTCTTCAAAGTCCATAGAACCTTTGTGAAAGGCCAACCTCCAGTTAGATCGTTCATGGGCCAGAGCTTCCCAGTTTTTGATGTTTATATTGCATTTTTTTAGATTAGCCTTAAGAACATCTTTAAACCTCTTATATTGACCACCGGTATTCCGCTTTCCATCCTTGAGTTGGGAAATGGGAATAAAGTAACTGCTTTGGGAGACGGCAGTCAGGCATTCGAGCAACATGACCGGTCCACCTGAAGTTGGCGTTGAAGGATCATTTTTTCAATGCTAGTAGTCTTTGCTTCTTCCAGTACACTGACATTTGTTCGCCTATCTTCCCAAGTAATTCGCAGGATTTTCTGGAGGCAACGTTGATGAAATCTTTCAAGGAGGTGGAAGTGACGTTTATAGATAGTCCATGTTTCGCAGGCATACAATAAAGTTGGTAATGCAATGGCTTCATAAACCAGTGTTTTGGTCTTCTTACAAATATCCCAATCCTCGAACACTCTATGTTTCATTCAAGAAAACGTGGCACTTGCGGAGCTCAGACGATGCTGGATTTCACTGTCGATGTTAGCTGTAACAGAAAGATAGCTGCCAAGATAGAGAAAATGATCGACATTTTCCAGTATTGTCCCGCCAAGCTGGATAGATGGCATCACCAAAGGGTTAGCTTGCACTTGCTGATGAAGCACTTTGGTTTTTTTGATGTTAAGTGAGAGACCAAGTTTTTCGTATGCTTCTGCAAAAGCATTTAGGATAGTTTGGAGATCATCCTCTGAATGTGCGGAGACCACATTATCATCAGCATACTGAAGTTCCACAACGGAGGTTGTAATTACCTTACTTTTTGCTTTCAGCCTGCTGAGATTAAAAAGCTTTCCATCTGTTCGATATATAATTCCCACACCAGTGGGAAGTTTCCCCTCGACAAGATGTAAAATCATGGCGATGAAAATAGCAAATAATGTTGGGGCGATGACACATCCCTGTTTAACACCTGATCCCACTTTAAATGGAGCACCATGAGAGCCGTTGTTGTCCAAGACCGTAGCCGTCATGTTGTCATGGAGAAGTCGCAAGATATTCACAAATTTATTGGGGCATCCAATTTTCATAAGGATAGTCTAGAGAGCTGTTCGGTCTACAGTATCAAAGGCCTTAGCAAGATCAATAAATGCCATATAAAGGGGTTGATTTTGCTCCCAGCATTTTTCTTGGAGCTGACGTGCAGTAAAAATCATGTCTACTGTCCCTCTAGAGGGGCGGAAACCATATTGAGTTTCAGGGAGGATCTCTTCTTAAATAGATAGAAGATGGTTTGCGAGAATCCTGGCAAATATTTTACCTGCGGTAGCTAAGAGAGAAGTGCCCCGATAGTTTCCACAGTCTGTTCTATCACCTTTCTTAAAGAGGGTGATAATTATGGCATCCCTGAAGTCTTCTGGGATCTCTTCTCTTACCCAGATTTTTTCGATGAGTTTATGAAGATGTTGTACAAGTTCGGGGCCCCCTTCTTTAAAGATTTCAGCAGAAATCCCATCTGGTCCACTAGCTTTGTTGTTCTTCATTTGATTAATGGCTTTTTTTACTTCATCCAAAGTGGGGAGTATTGCAAGTTCCTCTCTAATTTGTTTTTGCGGGATTTGCGAAAAAATCTCATTATCCACCTTAGATTTACGATTTAAAAGGTCATAATAATGCTCTTTCCAATGCAGTGCAATAGACTCTTTGTCTTTTAAGAGTTTGGTGCCGTCTTTTGATTGTAAAGGGTTTGTACCATAGGTTTTTGGTCCATAAATGGCCCTTGTGGCCTTAAAAAAGCCCCGTGCATCATGAGATTCTGCAAGTTGTTGAATTTCTTCAGCTTTCTTTTTCCACCAGGCGTTCTTCTCTTGTTCTTCTTTGGACCTCAGCCTTTGCACTAGCGTAGATTTTTTTCTTGGCAGCGCAGTTAATATCATTTTGCCATATTTGGAAGGCTTTCCTTTTTTGGACAATTATATATTTAATCTCATTATCATTTTCATCAAACCAATCCTGATGCTTCTTAGTTTCGTATCCAATAGTTTGTTCACAAGCTGCAGTAATGGAGGTTTTCAGCTTAGACCAATGGTCCTCAATTTTGTCAGGAGGTTCCGTAGGTAGATGTTCCTTAAGAAGTGATTGGAGACGAGTTTGCTTAATAGGATCTTGAAGGGCGTGGATGTTCATTTTACGCCTTGGTTTCCTTCCTTGAAGCCTACGTTGGGGAGCAATGTTGATAACCATAGTGGACCGGATTAGTCGGTGGTCTGTCCAGCAGTCGTCGGCACTCACCATGGCCCTAGTAAGAAGTACATCGCGGCGATCTCTAACACGGACAATTACATAATCCAGAAGATGCCAGTGCTTTGACCGTGGGTGCTGCCATGATGTTTTAAACTTATTCTTTTGTCGAAAGAGCGTGTTTGTGATAGTGAGATTATGCTCTGCACATATAGACAAAAGTAAGATTCCGTTCGGGTTGCTATTACCAACTCCGTCTTTTCCAATAGTTTCTGGCCATAAATCAAAGTCACGCCCGACTCTTGCGTTAAAATCGCCCAGGAGGATAATTTTATCCTCCTTAGGTATCTCTGACAGGAGAGTGTCCAACTGGGTATAAAAGTTTTCCTTGATGTCTTCATCAGCATCTAATGTTGGCGCATAACATCAAGTCCAACCCCCTGCTCAATGCAGGAATCCAGGTCAAAGCATCTCTGACAGATGGCCGTCCAGCTTCACCTTGAATGCCTCCAGAGTGGGAGAGCTCACCACCTTCCTAGGTAGTTGGTTCCATTGTCTTATTGCTCGGACAGTCAGGAAATTTTTCCTGATGTTTAGGTGGAATCTGGGTTCCTGTAACTTGAGCCCATTACAAACTGGGATGATCGAGAAGAGATCCTGGCCCTCCTCTGTGTGACAACCCTTCAAGTACTGGAAGAGTGCTATCATATCTCCCCTCAGTCTCCTCTTCTGAAGGCTAAACATGCCCAGTTCTTTCAGTCTCTTCTTGTTTCCAAGAAGGGCCTTGTTTCCAGTCCCTTTATCATCTTGTGGGCTCATTTCTCCTTTCCTGGTCCTGCCACTCATGTGGCAATCAGGCTTGGGGGAAAAAAGCCTCCAATGCAATTTAGGCTTGGGAAAAACCTCCCATTGGAGGCTTTTTTCAAGCCTAGTTGCAGCATAGGGCAACACTGGGTATCCTGATCCCATATGAACCTGCCTCTCTGTTATGACAGGGGCGAGCAGTCTTCAGGCTTGCTGGATCTGCTAGTTCTTGTTGTTACTTGAATCCAGAGTTCCACGAGGTGTGAAATAGTGGCAGAGGGGTGGGGGTGGGGCGAAGGACATATACTGAGAATTAAGGAAACGTGCCTCTGAGCACATGCTCAGCCCAGGAATTTGTTCAAGCTTGTAGTCATTCACACACAAATCCACTCCTAGTTTTCCCTCAAGAGTTCTTTTTTCAGCAATCTAATGGTGGTGGTGGTGGTGGTGGTGGTAATGGTGGTGGTGGTAGGGAACTTTTCACATGTTCCTATAGTTCAACAATATGGAGTAAGAAACCCTTGCTGATCAACTGCAAATCATCCAGAGATCCACCAGTAGACTCCAAACTACCTTCTGCGCACCCGTGTTAAAATGTACTCTGGGTACCCTCCCCCTGTCTTTGGAGGTTGGATATACAGCTATCAGGAACAGGGCCTTTTTTGTGGTGGTACCTTGATCATGGAACACCCTCACCATGCATATTTGCCAGGTACTCACTTTGTTATCTTTTAGATGATAACACTCTCCAGTCACATGCAGTGATGTAGTGGTAAATTTTGAAGTGCAGGTGCTTATCGTGACAGCCCTGATAGCCAATTCCCCAAGGAGAATTTTTAAAAATGCAAGGAGCGGTGTTGGTCCATATCAACAAACCAGTTCTAGGAGTTTTCATCTCCACCAGGAGCAAGTCTTTTGTAAAGCTAATGGGTCTTCAAGAACAAGCCGCCCCGAAGTACTATGCTTTACAACAGGGAACAATGCTGTTGTTCCCTGTTAGTTTCCCCTCAGCTATTGTGTGGATTGCAGCTAAGCTCAGAGCTTTTCTACACGAGGCTGTTAATCCACTGCATTTACTTTTGGTTTCATCACGGAATTGAGATCAGAGCACTAGACAAGAGCATTTCCTGCTACATAATCTCTAGGGCAGTGTTCTCCAACCTTGGGTCGCCAGATGTTTTTGGCCTACAACTCCCAGCATGCCCCAGCCAGCTATGCTGGCTGGGGCATGCTGGGAGTTGTAGGCCAAAAACATCTGGCGACCCAAGGTTGGAGAACACTGCTCTAGGTGGTGCTTTGGTATAGCAGAATAGCACAAATACACAAGTGGGAAAAGCATTGTTTTTGGCTTTCACAAACAATACCACATTTCCCTTGTTCTAACCCCCTTCCCACTGTTTAAGAACAGAAGCAAAACTGGAGGGCCACATCATCGTCTAAAGAACTTGTAAACAACCATGAGTAGGGAATGACAAGCACACAATAAAGCCTATTATAGAACAGCTCTCAGAGGCAACAGGTAATTCTGAGGAGGGTGACAGATTACTTCAGTGCCCCTCCTAATCAAAAAGTGCTGGCGCTGCATCCGGGCAAGTCCCTGCAAGGCCGCACTACAGTACCTGTTGTATTGGATTGTACAACAAACAGGCCTGTGGCTTACGCTGGCTCAGCTTGTCTGAGCGTGGAAAGCTAAGCAGGGTCAGGCCTGGTTATTACTTGGATGGGAGACCCCTCCTCTAGTTTCCTGCATTGAGCAGGGGGTTGGACTCGATGGTCTTGTAGGCCCCTTCCAACTCTATGATCTATGAAATCTATGAACAAAGACGTGGCTCCAACTGCAAGAACAGCCTCAATATCCCGTCAAGGAGAATTTTGCCACAAAGCAGGTGTAGCTGCGGTACGATGCACAATACAGACTCCTCTCTCTCTCTCTCTCTCTCTCTCTCTCTCACACACACACACACACACACACACACTCTCTCTCCCACACACACACAGTCTGGCCGGCATGCATAGCAATTGCCATCTGGAAATGCCCTTCAGCCGCTCAGCGCTCTGATGATTCCAAAGTTCAACCATTTATTAAATATACTTATTGTGGCCACTTTGTTTCTAACGGGAAGAGATCCAATGTTTAATGTTCTTCGTACTCCCGAAGGGGTGAAGCCAAAGCAGCTCAGCAGCTGATGCCTGCTGCTCTCCTGATCTTTCATTTCCATGCCTGGATTAATATTTGTTTGCACAGTGGTCATGGTTGCAAGAGAGATTTCCACAGGAGCTGGATATGGCAGTGGAAACGACTTGCATTGTAATTCTCTGGGAACTGGCACCTTGTCACTGCAGCAGCATGCATGTCACATTGTTTTATAAGACCCCTGATATTCATTGTTTCCGATGGCTTCCGTACCTCTCACCATTTGCAGGGTGATTATATTAAAGGAGGGGAATGAAATGCTACCAGAATTAATTCTGTTATTCCAAATGTCAATTTTTCTGCAGAATTCATGGGGATAATTTGATGCTTAAATTAGCTGCCTACTGAGGTCTAGCTGGCTGTTGGTACGCAAGTGCTTGAAATGGAAAAATATATATCTCCCAGATGGAAAGTTTGATAGATAATATAGGCTATGGTCTGGCTTTCTGTCAAACATTTGTTCTTGCTAGTGATGGGTGAACTTACCCTGAGTGAGTTTGTTATTTATAAGGAAAAGGACAAACTTCACCCATGTAGGCTCGGATGGGAGTTCTCCCTCAGAGCAAACTCTCCTTCCCTGTCAATGAGCTTTTGCACATGTGCAATATCGAAGTGGAACTTGGGAGCTGTAGACTGGGGTTGCGTAGCGCCTCCTCAGAGCCAAAGCTGTGGTGGTGGCAACAGTGAGGGGAGCTGCTAAGGAGAGTGTAAGATGAGTAAAAAGAGAGTCAGCGTGGCGTAGTGGTTAGAGTGTTGGACTGGGGCTCAAGAGATCCGGGTTCTAGTCCCCACTCGGCCACGAAGCTCACTGGGTGACTTTGGGCCAGTCACTGACTCTCAGCCTGACCTACCTCATGGGGTTGTTGTGAGGATGAAATGGAGAGGAGGAGGACCATGTAAGCCACCTTGGGTTCCTTGCAAGAGTTAAAATGGTGGGATATAAATGTAATAAAATAAATAATAAATAATAAAATTGGTGGACGGCACTGCCAAGCCCTCCTCCTTCTCACGGAGCCAGAGTGGCAGCAGTGGCAGTGGTGAGGAGGGAGGCAGCACCAGATTATTTATTTATTTTATTAATAATACCTAGATACCGCTTAATATCAAAAATCCCCAAGCAGTTCACATCCCAATATTAAAAAATCACATTAAAATACAATATTAAAACACCATTGGAAACCATTCCAATTACAATAGCAAGACAAATACATTTAAAATACACGTATTAAAACCAATTTAGAAACTACAATAACAATCCAGAACAATGCAAAAAAGTAGCAGGATGGAGCCGCATGTGATCAATTGTAATTATTTAGGCATGGAAAGGGTTAATCCAACCAGTGCAGCGCATGTGCAGAGATGGCATTGTTTAGATACAGTCTGTGCATGCTCAGAGGTTCGTGATCCAATCCAAATGGAATAGCAAATTCGTAAACTGCCAGTCCCAGGCTTGTTTGAAAGGTGAGCATTGTGAATGGGTGAGGTTCAACCAGTGAGCGGGCTAGTTATGAAATTTGGCAGCATCGAGCAGAAGTTATTATTTTATTTCTAAGAGAGCAACCCAATGGGCCCTAGACAGCATCTAGAGGGACATAGGATTCTTCGGATTCCTAGATCCAAGCTTGGAAAAAGAGCTCCAACCTCAGAACTGTGGGTTGGCACTCTGAACCCCCTCCCGCCCCCTTGCAGCCGGTGCAGAAAGAACTGCACCAGCTGCTTCTCTGAGGTCATAAGAGCGACCCCGGAGAAGGGCTGAAGAAGGCATTCTGGGGGGTGGGGAGGGGAGGAGACTGGGTCTGCCAGGATACCACATACCTTGGCGGCACTCCAGCCTCCTTCCCTCCTTGTCCAAAGTGCCACAGCCAGACGGCCAAAACCAGCCATCTAGCTGACTTGCAGGGCAGGAGGAGCACAGAGGCGAAGATCGCCTACATGCTCCTTCCACCCTGCATGGGATGCCCATAATCCTCTGAGTTTGGAGGCTTGCGGCCATCCCCATTGGACTGCACCCTACGATATTTTCACTGATTCTATGGTCATGACCACTCAAAGTCGAACCACCGCATTTAATGCCCATTGATTTCATGTGCTCGAGTCTCTCTTCAAAGTGCTTAACCGTTACTGGTGTGTGGTGTGCCTGTCTCTGCTAGTTTGATTCTGTTCCTGCAGAAGGTGTCAGACTGCGATGGGGAACCCTGTGGCCCTCAGACATCATTGGTCTCAAATTCCCATCAGTCCAGCCAACATGGCCCATGGGCTGGAATCATGGGAGTTGTAGTCCAACAACATCTGGAGAGTTCCTGAGGTTCCTTATCCCTATGCTTTCAAGTGCATGAGGAGGTAAACAAGATTCTCAACACTGAGATATGTCATTTCCCCACGGTTTATGTTTCATCTAATCGTGAAAATGATGCCATATAAGTCCACAACTTCACATGGTTCCATGGCCTGTTTCCATGTACTTCCCTCCCTTGAGCTTTATCTGGAAATAAGTATTTGGAGGCTACCACAAGGTAGTTCCTCTAATGATTGAAACAATAGAGTGGCTAGGTTTTTACGGAGGACAGTCCTCTATTTGAAAGGCTGTCAGAAGACCATTCTCTGTTTGAAACCATCCTCCATTTCAGGGCTTTCCAACCTTGGATCCCCAGATGTTGCTGGATTACAGCTCCCAGAATCCCTTGCCATTAGCCATGTTGGCTGGGTATGCTGGGAGCTGTACGCCAGCAGCATCTGGGGATCCAAGGTTGGAGAGCCCTGCTCTATTTGAAGGGCTATCCAGTCTAAGGCCAGTTTAAAGAGAAAGAACCATCAGAACTGTTGTCCATCTACAGGCAGGCACAATCACAGTCTTCCACAGTATGGAGAGATGTACTGGATTGGTATTTAAATTACAATAATTATTTCTAAATGTGTGTCTATGCATGTATATTAGCATCTGCAAATGTTATGCCTATGTAATAATAATAATAATAATAATAATAATAATAATAATTTGAGGTGGGGGAACAACAATAAATATAAAATACATAAACTGGTTAAAACATAGTAAATATTATTAAAACATTATTAATTTTTTTTTAAAATATCCTAAAATTCCTAAGATTCCTCCGCTGGGTAGGCCTGCCAGAAGAGATCAGTCTTTATGGCCTTTTTAAATGCCCAAAGACTATTCAGTTGACGAGTCTCCTCCGGCAGGCTATCCCACAGTCTGGGAGCAGCAGAAGAAAAGGTCCTCTGGATAGTATTCGGCAGCCTGGTCTTGGCTGACTGGAATAAATTCCTTCCAAAGGACCTAAGTGCGCAGGGCGGATTGTATGGGAGAAGGCGATCCTGTACTATGTGTCTATGTGCGAACAGAATGCTGGACTAGATGGACCCTTGATCTGATCCAGCATGGCTCTTCTTATGTTCTTATGCAAATCACTATCCTCTTTCGTCCTCTTTTTTGGTGATGCATTTCTTCTTTTTGGGCAATTCATAAGTGGCCACCCGAAATTCATGTGTCCATGGAGACAACGAAGGATGAAAAGAGCACTGTCATTGTGTTGTGTTTCTAGCAACAGAAGGGAGCAATGCAGCTAGGTAGAGAAGAGCTCCAGTAAGTATGACTCCTTAGGGGAAGTATTAACAACACATACCTTTCCTCAAAGGTCACACTGAGACCTGGTGCTCTGGGGTTCTTCCTAATGGAGGACTCCTAGAGCTCCCAGCTACAAGGCATTGTACAACTATCCCACCTCTTCTTTCTTAACAAATTTTCTGCACTAGGAGAAAATACACAACAAGTTGTGAGGAAACTAGGGAAAGTTATGAGTTGAAGTCATAGGGATGCTGGAGAAATCCGCAACTGATTCAAATAAGTTTGGATTTCTATGAATCTGACCTGCAGATTCCACAACAGACCGGCTTTTCCCGAGTCGCATGGATTCTGCAGACTTGTGGACCATTTTTTAAAACTTTCCATAATTTTACACAAATTTAGTTGTAGAAAAATATGAACAATAAAAGATCACCAACTGAAAATGCACATTTCCCCCATGGACTAAAGCGTGAAAATGTGCATTTTGGGGGGATTTGAGTATTTGGGGGTGGGGATTTGCGCCTTTTTAGAAGTGAGAATTTGCGCAAATGTGTATGACTGCATTTGCTGCAAATCGGATTTGCGCAAAATCCGATTCTGTCAATGAGCAGACAACTGAACAAAAGGTGCCTGACAATCTGTGAAATGCAGATGGAATGGATTTTACAATGTCTGTACGTCCCTAGTTGAAGGCAGTATCTGGACTGCCTATAAAGTTCTGTGCATGAGCCAGGGCAATGGGCACCATAAAGGCTTTGTCTGGAAGCACCCCTGCTGGATTCAGCATGGATGCAGAACCTCCTCTTGCACTCTTCATTTTCATGCACCATTACCAACAATTGTAACTGAGTGGTCCATAGCAAATACTTATTATACCCCACCCCCTCTTTGAGCATTGATTTTCATTGCTGGCAGTCTTTCTTTTGAAACACATATTAATAACCAGTTGAAGAAAAACATGGCATACAAGTTCCATATCGCTGCAACATCTGCAACTGAATGTGCAATGCACAGTTCAGAGACAATATGGGAATTATCTAGTTCCCCCATTTAGCTGTCCCCCACCTGGCATTTTGGATCTATGAACAATTAAGAGGCCCAGTCACTGTCATGGATATAAAACTTCATTTTCCATCTGGGCAGGAAGATCTCTCCTTATCCATTTCAGATTCTTCTGCCTCTTCCCCTGAAACTACGGTTGAAGATGGGTTAGTAGCCTTCATCACCATTTCAATAATCCTAAAACCATCCAGGGGAGCGGCTATTTATACTCACGGAAGACTTTTAGGTACAGGGCGGAACAGGGATGTGTATGGCATTTATTTATAATGTTCATTTTTTGGGGGGGGGGAAATCTATATCGCAGTATAACAGATATTTCATTATATCCATTTTATATCTGCTTTTGTGCTTGGTGGGATTCATAATGCACACACTGCACAGAGATGCTCCTGTTCCTTCTATTTATGTGCCGGTTTTACAGATTTTACATTAGGAAGCCAGAGAGAGCCAAGTACCGTTGTATTTCATCTGCCTGCTTCCTGCTATCTTATTAATGTATGTTAACTGAGGAAAGTTTCTGCAATGCTACTAGCGATATATCCAGGATAAACTCTGCTGGTTGCATTGTATTTGCATGATTTGAATGGGGAAATATGTGTCTGTGTTTTAAAGCAACAAAGCGAAATGGGAAGGGAAGAACAACAACCACACTACAAGCATCTTCCAGGCCAGATTTGAATCACTTGTGACTGGTGACCCCATCAGAGGAATAAATCATATATACTAATAGTAAACTCAGGTGGTGAGTTAAGATGGCTCTGTAGCTGAAATAGGGCTACTGAGAAACAAAAGGGAAACATCAGCATGCTTGGGGGAACTCCAATGTTTTCAGAGAAATAGAGAAAAAAATATTTAGGGGGAAAAGTAAAAGGGGACATCCCCTGCAAAACCCAGCCCAATCAGCATGCCACAAAATGTTTAGTGTCTATTCAGAAGATGGAAAACAAGGGATGGAATGGAGTATCCTGGAAGAAGGAAGAAAGCATGGCTGGCTGGAACCTTGAGCAGGAACACTCCGCAGTGTAATGTTTGGTTGCAGGCCCCACTTGTAAATCTTCTATTCTGGAGCTGTCTGATGCTGAATAAACAGGAGGGACCTAGCAGGTCAGAATTCGTGACTCAGCTTATGGTCTGTGTTTGGTTCTGTGGGTCACAAACTGTACAGGCTTGCATTAAGCAGGGTCAGGCCTGGTTATGACTTGGATGGGAGACCCCTCCTCTAGTTTCCTGCATTGAGCAGGGGGTTGGACTTGATAGCCTTGTAGGCTTCTTCCAACTCTATGATCTATGAAATCTATGAAATTATGAGAATGGCTTTTTTATTTTATGGTTTTAAATTTTTTAATTAAACCTGTGAACAAATGAAATAATACATATGTCAACTTCAATATATTACAAATGTAAGGTGCCGAGAGAAGGGTTTAGCCCGAAGATCTTTAAACCTTTGAGCTCAAAGATGTAGATACAATTGATATCAGTTATTTTTGAGATCTTTGGAATAATGAACTTAGGTATCCTGTTCTTATAAATCAACGACAGGTTGTTTTGAAAACAGTGAAATGAGCTTATTTTGATCTTAAAATGAAGCTAATACAACAGAAACTCTTATTTTGTATTTACTGGATGACAATACCTAATAACTGATAACGTCTGTAAGAAGAAACCATTATGTGTCTCCGAACTCAGGTGTAGAGATGCTGCCTAAACTTGAAATTAGGCAGTTTGTGGTAGAATCTATTATGCACATAATGCCCATATGTGTATTGAGCTTAGATGGCTGCCTAACCATTTTCACTCTTCAAACTGAGATTGATTATCTTCACCTGCGTGGTCTGCATGAGTAAAGCATCTAAACTCTGCCATTTCTGCACATGTTCTTATGGTGGTTGATTTAACCCTTTACTTTCTGATGGAAATGGAAATGTTCCATTTGCAATGCACATGTAATGATGTCACTTAACCCTTTAGTTACTGTTTTCCAAACCAATCCATGAAAACATTTGGATCTGAATCCTTCAACAAACCAATCCCATTTGCAGAAACAGCCACACAGGTTGTTCACCCCTTGTTCAATGTTTCTTTTTCATCTGTGGCTTTGTTTCCTTTCTGTATCCAGACAGTCAGCTGAGGCCATTTCTTTCTAGTACTGGACATATTTTTTTCTTGTTTGTTAAGTAAAAGTTTACTTTAGACCTGGGTGCTGGTGGGTGGCATTGTGAGCGGTACTGGAAAGGCAATCCACGGAGGGGGAGGTCAGGCGGGGAGTGGTGCAGCTCAGGGCAGCTGGCAGGCAAGGGGAAGAAGTGGGCTTCGGTAGAAGGAAATGTCACTTCTCAGCTCCTACTTGCACTGCAGCCGTTCGCACTGCAGCTCCGGCGGATGCCTACCAACTGTAGGATAAACAGTAGAGCGCATGAAAACAGCCAATCAGAGGGGAGAACATGATGCATGGTATCATGACACATAGCATGATGATGCCCTATTGGAGTTCCTAAGATGCACTTGGTTGATGTGCATGAGGAACAATTCTTATATACACAACAAGTTCTCAGAATAAGGGAGAACCTTTGTCTGAGATTGGATGGAGGAAGTCATTGGGGTACCACAGGGCTCGGTCCTGGGCCCGGTGCTCTTCAACATTTTTATTAATGACTTGGATGAGGAGGTACAGGGAAAGCTTATCAAATTTGCAGATGACACAAAGTTGGGTGGAACAGCTAATACTCTGGAAGACAGAAACAAAATTCAAAGTGACCTCGATAGGCTGGAGCGCTGGGCCGAAAACAACAGAATGAAATTTAATAGGGATAAATGCCAAGTGCTGCACCTAGGGAGAGGAAACCAAATGCAGAGTTACAGAATGGGGGACACTTGGCTCAACAATACTACAAGTGAGAAGGATCTTGGAATTGTGGTAGATCACAAACTGAATATGAGCCAGCAATGCGATGTGGCTGCAAAGAAGGCAAATGCAATTTTGGGCTGTATTAATAGAAGTATAGCTTCCAAATCGCGGGAAGTGATAATTCCCCTTTACTCGGCACTGGTTAGGCCTCATCTTGAGTACTGCGTCCAGTTCTGGGCACCTCACTTTAAGAAGGACATAGACAAACTGGAGAGGGTTCAGAGGAGGGCAACAAGGATGATAAAGGGACTGGAAACAAGGCCCTATGAGGAGAGACTGAAAGAACTGGGCATGTTTAGCCTTCAGAAGAGGAGACTGAGGGGAGATATGATCGCACTCTTCCAGTATTTGAAGGGATGTCACACAGAGGAGGGCCAGGATCTCTTCTCAATCATCCCAGTTTGCAGGACACGGAATAATGGGCTCAAGTTACAGGAACCTAGATTCCACCTAAACATCAGGAAAAATTTCCTGACTGTCAGAGCAATAAGACAATGGAATCAACTACCTAGGGAGGTGGTGGGCTCTCCCACTCTGGAGGCATTCAAGGTGCAGCTGGACAGACATCTGTCAGAGATGCTTTGACCTGGATTCCTGCATTGAGCAGGGGGTTGGACTCGATGGCCTTGTAGGCCCCTTCCAACTCTACTTTTCTATGATTCTATGATTCTATGTGATGGAATGCTGTTTTTACTCTGTTATTCATATTGTACTATTTTTAACAATATATATATATATATATATATATATATATATATAATTTTTAATAGTATTGATGATTTAATTCTATTTTTAACTTTCGTATTTTTCTATTTTTGTTTTAATTGCATGAGTTTTAAAGGCTGTGGGCCGCCTTGGGTCCCAGTGTTGGGAGAAAGGCGGCAATAGATACAAAGAAATATAACAACAACAACAACAACAACAACAACATGACCAGCAAATTACTATTTCTCTTGTGGCAAGAGAAATAGTTTCTCATCACTACTTAGGTGTTAAGCTTCATCTTCAGGGCCCCAAGGCAGCAAGTTTAAATCTCAGGCCTTACAGCTAGTCTCAGATTAATACCTTAACCTTTGATTGTTTGCTCTAGGAGTTTTGCAGCAGTATTATTTTAAAACACTACTTAAAAGAAATAACTCATTTGAGAAAAAATTTGCATAGGTGTGTCTTTTCCTCCAGTGAACCCAAAGGTTCGGTGTGCACTGTTGCGCTTCAATCCTAAACAAGTAAATCCAATTTGATTCATGGTACTTACTTCCAAGTAAATCTCATTAAGATTGGGCTGAAAAATCAGCTTTCTGATTGTTCTGTTGTGCAGCAGCCAGATCTATGATAAGATTAGGATAAAATGTGTGAAGTTGGATTAAACAGATTACATGACACTGATCAGAACCTTCATAGACGAGAATATCCAAATCAGCTACTTGCTTGGTGCTGTTCAGTCAACTTATTCTTTTCACTCTTGCCACTCCATTTTCCCAAGGACTGTTGATTGGATGCTACACTTTAATCCACAGAAATGAATCACCAAAAACTAAAGTCCACATCACCAAACAATCCAGAGCAGCTTCCTCTTCAGCAAAGAAACAACTAACTTTGGCATATCTTATTATGCCTGAAACTTACCTTAGTCACAACATTGTTTGCAATGTCCCTTTATCCATTCATGTTTACTTCAGGCGTTCTTTTTATTGCCTATTTTCCAGTAGCAATTCTGCTTTCGTCCTTCAAAAGGTGTGAAATACTATTCTTGCTACTCTCTGCATTTCAAATCTGTAGGATGCCTTCATCAGATGCTATATACAAATGGAAGGTTGAGCTATATTATTACTGTATTGATCCTTTCTCTTTTTTGTGTGTCATTTATAGAAGTAAACAAGGTTCAATGAATATAACTCCAGGAGCATACTAAGAAAAGAAAAAATAGCTGTCAATCGTTTTTCTTAAAAAAATACATCAGTGGCAAAGGGGAGCGGGGGGAAGTTCTTTCACAAAGAACAGAAGCTTTGTTTCCCCTTTTCCCCTATAATATTATCCACTTAAATTGCACTCTAAATACCACTCCGTTCTTTACAATGCTGTGTTTTCCCATTAATTTTTCTGAAGCAAGTGTCTGGATAAAAAAATTATCATTATTTAATTATTATTTTATTATTATTATTATTATTATTATTATTATTATTATTATTATTATTTAATTGTTCACTATTTTTTTAAAAAAATAATGATTAACCCCTGTAGTTTTCAACTGCAGGAGTTGCAAACAATCCTGCAATTGCTTCATAATACATGGCTGTGGATGGCCAAGCTTGCTCCCACTGTTGTGGGGCTGCTTGAATCCCTAAAGCAGAGGCTTTTCTTTGTGAAAGTGGAGAAGGAGTTATTGGCCATCTCTATCGGAGGTTCAGTTGCAGCTGATTTTGCCTCTGTGGTGTGAATGCACTGCAGCTATCTATGAACACTTCAGCATGGGCTGAAGAAGATTCAAAGTTAATGTGGGCCTCTGGGGATCTCTGATCATATATGTAAGTCAATGTTTGTTTATTGTATCCCACCCTTTCTGGTCAGGACAGTGGACAACATGGGACGATATAGGGAATATAACTCCATGTAACACCAGTGTACGTAGGAGGATGGGCCATAGCTAAGTTGTAGAGTGCATGCCTTCCATTCAGAACAGGGGTGTTGAACCTCCAGCCTGTGGACCAAATATGGCCCACCTGGGGTCCCAATCCAGACCTCTGGGGTTCCCCAGATGGCCATGCCCCATCCCCTGACCCCAACCCTTTGCCCTGACTGCCAATCATTTGGTGGTTTTCCAGTTTTTGCCCATTTTTCTCCCTTTCTAAAAGGATGATGTGCCTCTCCCTAGGATTAGTTACTGGCAGTATGAACTTTAATCTAAAACAAGGGAGTATTTTTGGTGTTTTGGCTCCACCCTCCTTTGCCTCTGTCCCCACCCACCACTGGAATGTGGCCCCCGAGAGCTTCTCCAAAATTGAATTCGGCCCTTGAGCTGAAAGAAGTTTGACAGCTGATTTAGAAGGTCCCAAGCCTCAAACCTTGCATCACTCCCTAAAAGGATCTCAAGTAACAGGACTGGGGAAAGCCTGAGACCTTGGAAGCTGCTGCCACTTACAGCGGAGAGTAGTGGCCTAGGTAGACCAGTGGTCTAACTGTATAAATCAGTTGTGCATATTATATTTCATTTTATCTTCACAACAGCCCTGTGTGGTTGGTTAGGTTGAAAGACTGTTATTTCCCCACCCAATAAGTGTCATGGCTATGCAGGGGTTTGAACTCAGGTCTCCTCAGTCCAAGTCCAAAATGGTATTTGCTACACCACACTGTTCACCATTCACCATTTATTCATTGTTAATTTGAACCCATGCTCACCACTGCTGGAGGCCCAGGGCAGTTGAAGAAGATGTCAGTCCAATGCTGTTCACAAAAGATTGACTGGTTCTAGTGAATGTGCCTGCTTTTTGTGCCTGTTGCTGCAAGTGACCACAGCAGCAACTGTGTTGGCTGTCTGGCCTTCATTTTGCCTCCTATACAATGACCCAGACCTGGTGTCATACTGGGGCATTATGGGAGGGAAATGGTGGATACCACAAGAAAAGAAAAGAAAAATAGGTGGAGAATATTGTGAGATAATTCTGCAAACTGGCTGCTTTTCCTAGGGAGGTGAGAAAGAGAAAAATTCTCAGAAAATTCGAGAAATTTTGGCTTAGCTCTAGTTCTAGCTGATTTAAAAAAAAAAAAAATTCTAAAGATAATGCTGGATCACTTTAACTCCCTTACATGAGTGTTTGTGTCACCTTTTAATATTTGGCTAACAACAACAGAAGTCCGGCTAATTCCAGCAAGGCTACCTCTTTCTCCCAGAGCAATCTTCCACACCATTTTGTGGACCATTTCATTTATTTAGTTTTAGCCTCTGTGCTCCTCATTTGCATAGCAGGAAATGCACATCTACGCAGATCACTTTGCAATAAAAAAATTTATACAATCCATCACCCCTTTTCATCTGACTATCTGCTCTATGCCACTGCCTTCACTTTCCATAGTGCTACTGGATCTAGGCATCTTTAGTGGATGAGGCTGCAATCCTATACCTGAGAGTAAGCCCCATTGAACTTAATGGGACTTAGTTCTCAGTAGATATGAATCAGATTGCATTGTAAGAATAAAATCTAGTCCTCCCTCCTAGGGATGGGTGAGAATTTTGTTGTTGTTGTTGTTGTTGTTGGGGGTGTTTATAAGAAGTTACCAAAATTTACAAATTTCTTCATAAACAGGATGGAAAGAAGTGCTAGAGATGTAAAAGAAATGAATGCAAAAGAAAGCAAAACGTAGAGATGGAAGAATCAGCGAGATTCGAGCTAATTGAGATTCTTCTATTTTCACCTCTGAGCTTAGCTCATCTTGTTCCAGTTCTCAAAAGTGAGCTTCCCCCCCCCTCTTTTTGAACTGGAAAAGTGTGCATTATTTAAAGGATGCATCCAAAATGTGCCTCTTTCCCCATAGACTAAAGCACGAAAGTGCACTTTTTTAAAAAATGCACTTTTAAAAGTTTGAATTTTTTTAAAAAAAATTATGTATTTTTATTTTTTTTCTCTTTTACATAACTGCAGTTTCACAAACACAAGAGCTTTTCTGGAAAACTGCACTCCCATTCGTGTTCATGTTCGTGCTTGTGATCGCAGCAAATTCGAAGTAAAAAATGTACCCAAATGAAAGTCTCATACATCCAAAGGCTTTTGACTGGTTAGCTGGCTTTGAATCCCTCCGTATTCAGCCATGTTTGAGGTGCTGAATTAGGGTTGCCACATCTCTCTCTCTCTCTCTCTCTCTCTCTCTTTTACAGGGTTCCTCATCTTCAACAGCTACAGGGTAGGCAGGTGCAACATAGTCCTCTCCATGCCATGCTGGGAATAATTGTGCCTAATAAATTTGGGCAGTGCTGATGGGTGAGGATTATTTGATTATTATTTCTTAATAAGATTTTTTTTTAATGCATTTCTTTTCCCCCCTTTTTTTAAAAAAAAAACCAGGATGGCAGGAGCTAGAGATTTTTAAAATCTGAATGTCAGAGAAAGTGAAACTGACAGATTCGTCCACCCCTATGACAGTCCCTCCCCCATCACCTGGAAAGGATCTACATTTCTATATTTATAAGACTTTTTTGTTCCAGTAGAGCTCACCCACTTACAGGAAGAATGGCTAGGAGGAGGAATAAGAAGAACACTGTTTCCATATTTGTATAATTTCTATCATCAAGATTGCTACGTAGGAGGAAAGTGTTAAAATAAATACATTAAAGTTATTAATCTGCAGTCATGAAAAGAAAAGCAACCCCCTTCTGTACCTTAACAGAGGAGGCCAATAGTGTGGCAGTTAATTAAAACTCAAGCAAATAGGAGCTTTTTATAGCTACCTCCTTCCATAAATCACCTGCTTCCTGTTCCTGGGAGGCTGCCAGTTTCAAATCCAAGAATTTCTTGGCATCGTGGAAATCAGAAAAGACATATTTTAAAACTCCCAGAACTGCATGGAACTTTTACTGGAGACTGTTTTAATTTCTGCGCCAATGCAGATGAATGGGGGTGGGGAGTTTGTACAATAAGGCAGATTCAAAACAATGCAGCAGCATTTCTGTAGGCTCCTGTGTCTTGACGCTACAAGAGAGAAGTATTTGTGTGACTCATTATGTCCCATAACAAAAGAACTTTCTGTATCTTAATCTGAGTACTTTGAGGAACATGATGGATTATGGAAGTGTTCCATTTTCAAGGATTTATATACCCCCCCCCCCCGTGCTGTTTTAAAAGGCATGCAGTGCCAAAGCCACTTTAGGATTTCTCTGCCAGTGTTCTCTTGGATAGGGTTGTCTGACTAAGCATAAAGGGAGAAAGAGATAAAGAAAAAAGGTGTGGGGTGAGGGAGAGAGAGAGATGGAGGTGCTCAGGAAATATGACAACCAGTTAATTCAACATAGATTTTACCTTCTTGACTGTTAACAGTCAAGCAAAGTTGTATTGGACTCTTAAAACGAATGACTGAACATGTTACGGGTCCAGAGAAGTATGTACTATGTTGGTGGTTTTGATAGCAATAGTGAATCTAGCCTCAGCTCTAGTGGAGGGTGTTGGTGCAAAATATCATAGAATCATAGGACTGGAAGGGGCCATTTAGGCCCTCAAGTCCAACTCCCTTCTCAGTGCAGGAATCCAGTCTAAAGCATCCCAGACAGATGGTCGTCCAGTCTTTGCTTGAGTACCTCCAGCGACGGAGAGCCCACCACCTCCCTAGGCAGTTTGTTCCATTATCTTACTGCTCTGACCATTAGGACATTTTGCCTGACCTTCAACCAGAATCTGCCTTCCTATAACTTAAGCCCATTATTTCATGTCCTACAGTCCTGGATGGTAAAGAACAGATTGTGGCCTGTGTGACAACCCTTTAAGTACTTGAAATGTGCTACTATATGCCCCCTTGGCCTTAGTCTTCTCCTTTCAAGGCTAAACATACCTAGTTCCTTCTATCTTTCCTTGTAGGACTTACCCGTATTTTTCGCTCCATAACACGCACCTGGCCATAACACACACTTAGGTTTTAGAGGAAGAAAACAAGGAAAAATAATATTCTGAACCAAACGGTGAAACGACTACAAAACCCTGCCACTGTCACAGAACCGAGCGGGGAGGGCTTTCCCAACCCTGCGCTTTCTCCGCTGCTGGTGCTGCTGCTGCAGGCAGCTGGGTCAGAGTAGCTGAAAGTTGTGCCGGTCCAAGCAGCCCCCCCTCCCCTGGAAGATTAGGGTGACGGGAGGGAGGAGAAGCTCTGCTTTGCCCAGTCTGAGTTTGTCTGTCTGTCTCTGCCTTTAGCGCGCGCACACACCATATATACACACACACACCCTCTCTCACACTCGCACACACCCTCCATCCCTTTCCTGGTCTCTAGAGCGCGCACACACCATACACACACCCTCTCTCACACTCGCACACCCCCTCCAGTCCCTTTCCTGGTCTCTGCCTTTAGCGTGCGCACACACCATATACACACACACACACACACACACCCTCTCTCACACTCGCACACCCCCTCCATCCCTTTCCTGGTCTCTACCTTTAGTGCGCGCACACACCATACACACACACACACACACACTCACACCCCCTCCGTCCCTTTCCTGGTCTCTGCCTTTACCGCGCGCACACACCATACACACACCCTCTCTCACACTCGCACACCCCCTCTGTCCCTTTCCTGGTCTCTGCCCTTAGTGTGCGCACACACCATATACACACACACACCCTCTCTCACACTCGCACACCCCCTCCATCCCTTTCCCGGTCTTCTCCTCCCTCTCCTCTTCCCCCTCCTTTCCCCCTCCCCTTCCCCCAGAGTAGCCCCCCGGAGGAGCAGGCAGCAGGCGTGGTGCTCCTGTTGTGTTTCTGGGTTTCCGGCAGCTGCCGAAGGAAGAATCCTCCCCCCTCCACCCCTAGCAGCCATAAACGGCGGGGAGGTGTGGTCTGTTTGGGCTGGCTCCGAAAGTCGCAGCCGGAGAAGTTGAAACGCTACCTCCTTGCTTTGAAACAAAGCTTCATTTCCCTCACTCGGAAAAGCTCCTGGTTTGATCAATCCCCTCCCCCTCAGCCTAATTGAAATGTAAATTCAAGAAATTCGCATATAAGAAAGAAAGCCACGTTGGAAGGGTATTTCCCTGTTCGTTTTTATCAGCAGCTCTCCGTCCTGTATTTTTGTTTCTCATTCCCTCTTTTCTTTTCCTGCCTCCGAAGAAGTTGAAATGCTACTTGCCTTTTCCTCGCTTCCCCCTCCCCCTCGGCTTGCAGCAGCTCTCCGTCCCTCCTCCTGTGTTTTTCTTTCTCATTCCCTCTTTTCTTTTCCTGGGATCGGGGCGAAGGAGCGAAGGATCAGCTGGTTGGGGCTGTGGAGCAGCCGCCCAGCTGGTTGGCGAGCAGGGACGGGAGGGGCGGCTGCGCGCGCTAAATGGGATGAGGCGAAGGAGCCACTGGCTTCGCTCCATAACACGCACAGACATTTCCCCCTATTTTGGGGGGGAGGAAAAGTGCGTGTTATGGAGCGAAAAATACGGTAGTTTCCAGTCCCTTGTTAGTTTGTTGCCCTTCTCTGTACTTGTTCCAAGGATTATCTGAATCCTTTTTAAAGTGTGGTGCCCAGAACTGGACACAGTAATTGAGGTGAGGTCTGACCAGTGCAGAGTAGAGTGGGACTATCACTTCCCATGACTTTGAAACTATACTTCTGTTGATGCAGCCTAAAATTGCATTTGCCTTTTTTTTTTTGCAGCCATATCACACTGTTGACTCGTAGTCAGCTTGTGATTGACTACAACTCAAAGATCGGTTTCACACATGCCAACTGTCCCCCATCTTATACCCGTGCATTTGATTTCACTTTCCTAAATGTAGAACTTTGCACTTGTCTCTGTTAAATTTCATTCACTTATTTTCTGCCCAGTTTTCTAAACTATCAAGATCCGTCCTTGGTCATGAAACCAGTAGGTGCTAAGTTATATATCAGCCTCAGTTTTCATCTATGAATTGGCAACATTATAGTGCTGTACCTCAAAGGATTATTGGGCTGGTGAATGAGACAATGAAATTGCATGCATTATGCATCTTGAGTATTTGGAAATAAGGGCATACATATGGAGACTATAGCATTAACTGATGACTTCCCTGCCATCCCAGCCAGAATGATCACCACAGGCATATTTTTTTATATAGCCTGACACCATGCTTTTTTAATGAAGATAGTTCACACATCTGAGAAGGAGTTATCATCATGATGTGAGTTACTAAGTGAGGGACATGCATTGGTGGTAAATCTCACTCAGGCCCTTATTTAGTAGACCATACAAGTGGGACCTACAACAAAATGCCTACAACTTCATGGTTCCTGCTTGCAGGTATGCCTTCTTCCAGGACATTCCATTCGATCCCCGCCCTGAACAGACACTCAGCATTTTGTGGCCACTGAGCATGCTCAGTCCTCATTAGGCAATTTTTGGGTTAATGCCAACCACCCCAGGCTTCGCCCCCCCTACATTTTTTTTTTTGCATTTCTGCAAACCTCGGGGCTCCCCTGGGACTGCTGATATCTCAAATTTTTCCATGGATGGTGCTATCTGCTACATCAGGATCCACCGTGGAAAGAGGAGTTGCATTCTGCAACATTCCTAGCATTTTCCATTTCTCTTCTTTGAACATTTCAGGCATCTTCCAAGTGACCTGAAAGTTGATTAAAGGCTACGCCAGGATAACAGGAATGAAAAGGCTTAGAAATGGAATATTTCTACTGCTGACACAGCTGGTGTACAGGAGATGGATTATTTAATGACCCAAACAGCCAAGTGTTATATTTATATCTTTTCTTGAGTGGTATTCAGTGGTATCCCCCAATTACCAAACAGGCTGAAAATTGTTCCAAGGTCTTAATGATAACACCTTCTTGATTAACAAGATGGCAATCTTTCCCTTGCCTCAACAAAATTCATTTTGGTTCTCTTTCAGTGGAATGTCATGCTGTAGGAAGATTTCCCAGATATCATCAATCCTTTGGCCAGCATCCTTTTAAAAGGCTGCTTTGGAGTTCAGGTTAGAGTGGGAACTGAGTTATATGTGAATGCATTGATTTATGCTGTTGAAGGGCACAGTGTTGCTTCTTAGCACTTGTTCACACCTGCATCCACATGGCTTGATGAAGACTACAACATCAAGTGATGCCTTTGCATGTATGACAGTGGAAATGATAACCAACACTGGATTTATTAGACAAATTATGTTCAGCCATAAAAAAAAAGGAGATTATTAAAATCAAGATTAGGTGTTTATTTTTTACCATACACGTTTCAAAATAGAGTAGCATAGATGAGAATAAGGAATTATGATTATGTACTATTGTTTTCAGTAACAGAGGAGTTGGAAGTGGATAAACAGCATCCCCTGCCACTGTCATGACCCCCCTCCAGGAATCCTCCTCTGAGGACGAGTGTGACTCACCCAGGGCCCTGGACACTCCTCAGGAGCAGAGTTCAGACACTGCTGCTCCAGACGGGGCCGACCGGGCAGCTGAAGAGCTAGCAGGCCCCTCTGGCATGACCTGTGGGAGTTCCCCAGCCCGAGAGGAGTCAGAATCAGAGCCAGAGATAGTGCAGGCCCCAAGTCCCAGACAAAGGAGGAAGATGAGAAGGCAGGAACAGATGCAGGCCCCTCGATGCAGCGTCCAGCTGCAAACCAGGATGTCGCCCTTGTGAGGCTTTTGTAATCAGCCTGCTGCTAGAAGCTCCAGCTGTGGTATGGGCGTGCACAGGCAGCAGGCAGTAGAAAAGCACGCAGTCACTGAAGCCGGGGTATTGGGAAACAACGTCCTCCTTGACTCTTGTTCCTGATCCCTGACCCTGCTCCTGAACCTTGCCTTGAACCTTGGACTCTTCTTCAGACTCACCCTGACTACGCCTCTGCTGGACCCTTGGACTTTTGTTTGACACTCTCGGCTTGATTTCTAGGACTGTAAGACCACGCTCTTTCTTCTCTTTGCAAGCAGGCGACCCAGCTCTTTATCTTATCTCAGCTGGACTTGGCATCGCTCCCAGAAGCCAGGCAGCTGCTGGCTGCCGGCCAGCCTGAAGCCGGACAGTCACCAAGTTTGGAGTAATAAACAACCAGGAACGGTGCAGGGCTGTTTGGCGCCCTAGGCCAAATTATATTTAGCGCCCCCCCTCTCATGCCATGGGGGGGGGCTCCGGAGCAAAGCAGCCCTGCTCTGCAACCCCCCCCTGCGCCGCCGCCACCACCTACCTTCCCCCCCCATGCTGGCTGGCTGCTGGCTGCTGGCTGCTGGCTGCTGGCTGCTGCTGCTGCTGCTGCTGCTGCTGCTGCTGCCGCCGCCGCCGCCTCCTCCTCCGATGCCACGGGACCCCCACGCTTTTTTTTTTTGCCGGGGAAACCAGGGCAACAGGGCTGTTTAAGCCCTGTTGCCCTGGTTCCTCCCGTCAAAACAACGCCGGCGGGGCTCTGGAAACGACGCGAAGGTAGGTAGGTGGCGGGCGGGCGGGCGAGTGGGGGGGAGGTGCGGCGGCGGCGGGCGGGCACGCGGGGAGGCGCGGCGGAGGCGGCAGGTGGGGCAGGAGCGCGCCGGCGGCGAGGAAGGAGCGCAGCGTTCGCGCCCTCTTCCGCCACGCGCCCTAGGCAGCTGCCTGGGTCTGCCTAGCGGTAGCGCCGGCCCTGTTAACAACTAGTACCTTCTTTCCTTAAACATCCTTCACTGAAGTCAATGATTTAAGACAGTCTTCTCTAAATGTTGTTGTACTACAACACCCATCATCTCTAACCATTGGCCATGCTGGTGTGGAATGATTGGGGTTGTAGCCCAACAACACCTGGTAACCCAAGTTTGGGAAAGACTACCCATCTGTGTGGGTGGGACTGCAGCTTGAATCATCACAGCCAGCTGTTACTCATCTAGGAACATCAGGAAGGGTTTCCAGAAATCAAACAGCATGTGGCTTTTCTTAGGGCATACTCACACTTGGTTTAATACTCATATCCTCTTCCTGGGGAACTGCAGTTCTGTGAGGACAGCTTAGGATTCTCTAAATATGAATTCTCAGCTCTTCATGAAAGTACAATTCCCAGAATTCTGGAGTAGGAAACCTAGTGCCTTCCAGATGTTTTGGACTACAACTCCAACAGTCCCTGACCATTGGCCATATTGGCTGGAGCTTATGGGAATTCCAGACCGAAACATCTGGTGGTTGCCTGGCCTTGCAGTCAGTTTTGAGACTTGGCATTCCCCATTTTAGGAATTAAGTTAAGCTCTTTTGTTGGGTTTCTCACCTTTAATGGTGAAAGACAACCTCATTGGGAGTGGGACAGAGAACGTATTTCATTGAAGCTTCATACAAAATGTTAGGAATGCCATAAACTTATAGGAGGAGAAAAGAACTGAAAATACAGCCAGTGCGGTGTACTGGTTAGAGTGTTGGACTGGGACTCGGGAGATCCGGGTTCTAGTCCCTGCTCGGCCATGAAACTCACTAGGTGACTTTGGGCCAGTCACTGACTCTCAGCCTAACCTACCTCACAGGGTTGTTGTCAGGACCGGTGCAGGGCAGTTTGGCGCCCCAGGCGAAAAAATAGTTAGCGCCCCCCCCTCTCCAAACCAAAAAAAAAACAAACCCCTGCGCCGCCACCACCAACCTACCTTCCCCCCCCCCCCCGCCCTGGCTGCGGCGGCGGCGGCTGCTGCTGCTGCTGCTGCGGCGACGAAGGTAGGTGACGGGGGGGTGACGGGGGGGTTGGGGGGATGCAAGCGCGAATCCGCGCGGGGGAACTCTGGGGCCAGCGCCGCTCCTAGGAGCTCCTGCGCCGCGATTCACCTGCCGAGAGGGCGGCTCGCCACGCCTACCGACGAGCGCGTCTGGCCCCGGTCGCCCTGACCCGTCGCCCAGCCTAGGCGCGAGCAGCGCGGCTTCCCTTTGGAGTGCGCCCCCTCCGCGGAGCCTTCTGACTGCCGCCTGCAGAAGAGGAAGGAAGAGGCAGGGCGGCCTGCCCTTGCAAGTCCCCGCAGAGCGATCCCCTCCGGGCGTCCGGGACGACAACGCAGCCAAGCGCCGGCATGACCGAGAGGGCGCGCCTGCCCGCGGGGTGATGGCGGTGGGAGGCGCAGCGGCGGGCGAGCGGGCGAGCGAGCGGGTGGGTGGAGGCGCGGCGGCAGGCAGGAGGGTGGGGAGGCGGAGGCCTGGCGGGGACGGCGCAGCGGCAGCGAAGAGGAGCACAGCGTTTCGCGCCCTCTTCAGCCGCGCGGCCTCTTCAGCCGCGCGGCCTCTTCAGCCGCGCGCCCTAGGCAACCGCCTAGTTGGCCTAGCGGTAGCGCCGGCCCTGGTTGTTGTGAGGATCAAATGGAGAGGAAGAGGAGGAGGAGGAGGAGGATTATTATGTAAGCCGCCTTGGGTTCCTTGCAGGAAAAAAGGCGGGGTATAAATATAATAAATAAATAAATTTAACAGCCTAAAGAGCAACTTCTGAAGCTGTTCCATATTATATAGGAAATACCCAGATCAGGTGGGTCTTTTTAGTGGATTTTTCAGAGGTTCTCAGACATCTGGAGAACTAGAGAAGTAAAAGATACTTTACTCTCAATGCTTTTGATTAGTTCTGGAAGCTCTTTGTCATTCATACCACCAACTGGTTTGCATTCCAAAACAGAGTTTGCACATTTTGCCTCCAGAGACCAGGAGAAGGCAAGAAAGATGATTGAGAAAGTTGGAATGAGACAGATGCAGGCAGGCTCCTGTGTCACAAATTAAAGATGGTTAAACAAGCAGAACTAGAAGAAAGAAACATTCTGCCATCTGCACTTTTATGTAACCCTTCATTAATTCTTATTCATTCATTTTAATTCTCATAAATATCTTCTTTGTTAGTTATTATTGTTTCTCTGCTGGTCTCTGACCCCATAGTACTTTAGAACCAATAGCAAGAGAGTTTCTATTTAAATAACAGGAGAATCTTAATTACTTAGTGGAGCACTAATATCCTCTTTCAGGCAACTAACCACAAGAAGCTGAGATTATCACAGATGGAACTCAAATTATGTATCTATACAAGTAGCTACAGGAAACTCTTACAATTAAAGATTTTGAAAATGCAGGGAGGATAAGTGCCCTTGAGCAGAGCCTACATTTTCAAGATGTCCATTTATTTTATTTTCTGTAATCCAGTTTAGCACCAAACAGCCCTGTTGTTTTAGAAATCATAGGAAACAAAGACCTGGAACTGACTGGACATTGGCAATCAAGTCTAACCCCTATTAGAAGGAGGAAATTATCAACTGGCTTTCGAAGTCAAAACCAGCCTTTGATAAAAAATTTTAAAAAGAAACTCACTGTTGTCGTAGGGATGTACAAGAATTTTGTTTGTGCTCGCAAAACAGTCGAACAAGCCCCATTTGCAACCCCAAATGCAGCAGCATGCAGGAGGATGTGTTCTCCGAAAATGTTCGGAGCATGCAGTCAAGTTTGAAAAATGCGCACATTTTTTTTAATCAAAGAAGCAGTTCACAATTGTGCAGTTTTAAAATTGTGCACTTTCATACTTTAGTCTATGGGGAAAGTTATGCAACTTGGAAAAATACGTAACATTTTTGGGCAATTTCCCCATTTGATTACTTTGGATCTGCGCAATTTCCCCTTTTGCACAAATAGTACAGAGATCGCAAATGACTGTGATAAACCAGATGACAAGAACATCAAGCTGATGTTTGGAGAATCTGGGCAAATGTGAACATTGCTTGTTCACCCATCTCTTTTTCCCTTTCCACCCTTTAACTCAGCCTTGTCAGGTTACCTGGTCTACTGAGGAAGGTGACTGTAAGACACTCCTGGGATCTGAGGCAGAAGTCATGCAGCTGAGTTCACTAATGAACAGCCACAGCTGCCAGTATAGGTCAGAAGGGAGCTGCCCAAGGCTCCAGAGAGGATAAAAAGGTCTTAACCTAGCAGCCATGGGGGCAACGGTGAGTGGGGAAGGAACCGAGGCAGGACATGTGGAGGTGAGGCGAAGCCTGTCAAGTTCACCTGGTGGACACAGCACTATTGTCCAGAGGTGGCTGTAGCCCTGAAGCTCCTAGTTTGGTGGAAACCTGACTGTCCTCTCCCAACACCCAAGGCTGTCACCGAGGTCAGAGAAATCCAGCACTTTGGATTAAAAGGACACAGAGAAGAGAATTATTTCTGTTCATTGATTTCTGGAACTGTGGGTTGGCCTATGTTTTTGTGAGGACTAATAATCAAACCTGTATGTTGTCTCCATGGTTTTGCAGAACTGTTTCTGAGGCATGTGCTGTTAAATGCTGCCTCTAGTATAATGAGAGAGGAAGGAAAAATGTCTCCCTATCCACTTTCTCCACACCGTGTGTAATTTTGTACGCCTCCTCTATCATGTCTCCCCTTACTTGCTATCTCTCTAAGCTGAAGACAGCCCCAGACGTTGTAACCTTTCCCTAGCTGAAATCAATGGGACTAAAAAGTGCTTAATTTTGACAAGATGTGCTGTGTGCTGTGTGTGTGCGCACACACATAGCCCAGACCAGTAATGGCAGGTGTCTTCCCTTAGATCCTCTTGCTGAATTGGGTCCCTTCTGTGAATGATGGAGGTCCTTTCCTCCAAATTGCTGATACATGAAATCAAAGTTGAGGTGAGGATTTGACAATCTGCTAGTTACACCTTCATGTTTAGCAGTGTATATGAAAGGCAGATGCTACAAAAGAGGATCTTTGTCTCAGGGATGTGAAAAGGAAGCGTTATTTAAATTGATGACCTGGGTATTCACTTTTTTTTTCCATTGCTACCCCAATGAAAACTAAAGCTAAACTACATTAGCTTTAAGATGGTTATTCATCAGACTGCAGGCTTTCCATATCCAGCCACAACAATTCATATTGCCTGTTCACACTGCCACCCACATAACAGTTTATTATTGTGTAAAAGGTTGCATTAAAAATAAATAAAAGCTGCTAAAAATGTATAGCCTTATGCGGAACCAAATAGACAATGATTTGCCACCACAATGAAAACACTGGAAGGCTGATCTGTTTATACACCGGATACAACAAAACTGGATTAAAGCATGGCCAATTTTTCCCAACAGGAATAACTCCAAGATTATCATTGATTCTATCACATATTTTTCCATGTGTTGGATATTTAAAATAAAAATTAAAGAAATGGTTGCAGTCAAATTAAATCTAGCAAGCAGTGGGACCGTGAATTAAAATGTGGAACACAGGCACTCTGGAGTATTGCATAATGGAGTCATATAACTGGAAATACCTAGAAAAATATGCAGTATTACAAGGGCTTCTTTTTAAAATTTAGCCACATCTTGGTCAAATTAAATAGTTATCTCTGTGTAATGTCACCAATCAGGAGAAATGAGTTATTTTCAGCAAAGTTTGGATCCATCCGAATGATATGAATGAATCAAGGTTGTAGTTGCGCTCTCTGAATTTGACAATTTTGTTCTCATTCCAAAGTTCTCATTACAGTTTCTCAAATGATTCTTAAAATGTCCAAACCAGCTGCTTATATGGCTGGGCTGCCAGATAAGGACACAGCTATCTACAGACTTGCCGCCTTATCCTATTAATGTATGTTAGTTTACTCAGATATAAGTGAGTTAACTGGGGCTTATTTTCAAATAAGTGCATGTAGGATTGCTGGCTTAAACTGGTTTAATAGATGCTCCTTCTCCCATGGGAGTCTGCATGTCTAATTAGACATGGGAGAACCAGTGATGCTCGAGCTTGCTGGAAATTCTCCAAACTTATCTTTGAAGTTTGGTTTGGCTTGCTCCCATTTTCATCAGTGACCTGTTTTTCAGTTCATTTGAATGGGGAAAGGGCACATTTATGTGTACATTGTTCAAAAGTACGCCCTTTCCCCCATTGATTAAAGCACGAAAATGTGTATTTCTGGGAAAAAATGTGTATTTCAAAGTGTGCATTTTCAAAAACACATGCATTTTTCCAAATGTAATTGTAAGTTCAGGAATGTGTGAACATCGAACAAAAAAAGGTGCTCCCATCCCGTTGGTGTCACGTTCGGGGTTGCAAACAGCGTATGTTCTGATGATTTGCAAGCTGAAATGAAATTCTCATCCATGTGGGCTAGAGCTCTATAAACCTACAGGAAATGCAAAGCCCTCCAGTTTGTAGCCACTAGCCATCCAGTGGTGGGAAACAAATACTGATTGCAATACCTGACAGAGCGCCTCTCCTGGCATGAAGCTACCCATACGCTACGTTCACTATCTAAGACCCTCCTCCAGGTGCTTCCTCTGAGGATGCTCGGAAGGAGGCAGCAAGGGAGAAGGTCTTCTTGGTGGTGGCCCCCTGATTATGGAATGATCTCCCCAATGAGGCCTGCCTGGCATCAACCAACACTACATTGTTATCTTTTTGGCGCCAGGTGAAGACCTTCCTCTACTCTCAGGCATTTGGCAGCATATGATATGGTTTAATCAGGTCCTGGATTCTTCTCATTGCTGATAATTTAAAATTGTTTAGATATATGTGTATCTGTCTGTGTGTGCTGCCTGCTTATATGTTTGTATGTATATTGTTTTTATACTATGCATAATGTATTTTAAAGGTTTTTAATCTTTGTAAGCTGCCCAGAGAGCTTCAACGATTAGGTGGTATAGAAATGTAATACATGCAAGGATTGCAGAGCTGACTGTGAGAACATTTAAGGTTCTCACATTAACATTTAAGTTAAGCTAGATGGGATTTAGAATGGAAATAAGTGCTACCTGCAACAAAATGTTGTAGTCTGGACTCTGGAGTGCTCCTGTTCAGTGTGCCAGTGAGCTAGTCATGTCTACACAGTAATATTTTTGTACTACTTCAAACATTGGGGTACCCCAAGCATGGTGATACCTTCCCTCAATGGCTGCCTTTTTTTGCTACAATCCTTCAGCACTCACCAGGTGAGCTGGGATATGACACTTAAAGGGGATACGACACCAGGGGATATGACACTTAAAGCGCAATCCTATGTATGCCTACTCAGGAACAAACATCATATTGAGTTTAATGGGACTTACTTCCAGGTAAGTGTGCATAGGAGTTGCAGCCTCAGATTGCTGCATGTGGCTTTTTTTTTTTTTAAAAAAATATCTATCTATTTATTGTATTTTTATTTCACACAAAAACAAGCATTCTCTGGGCAGATTACAAATAGTTAAAAGAATAAAATACAATACAAATATTTAAAAGAATAATATACAAAATGAAAAGAGCAAAGGGACAGATAAATATAAAGATATATAAGAATAGCCATGGGAATCTAAAAATAAAAACCTAATATTTACGTGTTAGCATATAGAGAATTTTTGAGATGTCAGAATGCATGATAAATGGTTAAGTCCTGAACTGGGTTATTGATACTTCTGGCTGTGCATGAACTGAGAAAACAGTTGTATGCCAGTGTCACCATTTGCTTCAACCTTGAATTGTACTGCAAATATGGGACTGAAAAGCCCTGGATTATGTTGGTTATGGGAAGAAGGGTGGGGAGATTTGCCCATACGTACCTCTTGTTTATTCCTGCTTAGAATTATGACTGTAACTGGTTTTTCAGGAGGTGAACAACAATGATCTTAACAACAGCAACAAGCTGTTGTTGATGATGTAGTTTTGTGGCCACTTGGCTAAGCTGAGCGGTTGCTTGAACTGTGAAAGAAGTGGTGGCCACCATTTTGGCTGCATGCCTGCCTAAGCCAAGTTCCTGAGCTGCACTCAGTAACTTGGCATGAACACCTTTGCTTAGATCACTTATTGAGGGACGGCTGACCACGACTCCCGCCCCAAGCTCTCATCCCATTGCCAAAGAGAAAGCCATTATATTCCAGAAGAAATGCATCCTACTAAGGGTAATGTTCTCAATGTGCAAATGACACCAACCAAAAGCATACAACAGTAAACAACAACTGTGAGTATAAGTCAGGCACATAGATTCTCAGCTGTGCATGAGACTTCCTTGAAGTTACTGGGTACTGCTATTTGTGTTTGAAAAAGCAGTTTTTTTTTTTGTTTTTTTTTTAATGTATTCAATTCTTATATACCACCTTTTGTTGCATCTCAGTGGTGGGGTAGGCAAACATTTACCTAGACATACATATTGCAGTATGGCCTTTGTTTCTAACGCATGGGTGACTAAATCAGTGAATTCTCAGGATTTCATGAAAACAATTCCCAAATTTGTGTGTGATCATGATAAGCCGGGCAGGCCTTACCATTAGGCAGACTGAAGCGATTGCCTCAGGCGGCAGATGCTGGGGGGCAGCAATGACAGCCTCCCAGCTGTTCCTCATGAACTCCCAAGCTGTTCCTTTCTGTTGGAGGACAGAACTTTGTATGCCACACAACCTGTCCTGGCCCCCTTAAACTAGCCTGCTGTGACATGTAGTGGAGGATACTATCCCATAGCCAGTCTTGAAGTAAGATTCAACTGCTAGTCCAGCTGGCTTCTGTACATGGAATGGGAAGGGGGTCCCATCCTGTCCTTTGCCTCAAGCAGGAAAATGTCTTGGGCTGGCCATGGTGATGAGCTCCTAATGGGATTACCAGGCTTCCAGTGTTCCAAGCCTGAGCTGAGACTCAAGAAGTAAGACTTGGTGATGCATGTCCTGGTGATTCACAGAGTTTCAAGTGAGTGCTGAAAGTAAAAAAAAATATCTAATCAACCTGGGTTGAGCCTGGAAACATGGCCCACTGGTAAAGAAGTGGTGCTAGAAATGCGAATGCCCGGAAAAGTGGGGGAGGGGAGAATCGGGGAATAGGTTTCCACCCCCATTTATGAGAGAACTTAAAACCTTCTGACAAGATACTTTTTAACGCATTTCCCCAGTTCCACATTGTTCTCTCTTCAGCAAGTTAGCAAAAATTTGGCCAGGGCAATTCCTGGACACTGCTTATTTGTATGACTGTTGGTGCGGCATCTGAAAGTTGCACGTGCAACAGTTAGTTACCACAGGCAGACATGCATCACCTAGTGTAGCACACCGACCTGTGGCCTTAGAACAGGAGTGTTGAACCTCATGCAGCCCAAGGGCCAAATTCCATTTTGGAGAAGCTCCCGTGGGCCACATTCCAGAGGGAGGTCAGGCCAGAGACAAATGGGGTGGGTCCAAAATACTGGCATATTTTAGCTTGAAGTTCCTACCGCCAGCAACTAAGCATGCCTTAGGAGAGGCATTTCAACTCAAGTTTCAACCTTTTAGAATATGGGGGTGGGGTGGGGAACTATGCAGAAGCCAGGAAACTGCCAATTGATTTGCGATCAAGGGAGAGGTAGTGGGGCCACGGGAACAGGACATGTCCACCTCGGAGGGCCAGATTGGAACCCCAGGTGGGCCAGATTTGGTGGGCCTGAGGTTCAACACCCCTGACTTAGAAGAACCAGCGATTGTGCTGGGCTAGAGAATAACCCTGAGATTAAACTTACTGCTCTGAGGCCGGAAGAATATTAAACCCCCAAATCTGAGTCGCAGGTCCAAAGACATGGCAGCTCTAGCTCCCAAGCATCTGAGATTGGGCATCTGGGTCGGATGAGCCTGCAAGTAGGCATGGACAAATCTGTTAGTTTTTCTTTCTCCCACATTCAAATGGTTAAACTCTCAAGTTCTTTATATCCCAAATATGAAGAAATGTGCAAATGTTGGTCCATTCTTACAAGAAATGAACTGAACTGAAATTCTCATCCATCCCTGACGATAACTTCCAAATAGCCTTGAGGCTTGGCACTCCCCTCCCCTGCCCAGCCCCATGGCCCCACTGAATGTATTTTACCTCTGAACCCCCTGCTTGCACCCTCCATCCTCTCTCATCTCCCAGAGTTTGTTTTAACTCTTGTCTTAACTTTCACCTAGACTCACAATGATGACCTGTTAGTAAAATAAGGCTTTTAAGCACCATGACTCTGCTGCTATTACAAGAATTACTCCCTGGATCCTGCTGCTGCATTGCACTAAGCTCGGCACTCCACTTGAGTCAGCACCACCTGTCAATCCACAAGAGGAAGTGCCATGTGTGGCAAAGTGCCAGATCCGCACAGCAATTGAACCAGAAAACTGACATTGGCAAGAGTGAGGAATCGTCTGTTCTTTTCAGCCAGCTATACCCAGGGAATAGGAGCAAAATGGATCCCTTAGGACTCAGAAGTAGTGAGGCCAGTTTCTTAGATGTGTTTCTGCTCTTGTTAAGAACACTGGGATGGGGACAGGTCCTGTCCAGAGATCCCACCCATTACTGTGGCAATTTTCCTACAAGCTCCGTCCACTTCCCCCTTGCTTTCGCACTACTTCACACAGCGCATAGCTAAACTATGGAATTTACTTCCACAAGATGTAGTGATGGCCACCAATTTGGAGGCTTTAAAAGGGGATTGGACAAATTCAAGGAGGATAAGGCTATCAATGGCTACTAGTCCTGATTGGCTATGTGTTACCTCCAGTACCAGAGGCAGGATGCCTATGTACACCAGTTGCTGGGGAACATGGGCAGGAGGGTGCTGTTGCACTCATGTCCTATTTGCGGGTTTCTCGCAAGCAACTCGTTAGTCATTGTGTGTGAACAGAATAGTGGACTAGATGGACCCGTGGTCTGAGTCAGTTTGGCTCTTCTTATGTTCGTGGTTTTTTTTAAAATTAATATGTTTGGTCCCTGCTTTTAAAAACATTGGTGTCACCTTTGGGGAAAAGTTGGGAGCTCGACTCATGATTTGGGGACTAGTGGGATCAAGTTTATACACAGATGGATCAGCGATATTATACAGATTGGAGGTCAAGACATTAGCATTCATCTTTCAGTGTCTATGGTAGGGAGGGACAAACATGTCCAAGCAATCAAGGAGAAGAATCACAAGAATCGACCACATGGAGAATCTACCACCTTACCACAAGAATCCACCACATGGAGGAAGACTTTACCACCTATGTGTAGTTGGGCAACTTTTTCATTCATGTGGGCTACACAGTAACAGCTCAAGGTATATGGCTACTTGAAGTAGAGCCCAAAAGCTCCCTCCCCCTGCTAGGACCATTCAGCCACCAATTCCTGCCTTCAACTGTCTCCTCACCCCTCCGATGGTGCCACCTGAATCAAGTTGTTTCACTCTGCTGCATGGCAGGGCTTGCCCTGGGGGTACATAACATATGATCAAAGAGCCACACATGGAACATAGGGGGGGGGAATCAAAACAAAACATCCACATGAGACTTGGATTGTTTAAACTCTTTTACTAGAGAGTAAGCTCCATTGAACTACTCCAGTGTGGTGTAGTGGTGAGAGTGTTGGACTGGGACTCGGGACGGAGATCCAGGTTCAAGTCCCCACATGGCCATGAAACTCACTGGGTGACTTTGGGCCAGTCACTGACTCTCAGCCTAACCTACCTCACAGGGTTGTTGTGAGGATAAAATGGAGAGGATGATGATGATTATGTAAGCTGCCTTGGGTTCCTTGCAGGAAAAAAGGCGGGGTATAAATATGATAAATAAATAAAAAAAAAATAAAACATGATGGGATTTGCCACTGAGGAAACGGGCACAAAATGGCACAGTAAATTTGGTTCAATGTGTGGTGCAATCCTGTGCCTATTTACTCAGAGGTAAGTCCCACTGTGTTCAGTGGGGCTTACTCCTAAGTAAGTGTAGATACAGTCGCGAACACTATCTCTCCAGCACCAGGTTAAGACCTTCTTCTGCTCCCAGGCATTTGACAACATATGATAAGATTTTTAACGGGTCCTGGGATATTTATTGTTGATTGTGCCAAATTGTTGTATAAGTTTGTATGCAATATGGTTTTATATTATGTTATCACATTGTAATTTTAGGGTTTTAATCCTTGTTAACCTCCCAGAGAGCTTGGCCTGTTGGGTGGTATAGAAAGGTAACAAATGAGATGAAAATGAAATGATGCAGCACTGCTTTCTAGTGGGATGAACGGGTGATCCCCCAGCAAAGACCATCCAAGCCCATTGGTGGATTGCCTGACTCCAAATCTTTCCTTCACAAGCTATCTCACTTAAAGAACTGATGCAACTTCCATTTGGGTAGAGAACCAAAGTAATGTAACCTTTCACATACCCTAGCATGGGTCTACTTCTTTATTTGCTTTCCTGCCTGGGCAATGTGGTGTTTTTCCTGCGTACGTGTGTATCACTAATTGCTCTTTCCCTCTTTAATGAGAACTACCCATATGTTCCTTGGTAGGGGTGGAAATTCCATCTGCTGCATCTTGGGGACCGGTACTCCTTTTAATTAAATTCTCCTTTAGATCACAGGGGGGGAAACATTGCTCATTGTGACTTTTTCAAAGGAAACTTTCGCATTCATCTTTATTTTCGAGTGCATAATATTTGGTGGGATATGTATACACAAATATATCCTGCCAGATTTTATGCTTGAATGCAAATAGAATCCTCCATCCGATCAAACAGTGCCGGCTCCAGGTTTCTGAGGGCCCTTGGGCAAGGCCCCCTCCATGGGCCCCCTCCCTCAGTGTGTCTACCTTCTCACCAGCTGCTCTTGCTCCTCATCCTCTTTCTCATCATTGCTCCTCCCACTTGCTTGCTTGACAGGCAGAGAGCCAGTGAGCAAGTAGGCATCTACTGCTCTTCCTTCTCACCATCACTGTTGTCTGGACCAGAGTGAGAGAGAAGCAGGCAGGCAAATAGGTTTCAATGGTGAAAAGGAGCAGCAATTTTCCACTTAAATATGTATTAAAACTGATAGCACTGTGGTCAATGTTTCCAACTGGTTCAACAACATTTACATCTCATATTACGTCCTGCGTGACACCACTTAGGATTAGACCCAGGGTTGCCTCCCCTCGGGTCAGTTCCATGATCAACTGTTCTAGGTCACAGTTGTTTACGGCATTGAGAAATGTGACCTCTTTTTCGTGACTGGAATATCATTTATCCAATTTGGCTTCCAGAACCTCACAACTGCATTTCCCCATGTCATTGGTACCAACATGGACCAAGACCACTGACTCCATCCCATAGGGGTGGATGATCCACCCAACACCCGACTCGCAGCCTGCTCAGCAAGCACTGCTTCCACGCCAGCCACACCAGGCTGAAAGCAAACACCAGCCGAGGAGCTTGCCAGACTTCCGGGTTCCTGGTGCTACGTTGTTTACATAGAAAATGGCATAAGATACGTTAAAAGCGGCTGCAAGTTGTGTAACTTGTGCAAATCGCAGCCATTTTTAATGTATCTTACACCATTTTCTATGTAAATAACGTAGCACCAGGAACCTGGAAGTCATGTCCCCAGCTCGGCTCACGATTGGCCCTTTGCAATTCAATCTAATTTGCATTGAAGTTAAACTGCAAAAGGCCATCTGTAGGAAAATTTTCAGTTTGCATCAGAAAATGTTCTGATGCCCGAGGGCAGACATGGGCGACTTGTGGCCCTCCAGCTGTTTTGGCCTACAACTCTCATCATCCTTCACCATTGACTATGCAGGCTAGGGCTGATGGGAGTTGTAGGCCAAAACATCTGGAGGGCCACCAGTTCCCCACACCTACCCTAGAGAGATCTAATTTAGCAGGTTCATTTTACTTGTATTTAGTAAACAATAAAGCTAAAAAAAAAAAGAGTACTGTGTGTTAATTTTTCATCCCAATACACCACAAGTATTTGACCTGAAATATTTGAAGGGGGAAATTAAAGTACACGTAATGACTATTAGCATTGAAAAAATGATCCTTCAACGCCAACTTCAGTGGACCGGTCATGTTGCTCGAATGCCTGACTGCCGTCTCCCAAAGCAGTTACTTTATTCCCAACTCAAGGATGGAAAGCGGAATATTGGTGGTCAATATAAGAGGTTTAAAGATGTTCTTAAGGCTAATCTAAAAAAAAAAAAATGCAATATAAACATCAAAAACTGGGAAGCTCTGGCCCATGAATGATCTAACTGGAGGTTGGCCTTTCACAAAGGTTCTGTGGACTTTGAAGAAGCCCGAGTGCAAGGTGAAAGGGAGAAACGTGCTAAGCGAAAAGCACGTCAAATGAATCCTTTACAGGACCATCTTCCATCTGGTAACCTGTGTCCTCACTGTGGGAAGCTGTGTGGATCTAGAATTGGCCTCCACAGTCACTTACGGACCCATCGCTAGAGTCTACACAATTTTCTTTAGAATTTTCCTCCTTTTAAAATCTCCTTTTTGTAAAAAAAAAAATTTTTATCTTGGAAGACAATCTTACTCGGTCACGAGTGATCGCCTGACTGACTGACTGACCTATCGCCCCTGCCCTCTCAATGTACGTAAGCCTCCAAACTTGGAGGGTTTCATGCATCCAATGCATGGTGCAAGGTACGGCAGCGATAACCTTTGCCGCTGCCACACTTCACGCCCTGCATTTCATCTAGACAGCTGTTCTGAGCCATCTAGATGAAGCTCTTCAGAGGGGGAGGAAGGAGGCTGGGGCGCAGTCTGTATACGGCATAAGCCATCAAATCGGAGCTCAGGACTCAGAGCTGGGACTCTGAATAATTCTATGGCAGGCAAGGTCGGAGGGCCATAGAATTGTACCCTTAAATGTTACATTATGTAGACATTTTCATTGACAATACTTGTAAAATTTAAGGACAATAGCATGCACTTCCCTTACATCATTTAAATTTAAGAGAAACACTAAAGGTAGTGGAAACTGTTGACACGGTAATTAAATTTTGGCAATCCGAAGAAATATGCATGATATGCTGACAACCTCTCATTTGTTTCAACAGAGTTCAACTCTCTTCCACTAAGGTTGCTGGGGCACCTTCAGTTTTGCCATCACTATTTCTTAGTTCCATTTCACTCTGAGACATCTATGTATTTCAATAACATATATGTACTGTATGCTAGGGACATGCCAAGCTTGCCTAATATTTTATTTGCAATTGGCATACATTCATTTTTACTAATGAACTTATGTAATGGAAACATTTTCACGGAAAGATAAAGCATTGGAAAATGTTCCACCCCACATCATTGTATTTGGAGAATACTATACAGCACCACCATTATTTTTTCACCATCTTTTCTTCTTGTTTGATGCAATAGGGCAATGTACAGTCAATGTATAGCTCCAGTGGAGCTGCTGCCTCCTGCACCAAGTCTCCCGCATCAGGACCGGCTCTACCATGAGGCACAGTGAGACGACTGCCTCTGGCAGCAGATTTTGGTATCATGAAAAGGCAGCATATTGTTAGTTATTTAATTTGTTATTAATAATAACAAATTAAATAACTAACAATATGCTGCCTTTATTATTGTATTTTTACTGCCAGGGATGGAGGAAAGGAGTTTGTGGAATTTTCTGCCTCCTGCACCAAAATAACTTGGCTGGCTTTTGGATACTATGCACCTTGACTTGGGTGAGTAGGAGTGCTATTTGCCGCTCTGCCTCAGACAGCAAAATATCTTGGGCTGCATCTGTCCCTCACTCTTCTTTGTAGTTGCAGATAAAGCAGGAAAAAAAATATACTGTGATATTTCAAGCTTCTGTATAATACATTTGGAGCAGACATCCTCCATAGGTAAGAAGTTAATTTGGCTAAGGCTTAGAGACTTTGCTAAGGGAGCTTCCAAGACTCAAGAGAATGGAGCTCATGCCAACCACACTACCTACTGCGGGTGCTTTACCACAGGGCTGGGCAGAAAGTCACTATCCAGATATTTTGGACTTCAATTCGCAGCATCCCTCATCAAGATGGCCAATTTCCAAGGGCTTATGGGTGTTGAAGTCTAAAACATTTGGAAATCTACCTTCTGCCTACCCCTGCTTTAGCAGAATATGCACACCACTGATGGAAACAGTACTGAAATGACCCACCCTTGGGCAGGCAGGGGAGTGGAAAAATAACACAATTATGGTATAGTTTTCTTTCATTAACTAAATAGTGAAGAGGTCATTTGACACTATCAGTCCCACTGGCCATTCCTTTATCTATTCAGCAGCAGTGCCAGATAACTGTGGTTTGAACCTCTTTCTGTGTCCGGGCCATCTCTCCCTCTCTCCTTTTGAAGGCAGACGCACGCAGACACTGATCTTCTATTAGCTTTATTATGGTAATGCAAACCAGCAAGGCCAGTTTTAAAGTGCAAATAATTAAGCATATTGCAAGAATCAATAACAAAAGAAACAAGCTTAGTTAGAATCCTAGATAATCAGTACATGAAGGAAATGCGGCCTCATGAAAAGAAGTTGATTTCAGACTGAGTCCCTTCCGAACTCAAGTGACCAAAACCCAGCCTTTAATAAGGCGGCCCTCGTTGCTTCAGAGCCAGCAGCTTAGAAGGTCCTACACTTCTTCCTTGATCTTCCCTTCTCCATTGGCGCCTCACCCTGGGATCAGTCATGCCCATTCCCAGCTCCTGCTCTTCCTCATCAGACTTGCTCTGGCTTCTCACGGTGTTTGAGGCTAGCCGACTCTCTTCCACCTCCCTGCTCATCTCTGGTTCAACTGGCCTTGGCATTTCAGCTGTGAGTTCTACCACCTCCTCCTCCTCTGAATCAGAGTCTGTGCCCATATCCCTTGAAGGCTCCTTTGCAGCAGCAATGGGCCCCCAGTCCATACGTTCTGGGTGGACTAGGTGGTGTGGAAGGAAGTATTTTGTTCCACTCACACTCCCTCACCCCCACAATTCCTTGCTTTATTGTTTGGCTTCTATCCAGTACCGACTTTGTGCGCTTAACTTCAGCCTTCGGTTTCAACCATGCCAACCACTTTGTGCTAGATTGTGTTCAACACCTTTTAGCCCTAGCCTAGATTGTGATGATCACTGTAAATGGATATACCGGTAAGTTTGTTTTTAAGTACTTTGAGGTCTTTTGTAGAAATGCCATATTTGACTAGATAGAAAGTGGAACTGGAGCACAACACATTTTCTTCCATAGCAGTGCAACGCCTAGTCTCCAAGCAATGAAATTTAAATAGTTAAGTGGTTTTTTATTAGGAATAGGTCCCGAAGATTCTAATTCAGATGTCAAAGGTTGACAGCATTATGTATAAAAAGCCAATGACGCGGCCTTTCTTTTGAACTTTGGTGCTGACATGTGACAAAAATAAGCATGATAATTTTACGGCTTATTTCTTTTTCTGTCTGAAACATAGCTATATTAATCTGAAAGACAGCTGATTTTTCAAGGTCAAAAGAGCTTAGCAACCAATTGATGAACTATTATTCATATCTTGTGGTTTTTCTTGATGGTACTGTATTAATAATATGTGAGCAGAAGAGGCCATAAAAATTCCATTTAAAAGTATTAAGGCATACTGGGGCATTTAATCAGGTTAAAACTCCTATTGGTTGGCTCCAGACACAGTGTTGTTCAGTCCATGATTAACAAAGTGCGCAGAATATAAAAATGAATCTTTATTACATCATTTTAGATTTAGAGTGACCCCTTTTTCATTGGGGCATCTGAACAAATAGCCGAGTAGAAACGCATTGTGCTGTTTTGCTTGTACTTTGAACTTGCTGATCTACAGAGGATGAGAAGACTGTGTTTCCAAAGTTAAGCAACGACAGACACATGCAGCATGAGAGCTTTTTGCATTTTGGCAAACTGATTAGTAAATTGACAGGGATGGGGACTCGGACTCGAGGACTCGACTCGTGAGTCGGACTGAGTCCCCCCTCTGACTCGACTCGGACTCGAGTCCCAATATTTCTAATGGGACTCGAGACTCGACTCGGGACTCGAGACCAAGGACTCTTCAACATCCCTGGGCTGTGCCAGAAGGAGTGGAGAGGAGCGTGATTGCCGGCGAAGAGCGCATGGAAGCAAGGTGTGCCGCTGCTCGGCCACTATGGACGGCTACCAGGAGTGCAGCCCCAACAGTGTGTCAAGATTTATTTTGATTGATGTGTTGCGTACTTGGGAGAGGCAAAAGAAGGACCTGAGATTACTCTGTGCGGCTGCTCTGAGTGTGTTTCTGGTTCCAGCAAGTTCATCAACAGTGGAGCGAGTGTTCAGTGAGGATGGAATTGTGATGAGATCTCACCGTTCCAGAATGGGGGCCAAAACATTTAGAAAAAATCATGTTCCTCAAATGCAACATGGATAAGTTTTAGGAAGTACAGCAAGTTTATTTTTTAAAATCATTTTTCTAAAATGCAACCTTTCAGACATTTTGGGTTTGGCTGCCTCTGCCTGCCTGCTTTGGGGTTCCCTGCCTCCTCTGCCTGCCTGGTCTCTTCTTGACCAGTTCAACAGTTAAATTGTCCAAGACAAAGGCCTCTGCCTGCCTGCTTTGGGGTTCCCTGCCTCCTCTGCCTGCCTGGTTATTTTGGGTTTTTCTGCCTGGTCTGTTCTTGCCAAAATCAGTTGCAGAGTTTTGAAATAAAAAGGCACACTTGTGCCTAGAATTTATTTAAATCACACATCTGAAGTAGCCTTATTTTGTTTGGAAAAAACCCCATTGCTTTTAATAGGGACTCGTGGAGTCAGCTTTGGGAGTGACTCGTGACTCGTGACTCGTGAGTCACCATTTTGGACCAAGGACTCGGACTCGGACTCGAGACTCGGGTCCAAAGACTCGTGACTCAACTCGTGACTCGAGACCAAGGACTCTTCAACATCCCTGTAAATTGATTTCTAATCTTAAAACTGTTCTAGTTCCAGTGACTATCCTAATTCCAAGCAGGGATCTAAGCAGGAAATAATCTAGATAATAGTTTCATATGAAAACCTCCTAAGAAAGATTTATATTTAAGGTGTGTTTTTTTTAATAACCTATTTAAAATTTTACATTACAGCCTGATTTCCAGTGCTTGTTCCTTCGATGCCTCACTAGGACAGTGCCATTCTTGATGTTGCTGCTGTAACATATCAGGTGCCCCAAAGACATGTGTGAGAAGTCAATGCTTTCTAGTACCAGGAAGTGGCAGCAGTATGTCAACTCTTCACATGCAATTTAGGGTTCTGGCAGTACCAGAGTATAATGACAAAGAGCTGTGGAGCAACAGTTCCCAAGGCATGGAATCGCCCCACAGTCTGACTGCACAGTGGGTTAAATCCAGTGTTACTCATGTAATGTCCAGCACATCTGGAGATCTACTTTTTGCCCATCCCTGCTTTAGGGAATTGGTTCCACCATCCAACTGCTCTTACTGTTAAGACATTTCTCCTAATGTTCAACCAAAATCTGATCTCCTGTAACATAAGTCCATTACATCTAACCCTGGTCTCGACAGCAGCAGAGAGCAAGTATTAGTATAAGATTTAGTATCAGAGAGCTTTATGTGTTCATATGACTTGGTGTGCACCAATAAATATAAGTAATTCATCTGTAGCTAACTTGACACACGCTGGTGCTGCCCCTGTTTAAAGTGAGTGTGAAGATCACATATTGCTAACTGAATAAAAAGATGGAACATGGTATTAGAGCCATTGCAGAAGCAACTGTACATTTTGCAGGCACTGTATGCTCCCCCCCACAAAGTCTGTGGAATGAACAAAGTGCTATTTTTATTCATACAAAAGCATTTTTTTTTAAAGACTATGAATGACAGGTACAATATTTCAAGGAATAAAGAACCGTTCCTTTATAGGAAACTTTTTTTTTAATTGGAAAAATTATTTCGAAAAGAAACTAGATAGAGTGTAAAATATACATACTTAAGCCAGGCTTCAGTAAGAGCTCAGACTGAGAATCTGTTTTCAGTGCAAGAACTCAGCATGGGAAGAGCTTTTAACATGTACAGACTACAGAGTGCATCCCCCCCCCCTTCAGCAATGAGTAAGCACAGGATAAACTCTGTCACAAATGGGGTGTGGTTTTTTCTTTCTTTTTGTATACAGAACTTTTTATTATAATGTTAGTCACATTGGAGAGGAGAGTGTTTTTACATAAACTCTTTATTAATCCTCTAGTAGCTGTGGTACAGATTTTCTATCAGTTTCCATGATTAAGAATGGTACATTTTGCCCTTTTCATTGCTTCCAACAACTCCTCCTTCCCCCCATTCAAAATATTTTTTTTCTCAATCTCTGACTTGGCTGTATTTTTTCATATTTGTGATCTCCATGCTTGCTTACTGCAAGTCACTCTATCTGGGAAAGCAACAATAGACAGGGGGCTAAATGCTCCTATCTGCCTGTTAAAAACATTTTTAAACAAATGAACAAGATACTATGAACTATTGCCTCATCGTGCTTTGACAGAGAGTGCCAGTGTGGCATAGTGGCGAGAGTGTTGGACTGGGACTCGGGAGGTCCAGGTTCTAGTCCCCGCTCGGCCATGAAACTCACTGGGTGACTTTGGGCCAGTCACTGACTCTCAGCCTAACCTACCTCACAGGGCTGTTGTGAGGATAAAACGGAGAGGAGGAGGATTATGTAAGCCGCCTTGGGTTACTTTCAGGAAAAAAGGTGGGGTATAAATAAAATAAATAAATAATAGATCACTGTTTTCTCCTATGTCAGATTAGGTTTCTTGTCCCAATCTTCTTTTTCAAAGGCTTTCTGGGCCTCTTAGCTATGAAACAGAGCCTATTTGGCTGGGGAAATCACGGGGGGGGCTGAATGAGGTATGTATGCTTATATTCAGGCAGGATGAATTAATTATGCAGTGTCCCCTTAAGCACAACCCAGACTCAACTCCCCACTCGCTCTCTTCCTTTGGTCTATGAGAAACCTTAGTCTGTTTTAAGAGCCCTGACAGGCAGCTGTATGGAACCCGGTCGATAAACTTCTCAACAGCCTAGATTGATTGGCCACGTGTGGTCCTTTATCTGAAGGTGTCCTCTATTTGAAGAGTTCTCTTGTCCAAGTCCAGTTTAAAGATGAAGAGCCATAAGAAGGAAGAGATGGGCCTTGAAGTTGCCTGTCGATAGCGCCTCGACAGCAGACTGTGCAGGCACATGGGTTACCTGGTGGTCACATTCTGGTGAGATGTATTGTATCTGTTTCAATTCTAGCAATTATTTCTCAACTTACACCCTTACATACGAATTAGCATATGCAAATTTTATGTGAACCTGTTCCCCCCTTTGTCTTTTTTTGGTGATGTGTGTAGTTAAGTTTCAGTAGACCAGTTTTGGCCACATATTTATTTAATTACATTTCTATACCACTACCCAATAGGTAACATTCTCATATGTGTATTATGGGCAGAAAATCTCCAGATGGTTTGGACTTAAATTCCGAGCATTTCTGACCATTGGCCATGCTGGCAGGGGCTCCTGGGAGTTGAAGTCCAAAACATTTGGAGATGTTTAAAAATGCACAACTTAAAAGTATGGATTTGAAAGTTGAGTATTTTAAAGTGTGCATTTAAAAAAATGCACACTTCTAAAAACCCCCCTGCATTTTCATGTTTTGGGAGGAAAGTGCACACTGTTGAAAAACAAGAACAAGAGCAAGCCAAACCAAGCTTTGAAGTTTAGAGAACTTCAGCGAGATTGAACATCCCTGGTTCTCCCATCTCAACCTCCTTCAAAGGCAGCCCCATGTAGAGCACATTGTAGTAATCTGACTCTTCTGAATACTGGATAAGCTCCTTACATGGATATGAAGTTTTGGCAGAGGGAAATCGGGATTCATCCTCAAATTAGCATTTTGTCAGGCTGTGTTCTGTACCAGTCTATTCCAGCCAGCCCTTTCTATAGTTCATGTACTATTGAAATTATGACTACTACTCCAGCCAGGGAATGTTGTGCTGGATTATAAACTGCTTGGTGTTCACTCACATGATAATCAAATACTCTCTCTCTATATATAATCAAATTCTCTCTCTCTCTCTCTCTCTCTCTCTCTCTCTCTTCTATATGTATAAAAGAAGAAGTCCTGATTGACTGACTCATCAACGCCCAGCTCAAACCATTTAATCTAGGAATGTGAAATTTTTGAAGGAACATTGTTTTTATGACGTAGACACCCACTAAGGAAGGATTTTTTGGAAATTCTGTCCCTAAGGGGGTGAAAAAAGGGGGCAAAATCACCCCACTCTCATATCTCCTATGGGCAAAACAACAGGGGAGCAGTTATGCAAATCGGCCTTACCTCATAATTGCTGCAGGAGCCAATAGGAGCAGTTATGCAAATAGCCCATACGAGTCGACACTTACAATGTTCGTATGAATTCCTGTAGGGGTCAATAGGGCTGGGTATGCAAATCTCCCCTAGGCCATTTAGAATGTTCTCTGAGGGGGTGAAAAGGGAGGGAAACTTTTTAAATGACTGAATGACTGTTGTGCATCGTCGCATAGGCTCCACTCCATCACGTTTTGATGGATCTACCCCAAACTTGGCACAGTCACTCTTCATCCCCTGTAGACTCTCAGGATTAACCTGATTTTTCTTTAAGATCAGATATTTCTGTCAGAAGTTTTCTGCTGGCAGCACCCAGCCTAAACGTTACACTTTCAGTCAGAGACACTGTATCTTTTCCATTGTACCAAATCCTAAAATCCACGCAAGCGCAGCCGCGGGCAACAGCTAGTATATATATATATATATATATATATGCGCTATTATAGGCCAATTGGTGATTGTTAATAATGTATGCTGCTATTGTATTTTAACTGTATAGCTTCATGATGACTGTTTTAAGTGTTCGCTAGCCAGCAATCTATTACAACCTAATTACAAAATGTAACATTTATTAGTGATTTTCCATAGTAATAAATGATTAGTTATGGGGGAAAGTATGCTAACCTAGTAAGTGCCATATGGTAGATAAAAATGTATCATTAACTATTGCATACATTAAAAGCAGTCTTATTTTTCTGATCCCTACAACTTCATAAAAAGCATTCCCCTTTTTAGATTCATTCTCCCTTATTCACCACACTTGTGGCAATCTCACAATGTTCATATGTATGTATTTATTCAATTGAATCATGTAATGTACTTGCTACAGTGGTGGGCAGAGCAATCCTATTGTCCCTGGGAGAGCATCCTGGGACAATCCTATTGTCCCAGGGACCATAGAATATGTTGGATTCCCCTTCCCGAGGCAGTAGACATGCCTACAAACAACACTATATTTGTGTGAATTTGATAATACTGCTTAGTATTAATTTGGTGGTTTTATGTTTTATGGGTTTTTTAAAAATTGCATTATAGTTCATTGCCATGTAGGTGGCCACAAGGACCCCTCTGTGTGGCTTGAAATCAATAGATAAACATTGCAAAATTAATTAAACAAATAAATAAATACAAACATTTGAAATTAGTTATGCACCTTGCATCTGCACTTCTGAACAAACAGTGCGATTTAACTGCATTCCATAGCTAGAGTTTGCATTCCAAGCTCTCCCACTCAACGTTTTGCACCATCTCTGATCGAAATACATTGCTTTATTTACAATTTAATCTTCTATACATCTAAGAGAAGTCTTTTGAACGTTGTTGATATGGTTGCTTCCTCCCTGCCACCTTCTGTTGAATTCCCAAATTGTGTCCATGCCTGAAACTTTATCCCCTGTTATAAACTGGTAACCTTTAGCTTTGGAAGAGCAAAGAATCGCCATCTCTAAGTCCAGAGGAGGTATCACTCCACTAAACTGCACGACCTAGAATAAATTCAGTCCCTCTGCCCAACATCTTAGGGCAAGCAATATAAACATATGGTAAATAAAATACAAAAAAATTGACATTTGCAGACTCCCACCACATCTATTGTTCTTGTGACTATCATGTCAGATTCCAGAGCAGGAGGGATATATCTGATTCCTCCTTTCTTTTCTCCTCTCTTGTTAGAGGCCGTAGTCAGGTGACCTGATCTGGCATGCTTATGCACACACAGCCAATATGTGTTTATCTGGATGCACACTTCGTACGCATCACACATGCCTCTAGCCCTCCTTGAAACTGAACTGGCTATATGTACTTTTTCATGCATATTGTTAGGTGCATCCCCATCCAGGTGCATTACTTGTTGCATATGACTAGAGCTGGGCTGGGGCCATGGTCTTCTCAAAGAAAGCAAATATACTGAGAGAACACTCCTCAATATTCTACACTTTTCAGAACAGAACGAATGGTCAAAAGTTATGTGGAGCCTGAAGAATTGCAATAAAAATCCCCGTTACCTCTATACTTTACAATTTGATAACGTACATTGATTCCTATATGAGATTTTTGTTGTTGTTCCAACTACAAGCAGTGCCAAGTATCGGAAAACACATAGTACTCTGGATTCTTGGATAAACCATTGCAATCTGGTACACCGAGCCACTGTATTATCCAAATAACATCTGCTACTCAGCAAGTTATTGCAAAATCGTAATGTATCACTGTGGATGGTAGTGACAGTAGCTTCTGAACAAAAAGTAATGTTGTTCAATCTACTCGATGGCATTTTAACTCCTACACCTCCTATGTACCATGACAACATACTCCACAATTCCCCCCTTCCAATTTCCATTACTTTATGTAACATTGCAACCCCTTGCTTCACCTCTTCCTTTCCCCTCTTTTGGAAATGGTATCAATCAAAAGTTTATTTGGTATCTGTGTCCAGATTCCTGCCACCCACAGAATACTCCCCCTCTTCAGAGCCATGGGTATGCATCTGGCCAGGCAATGTCATCATTTATGGCGATAAAGCTTCCTTAGAGGCTTCAGAGGGATCAGTTTCATTTCATCCTAGTCTGTTTATGTCTCCTTATTTGAACTCTAAAGGAAAGGAATTAAGACATCATAAATCCCTTACAGAAACAGGCTATTTCTGCATATCCACATAGAAGATGACAGTATATATACTTCAAAAAAGAGAGAGGGTGTTTTTAAAGAAATGGCCCACTCATGGTAGGGAAAGGTCAAATAAAATCAATATATATTACAAAACAAAACAAAACCCTATACTGCTAGAACAGATGGTTTAATCAGCATGTGCCTATAGAGATATTAATATTCTAAGACAGTGATGGCGAACCTATGGCATGGGTGCCACAGCTGGCACGCAGGGACCTCTCTGTGGGCACTCGAGCCATTAGTCACCAGATCACAAAAAGACTGTCCCCTTCTGCAAAACACTAATGATTTTGTTCTTTCTCACAGTGTGGAACAGAATCATTTTATTCTAGAATTCCTGTTACAGAATTCTTTTCTATATTGTTATCACATTTAAAAGATTTTGAAGAATGATGCACAGAGCATGGCTTGGATGTAAAGCCCTAACAGTTGATCTGAGTGCTGCATGTGTTGCTCTCAAACTAACCGAGTATGAGCCAAGGTTTGACAAATTATCAGCATGCATGCAATAGCAAAAATCACATTAATGGTGCAAAAGCATGCTCAATGCAAACTTTTACCTAATGCAGTGTTTGCAGTCCAAGACATAAAGTGTTTAAAATGTGTTAAGCATGTTTAGTTTTCTTGTTTATCTTGCTCATCCTAGTACAGGTTGACTTTTACTTTTACTAATCCGACACCTGTAGAAGCAGGGAAAGGACCCGGAGTAAAGCTTGCCCCATACAATTTCAGTCTGGCATATAATCATATTACAAGTTGAGTATCCCTTATCCAAAAATACATGTGCCTAATTATTTAAAAAGTTTGTCTAAATTACCTTCAGGCTATGTGTACAATGTAGTACTATAATAATTTTTTGAGTTGATTTTTTCCCCAACAAACTGTTTGTATCATTGAAAGCTCTGTTATTGTGTTTTTCTTTTAAGACAAAAGATGTTAATTAGTTTGGACAACTGTATGAGTTGTTTTTCTAAAACTAAAACCTCAGTATTCAGATTTAATTGCAGTGTTGGCACTTTGAAATAAATAAGTTGGTTTTGTGTTGCAGTTTGGGCACTCGGGCTCAAAAAGGTTCGCCATCACTGTTCTAAGAGCTCCACCCTATGCAATTGCACCTCGACAGAAAAGAGGGCTCTGAGATCGGCACCTCGATAGAAAGGGGGCTCCGTCTCTGCAAAGCCCTGCCGGCAAGGGCCAAGAAGAGTGGGAGGAGGATGGAAGCTCTTACAGCCCCGTTCCTCTACTTCAAATGTTTTCACCTAGGTGGGGCTCTCAGCCGGTCCAGATGACTTACTTGCCAGTGGGCAGTGAGAGAGGCTTTAGGATCCTGTGGATCCTTGCCTCTCCTGCCTTCCCGCTCACCATCCTGCCCCATTTTCCATCTCCCAAAGTATTTCCGATGTTGCTGTTGTGACCTCAGAAGAGCATGCTGTTCTTCTAAGGTCACATGCTGCTTTCCGCAATGGTTGCATTGGTGTAGGAGGAACAGCCCAATCTTGGATTTCCCCTGCTGAAGTCATAGCAGTGTGTCTACGGCCTCAGGAAGCGGAATCTGACATATCCTACGGTCCCTGGGATGCTCTCCCAGGAACCATTGGATTGCTTTGTAAATGTATAAATATATCTATTTTGTTTGAATTTAGCATATTTTTGTTAAGCAGGAAGTAAGTGAACTTAGATACGATTCGATCAATGGAAACTGCCAGTTGTATACTGTTCTGGCCTCAGCACACATTGGGCTGTGTGTCTATCCAGGCAGCTAAACTCCAGGGATGTTGAAGAGTCCTTGGTCTCGAGTCACGAGTCGAGTCACGAGTCTTGGACCTGAGTCTCGAGTCCGAGTCCTTGGTCCAAAATGGTGACTCACGAGTCACAAGTCACTCCCAAAGCAGACTCCACGAGTCCCTATTAAAATCAATGGGGGTTTTTCCCAACAAAATAAGGCTACTTCAGATGTGTGGTTTAAATAAATTCTAGGCACAAGTGTGCCTTTTTATTTCAAAACTCTGCAACTGATTTTGGCAAGAACAGACCAGGCAGACAAACCCAAAATAACCAGGCAGGCAGAGGAGGCAGGGAACCCCAAAGCAGGCAGGCAGAGGCCTTTGTCTTGGACAATTCAACTGTTGAACTGGTCAAGAAGAGACCAGGCAAGCAGAGGAGGCTGGGAACCCCAGACAGGCAGGCAGAGGCAGCAAACCCAAAATGTCTGAAAGGTTGCATTTTAGAAAAATGATTTTAAAAAATAAACTTGCTGTACTTCCTAAAACTTATCCATCTTGCATTTGAGGAACATGATTTTTTCTAAATGTTTGGCTCCCATTCTGGAACGGTGAGATCTCATCACAATTCCACCCTCACTGAACACCCGCTCCACTGGTGATGAACTTGCTGGAACCAAAAACACACCCAGAGCAGAGATTACACAGAGTAATCTCAGGTCCTTCTTCTGCCTCTCCCAATTACGCAACACATCAATCAAAATAAATCTTGACACACTGTTGGGGCTGCACTCCTGGTAGCCGTCCATAGTGGCCGAGCAGCGGCACACCTCGCTTCCATGTGCTCTTCGCTGGCAATCACGCTCCTCTCCACTCCTTCTGGCACACCCCAGGGATATTGAAGAGTCCTTGGTCTCGAGTCCCGAGTCGAGTCGAGTCTCAAGTCCCATTAAAAATATTGGGACTCGAGTCCGAGTCGAGTCAGAGGGGGGACTCAGTCCGACTCACGAGTTGAGTCCTCGAGTCGGAGTCCCCATCCCTGCTAAACTCTCATTCAAGTCACACCTCTATGTAAATCAGCCTTCAACTTTATTGAAAACAGAACTTGAACAGCAAATGCAGGGGATCAAATACTTAACTGCAGTAGTAGGATAAATGGAATTTGAAGCAGATTGAAATAAAAGAAATGGTATGGATGAAGTGAAAAGACAATGCAAGGCCAGGCCTTCCAGGTTGCAACTCAGGACAGCAGCAGAAAACCAGGCCAGATGGAGGCTACCGAAGAATAAAACTGGTTTGAACTGGACTAAAGTTTCTCCCAGGAACAACCAATCAATGCATGACAGCAGAGAATAAGGCCTGATCAATGCTTTTTTTCTGGAGAAAAGGGTACCGGAACTCTTGGATTACATTTCCTCGGGAGTAGATGGCGATTAAATTGTAATGCAATTAATAGAAGAAAAGGTGCTGGAACTCAGTTCCGGTGAGTTCCACCAGAAAAAAAGCCCTGGGCCTGATCAATTGCTGACAGATCTATACTGGGAAAATAAAAGCAGTTCTAAATGCAAAAACAAGGGGGCGGAGGCAATATAACAAATATCACAATGCCCAGTTGGGGCAGAACAGTATACATTTTACTATGTGATGCAGCTGAAGTAGATGTTCTTGCTGAACAGTATTAAATTCTAAAATCATAAACACACACACACAAAGAAACAACCCATTTCAGAAGGACTCTCGATATAGCCGTCATTGCAACACCAAGAAATATGCCATATTTTTGAAGTCCACTTTTCAAAAATGTGTTTAAAAGAAGAAAAAAAAAAAAACCCTTAACATGTCCAACTGTCTGACTTTGGGGCCAAATTGTCTCAACACGGTGTTGGGTTAAATGCTCCAATGGGAGAAGATTACCTCTCAGTGTAAATTATTGCAGGCAGCTTCTGTGGAGTGATTTTTGTCAGGGCCACAGCAGAGGAGGAAAGGGTTAAAATCCCCTCCATACCTGCTGCAATCCTGATAGTTATCCGTGCCCTGAACCCCTGCCCCCCCCTGCCCTGGAAGAAGCAGCTGGTATCTGCATTAAAAAAAAAAAGAAGAAGAAAAAAGTGCACATTGAATACATTTTATTTATTTATTTATTTATTTATTATATTTATACCCCACCTTTTTTCCTGCAAGGAACCCAAGGCAGCTTACATAATCCTCCTCCTCTCCATTTTATCCTCACAACAACCCTGTGAGGTAGATGAGGCTGAGAGTCAGTGACTGGACCATATCTAGTTTGGCCCTCAGTTCAGGGCCAGTGACAAGGGTCCATATCAGCGGATGCCTGCAGGGAGCCCCTGCAGACCAAAAGAGCCTCATAGCCCTGCTACTTCTCTTCTGACCACTGCCACCTGCTCTCTCCTCCTGTTCCACAGAGAGAGGCTGCCAGCAAGTGAGTGGAAGTCATTTCCACCAACCCGTTTGCCAGGCCTTTCCCTGAGGGTGATGATTGGGCCCAAAGGCTAAGTGAGAGTGAGTGGATCATGGTGGGGATGAGGTGAGGAGTCCCACTGGGGGCATTTTGCCTGAGGACCCCCCAACACCTAGAAGAGTCTCCCCAAACTGTCTTAATTTTTTTGTTTTGTTTTGTTCTTGCAGGCTTTTCGGAATAGTCTGGAACTGTGAGAATGTGATGGATTAGCATTGTTGTTTATATTGTTATCGTTGTTTTAACTCTGACATTTTATAAAATTTTAATATTATAGATGATTTAATTATATTTTTTAACTTTGTATATCTCTATTTATATGTTTGAATTGTACACCTTTTAATGTTGTAAAGCTGCCTTGAGTGTTAATGTTGTAAAGCTGCTAGTACTGGGGAAAAGGCGGGATATGAAGAAGAAGAAGAAGAAGAAGAAGAAGAAGAAGAAGAAGAAGAAGAAGAAGAAGCCGCAGCCATCATCTTCAGAGCCATAGTTTAGTGCACTGAAGTGACCAGACTTTATTCTGTAACACAGTGTTTTTCAAGCTTTCTCCCTTCGGAGATGGAACTCTTTCATCCTTACCTCTGCCAAGGACCCCCAGCATGGAATGACAGCACATTGCAGAAGATTCTTGGGCATTTTCTAGTCTGAAGACATGCTCGGTTCATGCATCGTGCACTGGTCAGGTGCATTAGGACCTCATTGCCATGGGAACTTGAAGTATACCCTAAAACACTTAGTATGGCCATGTGTCTCCTCTTTTACAGAGAATAGCCCTCTATCTGAAGGTCTGCCTGAGGGCTGTCCTCTATTTTGAAGGCGTCCTCAATTTGAAAGGCTGTTTGGTCCAGGTCTGGTTTAAAGATAAAGAACCCTCAGAAGGAAGAGCTGGGAATTGAAGCTGCCCATCAACAACAGCACCTGGAGAGCAGATGGATTAAGGCACACACATCATCTGGTCACAGTCTTCCACAGTATGGTGAGATGTACCATTTTTCTGTTTAAATTATAAATTAGCATATGCACACTTTGTGCAAAATTCTGCATAAAATTGGCAAATTTTGTCCTCTTTTGTGGGTGATGCATTTCCTCTTTTTCGGTAGTTCATAAATGGCCACCCTAATTCCCCTCCTGCTGCACATTGCAAACCAGGTAGTGATGGGCAAAGTGTGTTTCTGGGAAGTCTGTCCACCATGTTCTCACTGAGGCCCTTCAGGGTTCCCCTAGAGCAGTGTTCTCCAACCTTGGGTCCCCAGATGTTTTTGGCCTACAACTCCCAGCATGCCCCAGCCAGCATAGCTGGCTGGGGCATGCTGGGAGTTGTAGGTCAAAAACATCTGGGGACCCAAGGTTGGAGAACACTGCCCTAGAGGACATTTTAAAATCATTTCCATAGGAGATGTAGCAATTCAACTTATTCTCTGCTTACCTGGGCATGCTGCTGTATAACAGTTAAAATGTTCTCCTTCTGAAACCTGCCATGCTTTCAGAAATGTCATTGCCATTTTATGACACTTCCTTGGCTCAGGGCTGTAATGGAGCAATCACATAAATGCTATTAATCTGCAAGTTGTCAGAAAAATGTCTGCTGCAACATGTTGCAAAAAACTCTCACTCAGGTTTTAATGCTATTTTCTTCTTTTTGCTGCAGTAGCAGTTGTCTGCCTTAGAATTCTATCATTCTTGTGTTAGCAAAATAGTTCCTTCCTCTGGCCACACTACTACATTCTGTCCAGTTGATTCCACAGTCGGACTGAACTGCATTCAGGAGATGACGGACGCTGAAGTATTAAAGATGTTTTATGACTCGATCCCAAGACATGCAACTCATGGGGTGGGGGGGCAGAAGATGGCTTATAAACCCAGTGACTGCTCCTCACTGGCACTATTTGAAGCATCTCAGTGGACTGCCCATTCTGCAGTCTTGGTGTAAGAGCAACTGGTTGCTTAGGGGCCAAGTAGTCTCTTTTTCTCTCTCTCCCCCCACCTTTTTTGGGGCCAGTTGAACAGATTGGTAAGACAAGAAACAGGGTGCTTTTTTTTGGTCTTCTCTACACTGTGACTTCAGGGTAGGCATGCACAATCTTTTCGGTTCCAAGGGCCAAATCAGGTATCTGCTGGGATGGTGGGGGTTGCACATGTGTGTGCATGCACATACACACACACACCCTTTCACATTCACATTCTCTCTCTCTCTCTCTCTCTCTCTCACACACACACACACACACACACACACACCTCATTCATACTGTGCTTGTCTTGGATCCAATCTAAAATTAGAAAACCTTCAGTTTAAGACAGGGGTGAGCAACTTGTGCAGCATTCCCATGGGAGTAATCTGTCAGGGGCTGGGATCCCCCAATGCCCTGCTCTCACACACAAACTACCCCCACTCACATCTATATCCACTTCCTTCTCCACTCACTCACTCTCACACACACACAGTCACTTTTCCCCACTCGCTCACTCATACACACACCACTCACCCACAGCTTTAACACTTCCTTTCCCTCCGCCACGGCGCCACCATAAAAGAAAAGAAAAGAAAAGAAAAGAGAAAACACACATCCTAGGAACGGGCTCTACAGTTCCTGCCATAGAAGCTTCATTCTTAGAGCATCCACAGAGTGTTCTAGGAAGCTTGGCTGGAACCTGGAACCTTTGAGCACTGCTACCTAGTGTTGCACAAATATGCTCAGAGTTTCCCTTCTCAGAGAGTCAAAACTCAAAGAAGAGAGAAGCAGCCACCTTGAGTGAGTTTTCAAAGGTTTATTCTGTACAGAGGGCTCAGCAGGGGCGAGTGCCCAAATCAGAGCTGAACAAGGGGGAAAGGACACGTGCAGGCCTTTTTATGCTTTTTCTTATACTCATTGGTTCATTCATTTTCAGTGAATCAAATGCGCTTGCTGAAACATGCTAACCAATCACGTACATTCATTTGAACATGGCAACAACCAACCAGACACTTTCATTTGAACATAGTAACAACTAATCAGAGACTTTTCTTCGAACATAGTAAGTATCAGTCTTTAGTTAGATAGATAAGGCTATCTATCCCTTCCTCCCTTGGCTAGGTTGAAGTTTCTCATGACCTTTAGGGCGCTTGAGACACCAGGTGTCTCATACACTTGCTACTCTTGGTACCCCTTATCAATCAAAGTAACTCCTTTTGTTTGTACATCTGGAGTTGGCACAAGAAAATACACATTTGGGACAAGATAGCGGCCAAGGAGAAGATATGGCGGTACTAGACATATGACTTAGACAAAGACGCAATAGAACCCTTCAAGGTTCTCTGGCTAAAATAGTAATTGGCAGATGGGCAAGGTTAGTTAGCTTAGGCCAGGAGGGAGTGGAACAGAGAGATTAATACATCTAACAATGTGTGCTATACACAGCCTTGTTCATTACACGTGTATGATGGAACTTTATTCTTACACTTTCTATATGCACCATGTCCACTTTTCTAACACTAGGACACTTTAGGCATGAGACTGCTGGGGCAAGAACCATAGAGCCTATTTCTAGAGTGTTTTGCCTTTTGTTGTTGTTGCTGCAGCAAATGCTGGGGGCGTCAGGGTATGCCAGACAGGACTTGAGGGGCTGCCTGCGGCCCACAGGCTACACGTTTTGCACCCCTGCTCTAGGGGATTGGCAACTAGTGCAAGCTGGGGCTTAAATAATTTAAGTAGACTGGTCATGACAGCAGGGCAGTGTGGGAAAGTAGTTTACAAGCAGAGTAATTGGTGAGCACACAGAGGTACCAAGACAGTAAAAGGGAATTTGCTAGGCCTGACACCCAGCACTTAAGGACCTGGGGCAGGGAAAGGAACATGTTTGTGGTTTGCCTGGATCACACAGATAACCTTGAGGAAGGGTGGTAAATGCGCACATCCTCTCCCAACACCAGAAAGAGGTGGCCAGATGGGATGGAAGCAGGCAGTACACTGCTTCTGGCTCATGGCAGGAATCAGGCCTGCCTTCAAAACATTAGGCAAGTAGAGGAATGTTCCAAGGTGGCTTCAATCTTAGCCAGTCCCCATACAGCTGGCAGTATTTTTGTTGCAGTTCTCCTCTGTCCTGGGAACCTCTGTTTAAGAAGGATATTCACAAAATGGCATGTCCAAAGGAAGGCAACAAAGATGACAAGGGGCCTTTGAGGAAAGCTTGAAGGAGTTGGGGGTGTTTAGCTTGGAGAGAAAACATGATTAAGAGGAGTTATGATTGCCATCTTCAAATATCTGAAAGACTGTCACATTCATTCCTGGTTGCTTCAGAAGGTAGGACCCACAAGGGGCTCAGATGACAAGAAAGGGGATTTTGACTAAACATTACGAAGAACTTCCCAATGGTGTGAGCTGCTTAATGGTAGAACAGGCTGCCGTGGAAGGTAGAGGCTTCATAAACAGAGAGGCTGGTTAGCCACCCATCAAGGACACTGTAGTGGTATATTTCCTATATAAGCAGGGTTTGGACTAGATTATCTTTTAAAGTACCTTCCAACACTCTGATTCTGCTTTTTATATTAATAAAATTGTGGCCCTAGTTAACCCAAAGCAAGTGTTTTGTCTCTTTAATCTGGGTGTGTGAACAGGCGAACTAGGCGAACCATTAGGCGAACTAGGCTGCTGCCTAGAACGCCAGGCTAAATGGGGGCGCCAGAAACGCGGGGAAGGGGAGGCGAAAGAAGCGCGCCCCTCCCTCTCTCTCCTCCACCTCAGGGCTCCGTCTCCAAGCTGGCGCCGCTGAAGCTTCAGGCAGGCTCCTCCTCACAACCAGCATCAAAAGAGGCAGAGAAGGCGACAGGCTGGAGGAGGCGGAGGCGGGCAGGGGCCAATGATGGGAGGCTGGTGGGCGGCGGGAAGGAGGCACCTGCAAACACCTCCTTCGCCTTCCCGGGCAGGGGCCAATGATGGGAGGCTGGTGGGCAAAATCTCCCCTTCCTTCCAGGCAGTCTAATTTTTCTTCCTTCCTCTTAATCTGTTTTGTCTTTCCCCCTTCTCCAATGGTCTACTTCAGTTCATTTTGTGTTCCTCTCTTTCTTTCTTTCTTTCTTTCTTTCTGTCTGTCTTTCTTTCTTTCCTTTTTCATCAGTCTCCCCCCCTCTTCCCCCCCTTAATCTTTTTTAAAAATAATATTTCTGTGGTTTCCTTTCTCTTTCGCGTGCCGCTTTCCTCTTCCTTTCCTCCCTTCTTTTGCCACCTCCCCCCCCCTCTTCCTTCCTTCCTTTCGCCCCCCCTCCTTCACCCACGCTCCAAAACAGCTCCGGATCAGCCGGGGTGCCTCGCTTTGCCTCCAGCAGTTCCAGCTGTGCTTAACCATACAGGTCTACTCCAAAGTAAGCTCCGAGGGAGCTGGACGGAGGGAGGGCTCAAGTGGGAAGGGGGGGGCGCTAAATATCTGATTTTGCCTAGGGCGCCAAACTGCCTTGCACTGGTCCTGTGTGTGAACACAGTTATGAACCTGTTGTCAGTGACACGAAACAGGTAAGATGAAAACATTTACAAGAGAGAGAGGCAAGCCTCAAAATAGTACTGACTATATCTATCTTTCTCTTTATAGACAGACAGACACAGACAGATATGGAACTCTAATAAAACAGTGAAATGCCCAATACATTTAAGTGGAAACCTTCCTCAGGGTCACACTCAACTTCCTCAGGGGCACAAACATTGACTGTTTCTAGTATGGCAGCATCTCTTCTCAATTTCCGTCGAAAATATGTATTTGGGTCAAATTTTCTTTTAAAAGTTCATGCTTACATTATACAAAACTTTTCATCAGGCAGAATGGAAAGATGAGTACACACACTCTTCATCAGTACATAGTGGGCAGTATCCAATGCTGCCGCTGCACTAGTGGAAACAACTGGTAGTGCAATGGGAAGCTAGCGCAACCAGAAACTACCCAAAACTACAACTTCTGGAATGGGAGAAGTCAGCAAAGCTCATGTCCCATTCTGGAAGTGGTAATAGCGACTAGCTTCCTGGGTTGTTTGTGCTAGCAAGCACTAGCGAATTAGGGCAGTCAGGTGTCCTGCTTTCAGGGATGGGGACTCGGACTCGAGGAACTCGACTCGTGAGTCGGACTGAGTCCCCCCTCTGACTCGACTCGGACTCGAGTCCCAATATTTTTAATGGGACTCGAGACTCGACTCGGGACTCAAGACCAAGGACTCTTCAACATCCCTGGGCTGTGCCAGAAGGAGTGGAGAGGAGCGTGATTGCCGGCGAAAAGCGCATGGAAGCGAGGTGTGCCGCTGCTCGGCCACTATGGACGGCTACCAGGAGTGCAGCCCCAACTGTGTCAAGATTTATTTTGATTGATGTGTTGCGTACTTGGGAGAGGCAGAAGGAGGACCCTGAAATTATTCTGTGTGGCTGCTCTGAGTGTGTTTCTGGTTCCAGCAAGTTCATCACCAGTGGAGCGGGTGTTCAGTGAGGGTGGAATTGTGATGAGACCTCACAGTTTCAGAATGGGGGCCAAACATTTAGAAAAAATTGCGTTCTTCAAATGCAACATGGATAAGTTTTAGGAAGTACAGCAAGTTTATTTTTTAAAATCATTTTTCTAAAATGCAACCTTTCAGACATTTTGGGTTTGGCTGCCTCTGCCTGCCTGTTGGGGGTTCCCAGCCTCCTCTGCCTGCCTGGTCTCTTCTTGACCAGTTCCACAGTTTGAATTGTCCAAGACAAAGGCCTCTGCCTGCCTGCTTTGGGGTTCCCTGCCTCCTCTGCCTGCCTGGTTATTTTGGGTTTTTCTGCCTGGTCTGTTCTTGCCAAAATCAGTTGCAGAGTTTTGAAATAAAAAGGCACACTTGTGCCTAGTATTTATTTAAGCCACACATCTGAAGTAGCCTTATTTTGTTGGGAAAAAAACCCATTGATTTTAATGGGGACTCGTGGAGTCAGCTTTGGGAGTGACTCGTGACTCGTGAGTCACCATTTTGGACCAAGGACTCGGACTCGGACTCGAGACTCAGGTCCAAGACTCGTGACTCGACTCGTGACTCGAGACCAAGGACTCTTCAACATCCCTGCCTGCTTTACAGAAGACACTTTAAGGTGTCATCTGTTTGATAGGCTAACCTGCCCAAGTCTGGTTTAACATCAAAGAAGCATAAGGAGAGAGTGCAGCAGGGGCCTTGAAGTTGCCCATCAACAGTGAGCACCTGGACAGCACCCAGGAGGTCACCTGGTCAGTCTTCTCCACCATGGTGAAGTGCATTATATTTCTATTTAAATTACAGTTATTATGCAAATGCTATGCAAATTGGTGCCCTCTGTTGTTCTCTCTTTCCTATTTAAATTACACTCATTATGCAATTCCTAATTTTTTTGCAATGTGTAAGTAACCACCCAAGGTAGCTTACCATGGTGCTAGTGGTCGTTCGACGTTCCCTCTAGCACACTGTGTTTGGAGCTGGTGGGTTGCTAGCATTGGATACTGCCCATTTATCCCATTTGTGGGTATTAGTAGATTACTAGCTATTTTTTGTATTTAGCATCTGGAATTTCAGATGGGTGTGTATATTAGGTCTCTGTATGCAGCAAGCATAACATACAGTATCTAAATAGGTGAATGCTAGGCCCAATTCATAGGTTGCTATAATGGCCTGGGAGTAGGTTGCCTGTGTTTTGGACTCAGAGCATTCTGGAAATATCTACGTACCAGGGATGTTGAAGAGTCCTTGGTCTCGAGTCACGAGTCGAGTCACGAGTCTTTGGACCCGAGTCTCGAGTCCGAGTCCTTGGTCCAAAATGGTGACTCACGAGTCACAAGTCACGAGTCACTCCCAAAGCTGACTCCACGAGTCCCTATTAAAATCAATAGGGGTTTCCCCCAACAAAATAAGGCTACTTCAGATGTGTGGCTTAAATAAATGCTAGGCACAAGTGTGCCTTTTTATTTCAAAACTCTGCAACTGATTTTGGCAAGAACAGACCAGGCAGAAAAACCCAAAATAACCAGGCAGGCAGAGGAGGCAGGGAACCCCAAAGCAGGCAGGCAGAGGCCTTTGTCTTGGACAATTCAACTGTTGAACTGGTCAAGAAGAGACCAGGCAGGCAGAGGAGGCTGGGAACCCCAGACAGGCAGGCAGAGGCAGCCAAACCCAAAATGTCTGAAAAGTTGCATTTTAGAAAAATGATTTTAAAAAATAAACTTGCTGTACTTCCTAAAACTTATCCATGTTGCATTTGAGGAACATGATTTTTTCTAAATGTTTGGCCCCCATTCTGGAACGGCGAGATCTCATCACAATTCCACCCTCACTGAACACCCGCTCCACTGGTGATGAACTTGCTGGAACCAGAAACACACTCAGAGCAGCCACACAGAGTAATCTCAGGTCCTTCTTCTGCCTATCCCAAGTACGCAACACATCAATCAAAATAAATCTTGACACACTGTTGGGGCTGCACTCCTGGTAGCCGTCCATAGTGGCCGAGCAGCGGCACACCTCACTTCCATGCGCTCTTCACTGGCAATCACGCTCCTCTCCACTCTTTCTGGCACAGCCCAGGGATGTTGAAGAGTCCTTGGTCTCGAGTCCCGAGTCGAGTCTCGAGTCCCATTAAAAATATTGGGACTCGAGTCCGAGTCGAGTCAGAGGGGGGACTCAGTCCGACTCACGAGTCGAGTCCTCGAGTCCGAGTCCCCATCCCTGCTACGTACATGGAAGAATCACATGGAAGGAACCAAGGATGGGATTCTTTCCCATGCAAGCATCACCCAGTCCCGACCCGGACACATAATGCAGGTGATATGTTGCAAGGAAAGCAGAGGGCAGGAGAACTGCAGCCACCACACTTTTCCTGAATTGTCTCAGCCAGCTATTACAGTAGTGTATAGAATTTGTTTGACAGTCCAGGAATCATCCAGCATTCCTTCCACATCCTCTTGTTATGTTATCCTCCCAAGATTGTATATAGCACAGTGCCTCCAGGTAAGGTCAAGACACATAAAAGCAGCTGCTAAAATTGGTTAGTTTCTTACTTTATTTTTTAAATCTGCTTTATATAACAGTAATCATCCCTGTGCAGCAGATCTCAGGAATACAAAGGGGTTTTAAAATGTATTGTTTTGGCTTCTGTGAATTAGGCCTGTGTAATTTGTGACCCGTTAAGCAGAATCCCAACTTTCCCGCCCCTCAGAAGGTCTCGGTAAGCCCCCTATGTTTGCTAGCTGCCTGGGTTTGCAAAAACAGGAAAGTGAATACATTGCAGAGTTGATTTCACAGTGACTTCTGCACATACTTTTTAAACCATCTGTTTAAATATTCACTCTGTTTTTAGCTCACCTTTTAGAACAGTGATAAACATTCTGCTTCCAGTGGGGTTTCAGGGAATGTGATAGCAGCTTGCTGATTTTTTTATGAGTTCAGTTTAACATGTGTTTTCCCTTCTTTGTGTGAATGCTGGGTTTTACAAGGTCAGCGGATATCAGCAAGTGAGCCACTGCTAAAGACATTTCTGCTGTTCTTTTTTTTTTTAATTCTCTTAGTTTCCTGAAAAATAAATTAAGAAAGAATGTTCATGAAGCACGAATCAAGCTGCAGATGATGATTGTACAAATACTGTCAGGCTGTCATTACCGTGAAAGCAAAAGATAGTAGCTGACAAAATGGCAATAAAATCTAGTGGGTTCTACGTAAAGGTGAGGGGTTTTTTTCTCCTCCCCCCCCATATTTTTATGTTTTGCTTTTATAAAACTGTATTTTTAATTTTTGCATATCTTTCCGTTCTTCCATCTCAGTGAGCGGTAGAGAGTGTGGGGCACTCTTGATTGAGAAAGTGTATTTTTTTTCATTTTATTTATTACGCTATTATGATCCCACCCTTTCTTCAAAAGCACTTGGAGTGTGTTTTATGATTGCTCACATTTGTATTTTTATTGTATTTTATTTATGTGAACTACCCTGGGAATTGAAGGATGGAATGGAAATATCCATAGTGAGAGTACAATCCTAGGCATTTCTAACCAGAAGTAGCTCCATTGATTTCAATGGGACTTAATCCCATGTAAGTGAGTACAGGATTGCAAACTATGGGTACAGTCCCATGCACCGGGGTGGGTGACGTTTGGCCTTCCAATTATTGTTGTACTGCAACTCCCATCATCCCTCACCATTGGCTATGCTGTCTATGGTTGATGAAAGTTGTAATCCAAAACATCTGGAGGGCCACAAGTTGCCTACCCCTACTATACACCATAGGTGGGCTCACAGGACACTTTAAGCCCAGGATGTCTATGTAGCCACCTTGAACTTAAAATTAGCCTGGGGCCCCTGCTGTGCCTGACGAATGATTGGGCACAGCGGAGGTCCTGAGACACCTCCTCCCCCCTCTTCCTCCCAGTCATCCCACCGGTAACCCAGGGGACACCATGGAACCACTGAGGGGAGCAGGGCAGGGATGACAGCTGCCCAAAAGTGCTAAAGTGGCACTTTTCGGCACTGTCAGAGGCTCTCCAGCAGCGGTGGGGACAAGCTGCCTTGTGTTCGGTGCGGCATTCCCCCCCCCCCTCTGTGCTACGTAGTGGTTTCATGGGCCCATTCTGCACAAGAAATGGTGATGATCGCTATGAGCATTCCCTAGCATTATCTATTTTAAAGATTTATATACTGCCCTTCACTGGAGCTTTCGGGGCAGTTTACACAAACAAGATAAGATTCACACACAAAAAATAAAAATGACAACATGTTAAAAAAAAAAAAAAGGAAGAGAGAATATCTTAAAATATCTTACACATCCTGGAATAATCCAAATGTCTTTGCAAGGTGCTGAAAGGATAACAATGTTGGCAATAGGTGGGCATTTTGTGGGGAGGGAATTCCAAGAAGGGCTCCTTCTGATGTTACCTTGCTGGAATGCCTACAGCATGTACTCCAGTTGCTGGGGAACATGGGCGGGAAGGTGCTGTTGCACTCATGTCCTGCTTGTGGTGGGATCCCGTGGGCAGCTGGTTGGCCACTGTGTGAACAGAATGCTGAACCAGATGGACCCATGTGGTCTGATCCAGCACGGCTGTTCTTATGGTCTTATTATGAATGGGAGCCACTGCAACTTGTCTCCTTTACATGCTACTCCAGTTATGTCAGAATTCTGAGGTCATGTGCAGTGGTGCTGCTAGCCCAGGCTGGTTGAGGTGCTGGTGCTGGGACTGACTGCTGCTGCCCCCATCACCTGCCATTCTCTGGATAATCATTTGCCCCTCCCCCCAGGCTGTGGGGCCCTAGATTTGACCCCAAAGTCCAGCCCTAGCTGCACCACTGGTCATACGGGAAGAACCATGATATTGCTATTTACCATTGGGAGATGGAACTGGGAGATGGAACAATCATATTGTGGGAAGGCTCCAGGCTGTGGACTCCTCCCATGTAATCTGGGATGTTCTGTATACTGGAGCAGCATGAAGAGGAGACACACTGCTGTGGGTTTTAAGACCAAACCACTGTTGCATCAGTGCAATGTCCTATGTCAAATCTGAGTCATGAAGCCCAAGATTTTGACACTGTTTGGTCCAACAGCCTTGCAACCTGAACCTAAAATGCTTCAGCCTCATTTAATAAAATTAGGTGGTAACATCGATTGCATCACTTCAGATGTCAGTGATAGAGAGGCTACCATTTTTAATGCTCTTCCTTGTAAAAACAAGCTGCAAGTAGAAAACTAACACATCAGTGTGTAGGAGATCAATATATGGAAATGGGAATATTAGTTAACACAACCATAAAGGTCTGCTTTAAAGCAAAGGCTAAGATTAAGCTAAAGGCCTCCAGCTAGGTACCAGCAAAAATGTTTAGTGAGAAGAAGCACTTTGTCCTAGATAGGAAAAACCAGCAATGTCAGGATGGGAAAGGTAGACACTGACATAAGATGGCCTAGAATGATCACAGAGGAAATGGGAGAGCAGTGGGGTCTGGACTGGAGGACAAAACCCCACAAATACATACACAACAAATTTCAGGAGGTCTCAACAGGATAATGGTAAGCAGAATTAGGTAATCAACATCTGACTTAGTTGGGTGGTAGAGCTTTGAACGTGGGAGGGAATAGTCCTGAGGGGCCCCAATAACCCATGAAAGAGCTTAAATCCTATTGTTACCATTTTGGGGACATGATAGGGGCTAGCAAAAGCCCTAAAACATAACAAAAGAAGCACATGCCCAAGCTTCTGGACCTGTCTTTGTTCCTGGTACCTGGAGGGTGCATCATGCCTGCTCTGAATCCTGGGTCAGCGCACCTCTGTCAACAGATATTGCAACTTGCTGCTGGAAGGAAGATTGTACCACTAACTTCTTTTCCTTTCTGCACTTGAATGTGTATGCCTTCTTTTGTTTTCTGTAAAGCATATCTATTTAACTAAGCTTGCTGTGGAAATGTGCTCTTTCAGTCAAAACAGTAGAGGTCAAATCCTGGGTCAATCTCTGTTCTCATTGGACAGGGTTCTAAGGACCGGTCTCAGTGGGACTTTGAAGCATACAATCAAAGCCAACCCAATTAGATTTTTGGACCAAATTTATTTCACCTACAAGAGCAAAGGTTCTAGTCTCACTCTTCCCCTGCTGAGCTAGTTTTCTATCCACAGGGAGCCTTTTATGTAGGGTATAATTACAAAGTATGATTTCCTATATGCTGTCTGAAGTAGTACAGTCTATTCTGCCACCCCAACATTCTGCTACCTTATTTCTACCTCTTTCTGCTGCATAGGTAGGTCCAGCAGCAGCCGAATGATTCACCAGGTCAGCACAAGAGGGAGGCGATGGGGCTCAGTGGTACAGCACCTTCTTTGCATGCAGAAGGTCCCAAGTTCGATCCCCAGCTTCTCCAGGTAGGGCTGGAAAACTCTTGCCTGAAACCCTGGAGAGCTGCTGCCAGTCTGTGTGGACAAATACTGAGCCAGATGGGTCAGTGGCCTGACTCAGTATAAGGCAGCTTTCTGTGTTCCTCTGTTGGGATTAAGCCATAAATCAAGCTATAGCCTGGAACAACTTGTGGCATTCTAATATCAAACAAACATGTGTGTTAAATGCTGCTATAGAGCCATCACTGAATCCAGAATTGTTGCTGGATTCTAAGATGTTAGAGATCAAAAAATGGCATTGAATGGTGTCCTTGGCTTCTTCACCACTGCTCTCTGTAATGAGATTTCTTCCTGTTTAAACTATTGCCGATACTTATCTGAAGTGCTAAACACTTGTTACAATATTCTGTACCTGAAATTACTGTCATAGTTATTTCTGACCTTGCTTAGCATGTAACTTCTAATTTCAACCCCTCTAATTCACTGCACTTTCTGCTTTTGGAGAGAGAGAGAGAGAGAGAGAGAGAGAGAGAGAGAGAGCACCAACAAGCTTGGGCATTTGCATTATGTTTCTTCAACCCATGATCTCATAAAAGGCATCACTTCACCTATTTCTGTTTTCTCCCTAAGAATGCTCTGCTGTTCTTTTTCTTTCCTTATGTTCACTGGGAATATTTGTATTGCTTAACTAGTGCTTCCCTTGTATAATGCTCAATGTTACATTACATCTTCTTATATTCTGGAAGTGATTAATTCATTGTTATGGCTCATTATTCCTATTAATCACTGAGGCATCATTAAATCAGTGTACATTCATTATATGCTGCAAACAGAAATAATTCCAGACTTTCATGGGGTGGGGTTGGGGACCACAATATCTTCATCCAGGCTTAATCATTTGTGTCTCTTCTGCATACAATATGTAATCTGCACACAGACATGCTAGCTTAGTAATGTTTGAAAAAGCATCAGGAATCTGCTTTCCCAGGTGCAGCTGTTGAAGTGAATCATCTGAAATAATAAAACATAAATATTTTCAGTCATTTTCAAATTAAGTTACGTAATGTTATGTTGCATGTTGACTTTCTTGAGCTCATTTCCTGCCTTGTCCTTTCACCCCTGGATTCTTATTGTGTTGTAGAAATGCTCCAATCAGTGTAGTGGTGAAGAAGAAGAAGAAGAAGAAGAAGAGAAGAAGAAGAAGAAGAAGAAGAAGAAGAAGAAGAAGAAGAAGAAGAAAGACAAAAAGGCATGCATGCAGTCTGTGAAGACTCTAAAGATTGCTTGACACATTCCAATTAGAAATTAACTCCACTCAAACCAAACCACTTTGCTGTGCTGGGGATATTCCATTTGGGGACTGTGGTGTTGTAAACTGCTTCCTGTGTTTGTTGGTCCAGTTGTGAAAGAAATCTCCACACTAGTGCCAATGGCAACGAAGAAGAAGAAGAAGAAGAAGAAGAAGAAGAAGAAGAAGAAGAAGAAGAAGAAGAAGAAGATGATGATAATAATCCATCCTTACTTGTAACTTAGCATTCTCCATAATGTCCATATCTACCTAAATAGTAATCTCTGTGTGTACATATTGTGTCTGTTTTGTGTGCATCCACCCCATTTCTCTGTGTTTTCACATAGCTTTCTTGTCTCCCAAACCCTGTTAAGGTCAGCCCTACCGTTAGGTAGAGTGAGACGGCAGGCTTGGCCGGCAGATGTTGAGAGGCAGTAGCAAGGTGCTGGAAGAGAGAGCTGAGTGCCATGTGTGGCCTTCTCTGCACCCTCTAAGCTATCTTTCTGCCATCAGATGCAGCGGCAGATGCTCTCTCATGGCCAGTCTTGAAGTAAGATTCATCTGTCAGTCCAGTTAGATTTTCTAATCTGGAACAGGAGGGGTGCCATCCTGTTCTTTGCCTCAGGCAGCAAAATGTCTGGGGCCAATCCTTGCCCTTGTAGTTGTGCTTTAGTATGGAGAAAATGATCCAGTATGTTTCATGTATATTGAGGACCAAAACAGCCATTACTTTAAATCTGCATCTAGCAGCTATGCCTCCCCCGCTTCATTTTTACCCAAGAGTAGGTGTAGGGCCCCCGAATTAATTTGGGGCCCTAGCATAGGGAGTAGGGAGGCTTGTAAGTTTATAATGTGTAGGTTGCAACATATTTCTTTTGGAACTGATAAGGCTTTGGTGTAGCGTATTCTACAATGAGTAAAAATTACTGTTTGCCATTGTTTTTCCTATATCAGAGGCACTTTGAAGGTGTAGGATACTTAAATAAATCAAACTTTATTCCCCCAAATTTCAATGGGATCTATGATGGGAAAATGATAAACTCCAGAATTACATTCCTGTTGAAGCCAAATAGCAATTAGAGGATGGGACAATATTAAAGAAGAGTAAAAGTATTTTAAAAGGCAGTATGAGTTCATGCTCAATCAACTTCTTTGCGTGAGTCTTGTTAAAACTTATTAAAATTTCTGCATGAATGGACATATCCTATTAATCTGTTGGTAATAAAAAATAATCATTTGGCTGTATGAGTTTACTATATCCCAGGGATACTGGAAGCCCAATGACCAGATCCAGTGGCCTCATGGAATCATAGAATCATAGAAAAGTAGAGTTGGAAGGGGCCTACAAGGCCATCGAGTCCAACCCCCTGCTCAATGCAGGAATCTAGGTCAAAGCATCTCTGACAGATGTCTGTCCAGCTGCACCTTGAATGCCTCCAGAGTGGGAGAGCCCACAACCTCCCTAGGTAGTTGATTCCATTGTCTTATTGCTCTGACAGTCAGGAAATTTTTCCTGATGTTTAGGTGGAATCTAGGTTCCTGTAACTTGAGCCCATTATTCCGTGTCCTGCAAACTGGGATGATCGAGAAGAGATCTTTGCCCTCCTCTGTGTGACATCCCTTCAAATACTGGAAGAGTGCGATCATATCTCCCCTCAGTCTCCTCTTCTGAAGGCTAAACATGCCCAGTTCTTTCAGTCTCTCCTCGTAGGGCCTTGTTTCCAGTCCCTTTATCATCCTTGTTGCCCTCCTCTGAACCCTCTCCAGTTTGTCTATGTCCTTCTTAAAGTGAGGTGCCCAGAACTGGACGCAGTACTCAAGATGAGGCCTAACCAGTGCCGAGTAAAGGGGAATTATCACTTCCCGCGATTTGGAAGCTATACTTCTATTAATACAGCCCAAAATTGCATTTGCCTTCTTTGCAGCCACATCGCATTGCTGGCTCATATTCAGTTTGTGATCTACCACAATTCCAAGATCCTTCTCACTTGTAGTATTGTTGAGCCAAGTGTCCCCCATTCTGTAACTCTGCATTTGGTTTCCTCTCCCTAGGTGCAGCACTTGGCATTTATCCCTATTAAATTTCATTCTGTTGTTTTCGGCCCAGCGCTCCAGCCTATCGAGGTCACTTTGAATTTTGTTTCTGTCTTCCAGAGTATTAGCTGTTCCACCCAACTTTGTGTCATCTGCAAATTTGATAAGCATTCCCTGTACCTCCTCATCCAAGTCATTAATAAAAATATTGAAGAGCACCGGGCCGAGGACCGAGCCCTGTGGTACCCCGCTCGTTACCTCTCCCCAGTTTGAGAAGGAACCATTGATAAGCACTCTTTGAGTCTGATTCTGTAGCCAATTGTGGATCCACCTGATAGTTGTTCCATCTAGCCCACTCTTAGCTAGCTTACTAATCAGGATATCATGAGGCACTTTGTCGAAAGCTTTGCTGAAGTCCAGATATATAATGTCCACAGCATTCCCACAGTCCACAAGGGAGGTTATCCGATCAAAAAATGAGATCAGATTAGTCTGACAGGATTTGTTCTTGACAAATCCATGCTGGCTTCTAGTAATCACTGCATTGTTTTCAAGGTGCTTGCAGACTGACTTCTTTATAATCTGCTCAAAAATCTTCCCGGGGATTGATGTCAGACTGACTGGCCTATAGTTCCCAGTTTCCTCCTTCTTGCCCTTTTTGAAGATGGGAACAACATTTGCCCTCCTCCAGTCGTCTGGCACTTCACCTGTCCTCCATGATTTCTCAAAGATAATAGACAGTGGTTCTGAGAGTTCTTCTGCCAGTTCCTTTATTACTCTAGGATGCAGCTCATCAGGCCCTGGAGATTTAAACTCGTTCAGAGTAATCAGGTGCTCCTTGACCATTTACCTATCAATCTCAAGCTGCAATCCTGCCCCTTCAGTCTGCACTTCAGGTTTGCCGGGGGGGTCATAGACCCTCTTTTGGGAGAAGACCGAGCTGAAGTAGGAATTGAACACTTCTGCCTTTTCTTTGTCTTCTGTTATCAATTTGCCATCCTCATTGCGTAGTTGAACCACCAGTTCTTTCTTCTGTCTTTTACTGTGCATGTATCTGAAGAAAGCTTTTTTGTTGCTTTTAGCATTCCTCGCTAACCTTAGCTCATTCTCAGCTTTAGCCTTCCTGACACTATTCCTGCAGTTCTGTGCTACCTGCCTGTACTCTTCCCCTGTAGCCTGTCCTTCCTTCCACTTCCTATACGTGTCCTTTTTTGTTTTCAGGTCATCTTTGAGTTTATTGTGAAGCCACATTGGCTTCTTCTGTTGCCCTCTGCCTTTTTTCCTTGTGGGAATTGTTTGCAATTGTGCCTTTAAAATTTCCTTTTTTAAAAACTCCCACCCCTCCTGGGCTCCCTTTCTCGTGAGAGTCACTTGCCATGGGATCTTACTAATCATTGTTCTGAGTTTGTTAAAATTTTAATCAGATGCTGTAAGATGCTGTAACTACAGTTCCATTCATAAGAAAAAGGAAACTGTTTTTTGAAAGTTGAGTGAAAGATCACATTTCTCTTTGGTTTTCGTTTGTAATCCATCAGCTCTGCCTGAGTGGCAGTTCCAGCATAGCGGGATTTAGCCAAGTGACTGAGGCAGAAATGAGCTCACAGCAGGACACTGGAGATATACAGGGCAATCAGATCTCATGAGATTTACTAGATCCAATCAGAAGCAGTTGCTAGAATAGAAACCATGGGTTGGATTGCTAAGTCTGTGAGTGTCGGGATGCTGAGGCAAGGGGACCTTATTGCCACATCCTCCCCACTGTAGCTCCCTGCACCTCCCTAAAAAGTCATGCCTGAAGGTCGGGGGACCCTCCAGAATGGCAGGGGAAAGGATGTGGGAGGCTGAAGTCAGAGGAAATCTGGTGGGGTCACACTTTGTGAGCAGCGCTCTCCCTTTGTCCAAGGTGCCTCCACCCCATTCCTGCCACTTTCTCCCTCCCCCTGCAGCCCCTCGCACCCCATCCCTTGCTATTCTGGGGCAGGGTCCCACAACAATTTTAGAGCAGGAGTCCCCAACCTTTTTGGGTCGGTAGGCAAATTTGGAATTTCGAGAGAGTGTTACGTGCACTCTTACAAAATGGCTGCCATGGAGGAATTTATAAAATGGGTGTCATGATAGGCATGGCCACCTACAAAACACTCATTTCCCATAAGGAAAACTGGTAAGAAGAAAAGAAAAGTATCATGCCCAAGAACCTATGTACAAGACATACAACCTATGTTTAGCCTTCAGAAGAGGAGACTGAGGGGAGATATGATCACACTCTTCCAGTACTTGAAGGGATGTCACACACAGGAGGGCCAGGATCTCTTCTCGATCATCCCAGTTTGCAGGACACGGAATAATGGGCTCAAGTTACAGGAACCCAGATTCCACCTAAACATCAGGAAAAATTTCCTGACTGTCAGAGCAATAACACAATGGAATCAACTACCTATAGAGGTGCTGGGCTCTCCCAATCTGGAGGCATTGAAGGTGCAGCTGGACGGCCATCTGTCAGGGAGGCTTTGACCTGGATTCCTGCATTGAGCAGGGGGTTGGACTCGATGGCCTTGTAGGCCCCTTCCAACTCTACCTTTCTATGATTCTAAGACAGAGATGGGTCTGAGCTCCAAAACTCAAAAAACCCTCTTTTGAATCAAAATAAAGATGGTATTGGAGGGCAGCACTTCACTTTGAAGCATGCCAGGATTGCCAGCCTCCCTTAAAAACAAAAACAACCCCCCCCCTAAAAATCTTAAATAAAATAAAAATCAGAAGGGGCAGGGAGCCTGGTGGGCGTCAAGAGAGGTGTCTACCACATTCGAGACCCCAGCATTAGAGTCTAAGAAAAGGATATCTCTGCACAAATGTTATATATGGCTCAGAGTCATTCGTTTTAATTATTGAACTGTTGAGTTGTATTTTTAAATCATTTTTAGTGCTATTTATTCTACTTCATGGTTTGAGTTGTATGTCTGATGTAAGCTGTAAGGTAAATAATATTTAAATAATAAAGAGATAAGAACTCTTGACTCATGCTAATGAAAGACTGTCATTTTGAACTTCTTTGAGATGTCTTTATTTGCCCAGGTGTACAAATTCCTGGCCAATTAACACGAGCTGGAGACAACAAACCCCCCCCCCCCGGTCCAGATTTCGATAGGGACATCTACAAGTCCCACCTGGCCCTGACAGTGAATAGGAATAAATAACTCTGATGAGGAATAGTCATAGGGAAGATCTTATAGGAGACACTAGGACAGTGCCGGCCTAAGATATTTGGCTGCCTGAAGTGGAGTTCAGATTGTATCATGAGTAATGGAACTAAGTAGAGAGACTCGGGGTCTAGTAAGGGAACAGGAAGTGCTGGGACAGGAAGTCTGTGGGAGGGCCTCTCACTGAATGCATCTTGTCAAGAGCAGAGCAGTTGCGTACACCTACAACTGAATAAAGACCTTTCCTCTAATCTAAATCCTGCACGTGCTATATGTTAATGAAACACAATGGTGTCCCTACATTGCCTGAAGCGGACCCCAAATAGCACCCCCCACACTCTGCTAGGGTCAATCTTGCTGCACCATTCAGAACCAATTCCTGTCTTCATGTATCTGCCATTCACGATGCCTCTTGAAGCAAGGTCGCTTCACCCTGCTGAATGGCCTAGGAAACCTTTCACATACAGAGCTCTGCACTTCGGCACCATGGGTGACATTCAACGTCACTTGCTTGTGCAATGTAGGGATGGAGGGAATTTCATTTGCTAAACAGTTTGATAAGAACTTACCAAATTCATACACCCAGAATCCATATGCAAACCAGAACGCAGTTATCCTTTGGTATTCACACTTGACGGATTTTTTCAGTGCAGTTCTCTGAACAAGAACAAAACTGCATATATTAGGGGAAACTGCACACAAAAATGTGACCATTCTTGGGGGCAAATGTACAAAACAGCATTATAGGAAATCTGCTTGCAAAAAAATGTGTTTATTAGGCAATATTGCATGTAAGACTATGTATATTAGGAAAATTGTGCATGAAAATGTGTGAGAATATGCATGCTTTGTTGTTTTGTTTTTGTTTTTTTTAATGTTGCCAGCTGATGAGGAAACAGGATATGGAACAAATTTAGGATTTAAGAAAATTAGACACTGAGAGAATCTGAAACTGGCAGCTTCATCCTTCCCTAGCAATGGGACTTTCCCCTCTTCTCCCCCCCCCCTGCAGCTCACACTGTGCCCCCCAAATACACAGGTCCCCCAGCCCTCTGCAGCAGATGTCGAGGGCATGTTGGAGGTGGGGCTGCAGGGGGGGGGAGGACAATTGCTGCCCTCCCCATTCTGCTAATGGAAGTCATTCTGTCTTGGGAGAGGTACATTGGATACTACCCCATGTTTAAAATGGAGGTCCATGTCTTGTTTTCTGTAGCCATGCTAAAAGCTACAGAAGGGTAGACCTCTTCAATGGGCATTAAAAACCAAGATTAACCTCTGCCACGTTGTACATCAGCCTCTGAACTTTAACTGGTTATGAACATAACAAGCTAATTTGCTTCTAAACAGGCCCCAAACAAAAGAAGAAAATGCTTACCCATCCAGCATATTTAAGACTCTGAAGGAATGAATGTTGTTGTTCTTCCTCTTCCTTTCTGACCTTTAAAGGACCACAAATTTAAGCTATTAAATGGTGCATGTTGTAGAGCATTGCTCAAGGCATCTGGTGCTCACTCAAAGCACAGCAGTTGCCATCTAAACGTTGTAGAGTTTCTTCAATTTCATGCTCAGAGAAGAAAGGTTAAATGTACCTTTTATATGAAACATACATCAAACTGTGACAAATAAGAAAGTTTATTAAATGCAGATGGACTGGGGAAAACTTCATGTGGGGTTTAAAATATTTAATCGGATGGAGTGGGAGAGGGGTAAGTGGGAAGATTTCACTATGCATTTCACATTTGCTTATTCCTCCAATGCTCACATCAAAAATAGTACATGTTCAAAAATAATGCATGAGGCTGCGAATATTGTCTTTAAAAGCAATCTCAATTACACTGGATTTATATTTATTTGTCCCCTGACATCTCTGTGCTTTAAGGATGTTGCCATCTGTTTTCAAAGAGCTTTTCTACGCAACCAAAGTAAAACAAAAAGAAAAGAAAAGGTGCAATCCAACCAAAGTCAGGAACTTTGTCAGACCTGTTCATTTTCGTAGGAGAGACTGAAGGATGCACTTAATTCTCCCCTTGTGAAATCAATGGACCTCAAAAGTGCTTATCTGTGGCTGGATTGCACTCAAGAGACTGCAATCATCAACAGGGATGTATGAGAACTTTGTTTTGCTTCATTTTTTAACTCGAATTTGCCCCTTCCACACCTCCAGACACAAACATGAATACAGCACCTCCCCCCCCCTCAGGAAAAGCCTGAAGAAATGCATATTTCTTCTAAAATACACATTTCAGACACATTTCATGCTTTAGACTATGGGGGGAAGAGCGCATTTAGGTGTGCACTTTCAAAAAATGCATTCTGAAATGTGCACTTGCCCTGTTCAAAGAAAAAGAAAAACAGATCATACTTGAAAACAGGAGTGAGGTGCGCCGTGAGTGAACCAAGCTTCGAGATGGAACTTGAAAAACCTCGATGAGCTTAAACTGCGCTGATGCTCCCATCCTGATGCTCCCATTAAGAAATTCATCTCAAAATATCAAACACACCAGCTAAAAAGGACATCCAGATGAGACTTTTATTACACCATTGCCCTTTTTCATTCACAGAATTTTAGTGGGGTCCATATTTTATGGTCATCGTCCACTTGTAACCCTCCCGCATTTCCCCACCACTTCTTCCATCTTTGTTTCTTTCCACGGGAAATCAATTAAGGGTGCAATCCTACCCCCTCAATGCTCAGAGGGGGAAGGAAGGAGGCTGGAGCACTGCCAGGATACCTTGTATCCTGGTGGCCCAAGTCTCCTCCCCCTCCCCCTCCCGCTGGAACCCCCCCCCTTTACTCCCTCTCCGAGATCCATTTTCCAACCTCGGAGGAGCAGCTGGCGTGGTTCCTTCCATGCTGGCTGCAAGATGGGGGGAGGGGGATTGGAGCACGGATCCCCAGCTCCAAGGATCTGGGAATCTGAAGCATCCTGTGGCCCTCTAGACGCTGTCTAGGGGCCATAGGATTGTTCCCAAAGGAAAAAAAAGAGAAAAACTGCACAATGCCTTTGGATTGTTCGTGCTAGGACCCCTCCATCTGGAAGCACCCATAGGGCTGGTTCGTACGTGAGCGGGGGAGGCACCACGGGGCCACCTGCGGGGTCCGGAGGGGCGTCGCAGAAGACCTGCGCTCCGCGCTCGTGGGCGGACCCCAATGGAGCCGGCGGTCCCCGTGCCGCAGTGCAGGCCTCCCGGTGCTAGGGGGCGGCGGTCTGGGATGCCCAGAGGGGCCATTTGGCCATACAGGCTGGAGCGGCCATGGCTCCAGCCGCTCTGGGCTGCCGCCTCCGTGTGGCCCTTGTGGGACAGCCGCCCGCTGTTTGCATGGCAGGGTTGCCACGCATGGTAGGGGCTTACCCTTCTACTGCCGATGGTCACTTTGCGTGCGTGCCTGTCCTGCGGGGGCGCCCCGGCCGACGTTCGCACAACACGGGAACCGCGGGGGGCTTCTGCTCTCCCGCAGTTTCCATGTCGTGCGAACCAGCCCATAGAGTCCCAATGATTTCAATGGAAGGAAGCACAGTGATCGAATTCAATGAGATTTTAAAAGTGCTTAACTTGGCCATATTTGGGATTTTTGTCACAGTGTTCCCTGTTGCTATGGCTGAAAAGTTAGTTATACTGTCTTATCTCTGTAAGAGTTTTGTGTGGGGGTTTTTGGTACCATTGTGGCCTGAGCTAAAAAATTTGCTGTGCTACTAGATAAATGTTTAGGACAAGGGCTTACCTTGCTAAAAGCTATAATATCTTGCTGGTGTTGGCAGGGACATTACTCTGTTGCCAGCAGATACACCAGAGCAGCCGCTGAAGATCGGTGTATTAATCTTCAAATTGGAAAACTTTTCTATTAACTTGCACAAATCCTCAGGTAGGAAGTCACCCAGCCTATTTCTCCATTTCTAGGTGGAAAGGGGGGAGAGGAAGCAAAGAAGAAGATGGGAATTTACTAGCGCTGTGTGCAAATGGCCTCTCAAAATTCTCCACCCTATTTGTGGGCAGAGAAATTAAGGGAATAATTTCACTGGATTTCTCCAGAGGGAGGAGAAATTCTCCATCAGGTGTTGTAGCACAACTTCTTTCTTTTTTGCTAAGCTGGTTTTTTTTTTTTTGTATTGTTTTTTGCACTGCTACTGCAAGTGGCAACAGGCAGCATCAGCTGTGTTGGCAGCTTGGCCTTCCTTTTCCATCCTCCGCAATGCAGGTGTGAGGGGTGGGGCAGTGTTGTATTCAGGTCCAGGGAAGAGGTGGAGCCAGTGTTGTGCCAAGATCTGTCCTCCATTTTCCTGCAAGTTTTCTTCCCTCATTGAAGAGGCTTCCATTTTCCTGCCTCATTCTCAAGGTGTTTTACAGCTTATTTTGAATTTATTTTGGTGTTGTTTTTGATGAGGTGGCCGAGGGTGCTGTGTGTGCATGTTTTCTTTCTCATGTCTCCATTGCTCTGCAGCCTCCCAGGCTGCCTGTGGTTCCTGATCTGAAAAAGTCCCATGGGGGTCATGATGTCTTCCCCTGAGTTTCTCCTGACTTCCTGAAATGCAGGAAGTCAAGTAAGCTGCAGGCTGCCGGAGAGATAATTGTACATTGAAAGACAGGACACACACGCACACTCCTCGGTCCCCTCATAACTAAGATAAGCACAAGAACCCCAACCTCACCAATGAGAATTTCTCCAAAATGTTCTTCCCCTTTGAATTTCTTTTCAAGAGCAATTTCTTTTCTACCAAATTGAATGAGAATGGTAAAAAAAAAAAAAAAAAAAGTAGAATTTTTCAGCACAACAGCAGTAGCATTTACTGTTGTATTTTGGGCAGAACTACATATTACTATTGGCAATGGGCCAATGCCTAAACAGGGTCCAGGAATAATTTTGGTTTTTTAAAAAATATATATTTTATTTAATTTTTGGATAAGAAAATATAACAAAACACAAAATTTAAACTAAAACTGCATACAATAAGTCATACAGTGCTCCCCCCCCCCTCCTAGGGACCAATTAATATGTTTCTGTCCCAATAAACAATTATTATTCCGTATTCTAAAAATGTAACATATCCTGACAAGGCATATTCCCTTTCCCCTTTACTAACACGTAATCTAGCAACTGACCCCAAATATCCTTAGATTTATTTATCTTTAGCTGTCCCGTTTTACATTTTATACTACAAGTCAATTTATCATTAAGAGCTATATCCCATATCTCCTTATACCAGTCAGTAATTAGAAATTCATGCTGAACTCCAGGAATAATATTTTTTTTTGGGGGGGGGGAAGGCAGATCAAGCTTGTGGGATCTACTTTGTGTCTTCCTACTTTGTGAGATCCACTAACTGGAGCTGGTGCAAGAGAAATACACTTTGGCCTTAAGTGTATTTCTTTGCAAATGGATCACTATTTGGCAACATAAGTTGGTGGGTGGGCACAGTCCAGACTGAAATCGCAGCAGAGGAAAGGGTTAAATCCCCCTACCTCCCACACTAGGGACCCAATCCAAATCAGCTCCCTTTTATTTACACATGAGTAAAAAAGGGTGTCTGTTTTCACCCTTGGAATTAAAGAATTCTGAGACTAGGCATTTGTTTTGAGAAAAAAGAATGGAGTTCACAGTCCTTCCATATAAAAGTCCGCACCCAATTCAGGTTTCTTCATTTCAGTAGTATAATATAGGGCAGGGGTGGGGTCGTTTCAGTTATTGTTAACAATTAACAATTTGCAGATAACAATTAGGAGTCAGAAACTCTTGCTGATCTATTGCAAATCATGTAGCCGTGAACCAGTAGATCTAACTCTGCCCTCTGCCAACCGTTGTGTTAGAAGCCCTCCAGAGGTTTTGGACTACAACACTCAGAATTCCTGACCATTAGCCATGCTTGTTGGTGGGGCTGATGGGAATTGAAATCCACAACATCTGGAGGGCACCAGGTTGGGGAAGGCTGTGCTAGAGGACATAGTATTTCACAGTGTGATGATTATACTACCTGATCATGTAATAGTTTCAACCCTGTCATGTAGTTTGGTTATATTTCCAGCCTGCTCCTAGGTATGTTTACTCCCTACTTAATGTGTTTAGCATTGCAGCCTTACATCTGTTTTGTTCTGCCATCTCATTTCAGAATTGCCTAGGAGAACATCATTGGTGAATCTTGTACAATTAGAAAAGACCAGATTTGAGTCGTTAGAATTTGCTCAACATGGCAGTTATGCAGTGCCTATTTCATTCAGCTTTGGCGTGTTGCGTGTCTGTTGTGTCTCTAATTATATATAACTGTGTATTCACAATGCATCTTGAGAAGTACATAAAGGGAAAAAAAGTGATGCTATATATTATACTATATATGCATGGGATGAAACAGAGCAATCCCTCTTCTAATATCACTTGTCCCATTCATTTAAGGCAAAGATTGTGATGCTGGTTGCTAACTGCTGTCTTATGGCCTATTTAATTGTTTAATTTTTAGAAATTGGTATTAGTTCTTGAAGCGCTAACAAGCAGTTGCTATCCTTTCCCCCCCCCTCACGAGTCAACTTTGCAGTCTGAACTCATTGAGCTTAATGACAAAAAATGCAGTTCATTTACAGTTTAATTTCCAATCTTTGCTGTGGGAATTTTCAGTTCAGTGTTTCGGCATTAAATACAGAATATGCTGTTCAGAATGGTCATTTTGCTACACGCCAATGCCGCACCGTCTCAGTATTGTTCTCTTATTACCAGAGCTCTCTAATGTCACAAAAACTTGCTAATCTGTACAATCCACAATGCAATACATTCATGGAGCTTGTCAGAAACCCATGACCTCAGCATCTGTGGTAATGCGGCTCACCATATTATTAGAAGACCATTTTAATTATTGGGGGTATGATGTGCTGTAAGTGAAAAATGAGCAGGCTGGATCGTAGATTCGTATAAAAAGCCAAGTTCTCAATCATCTCCATTCCATTTTTTAATGATCCTGCTCTGAAGACTTGCTAGGCTATTAAGTAGGATGGGATATGATGACTCTCCTGCCAAGATGTCACAAAATGTTGTGAACATTACAGGCCGTTGCAGTCATAGGGCATTTCCCCCCCTTCTTTTTCAAGCAGGTGCACCAGTGCCAATGTATATGCTGCGTAGGGTTGCTACTACACCTGGCAGTCATGGTCCCAAGCATCCATGCATTTGGCATCCATGAGCAGTGGCCCTGTGCATGTCAGCTTGTCTGAGTGTGGAAAGCTAAGCAGGGTCAGGCCTGGTTATTACTTGGATGGGAGACCCCTCCTCTAGTTTCCTGCATTGAGCAGGGGGTTGGACTCGATAGCCTTGTAGGCTCCTTCCAACTCTATGATCTATGAAATCTATGTATGCACATAGAGCTCCTGCATGCAAGGAGGTTCTGCCTGGCACAGGATCCCCCCCCCTCCCATGGAGGATCTCTACACTCAGTGGCTCCTGCTGCCCCACAACATGTGAGGGCCGTTCTTGTGAATGACCCCAACAGACAACCACCTTACTGAAGTCAGAGCTGAATCAAGCCCCTTCAGTCCATTTCTGGTGCTTCCTGAGGCGAAGGGGGCTTCTGGGAATGTACGGATGCTGTAAAATCTGTTCCGTCTGTGTTTTGCAGATTGGCAGGTGCCTTTCATTCTGTCGTCCACTCATTGACAGAATCAGATTTTGCGCAAATGCATCCGTACACATTTGTACAAATGCACACTTCCGCAAATTTGCACTCTGAAAAATGTGCAAATCCTCCCCCCCCCATTCGTGTTTTCATGCTTTAGCCTATGGGGGAAATGCACATTTATGGTTGGTCGAAATGCACATTTATGGTTGGGGTTTTTTTTATTTTACATATTTTTCTATGACTAACTTTGTGTAAAATTTTGTACAATTTCTTAAAAAACAGTCCACAAGTCTGCAGAATCCATGTGACTTGGAAAAGCTGGTCTGCTGCAGAATCCGTGCGTAAGATTCTGAGAACTCCAAACTCATTTGAGTCTGTGGCAGATTCCTCTGACATCCCTAACTGGGCTTCCCTCTTAAGCTACCAGAACTGACCTGTTCAGGCTTTGGAAATGTGACTCCAAAAATAGCATCTTTTGCTCTCATTTCTCTTAAACATTGATGAGGGAGGGGTGTGTGTGCGAGTGACAGACAGGTCCACCTTCTAGTCCTACAGCACATTTTACCAGGGACTCTCTGATCACTGTACTTTGTGGGAGGGCAAGGATGGGACTGTGAAATGGCCATTCTCCCAATGCCACTAGGCTTCACTATGAAATAAAAGCCGTGAACTAGTTTCAATTATCCCTAGCCCCTGCACCTATCCTTCTGAAGCTTTGGAGGTTTCTTTCCTGAAGACACCTCTAGGAAGTGTGCCATTTTCATGCAAATTGCCCAAAAAAAAACGTAGGGAAAGGGAAGTGAATCACTCGCCTCTCCCCAAATTTAAGGAGCCCCCTTCTACATAAACTGTTCCATCTATCCTTCTGAAACGTGTCAGGTTTCTTACTTAGGGCCATCTCTATGCTGTCTTGTCATTTTCAGAAGAATGGTCTACAAGGAACATAGGGGGATAAGCAGGGCCGGCGCTACCGCTAGGCAGACCCAGGCGGCTGCCTAGGGCGCGTGGCAGAAGAGGGCGCAGAAACGCTGCGCTCCTTCCTCGCCGCCGGCGCGCTCCTGTCCCACCTGCCGCCTCCGCTGCCCCCCCCCGCGTGCGCGCACTCGCCAGCCACCTACCTACCTACCTTCGCGTCGTTTCCAGAGCCCCGCCCACGCTCTGTTTTGGCGGGAGGAACCAGGGCAACAGGGCTTAAACAGCCCTGTTGCCCTGGTTTCCCCGGCAAAAAAAAAAGCACGGGGGTCCCGTCGCGTCGGAGGTGGCGGCGGCGGCGGCAGCAGCAACCAGCAGCCAGCAGCCAGCAGCGGGGGGGGGGGGGAAGGTAGGTGGTGGTGGTGGCGGCGGCGGCGGCGGCGCGGGGGGGGGTTGCAGAGCAGGGCTGCTTTGCTCCGGAGCCCCCCCCACGGCACGAGAGGGGAGGATGCTAAATATAATTTGGCCTAGGGCGCCAAACAGCCCTGCACCGTTCCTGGGGATAAGTGCACCTTTGGGGGGGATACCTTCAAAATGTAAAGGTTACTCTTGCACAAATATCTATGCACCTACTCATCCAAAACTTGACAAGATTGATCCCTCCAGAAGGGGCAACTATCCCTGAAAATTCCATCCAATTCTTCTAAGAAATAAAAATAGTTATTGGCAGTTCCTTTAAAAAAAGAAAAAGAAAAAGAAAGAAATCAAAATATAAATGGATATAGCACAAAAACCACTACACCTATTTTAATGAAGTTTTGCAGGCCTAATTGTTTGACAAACAGAAAAAAAAGTTGTATACTTTTAAAAATTCCCCGTGATTGTCAATGGGAGACACAAAGCCTCAGATTTCTGAATCTCCAAATCAGCCTAAGAAGAATTGTACCATTTCCCAAAGTGCTGAATCAGGGTCTGAGTTGTGGTTCGTGCACACCTCTAGTAAAATGCTGTCTGACAAATGGTCCTCTGTACTAGTCACCAATCACTTCTAGCACACTTCTAGTCACTTCTAGTACACTTCTCACTTTAGTATGTAGATAATGCCTACAACGTGTTATGCATTCTGTTTTGATGTTATCATTTTTAAAATTGCCATTATGACAAACCTTTTGGGTAACACATTGGACTAATCTATAAATGTCAGTCCTTCAGACTTTAAAAAAATTCTGCTCTGTTGAACTGTAATTGATTTCTATCTCTTGTTGTTTTAAAGTTTTATCAGGGAAAGTTTAGGTGGGAAACTGCTGGTGAGTTGCGTGCATGCGTTCGTGTGTGTGTGTGTGTGTTTTCCTTCTGTTTGTTGTATTTGAAAAAATTGGTTTACAATCATTGTTCAGATAAAATTTTAGGATGGAGGTGACAAAACAAGTCAATGGGTGAGATTAATTTAAGTCTGCTCAGTGCTGATTTATTACTTTATCTTGAGTTAAGACCTAATCTTGTCCTATATCTTTGGGCAAAGATCTTGCATTTGTCTTAGGCTTGCAGTGATTAATTTCTCTTATGCGTTTTATGGCTTTGTTGTTTAGCAGCACTTCAACAGCAAAAGAGAATGCTGTAGTGGTAACTTTAGAGGCTACCATGAACATATCGATCTAAGATGAGCAATCAATTTATTGGTTTTGAATTGCACCTTCTGTTAGGCTGAACACACTCCTCCTCCTCCTCCTCCTCCTCCTGATAATTGGAAGAGGAATATTAGAACCATTGATGCCCCCAGTGTGATATCTCTCTTCTCTCTCTATCATCTACCACGCAGCTCTACCTCTGTTTCAAGTCCTCACCGAGGTTGGCCGTTGAGACCCTGTCCAAGTGCCTGGAGGCAGTGGCTGGCTGGATGGGAAGGAACTTGCTGAAGCTGAACCCCGACAAGACCGAGGTACTGCTGGTGGGGGACAAGGGGAGGTTAGGGGATGTTGACCTGGTGCTGAATGGGGTACATCTACCCCTGAAGGACCAGGTCCGCAGCTTGGGAGTCATTCTAGACTCCCAGCTGTCCATGGAGGCTCAGGTGGCAGCTGTGAGCCGGGCAGCGCTGTATCAACTCCATCTGATACGGCAGCTGCGCCCCTACCTTCCTAATCACCTGCTCCCATCAGTGGTTCATGCCTTGGTCTCCTCTCGCCTAGACTACTGTAATGCACTCTACGTGGGGTTACCCTTGAAGACGGTTCGGAAGCTGCAGCTGGTACAGAACGCGGCGGCTCGCCTGGTTAAAGGCAGCCGCCGGCAGGATCACATCACGCCAGTGCTGAAGGATTTGCACTGGCTACCAGTTGCTTGCCGAGCCGAATTCAAGGTGTTGGTTTTGACCTTTAAAACCCTATACGGCTCTGGTCCAGTTTATCTCAAGGAGCGTCTCCAGCAACACCAAGTGGGCCGCTCAACAAGATCTGCCACGGATGGCCTTCTCCTTGTCCCTTCAGCCAGAGCAGCTAGACTGGTGGGGACGAGGAAGAGGGCCTTTTCTGTGGCGGCCCCCGTACTGTGGAACTCTCTCCCAAGTGACCTCCGCCATGCCCCCTCTCTGATGAGCTTCCGTCGCTCATTAAAAACCTGGTTGTTCAGGCGGGAATATGGGGTGGGTTAAGATTTAAAATTTTTTATATTGTTTTAATGTATTTTATTGCATTTATGTATTTTATTCTGTGTACATCGCCCAGGGTGGCCGGTTGCCGGCCAGATGGGCGATAAATAAATATTAATAATAAATAATAATAAATAAATAAATAAATAAATAAATCTATGGACTATCAGGTTTTGTGTCACTACCAAAGCCAATGAAACTTGTTTGCCAGACAAAATAGCAAGACAAAAATACGTGTGCACTCCACGGCCAATGATAGCTCTCTTGTACAACCTTCACCTGTCACTAGCTCCAGGTTTTGGGCTAGCCCCAGGCCAGCTGCTCATGGTGGGCCCCCAGCCTCGCCAATGCCACCATCTGATTGATGCCACACCTGCTTGGGGAATGGGTCAATGTCACTGAAATTGGCAACGGCTGGCTTTCCAGACAGCACCACCACTGTGGGCTGGGCAGGCAGGCAAGCAGCCCGCATACCAGTGGTACTGCCCAGCCATCCTAGGCTTGCTGATGCCATGATCTTAACGCCACCAGCCTTAGCTCCAGATGTGGTGACAGAGTCGAGAGTGCAGCACTGTCGGCAAGCCCAGACGCATGGGCCAAGTGTTCTGGACAGCACCACTGTTGAGCTACTACGGCATCTGCCCTGGGCCGGGCCAATGGCAATAGTGATGGGCAGCACTGGCCCAGCCTGCCTTCAACAATCTTAAAAATGATTGCCTGCCTGCAGCCGTAGCACACCTTGGTAAAAAAAAATGTTCTTTTCTGAAACCAGTATGAGAGGCACGTGCCTCTGTACACACTGGCATTAATGGGACAATTTTCTCATGACTAACTGAAGTTCCATTGACTAAGTATGGATCCAGCCCATGACATGTTTTAGGTGTATGTCTAAGCTGTGTGTGTGCGTGTGTGCGTGCGTGCGTGCTTCCAAAAATCTAAGCTGTGAATATGAGAAGTCTTTGGAAATATAGGTATACTTCTATGAGAACTGGCCAACATCAGCAACTACATGGGAGGGAGAGGGACACTCGCAAACACCTGCCTGCCAGGCTCCCTGCCCCTCCTGATTTTTATTTTAGTTTTGAAAGTTTGTTCAATTATTATTTTTAATTGGGAGGCTGGCATGCTGCAAAGCAAAGGGCCGCCCTCTAGCACTATCTTTATTTGGGTTTGACAGACTGTTTTGGTGCTCAAACCCAGCCCCTGTCTTGTACTTCGGTTCTTGGGCAAGTTACTTTTCTTTTAGCCTCAACAACAGTTTGCCTTCTGGAAAATGAGTGCTTTGTGACTGGCCATGCCCACCATTTTATGAACGAGCAAGCCCCCATGGCAGCCATTCTGTGAGAGTGCCCACAACACTTTATCAAAATTTCAAAAGTGCCCACTGACCCGAAAAGGTTGGGAACCCCTGAACTAGGCAGTTAGCAATGGTGCATTTGGATGGTGCTAATTGCAATGCCCCCTACCTCCACCCACTGGTTTCTGTTATACTTTGCTTTGTTTTATAGTGACTGGTCTATGACCGTAATAAAGCTTTGTTGTTGGTTTCTGGTAAGGACAGGAATTTCCCTCCCCTTTCAAACACCCTGAAGAAGTGGCCAGTGTTTCCTACTAGCATACCGCTTCACCAGTCGCTACTGCTGCTTCTGGGGTATACATTCATTCACTGACAAGTCCACGCATGTGAAATGGTCCTCAGGCTCTTGGATGCCCTGTACCTTCATTTTTTCCAGTCAGTGGACTCAGGGATGTTGGATAATTTAATTCTCTTACATGTTTTTAAGCACATGGACACTTCCCAGACTAATATATGGATTGGGATGTAGTTATCCTTGGGACTGCACACTTCTCTGAATTTTGTGGTGCAGTTTTTGGCTCCATTTGGGCAGGGACTGTGTACAAAAGTGCATATTTTGGGTGGAAATGCATACAAAAATGCATACTTTAGGGGAAGTGCATATGTGTATTTAATTTGTATGCATTTCCCCTAAAATATACATGTTGTGTACAGCATGTATATTTTAGGGGAAATGCATACAAATTAACTGCTAATTTTCTTGTGTGTGTGTTGTTTTTAAAATGGAAACAGACGTATGAGTGAACAGGGCCAAGGCCTTTTTGCTGCCTGAGGCAAAGGACAAGATGGTACCTGACCCACCACCCCACCCCTATTCCATGTACAGAAGCCAAACGGACTGGCAGTTGCATCTTTATTCAACACTGGCAATGGGGTAGGGTCCTCCACCACACCCGAGGGCAGCTATCTCACTTATGTGATGCAGGACAGGCTGTGTGGTACGTCCTCCATGAGAGGACAAATGCCTGGGGGTGGTGGTGCTCAAGAGGAATGGCTTAGGGCAGTGGTTCTCAACCTTTTTTGCCCCATGCACCCTTTTCACCATATGTCAGAATGTAATGTCATTCCCCCCTTTCCAAGATTGTCTGACTCAAAAGTTGCATTCCAAATAATATGCATATAATATATAATAACTATAAATGGAATATTTCCACAGATAACAAGTGAAACATTTATCTTTATTTTTTTAATTTAATGAATCTGTGCCATACAATAAGGTGTGATGTCTTGTAGATTATGTACAATCTGTAGAATTGTAATTTGTAGAAAGATCAGTATTCCAACAGTTTGAGTCTGTGGTCCCAATTCCCTCCCTGAAACCCTAAAATCCCCCCTGCGGGGAATTCCCCCCTGGTTGAGAACCCCTGGTTTAGGGATTACCACTGCTGCCTCCAGCATCTGCCACCTGAGGCAGTTGCCCCACTGTGTCTAATGGTAGGGCAGCCCTGCATGTGAAACTGACATGGACTGGAAATAATAGCCTTATCCATCCATCCCTACCAGAGAGGGTAATATCTGTCTAGGAACAACAGCAGTATTATCAGCAGAGATGTCAGAAAAATCTGAAATGGATTCAAATGAGTGGTGTCAGGGAACCCTACCTACCTGCCCTTTTGCAACCTCTTCATTTCCCTATGAAAGAGGCAGTCATTTTTCTGCCTCTTCTTTGGGATGTTGAGAATTTTGGAGAAATTTCTCACGGTGCAGGGCTTCAGTGCTTACCTTACTGCAAGGATGTAGATGAGGAGTGTGTGCGCTCTTTCTTTTACCATGTCCCGCAGTTCTGTCCTTGCAGCATCTCCGGCTGCTTGAGCTTCTTGGAAATCCCCCTAGAGGACTTAGCCAGGAGTCGGACTTCCTCGTTGGGGCTTTCCAGTGGTGCGGCTTGCTGAGTGCCTGAAAGCTGAGAGAGAGGCATTTTTGGTTTTGCTTTGTTGTTATCAAAAGTCCTTTTAACAACAAGAAGAAACATAAGAAAAATAACAACAACTCCTTGCTCAGGTTTAAGGTCACACAGGTCTTCCGAGTCACAGATTCTGTGGACTTGTGGACCTTTTTTTAATTTCCAGAATTGTATACAAATTTAGTCATAAGAAAGTATGATCGTGCAAAATATGCTAATATACCGGTATATGCCATTTAAAAAACAAACCCAAACCCAACGTTTTATACATCTCTGCTCTCTCTTCAATACTAAGAAAAATATGCAAAATATTGCATTCCGGCAAAAGTTACATAAATTGCAGTGGTGGGCATTTTTGCATACTTTTTGAAGGGAAAAAAAATATCTGATTCCATCAATGAGTGGACAACACAATGAAAGATGCCTGACAATCCGTGGAATGCACATGGTGTAGATTAAACAAAATCTGTACATCCATAATTATCAATACTTTATGGCCACAGGGAAGGGCATTGCCAGATAATAGAGCACTTTATTTAGCACTGGGTGGAACCTTTGTTTTAATTCCACTTCTTGCTAATTACAGAAAAGGAATGTCTCTGGTGCGCTAAAGGGCTCTAGCGTGGAAGCAAACAATGACTGATGACTTAATAAATGCATCTAGTAATGCGGAATGTAATATAGTTAATGAAACAACTAGATCACTTGCTTTAGCTATAAATTAATGCTGGCTATGGTAAAGAAACCTAATTCAGACAGCAATATAACATACTCCCCACCCCACCCCCATTAGAACAAAACCAACAGTAGAAAGCCAAACTGTATTTTCAGTTGTCTCAAATATAGCAAAGCCATGCCCATTGGCATTTTTAATTGGCACTTGCCAGTTTCAAAGCTGACATTATCCAACAGCATTATCTGAGAATATTCACACATTACTGCGTACAGCTGAGCTGAATGCATTTTGCTATGGATTTTGGAGTGGGCGTGTGTGCACAGGCACCGTAGCAAGACCATTCAGACTCAGGAGACCTGCAGAGTGAAGTGGCTTTGTTGTGACAGGGTTCAGTCCTGGCTTTGTGGAACCAGGCGGCAGAAGGACTCAGCCGTCACTTAACTGGAACAGCCTTGTGAGGGAGTGGCAAGCAGGACGTCTAAAATGCTTGGCTATCTCCCTCCCACTTAAAGCAGCTCCATGACTGCTGTATGGCTTCCAAGAGGGTCTGGTGGCTTGAGACGAGTGGCTAAACACCATTTGTGGAGATTGGGGGGGGGGGGCAGACAAGAGGTCAGTTGGCCTCCCGCTAATTTTTTTTAATGGCACCTAATAAGAAACTGAGAGACAACAATCTCTCGAGGTATTACACGAATTACACTAATCAGGATGTTGGAACCCACCTCAGATCACCCAGTGAGCTCATGAAAGAATGTGAAGATCCAATCACAAGTTACTATCAATCAACTACTACTTAAGATCAGACTACACTTGACTTTATCTATGCACTTTTTCCTTTAATTTTAGGCACTCTGCTTCACATACCACCTTTAGGGGCAAACAGTGACACCAGGGGTGATTTTTTGGTAGGGAAATTGCCCAGGCAGAAGTGTTAAACCTCCCCCTCCCCTGTTGCATCTGGATTGGGATGCACAGCTGCTTTTTGAGAGGGGGGGGGCTATTGTAAGCAAGCACATACTTGGGGAGAGTGATCCTATGCCCCCCTAGACATTTCCAGATTGGGTATTCCCAGATCGGAGCAGGGAATCCATGCTCCAATCCCCCTCTCCTGCTCGCAGCTGGCATGGAAAGAGCTGCACTGGCTGCCTCTCTGAGGTTGGGAAATCAATGTCAGAGACGGTGGGGTAAAGAGGGTAGGGAGGGGGGCAGAGCGGAGACCGGGGCCACCACAATATGAGGTATCCTGATGGCACTCCAGCCTCCTTCCCTCCTTCTCCAAAGCGCCTCAGCTAGACAGCTGAAAGTGGCCATCTATCTGAAATGCAGAGCAGGTGGTGCAGGGAGGCAGAAATCACCTCCACCACTCCTCCCGCTCTGCTCTGCATACTCATAGGCCTCTGAGTTCAAGGGCTTATGAGCATCAAGGTTGCAATCCATAGGATTGCGCCATAAAGCAGGGGTGGGCAACTTGCAGCCCTCCAGATGTTTTGGTCTACAACTCCAGTGATCCCTCCCCATTGGCTATGCTGGCTAGGGCTGATGGGAGTTGTAGGCCAAAACATCTGGAGGGCCACCAGTTGTCTGTCTCTGCTTTAATGCTTGTGTTTAACATAACATGGCAATTTGACTCTTGGTATCTTGAATCGTGAAAAGAAACAAACTCGGTTGCTCCTCCTGTTGAAACCCCTGTGTGGCCCAGTCAGTTTAGGACAGTCACTCTGGCCTCCAGTAAAGAAACGGACAAATATAAAGATCCTTCCAATTTCAAACACAAGTGTTGAAACATCACGGAGCAGCTTTGTTATGAAAAATGAAACATTGCAGAGATTTTCATTCATAAGCCATTTCTTCACGTTATAAACTGTATATTAATGATTGGCAATTCCCTTCACGTTTCTATAACTTTTAGGTTACTTTTTTCCCCCATAAAGGGTTGTTTTTTTGCTTCTTCTTTTTTATAAATCATCCTTTTATTTTTCTCCTTATTTGTTGTGGTTCAACACAAGTGAATATTTTGTCACTACGGATGCTCACTGAAAACCCATTAACAGCACTTTAAACCAATTAATTAAACACACACACACACCGCACAGTGTTCGGATGAAGCATGGCTGATGTAACATGTTGCTAAAATAAATTCTCCCAGAAGTTTTATTACCTCAAGATTCAATTTTCTGCCAATTTAGATACCAGTATTTAATCTTGCCAAACCACAAGCCCATGAATAACATACACTTATCACATTCCCGCCATACCAATTCATCACATTGTGTCAGTTAAGAAAGCACGGTATCAATTGATGGCAGGTTGTCCCAGCTGAGAAACAAGCGTGTATCATTAAAATTAAATTTTGTTTCCCCACCAAATTTGTCCTTTCAAAGGCTGCGGCATTTCAGCACTTTTCATTTTGATGTTGTGACATGGCCTGGCTGTAACTCCATGTCATGCAAGTATGCTTGCACTAATTCTTTCCAAAGTGTTAGTAGCTGGCAAAACCAAGATTTTTTTATGGGGGGAGGGGAATCCCTGTTGTTTTTTTATTCTTACATTTTTTATTATTATATTTATATCCCACCTTTTTTCTTCTTGCAAGGAACCCAAGCTGGCTGGCATAATCCTCCTCTCCATTTTATCCTCACAACAACCCAGTGAGGTTGGTTAGGCTGAGGGTCTGTGACTGGCCCAAAGTCACCCAGTGGGCTTCATGGCTGAGCGGGGACTAGAACCCGGATCTCCTGAGTTCACGTCCAACACTTTAACCACTACACCACACTGGCTCTCTACACTGTTTCCCTTACATTTTTACTGTTCGTTATACAGTCAATATCCTAGAGTGAAGCTTTAGGATTTAGGAAATGTTTCGTGCCTGCAGATATCATTCAGTCTTTGGCAAAGATCCCAAAAGAAAAGTCGAAACTGATCTAGTTGACCACTGGAAACATAGGGCAGAATCCAATGGGGTGCTTCCATCCCCCACTGATTCTCTTCTGCCCCACCAATTCCATTGTGCAAGCGGCCCCTGCTGCTTGTTCAGTGGCAATTATCTAGCACACTTCCAGGGCAACCTGAAATGAGTGGAAATGCTTGTTTCTGGAAGGAGACAGATCGGTGGAGCTCGCGTAAGGGATCTCCGCCAACTTGCCTCCTTCCAAAAAAATAGCGTTTCCACTCATTTCAGGGCTTCCCCTAGGAAGCACTAAATCTCCCTTGCATACATGGTGGGTCCCACTTGCGCAGCGGAATTGGCTTGTGGAAGGGAATCCCTGGGGGGGGGGGGTGTAAGAAGCACCCTGTTGGATTCTGCTCATTGAGAATACGTACGAAAAAGCAGGAAAAGAAAATCCTTGTCTAGACTTCCCCATTTGCATTATGGAACTTGGGAGGATGCCATATTGTCACATGTGGCCACTTTTATGCTGTCTTGGCATATATGTCCCCTCCTGTGTAACATGCAAATGTAATATAGCCACCAAACTAGGGGTGTCCACGTACCTACCTGGGGCCCCCCGCCCCACCTTGCCTTGCCTCAATGCGGCGGGCCCCCCGCCACTCAATTCTCAGTGGCGCGGACCGATTCTCCGCGCCGCTCGAGCTGCCCATGCTGGCCACACCAGGACCCTGCGCTGGCGCGCCGGGACCCCGCGCTGTGGCTTTTCCGTAGAAACCAGGACAACAGGGCTGAAAACAGTCCTGTTGCCCTGGTTTCTATGGAAAAGCCACAGCGCGGGGGCCCAGTGCACCAGCGCAGGGTCCCGGTGCGTCACTTCTGGCCAGCCAGAAGTGACGCGATGGGACCGGCACAGCCGGCGTGGCCGACTCGGCACAGACTGGCGAGCGGGGCCCGTGACCCAGTAAGGCCTGCTCACTTTGGGTGGGCGTGAGCGGGGCTGATTTCGGCCTGCTACGCCCGCTCGAGGCGAGCGGTTACATCCCTACAACTCACAAGTATCTTAAATTTTATTTTTGTTTCATTTTATTTGATGTTGCACGTAACATTTGTTTTATGCTTGCACACTGAAGGCTCCTGTTGAGGTGCAAGCTGTGGCATCTCCAGTTAAAAGGATCGTCGTCGTCGTCGTCATCATCATCATCATCATTTATTTGTATGCCGCTTTTCCACAAAAATTGTGCCCAAAGTGGCTCACAACATGACATAAATAACAGTAGATATAATTTACAAAATATCAAAGAACATTAAATATAATATTCAAAAAATAATTTACAAAATATCAGAGAACAGTAAATATAATTTACAAAATATAAAAAAAACACTACAGACATAATTACAGATAACCATAAACAATTCAATAATAATTATACTATGCTAAAAAAAAAAAAAAAAGCAGTAGTAGCTTTTGTAGCTGGAGTCAGTCAGACTCCACACTCCCTGGCCAGATGTAATGAGCCAGGGAAGCAGGGACCAGGTCTTGCAGGACTCATAGTCTCTAGGCCCATCAGGTAGCATGTGACAGAAAAGACCCTCTGCCTGTGCCCCTGGAGCGTTGCTGCCAGTCAGAGCTGACAATACTGGGCCAGATGGACAACGAGCCTGACTTGGCATAAGGCAGCTTCCTTGGTTCCTGGGTAATGTTGAGGTCTTCCAGTGGGATTCAGGTAAAACTGGGAGTGTTGCCTTGGGGAGGGACTACCGATGCTCTCTGGTCACTCTTCTGCCTGCAGTAAGAGTGCCGGTTTGCCTCACTGCGTAGGGAAGTGGGAAGCATGCAGTTGTTTTCTTGGCAACTATGAGGTGTCATACATGTTAAATCATATATTGGGTATATTCACTCATTTATTTCGTTGTTTGGTTTCCCCCATCCTGAAAGTTCTGGATAGTGTTACCACATTTTTGCGTGTCATGCACACGTAGAGTGCCACTTGTCACTCTAAAGGCTAGAGGGGTCTTTAGCCAAAAGCCACGGTGCACCATGGCAGTAATGGAGGAGCTCAGGTGGGGATAGTGGTTAGAGTGTTGGACTGGGACTCGGGAGATCCAGTTTCTAGTCCGCACTCGGCCATGAAGCTCACTGGGTGACTTTGGGCCAGTCACTGACTCTCAGCCTAACCTACCTCACAGGGCTGTTGTGAGGATGAAATGGAGAGGAGGAGGATTATATAAGCCACCTTGGGTTCCTTGCAGGAAAAAAAGGCGGGATAGAAATGTAATAAATAAATAAATAAAATAATCAAATGTCATCATCATCATCCATCAGGCGATCACTCGTGACCGAGTAAGATTGTCTTCCGGGATAAAAGGAGGAAATTCTAAAGAAGATTGTGTAGACTCTAGCGATGGGTCCGTAAGTGACTGTGGAGGCCAATTCTAGATCCACACAGCTTCCCACAGTGAGGACACAGGTTACCAGATAGAAGATGGTCCTGTAAAGGATTCATTTGACGTGCTTTTCGCTTAGCACGTTTCTCCCTTTCACCTTGCACTCGGGCTTCTTCAAAGTCCATGGAACCTTTGTGAAAGGCCAACCTCCATTTAGATCGTTCATGGGCCAGAGCTTCCCAGTTTTCGATGTTTATATTGCATTTTTTTAGATTAGCCTTATGAACATCTTTAAACCTCTTATATTGACCACCGATATTCCGCTTTCCATCCTTGAGTTGGGAGTAAAGTAACTGCTTTGGGAGACGGCAGTCAGGCATTCGAACAACATGACCAGTCCACTGAAGTTGGCGTTGAAGGATCATTTTTTCAATGCTAGTAGTCTTTGCTTCTTCCAGTACACTGACATTTGTTCGCCTATCTTCCCAAGTAATTTGCAGGATTTTCCGGAGGCAACGTTGATGAAAACCTTTCAAGGAGGTGGAAGTGACGTTTATAGATAGTCCATGTTTCGCAGGCATACAATAAAGTTGGTAATACAATGGCTTCATAAACCAGTGTTTTGGTCTTCTTACAAATATCCCGATCCTCGAACACTCTATGTTTCATTCGAGAAAATGCGGCACTTGCGGAGCTCAGACGATGCTGGATTTCACTGTCGATGTTAGCTGTAACAGAAAGATAGCTGCCAAGATAGAGAGTATGGTTTATAATGAAAATAGGCAGCTATTTGGTTAAGTCTGTAGAGGAAACGGGGCAGAGAACGAGAGAAAAAACTGAGGCGGCTGGAGTGGCATGTGAGTGCTGTGGAGAAAAGTGGATGGGAGGAGCTGCTTTCCAATCAAAGGAGAGGAGGGCAAAGAAGGAAACAGGCCCATGTGGCGACTAATTGGGGTTGGGATGGAATGCAAATGGCTGGTGGATCAGAGGGAACAAAAGGATTCCCCAGCACTCATCCAGGGCTTGCAGGATTGGGTAGTCAATGAAAATCCCCTCCCCCCGGCTGCTCCATGACTGCCTATGTGTTCTTGCATAAACTCAGAAGGCTAAATGAGGAGGTACCATCAGTAATCAGCTGAGACATTCCCAGATAATTATGCTGGAGCCTGGAAGCTCTATTCTGTAGCATAATGTTTAATACAGCCCCTGATACTGACCATCAAACTTCACATGTAGGAGAGATACACACACACACACCCCACACACAGTAATAAAACAGCTTGTGGGGGGGGGGGGAGAAAGTTGATCACAAGAATGGCCTACAGTGAAAAGGAGTGAAGTACATATTCCTTCGGCACCATGGCTATGAATCAAATTTGTAGCACACACATGCAAACACACATGGCTGCTTTTCAGCTGAAAACATCAACAACCTATTGAGAGACGCATCTTGGACATGCTGTGTCACATGTAATATAGTCTTGAGCCATTCTGGAAATATATAATGAGTTCCTCTAGTGAATATCCGAAGAGAATATAATGTGAAATTCAATGCAGAAATGTTCAAATGTAGTGTGAAAACTAGCAAATATTTTCTTGATTAGTCCTGTCATTAAATTTCAATCAAAGCAGGGGGAAATGTGGTTTTAAAAATTTGGCAAGTTTCTTTCAGTATCTTAGCATTGCATTTTCATCTGAATGTATAGCTGATAATTTCTGGCACATCTAGTGCAAGCTAAGACATTAATTTAAAATGGGTGCCGCTTTGGCTAATGCTGTAACTCAAAAATAGATGGCACATATAAGTCAAACACAGCAGTATGTTGGTTGCACAGTGGAATAAAAAGACAAATGGAGCATTGCCATTTCGCACCTACTGTGGAAGTAACCCACAAAGCAATGCTCAAACACTGCCGACATTTGTTTCAATGGAATGTGCACACCAGCAGTACTCTAAGGATTGCATACTCTACTGTGTCATCATGGCTTTGCTTCATTACCTTTCCAGAAAGTCATTTTGGGAGTATTCTTCTCAATAATGAAGAAAAATTTACAAGCAGATGCGTGTGGAGATGTATTTCAATAAGTATGCAGAATGCTGCAAGAAGTGAAGGACATTTCTATTAGGTGTTGGAGGTTTGCCCCTCCTCCTACTTTGTACTTTCATTCTTTGCCTCTTGAGCTTCACTGATAAAGATCATCTCTCAATTCCTTTACAGATTAACATTCATGGAATCTGTGGGCTAAGAGAGAGGCGAAATGTTTCAGTCTGGGATGGTCGCGTGGTCACGAGCAGGGCCGAGTTTGGTCACGCTCAGCCCGCGCAAGACAAAGTGTAACATCCCTAGGTAGCAGGAAACAGCAGGGCTGTTTGGTTGTTTGTTGCTTTATTTGTCCAAGAACAAAAGTTCTCGGTTTAGGCAGCAGATATGTGCACCTATTTTAATTGCCTTTGTCCTCTCTACAAGAGGAGGTGAAGGGATCTTAGCTAGCCTGTGATGTCTAAAAAACTCTGCTCATGGGAGTAGCAATCCAGCAGATATAACTTTCCCTCCTCTCCATATGGGTAGTACTGAATTTCACTAGCAGGTCCTTCATGATAAGATCTGCAGTTCTTCCTGTCAACTGACTACACTCTGGAGCACTAAGAGAGCTGCTCAAAAGAATATCATATTCTGCTTTATGAAACAGCCATGGAAAAGGGGGTGAGCGAACATTCTCCATTCCATTCTGGTATTGCTGCATGGGTTCATTCCGCTCTGCATTCCACCCCACCTGCCTTCTGGTTTAACTTGGAGAATTTCTAAAATTAATTTTGGAAATGATGTGTGTTCAGCTCACATCTTCCTCTTTTTACTCTCTTGTAGGTTCTTGATGCACTCCACCCTCTATTCATGCGTATTAACATACAAAATGGAATTATGATGTGATTCCATCAAAGAGCTTTTCTACATGAGGCTGTTAATCCGTTGTATCTACTTCTTATTTATTTCAATTTCGGTTTTGTCGCAGAATTGAGACCCAAGTTATACACAAAGAGTGTTTCCTTTCCTGCTTTTCCACTTCATAACTTCTAGGTTGCACTGCAGTGTAGCAGAATAGCATAATTGCACAAGTAGAAAAAGCATTTTCTCTCACTTTCTCAAATAATACCGCATTTTTCCTGTGCTAAAAAATACTTTCTGAAAGTGCTGTTTAAAAATGGAAGCAAAACTGGAGGGTCACAACATTGTCTAAAGAACCCGTAAACAACTGTGAGTAGGGAATGACAAGTGCCTGTACTGGGAATTGTGGAAGATGATCGAGGAGTACAGGAGTGTTGTACAAAGTTCTGCCTCTATGCTCTGGGCTTGATTTAAAAAGCTAAAGTTTACTGCACTGTGCTATTAGCAGATGGCCTTGGCTACTTGGCTGCTTGCCAGCCTGATGCAATCTTCAGCAACTTACCGACATGTGACCTGGCTGCGGGCCAGAAGAATGACACTGCAAACAGCACAGGTGCTATCAATTAAACACGAGATCTGCAGCCCATGAAGCTTGGTGCTAGAATGGTATTTAAGACTAGCAAATGCAGACTGAGGTGTGGTGGTTGGTAGTGGTGGTTGGTAGTGGTGGTTGGTAGTGTTGCTTGGGTGGTTGTGTTGAAGTGTGCTAAGAAGGAAGGAGAGAGATCCAGGAGCCATTTGGCTGCCAGCCTGAAGAAGGACAAATAACCAGCAGGAGCCCTGACACGGACAGAGGGGGAGAGAGACCTCAAGGCTGAGTGACTACAGCAAGGACCCAACCGATACTGGATGCAGAGCTTCTTGACTGGTTGGTTGGTGATATTGTGGTTGCTGCCTGTCCAAGGACTGGGGGTCTTACTGGGGGACTTGGGATTGTTGTACTCTGTATAATAAGGATCTTAATTCACAATAAAAGATGTTTGGCTTGATCCTCCTGGATTTATTATGGCATGAGAATTCATTAAAGAACCCCTGCCAAGCCCTTTGGGAAAACATTTGGCAGAACAGTGCCCAAGAGCAGCTCAAAGTGAAAAGTATCAGTCACAATCTGACACAGAGGCAGGCATCCTTAAGACCATTTATTTCAAGTCACCCTCAGTGAACCCAACTTTGCAGTGGTTTGTGGCCGTTCAGTCAATATTTTTGCAATTTTGATGGCTATTCTACCTGTCATTGACTATAACAATATTCAGTTCATGCAGCCCAAGGTTGTCTTTATATGAAGTAATGGCAACAAAGGGGGTGGTGGTGTAGTAATCATCTAATAAGACGGATTTCTTTCAGAATCATCCAGAATGTAATTTGAAGGATGCCAGTGAAATGATTGTTAAAATACAGGGTTTTTTCTACTTCTTCCTAGTAAGCATAATATTCACTGAATGGCATGCTGCAATAGTGTTTATCAGGAACTATGCGCCACTGTGGACTTGGGCAGGACTGGAGAGACTTGGGTACAAATCCCTGCTGAGGATGAGAAGCTCACTGACCTTGGTCCAGTCACTTTATCTCAATCTAACCTACCTCACAAAATAAAGTGAGTATAAAGGGGTGTGTGTGGGGGGGGTAGCCTTATCCATGTACATTACCCCAGAGAGACACATGGGATAAGATTGTGGAATAAATGTGAGAAATAATAATAATAATAATAATAATAATAATAATAATAATAATAACAACAACAACAATAACAACAACAACAACAACAACAACAACAACAACACTTGTTGATGGAGGGAGCGATCCTATGGGGGCCATAGGATCATCTAGGGGGCCATAGAATCCTTCAGATTCCCAGCTCCGAGGCTGGAGACAGAGTGCCGACCTTGGAGCTGGGAACTAGAGCTCCAATCCGCCTCCGCCTTCCCCTTACAGCCATCATGGAAAGAACCATGCTGGCTGCTCTCTGAGGTCAGAAAAGTGACCTTGGATGGGGGGGGGGAGTTTAAAGGGGGTGTACCGGGGGGCAGGGAGAGGAAGAGACTGGGGCGGGCAGGATATGAGGTATCCTGAAGCCACTTCAGCCTCCTTCCCTCCCCCTCTGAAAATGGCTGTCTAGCAAAAATGCAGAGCGGGAGGAGTGGGGAAGCGAAGATTGCTTCCGCTGCCCCTCCTGCTCTGCATTGGATGCCCGTAATCCTACAAGTTCCGAGGCTCACACTCATCTCGATTGGATTGCACCCCTAAGCAGAACATAATAACCCTTGGTCCAGGGTGGGGGGAACTTCAGGCCTGGGGGCCAAACCAAGCCCTCCCAGGGTCCCAATCTGACTCCCCAGAGTTCCCCAAATATCCACGCCCTTTCCCCTGCCCACAGCGCTTTCTCCAACCATCAATCATTTGGTGGTTTCCTGACTTGTGTGTGCAGTTCCCCCCCCCCATTCTAAAAGGTTGAAATGCCTCTCCTGAGGCTTAGTTATTGGCAGCAAGAGCTATAAGCTACAATACGCTGGTATTTTTTCGTATTTTGGGGGGCATGCCCCTTTTGCCTTCAGCCCCACCCACCACTGGAATGCCCCCCCCCCAGCTTCTCCAAAATTGAATTCGGTCCTTGGGCTGAAAAGAGGTTCCTCACCCCTGCTTTAGTCCCTGGGCTGCATTCAGCACCTCTAAACGGCAGCGTGAGCTTAGCAACCTGCTTGTGGTACAGAGTGCCACTGCTCCAGCTCAGCTGGTAGTCTGTCACTGGGCAATCCTTGCTGTGGTGTATGCCAGTTACGATGGGTGTCCAACATCTGATGAATGTTGTCCTTTGCATGTGAATGTGGACAATCCTAGCAAAGTCTGTGAATGTCCAGAAGCTAATAAATATACCAATGAACATTGATAGATATGTAAGAATGTTGGCTATTATTGCATGGAGGGGAACGTTTGAAAAAATGAGGAAAAGAAAGGATGGGTTAGAATTTCATTTCAGTGTTGATGAGCATTTCTTTGAGTGCTTTGCTCATAAAAGTCTGGGTTTGAATCCCTGTGTATTTAATTAGCCATGTTAGTGCTTAACTAGGGTTGCCACTTTTTTCCTGACATCCTCTTCATCTTTAACAGCTCCATGGCAGGCAGGTACATCACGGTCCTTTCCATGCTCGGAATAGCTGCACCTATTGAAAATGGCTGGTGCAGATGGGTGAGGATTTTGTTTCAGTTAGTTCTGTATAAGAATGTACCAAAATTGGTAAAGCTCTTCAGATTCAGAAGAGAAAGAACTTGAGATTATTATTTTTTTTAAAAAAAAATTAATGCAGGGGGAAAGCAAAACTGACAGATTGTCAGCACTCACCAATTTCCGTACATTCTCTATAATATATTTGCTTTCAACATCCCAATCACTAAACAAAACAACAGCAACCCAGCAATCTTGTAAGAAATATTCTATCCATTTCCTTTGAAATCCCCCCCTTTTTTTTTAAAGAACTTGAACTGCTCACCAGTCAGTAGCTCCCTAATGTACTTTATCACACCAGAGATCTCCCATTTGCTTACAATAACTAGTTTTCAATGATAAACTGATCACTGTGGTTGTAATTAAGTATTTATTGCCTACTTCTCTTTTGTCATTTCAGTATTCCAAAACCAGGCAAAACTATATTTTAAAGGCAAGTAGTACGTTGCATTATGATTGTATATCAGACAAATGAGTGTTTGATGGGTTGTGCTAATGGGAGCTAAAAATAAAACCCCATCTGTTCACCTTTCAAACTGCATCAAGGCAGTGCATATTGGTTGCAGCATAACTTAATGAAACGCAAACAAAAATATGCTTATTTTCATCCTGCTGCAACAACTGAAAGAGGGAACTTGTTAATAATGATGTTTCAACAAGGGAAGAATTGTGAGAACATAAGAAGAGCCCTGCTGGATTAGACCAAGGGTCCATCTAGTCCAGCATTCTGTTCACACAGTGGCCCACCAGCTGCCTGAGAGCTTATGGTGCTTCTGGAAAACAGAAATACTATATTCATGGTAGCAACAACCAAGTGCAAATGGAAGCATAGCTACCTACTGCGGCTGAATAGCCGACATACAAATGAGTATTGTTTATGCCAAGACTTTAAATTACTGTAAAAATAATAATAATGGTGTGCATGTTTCATTAGCATGCATTCAGAAGAGTTCAGTGTATGCCATCTATTGTAGTCATCCAATTTCTCACCTATTAAAATAAAACCCCATTTGGTTGCAATGTTTGTTTGTTTGTTTGTTTACATATGTATGTTATTAATATTGGCCAGCCAGCAACATAGTTTTCTGGGAGGTTCAGAAAGATAAAATACTACATTTTATAAAATGATAAAATGCTATGTACACACACACACGTACACACACACACAGTTACAACATAAAAATGTCCAGGCCTCAAAAGATACTTTCCTTAGTGTGGGAATAAGGTCTACCAGCTGCGAAAACCATCCAGCTAAGGATTTAGGAGCTTCCAGAAAATAAACATTCCAAAAATACATTGAGTGAAAAATTTGGGCTTCTCTGAAGTGAATAATAAAATGTTTCATGACTGAAATGGAGACAGAATTCAAACACATTTGACATAAAAATGCATTTTGTTCAATCTGTTTATAATATATATGGAAATCAGTTGGCTTTCTCACATTTCAGGGATATGTTCAGTTCTCACATGCTCATGACCTGATCATGCCATGACTTGATTACTCAACACTCGTAATGGGTGAACTCCCTTTGGCATAATTTAGAATTAGGCTTGTCAAAATGCCTAGTTCCACCCCCCCACACACACGCGCACACTTTACATGAGAAAAGAACATGGATATTTGCAAGACTAATTCCAAATGTGGGCCCTATTGTGCTCCCAATAGGAGTGCAACTGGGTATGAACATCCCACCCCCACAATCCATTGTGAGTCCCTAAAGCCTGCACATCTCCTCTTTCCCTTCTCCCAAACTTACCTCTTGGTGGGAGGGGGGCAGCAGCGGTGGGGCACCAATGGGGTGGTCTCACCAGAGGACTCTGAGCAAGGCGTTCTTTCATCCTTGGTGCCTGGGACACTGTCATTGCAGCATTTGAAGTTAGGGAGGGAAGTGATGAATATGCATGTGTGTCAACCACCCACAGTCGTCAAAAGATTTCTCATACAATATCCATTCCCATACTAATTGATCTGTGATGAACTAGTCGTGAGAACTGGACATGATAGCATTGAAAGCATTATAGGTAGCCAATGGCATAGTGCCTTTACTTTTAGAGATCAACTTCCAGCAAAGGCTGTCAAGAAGTGGACTGATCCACGGAGATGGGATTTATGATGTTGCGAAGATCACTGGCTAAATCTAGGCTGAAGGCACATATGATGGCACCAATGACTATTTGAACTATTAGAAGCAGTGGTATGTTGGTATTATTATGTGAATGGCTGACTTGACTGATCTATAGTATTTTTATTTGCATGCACTTCACTTCTGAGCAGTGGGATGTTTCAGAGTTTCCAGCACATACCCAGGATTCAGTTTTCTTAGAAGGAGGTCACTTGAGACTGACAACATTTCTATGATCCGAGGTTTATTTACACATAAATACAGGCTGACCATAAGATGAGAAATCAAAGTATCAACACTCCAATGGATTCCTGATCCACATCAAATTTCTATTGGAACCCATAATTCCACAGGATTTCCTGCAGAAAGCAAAATGAGTACTCTGCTTCCTTGCCAAGCCATTTCCAGCACTGATTTCATGCTACACATGCAGACCTCTCTCACCACCTCCATTAGTGAGTGAAAGATGACTCATCTCTGCCCATCACCTATGTCTTCCTGGGCCATCCTAACTTCCATAGAAACACATCACCAGGATGTTACCAGCTATCAACTGATCATAATGGCCCAGTTCACATGATCAGCACAGCCCATCGTGGTTTATTCAAGCCACAGTGGGTTGCAGCGCTTGGCAGTGGCCATTTTGAATAGCAGGAGTTCCCTATGGCTTTTTGTGACATCCAAACCCAGCAAGGATGGGTTGTTGGCATGGTTAACAAACCACCCACAACCCTAAAACAACCCTACTAATGCGTCGCCAACAATCCACCCTCGCTGGGTTTGGATGTCACCTATGGATGTAGTTGAGCAGCCCGTCAGACAGGAGCAAGGGCCGAACTGGGCCTGCTCACGTCCGACGGGCTGCTCAGCCCTGCGCGCGGGCTTTACCTGTCCGATGGGTCCCGTCGAGTCACTTCCGGAGCGGAGGAAGTGACGCGACGGGACCCTGCTCCGTCACGCTGGACCCCTTGCGCTCTGTTTTTGGCTGGGGAAACCAGGAGGGGTTCTCCGGCGGCAGCGGCAGGGGGCGGGGGGGTTTCTCCGGTGGCGGCGCGAGTGGCACGAGCAACACTCCGCACAACTCTGAAGAGCGGGATCGGGCCTCCACCGCTCGCGGGGGGGCTGAGCCCGGAGCGAGCCTCCAGCCGACTCCAGCTCGGCCCCACCACTACTAATCACCGTGACTCAAATAAGCCACAGTGGGCTGCAGTGATTGTGCAAACTGAGAAATCATAGACCAACGATTACGTAGCTGGAAGGGATCCTGGCACTTTTTGCAATCATAGGAACTGGGCTATAAGGGACCCATGAAAGGTCATTCAAACCAACACCAACCCCATAACATCTAATAACATTATCATCATCAGGCAATCACTCGTGACCAAGTAAGATTGTCCTCCAGGACCAGGACAAAAATTTACAAAAAGAAAATTTTAAAAGGAGGAAATTCTAAAGAAAATTGTGTAGACTCTAGCGATGGGTCCGTAAGTGACTGTGGAGGCCAATTCTAGATCCACACAGCTTCCCACAGTGAGGACATAGGTTACCAGATGGAAGATGGTCCTGTAAAGGATTCATTTGACGTGCTTTTCGCTTAGCACGTTTCTCCCTTTCACCTTGCACTCGGGCTTCTTCAAAGTCCATAGAACCTTTGTGAAAGGCCAACCTCCAGTTAGATCGTTCATGGGCCAGAGCTTCCCAGTTTTCGATGTTTATATTGCATTTTTTTAGATTAGCCTTATGAACATCTTTAAACCTCTTATATTGACCACCGATATTCCGCTTTCCATCCTTGAGTTGGGAATAAAATAACTGCTTTGGGAGATGGCAGTCAGGCATTCGAACATGACCGGTCCACTGAAGTTGGCGTTGAAGGATCATTTTTTCAATGCTAGTAGTCTTTGCTTCTTCCAGTACACTGATATTTGTTCGTCTATCTTCCCAAGTAATTCGCAGGATTTTCCGGAGGCAACGTTGATGAAACCTTTCAAGGAGGTGGAAGTGACGTTTATAGATAGTCCATGTTTCGCAGGCATACAATAAAGTTGGTAATACAATGGCTTCATAAACCAGTGTTTTGGTCTTCTTACAAATATCCCGATCCTCGAACACTCTATGTTTCATTCGAGAAAACGCGGCACTTGCGGAGCTCAGACGATGCTGGATTTCACTGTCGATGTTAGCTGTAACAGAAAGATAGCTGCCAAGATAGAGAAAATGGTCGACATTTTCCAGTATTGTCCCGCCAAGCTGGATAGATGGCATCACCAAAGGGTTAGCTTGCACTTGCTGATGAAGCACTTTGGTTTTTTTGATGTTAAGTGAGAGACCAAGTTTTCGTATGCTTCTGCAAAAGCATTTAGGATAGTTTGGAGATCATCCTCTGAATGTGCGGAGACCACATTATCATCAGCATACTGAAGTTCCACAATGGAGGTTGTAATTACCTTACTTTTTGCTTTCAGCCTGCTGAGATTAAAAAGCTTGCCATCTGTTCGATATATAATTCCAAAGACAGAAACAGGAGGAGATAAGCATCCAAATGCAACGGAAAAAAGGAGAGAACTAGGTTCTCAGGATGCAAAAATCTTTATTAAAGGAGCCCGACGCGTTTCGGCCTGTGTATTTTTCAAGGCCTTCCTCAAGGGGCTGTGAATATTCAAAATACATACATTAAATTAATTTAACATGGTTGGGACAACACATAATAAAAATACTTTCTCATTGTGTATGGAATTTCTTTACATTCTTAATAGAAATCATTTCAAAACATTTTCTTAAAAATGGGAAACAAGTACTGCTTTTTTAAAAAAAGGAATACATTTTCTTTATATAAATAATAACTTACTTGTAAAAGAGTCTGCAGATTACTTAAACAACTAGTGTCTTTCACTGTTTCAATGGCGACTGAAAAAATGGATCTTTTTGAACATGATTATATTATGGTACAGTTTTTTTCTTTTTTCTCGATGTTATCTCGTTGGCAAAATGTCAAGGACACCCAGTCAGGACACAGCTTGTTTTAAAGCACTACAGTGATTTTGCAGTCACATTAATGGGAACAGTTCCAAATCCTCATTAAGACCTCTTGGTTTTAAAGTATTTAATTTAATTATCCACTGTATTTCCCTTCTTAATAATTGTTTTTCATTGTTAGTGTTAATTTTGTCCAGAGCCCAAAAAGTAAGGTCTGTAGGGGAATGTTGTTGTTCTGTAAAATGTTGAGTTAGTGGAGCACCTTGTTTTTTTATTTTTTATGTTACTAAGGTGCTCTCCTATACGTTTTTTTAGGGGTCTGATAGTTTTTCCCACATAAACTTTTGGACATTTACACTGGATGGCATAAACAACAAAGGAACTGTTACAGGTGGTAAAGCATTTTAGAAAATATTTTTGTTGGTCCGAGGGATTTACAAATGCTGTGGTTTTGTTGGTGTATTTACAATAACAGCAATGTCCACAGGGGTGGTGTCCTATTGGCCTGTGAGAATCAAACAGAACATTCGAAGGGCTTCCATAATTTTCTTTGAATTCACTTCTTGTTAGTAGATCTCTAAAATTTCTTGTTCTCTTAAAGGAAACCATTGGTTGATTTTGGCAACCAGGTATCTCTTGTATCATATGCCAATGTCTCCTAATACTGCTCTGTAGGTTATCATTTATTTTATCATAAGTCAAAATGCAATGGATTCGTGTTTGCACTTCAACATTATTTTTTGTTAGGAGTTCTGCCTGTGTTTTTCTTTCAACCTTCTTGAAACCCTCTGTAATGACAGCATTAGGATAGCCTCTCTCTTTTAATTGTAGTGCCAATGTGTGTGACTCTTGTATGAAGTCTGATGTCCCCTCGACAAGATGTAAAATCATGGTGATGAAAATAGCAAATAATGTTGGGGTGATAACACACCCCTGTTTAACACCTGATCCCACTTTAAATGGAGCACCATGAGAGCCGTTGTTGTCCAAAACCGTTGCCGTCATGTTGTCATGGAGAAGTCGCAAAATATTCACAAATTTATTGGGGCATCCAATTTTCATTAGGATAGTCCAGAGAGCTGTTCGGTCTACAGTATCAAAGGCCTTAGCCAAATCAATAAATGCCATATAAAGGGGTTGATTTATATATTGATAACATCTAATAACATTATATTTGCCTACAGATTCATGGGGCCCAGCTTAAGTTTATTAAGAACTGCAAGTTGGAATAACAAGTAATAACTTGTTTATTGCTTATAGGCATAGGCCATTACAACAGTACAGAGGTAAAAAAAAATATCTAAACAGAGGCATAAAACATGAGTATTGGACATCCCAATTCTCAATTAACATAAAAGCTATAACTAAAATGCACTTTTCATAAAAACATTCCATGCAAAAAGTTGGGGGTTTGGGTCTTCCAAATTTTAAATTTAAAATGGTATTATATATCTAATCAATTAAGACATACAGTGGATATTATAGCACAGCCTAAAGAAATAATGTGGTTGGAGTTAGAAACATCTGAATTATGAAATTCTTTGGTGTTGGGCTGGGACTCGGGAGATCCAGGTTCTAGTTCCCGCTCGGCCATGAAACTCACTGGGTGACTTTGGGCCAGTCACTGACTCTCAGGCTAACCTACCTCACAGGGTTGTTGTGAGGATAAAACTGAGGAGGAGGAGGATTATGTAAGCTGCCTTGGGTTCCTTGCAGGAAAAAAGGCAGGGCATAAATATAATAAATAAATAAATAAACAAATAAAATTTCTTTAAAATAATAATAACTTGATAAAAAACATAGACAACCCTTTTTAAAGAAGTTTGTTAGAGATTTGGAGTACTATGAGGAACATATTTATACCAGGGATTTCTCCATTAACTCTGGTGGTGGCTCTAAATGATTTTCCCGAAAATTTAAGACTGGTTTTGGAGGGTAAACTAAGAGAAGAAAGGGTTATTAGATTATTCGATTGGGTGGAAAAGATGGGGACTAGAGACCAAATATTGAAAATTGTTGGGGGAAGAAGAGTGTTGTGGTTAAATTTATTACAGTTAGAACAGTGGTCGAAGAAGTGGAAAAGGAAAACTGAGTATGAGAGAGATTTAACTAAATTTGAAAAGAATGTTACGTCTAGAGATGGCCTACAAGGCAATGAGTCAACAAGAGGTATAACAAGGGATTTATATAGAGTGATTCAAAAAGCGGAAGAACAAGATGACCAGTTAAAGACAGTATGGGATAATGAATTTGAAGAGGTGAGGTGACCTTGAAGGGTTGGAACAACATATGGGATAGACGGATTGTGAAATTTATGTCAACTAGGATAAAGTTAAAGGAGAATTTTTATAAACTAATTTGGAGATGGTACTTAACTCCAGTAAGATTAAATAGAATAGATAATAATTGCTCCGCATTTTGTTGGAGAGGATGTCAGGAAAAAGGGACATATGCTCATATGTGGTGGAGCTGTAAAAATGTACTGGTTTTTTGGTGAGTGGTTTTTACAGAAATATCGGAATTTATTGGTATTAACTTAGAGGTCTGTCCAAAACTAGCATTGTTATCAATAATGAGAAACTTATTTGTGACCAAAATACGAAGGAATTAATTGTAAACTTGTTAACTGTGGCTAGGCTAATGATAGCGAGAAAATGGAAAGTACAACATGTTTTCCTAATAACTGATTGATATAAGGAAGTTTGGGATATAGCACTAAAGGATAAACTAACTTGTAGTATCAAATGCAAAAAAGGACAGTTAAAGAAGAATAATTTTATGGATATATGGAACCAATTATTAGACTATGTATTAATAAAGGGGAAGGGGAGTATGCCTTGTCAGGATATGTTATATTTTTGGAATTTGGAATTCATTTGATCAAGGGGATGGAAGTATATAAATTGGTCCCTAGGAGGGTGTGGGGGGTGCACTTTATGATTTATTGTATGTAGTTTAAGTTAAATTGTTGTGTTATTATTGTTTTTTGTTATATTCTGTTTTGAAAAGTAAATAAAATTTATATTTAAAAAAGCATTCCATGATTAATTTGACTTAACTTATCAGATTAATCACCATTGCAGTCCATTGCTACTTTCTTCACAATGCTAGCTCGAATTTTCTTAGCTGCTGTTACAAATAATGCAACATTATGGGAAAGTTGGATTAATCTAGCCAATGTGGACAACTTTCTTATCAAATTGTTGTTGTTTTCTGCATTTTAACCCGAATAGATCATATGACTGTAATAAACAAAGTTTGATCATATCTGCTCAGGTTGCTTTCACTATTTGAATATTGTGAAAAATGGTCTTTAGAAACAGACCAGTCATTCCAAAGTATTTGAATCCTGACTTTTGTTTCATGTGTTCCTTATTTCTTTTATGTTCTGCTGAGAATGCCCGCCCCCCAAAGTGGGTGAAGAATAAGAGGGGGGAATTCCCACCCCTTTCAACCATATTTCATTCAATTTTATGTCATATATTCTGAACTGGATCAGTGATATTTTTCAGTTGGGGAGAATTGAAATCTTCTCTCTGTCCCAAACTCACTTTGTGGCCCAGAGGTCTGACTGCTTTATATTGATTTTCTTTATTTTATTTGAAAGGCCTCCCCCCCCCCCCCCCGTTTTGCAGATATGATTTGGACTTTTGCTGATTCTTCTTCTCCTTTCACCCCTGCCCCCCACTCCTGAATGATTATGGCTCAGGCAGTGACATAATGATTAGAGCCATAAGTAGCTGCTGTTTCTGTGTGGGAGCACTAACACAATTTCATCTTTCATTTTGCTAAATCTTTTTATTGACAGCACAGACATAGATTGTTCTAATAACTTTTGATACTAAATGCCATCTCTTCAGACATCCTTTAAAAGAGCAGTGAAGTAAAGGCAGAAAGTGATGTCACATTTCCTTTATGCGGCAGGGGATGGGGGAAAAACAAAAAAATGGTCACATTTGATTCAAAATTGGGTGCTGGTGGGGTATGCCAGAGGGGCCTGCCACATGTTTGTTTGAGGGCCGGTGAATCTTCTTGGCAGCCCTGTCCACCATGCCCATATCTTCCCTAGAATGCTTCCCAGTCTCTAGAAACAAAGCAATAGTTCCACCCTGTCCTTTATCACATGGGTTGGCAGGCACAGCCAATAGGATTAAATGGTGATACGAACAAATGAAGTCGAGGAATTGTAGTGAGCGGAAACCATGTATGCTGCCATGAGACCCCCTAGAGCAGTGTTCTCCAACCTTGCGTCCCCAGATGTTTTTGGCCTACAACTCCCAGCATAGCTGGCTTGGGCATGCTGGGAGTTGTAGGCCAAAAACATCTGGGGACCCAAGGTTGGAGAACACTGCCCTAGAGGAAGTGCATGATAAAAATAGAATGAATGCATGCATAAATGAATAAGAGAAATGGTTTTCCCCTCCCCACTCTGGCATTTTATTTTAATTTGAAGTAAAGTTAAAACTACAGGCAGAAAAAAGAATATACATAACAATACAACTGACAGCGCAATCCTAAGAGATTGATGCTTTATAGACAGAGGGCTCTGATCTCAGAGCCTTCTGTCTATCCTACTACACTCTGCCAGCCAGAGACAGCCAGAACAGGAGGAGCGGCAGAGATTTTTACAGCCTTCCGTTCCTCCATTCTGTTTTTTAAAGTTAGATGGGCCTCTCAGCCCATCCACAGGAACATAGAAAGTTGCCTTATACTGAGTCCCTCTAACCCAGTATTGCCAACACTGACTGGCAGTGGTCCTCATACATTGGTCCATCTGGCCCAGTATTGTCGACACTGACTGGCTCTCCAGGGTTCCAGGCTCCAGGGTTTTCCCAGCTTTACCTGGAGATGCTGGAGATTGTACCTGGGATATCCTGCATGTAAAGCAGGTACTTTTGCCACTGAGCTGTGGACCCACCCACCAGCTCACTCACTCACCTGGGAGCAGGGGAGGGAGATGGAGAGACTTGTGGATGCAGGGTATCCATGTCCCCTTTTAACTCTTCCTGATCAGTTCCAAAAGATGCTGTTGCATCCTTGGAAGAGAAACCACTGCAGTGCTTTCCATGATGGCTGGGAAGGGTGGGGGGTGAGGAAATCTCCACTCGGATTAGCCCTCCTGAGCTCATAGCTGTTTCTACAAATCCCTGTGTGTGGTGTGTGTGTGTGTGTGGCATCCGCTATATCCTACCTGGGATGATTCCCTGGGACCACAGGATTGCTCTCTCTAAAACCCACTGATTATAATTCTTGGTATATTATTTATTCTTCTATTTTATTTCTTTTAAAATATTTCTATACCACCTGTCATGTATAATATATTCAGGCAACGTACAATAATAAAAATATAAATATATATTTTAATGAAAACAACCAACTGTACAATATAATCGGAGGCCATAAATTAACAATCAAAAGTCAAAACTTAGACAGGTGTCGCAACTCAATAAATACTGAGGAGTATGAAAAGGTTTTCAATGGGCACCTGAACTCCAACAGAGTTGGCACATGTTTTATTTCTGGGGGGAGAGTATTTAATAAAGTGGGTGCCACCACAGAAAATACCCTTTTTAGGTTTTATCGGACTGGGTTGTAGCTGCAATTGTGTGATGTAGGTTTTTGTGTTATGCTGGTGTCTGGCTTTTTTTTGGGGGGGGGGAATGTTTGCTGTTTTTATTACTGCATAGGTTTTTATTATGTGAATGTTATTGTTGTACACTGCCTTGGGAGGGCTTCTGCCCTATAAGGTGGCCAGGAAGTAAATTTTCCTGGTTTTCACCAGACGGACATCTGCAGGATGTGGCACAAGCAGGACAGGAGGGCCTCTGATGACGATCACAGTGAATTTGGACAGATCTGTGTGATGCATCTGCTTGTGGGGCAACTAAAGTAAAACAGCATAAGGAGAGGCTCACTATCTAATCAAAGATGGGTTATGTGCTATATGCCATATATAAGGTGTGTGTGTGTGTGTGTGTGTCTGTGTAAAAACAAATGTTGTTTTGGCTCAAATCCTTTTCTGAGGAAGGATCTGAAAAATAACATGTTGCCTTTGAGGATGAGTGGCCGTGGTCAGCACAGCCAGCCCAAGACATTTTGCTGCTTGAGGCAAAGGACAAGAAGATGGTGCCTCTCCCCATTCCATGTACAGCAGCTGACTGGACTGGCAGCTGAATCTTGCATCCACCACCTCACCGAGGGCAGCAGGCTAGCTTAAGAGACACAGGGCAGCATGGCACCCATGGCGCTATCCTCCTACACCTTGCCACCCCGCCCCTCAGCACCTGATTCCAATGGAGCCTCCCCCCCCTCTTTTTTTTTATCACCCCCCCATGAGAGGGTGACATTTCAGGGGGGAAAACAGGTGAGGGGGGGACTTAAACCCTCCTCTCCTGAGGCACCACAGTCCCAATCCGAATCGGGACCATGTGCGCTTGGCGGAGAGTAGGGAAAACAATCACACACACATAGCTCCACTATATGTGAGTAGGAGAATGTTTCAGTTTGGCCCTGTGGCAGCTGCCACACTCTTCCCAATGCCGTAGGGCCGGTCCTGGTGGTCAGGTAAACTGTTTGGGCCCTTTGTCTGAATGGCCATGAAGATGAATGTGGAGGCAACCTTTGGAAGGAGCATCGGTAGGATAAAGTCCTTTCCCGCCCCGCTCCCCCCCGTCTCACATTTTCTAACACTTAGTTGCCACAAGCAGTTCCTTAAAACGATGCTCACTCCAGATTGCTACCAGAAAAAAAAAAGAGCAGAAGAAGTTCTGAATATTTCGAAAGCGAGCATGCCAAGTTTTAATTACACGTATAAGTAACTCTACCCCTGCCAGAGAGACACCGTGTCTAATGAAACTGTCGATGACTAAGCCATGGGTTGCTGTGCATGAGGTTAAGTGCTCATGATGACCCCTTCTCTCGACATGTCTCACTTGCTCTGTGCCAATAATGTTTTTAATTGGGGATGAAATGCTCCCTGCCACAGGAGGCTATACACACTACGTGGATGTGCAGTTTCTTGATGGATGATTATACTGCTACTTACTTTGCTCAGGGCAACCTTTCTTCTCCCCATTATTACAGAACCTTTAAAAAAAACAAAGCAACCCCCCCCCACCTTAAATGCAGATGTATCAGTCTAGTAGTGACTCATGATGAGAGATGTCATAGCACTCTTGTGAACAGACTAGTACTCATTCTCCCACCACCTCCTCACAGCCTAAGCAACCATTTTTGCTGCTGAACGCGAGGGGAGTTGTTGGTGTTAAATATCACTCAGGACCAACCAACCAGTCTTTACACTTAAAAGCTCAGCTTCTACTCTTGGGCTGGATTCTTTCCAAAGGATTTTGATTTCATGTCTGCCGTGGTACAGCTCAGTAATTTTAGACCCTGGACGTAATGCTGCTCTTATGCCCCTTCCCCCTTTAGATGACCATGTGCATTATTTCTCTTCTCCCCCCCCCCCACCACCCTCATCCCATACATTACAACTGCTTCTACATTCCTGATACCAGGGCCGGATTAAGATAGGGGCTATTGGAGCGGCAGCCCCAGGCCCCTAGCAGAAAATAGGCCCACAATTATAGGGACGCGCGGCATGATTTTTTCCCCCCTTCGAGTTAGCTCTGATCGTTATCATTCAGCATAATTAATGATTTTTTTCAAGATTAGAAAGGTGTTCTAAGCACATCTGCATTACAGGCTTGAGGCAAGACCTAGCAAGAACTGTTGTTCTCAAATTAGCATTTCGGTAGCTTTTTGCATTTCAATCATAGATTTCATAGATTTCATAGATCATAGAGTTGGAAGGAGCCTACAAGGCTATCGAGTCCAACCCCCTGCTCAATGCAGGAAACTAGAGGAGGGGTCTCCCATCCAAGTAACAACCAGGCCTGACCCTGCTTAGCTTTCCACACTCACTGTTACTACATTTCTTTGTGTTCTTGCTGAAGCACATGGGGGGCTTGCTAGGGTCTGTAATATTCAGATTTAGAAGGGACCTCTCTCTCCAGCCTCGAGCAAAAGATCTTTCTGATTCGCAGCTCAATTGTTCAAATGCTAGTTTAACAAAAAAACAAAAACAAAAACGAAACAAAGCAACAAGAACAACACAACTATTCTTGGTCAAGCAAAGCTTCCTGGCTTTTTGTTGTGGCTGCTTTTTTTTTTTTAATAAATAATTTGAGGGAAATTGGGAAGACCCTTACTGATGAGCTGCAGGAGTTTTTGAGTTTTTGCTCCGTCAAGCGACCCCTCTCTGCCCACCTGCCTCCAAAATCTCCACCATGACTTCTGCTTGCTATGGGACAAACCTCTGGGATGGTCTTTACCTGCCGCTGGTCCTGATGGCCCTGCTCTGCACAGGTAAGGTTCAAAAGTTTGACTCTTTTGATCTGCAAGTTCTCCTTCTCCTTCTCCTTTTTTTCTGTAAAAGGGCTTTCCCTCTTTTGTGAGCCAAACTGAACGTAAGAGAGGGCTGTGTGTTTGTGGGTGTGTGTGTCTGCCTTTTGGGGGTGTTGATCCTCCTGCCGCCTACAAAATGTCACCTGCTTGGCTAATACTGTGTGTGTGTGTGTGTGTGTGTGTGTGTGTGTGTGTGCACGTGCACGTGCGCTTTCATGGGGAATTGTGTGGCATTTTAAATTTTATTTTGAAAAACCCCAGAGAACAGAGTTCACCAAATATCCCTCTTGGATATTTTGGACTACAGTTCTCATTTGCCTCAGGTAGCATGGCCAGTGGCTGGGGAAGATGGGAGCTGGGGCCCCAAACATTTGGAAGGGCCCCGGTTGGGGAAGACTGCCCTAGAGGTTAAAAAACGTGGAGGTACTTATCATCAACGATATGTGATGAGTTTATTGAACTGATTGGTCAGCAAGTGCTGCAGCAAATCATAAACGAGATAAAAGAAGCCAAATATTATTCAATTTCTGTTGACTCCACCCCTGACATAGCACATTGTGATTAACTAACAATTATATTTCGCTATGTACTACCTAGTGGTCCAGTGGAACGTTTTACGAAATTCATTCCAATGCACGGACACACTGGTATGGAGCTAGCAAACATTATTTTGCAGTTCATGGATGAAAATGGAATTTCCATCAAAGACTGCAGGGGTCAGTCTTATGATAACGGATCTAATATGAGTGGCAAATATAATGGTATGCAGGCCTTAATTTGGGGGGAAAACCCACTTGCTGAATACATTCCTTGTTGTGCACATTCACTTAATCTTGTTGGACAAAATGCCGTAAACAGCTGTCCAGTTGCAGTTTCGTTCTTTAATTTTGTGCAGCAGTTGTATTGTTTTTTTTCTGCTTCAACTCATCGATGGAATCTGTTAACAGATAGTTTCAAACTATGTGGTATACCGACATTAAAAAGGTTATCTGATACACGTTGGTCTGCTCACCATGATGCTGTGAATGCCTTACAAAAAGGCTATAGTACTATCAGAGATGTCCTTTCAAATATTATGAATGATGAATCCACAAAGGGAGAGGTCTGTTTACAAGCAAAGGGCCTAAATAATGTCATGGATCAATTGGAAACTGGAATAATGCTTGAAGTATGGTCTGTCATTTTACCAAGGTTTCACAGAACCAGTCAGTGTCTCCAAGATGCAAAATTAGATCTGCATACAGCAACAGACATGCTAAACTCTCTAAAGGATTTTGTGCAGTCTCTCCGTTCTAGATTCTCTGAATTTGAACAGCAGGGTAAAAATATTTCCGGCTGCGAGGAGTACCAGCTACAACGTGGAAGGAAAGTGAAAAGAAATAGGAGGTGGGACTATGGTGATGCAGAAGATGCTAATGCTGATATGACACCCTCTGAGAGGTTTAAAGTGCATACCTTTTATCCTATAATTGACCAATTGACAGAATCACTGAGGCACAGGCAAGCAGCATACAATATAATTCAAGAAAGATCTGGATTTCTATCAGAAATATGCACTCTAGCAGCTGATAGTCTACGTTCCAGAGCCACTACACTAGTGTCAAAATATCCTGAAGATCTTGAACCCCTGTTTGCAGACGAAATTTTACAGTTTTCATCTATTTTCAAAATGTACCAATCTTCCACTGCAAATCAAGACATTCATGGGAGTCAAGAAACACAAATGTACAAGTTTATGATTACACAATCTCTAGTCGGTGCATTTCCAAATACATTTGTGACCCTCCGCATGTATTTGTGTTTAATGGTCAGCAACTGCAGTGGTGAGCGTTCATTTTCAGCATTAAAACGTGTGAAAACTGAACTAAGGTCTTCCATGGGTCAGGAGCGTTTAAATGCGCTCTCTCTGTTGTGCATTGAAAATGGTTTGCTGAACGAGCTTAATCTTGATTCTACAATTGAGGAATTTGCAAGTAAAAAAGCAAGAAAAGTTAATGTGTAATTTTATTTTAATCTACCAGCTTGATTCATTTAGTTTAAATGCAGGTTAGAGTTCAGTGAATAACCTGTTTGTGTGTTTAAAACTAGTGGTTGCTATTTATTTCAAGAGTTACTCTCTGCACCATAATCATAATGCAGGCTGTATTGATTATGATGCTTTAATAATAATAATAATAATAATAATAATAATAATAATAATAGTAATAATACTTTAAGGAACAAATTTTTATGAGCCAAACATCATACACTTATATTTAAATTGTTTATATGGTTTATAAACCAGTTTATTTAAAAATGGTTGTTGTGAATGTTCTATTTATAACGGTTTTATTGAGTTAACAAGCTTATTGTTTACAAAAAAAGAAATATTTTCAATATGTTTCTGTTTTGGCACTTTAATGGTAATTAAAATATTTAATTTGTTTTAAAATAAAATTGTGTCTTCATTTTATTTATTTTCATAAAAAGGCCCAACAAAATCCTCAGCACCAGGCCCATAATGCTCTTAATCCGGCCCTGCCTGATACGTTACAGCGAAAACAAAACAAACAGCTGTTTGCCGACCCTGATTCAAAAGGGAAATACCCCGAGCACGTGGTGTTTTGCATTTTAAACTCAAATCATAGCACATATATGACCACCGAAATAAAATGAATATGCCATGATTCTAAACAAATCAGCACTGTTTTGTTATGAAAGGAAAGGGTCATATATATTTAAAAATAATAAATAATAAAATGAACATCGGTAAACATATACATGCCCGGCTGGCCACCCCCTGACTATTAAATGTTTTTGAAAAATAAGAAGAAAGAAAGTATACCGTGGCAAGCCATGGCAGCTCCAGTGCTGAAGCTGGGACACTTTGCTGCTGCCCCATCACTTGTCACTCTTTGGGTGGTCATTCTTCCCCATGCAATTTGTGGGGTCCTGGACCTTGGCCCCCAAGATCCAGCCCTAGCTGCAGCTGCACTACTGTCTACAGCATATTATTCTTTCATGAATCCTAGCCAGAGATGCTGCACTGAGAGCTCTCAACTGCTAAGCTTTTCCAAAGAACAGATGTTTTGTTGTGGGGGGAGGATACGTAAATGGAAGCTGTTGTCTGTGATGTTTTTGTTCGGCAGCAGAGCCTTGACGAATGCAATTTCTCCCTTGTACGAGCAGATTCTTCTTTGAGGGAAGAAGGGGAAATGAAAAGAATGTTGATACAATCTGCAAAGAAGTGCGTATCTAAGAACAAAAGAAGAGCCCTGTTGGATCAGACCCAAGGTCCATCTAGTCCACCATCTTGCTTATCATTCCACGAGTGGTGGGACATCTAGGACAACCTTTAGAGCAAGAATGGGGAACCTGTTGGGCATAGAAGCTATGTAATGCAGGGTCTACTAGTGCTAGTCAGTGGACATTCTTAGGGCCCAAACAGACATTACTTTAAATCTGTATCTAACAGCTACATCCTTTTTTTTTAATTGTTCTAGAGCATGCACAGGGCCCCAATCTAGATCTTAAAAGCCCCCCTCCCATGTTAGGGTCCCGGTCAAGATCACGGGCCCTGCACCTATTCTGCGCCTATTCTAAATGTGTGTATAGGAAAGACATAGCCACTAGATCAGGATTTAAAGTAATGTCTGTTTTGGCCCTTATTATGCCTCTGCTCAGCAGCATTGCCTCGAAGCATTGCCTGCCACTTCCTGCTTTCCCCGCTGCTGTTAATTCTTGTACCTGTCTGTAATGTAACATCCCTGTCTCCACCCACCCACTCACAAAATACCTGTCAGTTACCTTATGCTGTCTCTTGTACTCTACTGGAAACGATTCAGCATTGCAACTTTTCATCCATCCATAGTAAACATTATGAAAACTCAGGAACATCATTGCACGCCGTATGCTCTGGTGTGTTAAATATAAATATACACTGTCGATGACTCTTGATATCTCACTTTGTCATGTTACTCTGATTTGTGAGTCAGTTTTTTAAAATGGTGCCAAACTAAACTGCTTTATCATGTTTGGATGCCAGCCTTCTTCTGTGGAGCTCAAGCAGTATCTTTGGGTATCATCATCATCACAACATCCCTCCCTGCATAGCAGAATAGGTGGAGGCTGGGCCTTCCTCCAGGCTACGTGGTGATCTCCAGGGCATCATCTGCCCTGCCCAAGTCCAACACTCTAGCCATTGTCTCACTGTAGCCTTCTCTTTCTCTTTCTCATTCATTTTATGTATTACATTTCTATACTGTCTAATAGCCAAGGCTCTCTGGGCAGCTCACAAAAATTAAAACCCTAAAATACAACATGGTAAAATGTAATATAAAACCTTTAACAATGTAAAACAGAATAAAACCAAAGTAAAAACCAGATTAAAAGTCATCAGCAATGTAAAGCTGTAAAACCATAATAGTGGTGAATTTCGTACCTTTGGGGTGGGCCCGTTCCGCCCCGCCTCTCCTCAGCGAGCAGCCCCCCCGATGATCCGATTCTCTGTGGTGCGGAGGGGCTCTCCACAGTGTGGAGGGGCTCTCTGCCCACTCTCCGTGCCGCTTGAGCAGCCATGCCGCTCGCTCGGTCCGCTGCACCGCCTGTGCGGGCTCCTGTCGCATCATTTCTGGCTGGCAGGAAGTGACACGATGGCCCTGCGCCAACGTGGCTGAACCCTGTTGCTGCGGTTTTGGCATAGAAACCAGGGCAACAGGGCTTAAAACGGCCAGCGGTGCGGCACAGCAGACCAAGCGGCGGACTGAGTGGGCAGCAAAGTAGGCCCGCGAGTCGTGGAGAATATCGGGGGGCTGTGAGTGGAGCTGATTTCGGCTCACTCCAGCCCCCTAATATTCACGGTGACATCCCTATTAACACATTTAGGGAGTAATCCTCTGGTCACTGGGAAAGCATATCAGAGACACAGGATTTTTTAAATTTCCCCTCCTGAAGCCGTAGACACTCCTACAACTTTGGGAGGGGGACTCATATACGGATGTGTGAGGAAATAATTTGGGGGGTGGAAATCCAGTGAACTGGCTGGGCTCAACCGTTTGAACTTCATCCCGCTTACCTCCTTCCCCGGCTCAACTCAAGTTCTTCCGAGTTGAGCTGGGGAAGTGACTTCTGGGTTCCCGGCGGGCCGCTTTTTATGTAGAAAATGCCATAAGATATGCCAAAAGTGGCCACAATTTGAGTAACTTGCACAAATTGCGGCTGCTTTTAATGTATCTTAAGGCATTTTCTATGTAAAAAGCGGCCCGCCTGGGAACCCAGAAGTCCGCCAAGTGGCTCAGAATGCATCCGCTTTTGGCCCGGCTCAGCGGGCACAGCGACAGCAGGAGGGAAGCAGGATCACCCACCACTACTCTTAAGATCTGATCCCTTCCCTTTCGCTTTCCCTCTCCTCTGCCCCCTCGCAGACCCTGCAGAAAGAACTGCAGTGCCTGCTTTCCGAGGTTGCAAAAGCAACCTTGCATGACCTCGTAGAGGTAAAAAAAAAAGGGCATTCTGGGGAGAGGAGAGGCTGGATCCACTAAACCCTGTGTCCTCTCCAGCCGCAGTCCCAGCCCTGGTAGTGTGGCTCCTATAAGGCTCTGAGGCCTGTCTAGAGCAGGGGTGGGGGAAGGAGGATGGAGAAGCAGAAATCACCTCCTTCATTCCTCCTACCCTGCTGGCAGTAGCCCATCAGGGCACAGGATACTCGGAAGCCTCCAAGATCAAACGCTTCCCTCTAGCAGGCAGCAGTCCCTTAGGATTGCATCCTTAAAAACAAAACTGAAGGACTAAAAAGCCTGGGGAAATAAACAGGTCTTCATATGACATGGAAAAGACTACAACGTAGGCTTCTCTCTGGTGAAGGCATTCCACATGGGATGCCACTACTGAAAAGGTCCTCTCCTTAGTACCCCCCTCACCACATTTGGTGAGGGTACCCGGAAGATGGCCTCTGAAGTGATCTTAGGGTCATGTCACGTATGTATATATGGGTGGAGACAATCCTTCTAAAATATCTCTGACTCTATGCCTGTAATAAGGTTGGGCATTCTGTTTCTTTTTCACATTCTTTGTAGAAAAGATTAATGGAGGTGAGAGAAGTGGAAGTGAGGTATTTTGGCACTACCTCACTTATTCAGATGGCTGAGATGGGTTCATAATGTTCCAATAATCTTGATAAATGGGGATGAAGTTGTCATTAGCAGCATTGGTCATGAATTCATAACAGTGACCTCCTGTTTATGAAAAACATGAGAACCAATAGGTCAGGAGTGGGGAAGCTGTGGCTCTCTAGCCACAGATGTTGTCAGACTACAACTCCCATCATAACTGCCCATTGGTCACACTGGCTTGGAATGATGGGGAAGTCTAACAACATCTGGGCTACAGGTACCTCGCCCCTACAATAGGTAAAGTTTAGATTGTGGATGATTCCTCAGTACTTTATGTTGGCCTTCCCCAAACTGGTGCCCTTCAGATGTTTTGGACTACAACTCCAATCATTCCTGGCCATTGGCCATGCCAGCAGCAGGGAGTGTTGGGAGTTGTGATCAAAAACATCTGGCGGAACCAGGTTGAGGATGGCTGCTTTATGTTGTAAGGCAACTGGACTGGTAGTAAACACTCTTGGCCCTTTAAAACACTAAAATGATCTAGCTGCAAAAAGGATCAGAGTGCCATAAAAAGACTGTGCTAAAAATCAGGAAGTCCCAAGTGCAGATCTCTGGAAGTCCCAAGTTCAAATAATAATACTGATTTATCTTACAGGGTTGTTGTAAGGTTTACAGTTCGATAATGCATTTGAAGCACTTTAAAAACTTGAAAGCACTATACAGATTTTAAGTAGTATTATTGTCTATATATATATATATATATATATTAATACTTAGCTATTCATCTATTATTTATTTATTTAAGCTACTTTTATACTGCTTGACATCGCAGGATCTCCGGGCAGTTTACATAAAATAATACTTGATGTATCATTTTATCTACAATACTTGATGTATTTATATTTGTCAAAAAAGAGATAGCCAGATCTGTTAAACAATGCTCCGCAAATGTACTAGTTTCATTGGAACGGGCAGGAAATATTTCTTGATGAATGGGAGACCTCTGTTCCTTCCAGTACATGCCAGGTGTGTGATTTCTCCTGATTTTGACCTCAACTTGAACTGCAGTTGTTGGGTTGTTGTTGGGATTTTTTTTTAATACAAAAAAGGGCATGATAAACGAAATAATTTGAACTCTAACCAAACCTCCTGTCAAATGGTAAATCTATCACATGTATATAAAATGTGTGCCCTGATCTGTCAGCTCTATGAATTCCTCTATAATGAAAACAGAAAGCAAATTAAGGACACAGTCCTAATGCATGTTTAGTCAGAAAAAAAGTCCTACAACTCCCAGCATTCCTCAGCCAGCAAAACAAAAAACGAAAACTAGCAGTGAAGATTACCTTTGATTTGAATTCATGACACCATGGTGTGTGTGTGTGTGGGGGGGCTTTAACCCTTTGCCCCCACTGCAGTCCCAGTCCAGATTCCTTGCTCTCCGTCACCCCATGGCAGAAGTATACATCAGGAATGAAGCTCCCATTGTTGCCAATCATGTGCCATCTTATTGTGGCTTAGATGCTCAGAGAATGTTTTCTTCTCCTGAGACATACTATTATTTGCTTTTTGGGGATAACAAATACAATCAAAGCAGATGATGATGATGATGATGATGATGATGATGATGATGATGATGATAATAATAATAATAATAATAATAATAATAATAATAATAATAATAATAACTTTGCAAAAGGAAAGTGATGGCATCTTTCAGAGATAGTTCAATCATCTGAATATAAGTACTGGAAAGTGTTTGGGGGTGTGAAAGATGCATTTCACATGAAATATGTGTGTCACTGTTTGGGACTCTCCAGCCTTCTGTTCAGAAAATCTGGTGAGCGCTGTAAGTTTTTCTCTTCCTCTTCTTTCTTTCTTTCTTTCTTTCTTTTTTTTTTTGGAGAACAAGAGCTGATTGTCCCTTCTGCTTCATCTCTACTTCATCCCCTCCCCCCCAAAAAAACTTGAATATGTTTCTCTTTGCTTCTTTTCTCCTGCTTCCAGTTCTGCCTTGACTGTCTCTCCCTGTGGAATTCTTTCCAGATTCTTGCTTTTGTCCGTGTTTCTGCTGAGATTATGATAATGGTAAGCTGCCTTGACGCATCATAAGTGTGGTATGAAAGTAAATGGATTTACAGTAGAAAACAATTAAAATACGTATTAAATGAAATCTTCTGCTGAAACCTCTCTTGCTCGTTCTGGCCAAACTTTACGTTGGCAGTGGGGGTCCTTAGGACAAGCACCTCTAAACGGGGTCATTCCTATCATTAGGCAGAGTGAGGCAGCTGCCTCAGCCAGCAGATGCTGGGGTGGGGTGTTCCTCTCTCTTGGAGTCATGTGCGTGCCATGTGGCCGGCCCCGAGCTCCCTAAGTTAGCCTGCTGCCCTCAGGTGCACCGTCCCATCACCTGCATTGAAGTAAGATTCAACTGCCAATCCAGTCAGCTACTGTACAAGGAATGGTGGTGGTGGTGGTGGGGTGGCTTCTTGTCCTTTTCTTCAGGCTGCAAAATGTCCGGAGCTGACATTGCCCTAAAAGATAGAGGGGGAAATCACTGTTTCATGAAACAGTGTAAAAAAACTGTTCTAATGGTCAAGCTTTACTTGATGTATTTATATTCTGTGTAGGATGGCCACGTATGCATCGCCAAAAAAGAGGACCATGATTTCCATAAAATGTGCACGTGCTAATTTACATGTATAAAGACAAATGTAATGATAATTGTTATAACTGAAATTGAAATACAACTTTGTAGCGGGGAAGACTGTGACAGACCAGGTGACCTGTGTTCCTGCTCAGTCTGCGGCCAGGTGGTAACTGTCGATGGGCAACTTCCTGCTCTCCCTTATTCTGGTGCTTTATCTTTAAACCAGACTTGGACTGGACAGCCCTGCAGATAGAGGACTGCCTTCAAATAGAAGACAGCCCTTCAAATAGAGGACTGTCCTCAGTAAAAGAGGACACCTGGCCAGCTTAACATCATATGTTCAGAATGTGATGTAGAAAGGTCTGCTTTATATGTATGTATGTATGTGCTTGATTTATATTGTGCTAGACAAATTGTTGCCATCTTGGTCTGTTGTATCTGTAAACCTGCTCTAGTTGTGCTAGATGAAGTGATGGAGTCCAGACATCTAGACTAATTTTGAGCCAACCCACCTAACATTCATCGAACTACATATTTTAAAAAATATTATTAAAGCTACCCTCATCCTTTTTCCAGGAGTCCTGGAGATGACTGACCGTTATCATCAGATTCAAGCTAGTATATTTACCCATATGTGTCCATTCAGATATAGATGAAACCTGAGCCCTACTCAGACATCCAAAAATCAACACGCATGGGGAGGGTAGTGCTTCAGCCCTGCCCCTCTCCCTCATCATGTTCATTGCCCTCTACTTCTGGAGGGCTACTGTCTGAAGAGGAGAGACTCCTCTATCCATGGAGGCTCTCCATGTAAGGACCCTGATTTCTCAATCACCTGGAGAGCCCCCATGCTGTGGCCTAACGTAGCCGTGATCATCATGAATCAAAAGATTACATTCATAAAAATGGGTGGGAGTTTGCTGCTAGCTGGTCAGTGGTTTGCTGTTCAACCTCCATTTCCTTGGATGTAAGCCAACATGTGAAGGGACTTAGCTTTGGCAAAGACAGAGACACCACATCTTGGGTAAAATTGATAAGAATCTCTTTAGGCTAGATGTTGTATTGCTGGTGTTGGTTGATTTTATTAATATTTGGCATTTTTACTGAATGGGACTTTATTGTGTAAACTGCTTCAGGGGGGCTCTTCCCTGAAAGGCAGCCTAGAAATATTTTAAATAAAGAAATATAGTTTTCAGCATCTAAGCTTGGGCAGTGTATTTAGTGATACAGCTGTTCAACACTGCAAGTGTTGATTAGCTTATGAATGCCAGGTTATTTGTGTTATCACCAACAACTGTTATGTGAATGGCCACTGTTAATAATGTAATTTTTATTTTCTGTACTTTTTGCATTTCTTTTCCTGGTGACCTCACTGTTTACAATTCCTCCTCCATCTCTCTGTGTGTGTATATATAGATATACACCTACCTATAAATCAGGATAATATTTCATGCATCTGATGAAATTATGGCATAATAAATTTTTTTGACTATAAGGTGCCACAAGACTCTTTGTTGTTGTTTTTGCTGCAACAGACTAACATGGCTTCCTGTCTGGAAATGAATAAGTCCTATTTTTCCCTCTCAATAAACCTTTTCCTTAATTAACATTCCTAAGGCTTTTCCCCCTTAGAATTTAAAAACCCTGGCCTAAACCTCCTTAGTTCTGTGCTAATTAGATCATGGTTGATGGACACAGGGCCGTATTAAGAGCATTATGGGCCTGGTGCTGAGGAGGGTGCGCGGCTGAAGAGGGAGCAGAAACGCTGCGCTCCTCTTCGCTGCCGCTGCGCCGCCCCCGCCAGGCCTCTGCCTCCGCTGCGCCGCCCCCGCCAGGCCTCCGCCTCCCCACCCTCCCTCCCACCCGCCACCGCTGCCGCACCCTCCCGTCCCGCTCGCCGCTGCGCCTCCCCCCGCCCTCCCGCTTGCTGCCGCTGCGCCTCCCACCGCCGCCGCCATCACCACCACTCCCGACCCCCCCGCCACCTACCTTCTCCACATCGTGTTGCTTCCGGAGCCCCGCCCGTGTCGTTTTGGCGGGAGGAACCAGGGCAACAGGGCTTAAACAGCCCTGTTGCCATGGTTTCCCCGGCAAAAAACAGCGCGGGGGTCCCGTCGCGTCATTTCCTCCTCCTCCTCGGCGGCAGCAGCGGCGGCGGCAGCAGCAGCAGCAGCCGCCGCCAAGGCAGGGGGAAGGTAGGTTGGTGGTGGCGGCGCAGGGTTGTTGTTTTTTTGCAGAGCAGGGCTGCTTTGGAGAGGGGGGCCCACTAAATATTATTTCGCCTGGGGCGCCAAACTGCCCTGCACTGGTCCTGATTGTGGGCCTATTTTGGGGTAGGGGCCTGGAGCTGCAGCTCCAATAGTCCCTATCTTAATCCAGCCCTGGATGGACAGTGTCCTGTATATTAAAAAAAATGAGTGCATAAACTTCTTATCAGCTCAGCTCTTAATGTTAACTAAGCTGCACTATCTCCCTTTTTTTTACTAATAGATGGTAAATGGGTAGCAGCTATCCTAAGTGATGTACCTTTGTAAATCCTGATTAGCCCAATCCTGTTCTTTTGTATTAACACTTATTTCAAGACTGAGTCTGAGTGTGACTAGAGTTTTCTGAACTAGATCAGCTACAAGGCCCGCAATAGTAGGTGACAATTCAAAAAAAAAATTTTTTTTTTACAAAGGCAGCACCAAAGCAGGATAATGTAAAAGTGTTTAGTACCCACTTGTTGCTAACTTTGTCTGACCCAAAATGTGTTTCTGTTGGGAAGGAGGTTGCACCTATTCATTTCCCAGATGTCGTTGTTGGTTTCCAAGGGCTTGTTCGCACGACACGGGTGTTAGGTTTTGCATAGGCAGAACGAGATTATCACCTGACATCAGGATTATCACCTGACATGGAGGTTGTCTCTTGAGATGAAGTACACAAAGTCTTTAGTCACGAGACATAGTCTCAAGGTGGTATGACTCAGCAGCCTTGGACAGGTTTGGAATCAACATGTTGATGAATAGGTTATACCACTGGGGTGAGTAATATCCTATTTATAGGTACAGGGTCTGTGGTATAAAGCTGACACACTTGTTGACAGCTTCACTCTCTCCTCACTTCTCTTCTCATCTCACTCCTCTCGACTCGACTTGTCTCTTGTTCTGGACTTCACTTCATCACCTTACCACTGGGGTATTGGATTTGTATCTGCAATGATGTAGTGAGTAAGAGATGCATTGCTTGACTTAATCCCATGTAATTGGGTCTTACAAATAAACTCTTTAATCTTTATTAACTGCTGTTATCTCCTCCTTCCGCCTGCGTGACTGGGACTGAGGGTCATTGGCTAGGGAAGCTTTTGAACCCGGGTCAGTCCAGCTCTCACATCTGGTTATGGGCCCAGATAATCAGCAGAGATAAGCCTGATGGTTATCTCAGATGGGGCAGATAAGCACAGAGACGCAGTACAGAGAAATTCGGCAGTTATAGAGTTAAAGGAATTGTTTAACATTTGTAAGAATGGTTTGTAACTAACCAGGAAGGCGATGTATGTTGCTAGAGCTGGGTGCTGATAACAGCGGCTTGGAATGCAGCACAACTGAAGAGACGAAGGATTTTTCATTTTGGAAGCAGCTGGAACGGAGGTGCCGGTTCTGGGCAGCTACTAGGCTGAAAAGTGAACAACGCTGGACACAAGGATTTCGTTTTCCACAGCTTACTGGAGTGATTGTCAAGGAGCTGTATCGGGCAAGGAAATATCTCCAGGAGGCTCTGTGTCTACTCATTTGAGTCAAGGCTACAGCAGGAGGATCATATTTCTTTTACAGTTTGCTTCTTCACTCAGCAGCGGATCAGCTATCTTTTGCATTGGATCAACAAGTGGCTTGGATTACAAATGTGTGGATTACGTCTGACGTGGGCAAAGCGTCTGGACCATATGTCGCAGCAAAGTCACGTGTGACAGGAATGTATCTTGGGAAACTTGATACTACACGGAAGGCTGTATCAAACCAGCGGAGGCGTGGTTTTAAAACAGCAGGGGAAAACAGCGCGGCAGTTTTAAACAGAGAAAGCTGTGCTTAAAATGAAAAGCTGTTCTTCATTTTCTTCATGTGGGATCACAGAAGAAGGAGCTTGAAATCAGCAGGGGTGCTGCTGATGGGAAAACCTTTGTGTTTTAACCCAGGACATAACAAAATGGACATTATTTTGTGTGTGAGCAGAAGCAGTGGATTGTTTAAATGAAGCTTTCTGTATTGGACATAAATAAGCAGAAAGAGGACTATGCAAATGGTCAGGAGTTTAACAGTCATGTTTTTGAAACTGTATTTCTTGAAAGTTTGGATAACTTGGAATCAAGAAAGTATATATGCTCTGGAAATGTCAGGAAATGTACTGAATGTATATATGACTTGAGTATATTCTGGATTTCTCTGTAGCAAAATGTAAAATACTGAATAATTAGGTTTGTTTATATGGCAAAGCTAAGAGATGGATTATTTCTTTCATACTGTAATGGTGTAATAAAGAAATGGAAAGTTGTATTGATGCAACTATAAAAAGTTAAATGCTTATATGTATGACATGTACATGCATGCATATCACATGATGTTTGGACATTTAGATTCACAGGTCTGTGAAAGAAAATGCAAACTGTTGGTGGGGGAAAGCATTTGGAAATTGTAATTTTCACATGAAAGGTAATTTTGTGCACATAAACAAGGTATGCTAGCTTCAACAGGTAAACTGGAAGGCAAGCTGAAAAACCAGTTCATTTCATTCAATTTGTTCTTGGTAATCTTGTGGAACTCTGATGATTTTTAGAGGAAAGGCACGTTATTTCATGATGTCAATTGATCAATACACGAGGTACAGGTTGTGTACATGTTAGATAGAAAGCTGGAATACTGAACAAAGTCAAGGTGTTTTGTGCTTGGGTGAGAAACAAGCATATTACCCATGTTACCTAATATCTTTTGAGATATGGGGGAAGTTCAATTCAGTGCATACTTTGATGACTTTCTAACAGGATGTGATATTGAACACATGGATTGCGTGGAAGAGTAAACAAACACTCAGAAGAGGTGATACTAATTTGGATAATGAGGTTTGGGTAGAAGCTCTTAAATGTTTTGATTATGTACATGATAGAAGTTTTAGTTCTGTGTATTGAACTGTACACCTTATAGAAAGTAGTGTAGAAGGAGGAATCTTCTGGAGAAACATTTCAGGATCTTGGATCTGATATGTAGGTACATACACCTCAAAGTTAGAAGAAATCTGTAAGGGAAGCTTACATGAGATTTTTCTAGAAATGAGAATATTGTGTTTCACATGAATAACACTTGGATAGTGAGATTATCTAGAAGTGTTGAGTATAATGCTGAATGAAAAGGTGAGATCATTTTTCAAAATTAATTCTGTTAATGCAGGGGATGCATCAAGCTCAGAGTCAGAATAGAAAAGCATTTGCTGAAAGACAGTCAGGTAAATTTGACAAACTCTGATACACATTTGGTTTAGTGGAGACTAAACAAATGATTGTCTATCATTGGTGCAAATTTATTGGAACAGGAACCTGATAATTGATGAGGTAAGGAACAGGTGAGTCAAACAACCTGTGAGATATCAGGATGAATTTGCAGGAAAAGCCATTTGAAACTTAAAAATTTCAAAGAGGTGAAAAAAATTAACTGTTAAGGAAGCTAAACCATAGCTTCAGGCTATGCAAGCTGAGTTGAATTCTTTGGATAAAGAACAAAACATGGAAGCTGGGGAAACAAACAGCAGTCCATGGAACTCATTGTTACCAGATAGATTTTTTTAAGTGAAAACTAACCAGATTGGAAAAGGTTGTGTATGACAAATAGCAAGATTGGTTGCTTGTGATTTTTGCTCAGTAAAAAGGAGCTGGATAATCATGAGATGAATGCAACAACAATTTTTTTTTGAAACAGTTAGACTGATGTTTAAGAATGTGGAGAAATGTATGAATATTTCACAGTTGGAAATATTGGAACATAAACATTTTAAATGAGAGGAAGTCTTTAAATGGAAAACTGTCTGAGATTTTTTTTTAGGAAAGCTAGAAATCAGCTGGAGGCTGGAATTCTGTTTTGAACTCAAACATTGCTGAATTGAGATTTGCACAGAGAGGCAGATCAATGTTTGTTTGTTAAACAGGAGGAACAGGGACATAGACTGTTTGTTTGATGGATGATCTATTGTTTTTTCTGGACAGATAAAAGCAATATGATATAATTGATCCAGGGTTTGGAATTTCATTGAATTGAAACTGCTTGGTGGTGGATCAACTGTTTATTTGTAAATAGAAGTTGAAGAAAAACCAAGAGGGCAGTACTTACTGCAACAAACCAGAAATATCATGGATGTGATTGAGAATTTGGAGATAATTAACTCAGTGAAAGACTCCAAATAATTGAGGATTTTCAAGCACATGCTGATGGAAATGCCAGTTGTGGTTGTGATAGTAAGAACAACAAGAACACACCTGAGGTTTGTTATTTTTATAACCATACTTTGTTTGATTGATTTTGTAGAAACAATCATCTAAATGTTAGAGTTCAACTGAAGCTGAACTGAATACATTGTATTATGTATTGTGCTATTATGCTATTGTAAAGCTTGAATAGTTATTGCATTTGTTTAAATAGTTTAAATTGTAAAAAATGTTTAAATGATGCTGAGATTGATGTGAAAATCCTATTACAGTTTTTTCAGGAAACCAAGGCAGGATTGCTATGCTGCAGGCAGATAGCAATACACAACGTTTTGGGTTTGCAAATAAAACTGTGTCATAAGGAGGGATACATCAGAAGTGATTTGATGGTGGTTCAAATTTCTGGCAGGTAAAGTCATTTCTGCAGAAGTTTTTTATCAAAGTCCATAGATGAAAAAACAGCATCAGATGTCAACAAAGCTGTTGCTGTTGTATGAGGTAAATAACCACGTTCTGCGACAAATGCAAAAGCAGGGGGATGTTAGGTTTTGCATAGGCAGAACGAGATTATCACCTGACATCAGGATTATCACCTGACATGGAGGTTGTCTCTTGAGATGAAGTACACAAAGTCTTTAGTCACGAGACATAGTCTCAAGGTGGTATGACTCAGCAGCCTTGGACAGGTTTGGAATCAACATGTTGATGAATAGGTTATACAACTGGGGTGAGTAATATCCTATTTATAGGTACAGGGTCTGTGATATAAAGCTGACACACTTGTTGACAGCTTCACTCTCTCCTCACTTCTCTTCTCATCTCACTCCTCTCGACTCGACTCGACTCGACTTGTCTCTTGTTCTGGACTTCACTTCATCTAGCCTTACCACTGGGGTATTGGATTTGTATCTGCAATGATGTAGTGAGTAAGAGGTGCATTGCTTGACTTAATCCCATGTAATTGGGTCTTACAAATAAACTCTTTAATCTTTATTAACTGCTGTTATCTCCTCCTTCCGCCTGCGTGACTGGGACTGAGGGTCATTGGCTAGGGAAGCTTTTGAACCCGGGTCAGTCCAGCTCTCACAACGGGAACCGCGGGGGAGCAGAAGTCCCCTGCGGTTCCCGTGTCATGTGAACACCGATCAGGGGTACCCCCGCGGGAGGACCGCGTGCGGGACGCATGCAAAGTGACGCATGCAAAGTCGGTAGAGGGGTAAGCCCCTACCACGTGTGGCCACCGTGCCGTGCGAACAGCGGGCGGCCGTCCCGCGGGGTCCACACAGAGGCGGCTGCCACCGCTCCAGCCTGTAGGGGCAAATGGCCCCTCTGGGCATCCCGGGGCCCCACCCCCTAGCGCCGGGAGGCCCGCACTGCTGTGTGGGGACTGCGGGGTCCGCCCACATGCGCAGGGCGCAGGTCGTCTGCGGCACCCCGCTGGACCCTGCGGATTGCCCTGTGGTGCCTCCCTCGCCCACAGCCTGGGTCGTGAGAACCGGCCCCTAGTTTCCAGTTTGTTTTTTTGTTTTCATTTTGCTTTAACAACAGGGTTGTTGTGAGGATAAAATAGAGAGGAGGAGGATTATGTAAGCCACCTTGGATTCCTTGCAGGAAAAAAAACCCGGGATATAAATATAATAAATAAATGAATACATAAATAATTTATTTTGGAAATGTCCTTCTAATGTAGTGGTGGGGAACATGTGACCCCCCCACCCAGATATCATTGGACTGCTACTAGCTAGCATAGCTAATAACAGGGGATGCTGGGAGTTGCAGTGCAACAACATCAGGAGAGCCCTACTCTCTCTATCCCAGTTCGAATGCTAATGTATGTCATAAGGCTATTTCACAAATGATAGGAAACTGCTTAATACCAGGTTAGATGATTGGTCCATCTAGCCCAGTATTGTCTGCTTTGACTGGCAGATAGCCCTGAGACAGAGGTCTATCTCACCACCTGCTACCTGGTCCTGTTAACTGGGGATGCTGGTGTTTGAACCTAGGACCTTCTGCACGCGAAGCATGTGCTCCACCACTGAGCTATGGTTCTTCTCCTGTGACACACAGGGCAGGCAAACTCTGGTTTGCACACTCAAAAGACACACATGACAAAAGGAGTTGCCACCAATCCTGACAAATGTACTTGTATGGTATATGTGTTTGCAAATACATAGGTATCACATTCACACATGCTAGGGGACATGTAAAACACCTACAGGGTAAAGTGGCCGCAAGTCAATGAATAAAGCCAAACACACAAGCAACCCCCTTAGATGTTATTTCCCCCACTGTTTTCTGAGTCTTTGTGATTTTCCTCCAGAAACAGCCTGAGTGTCATCTGGTCATGCTTCATAGTGCAGATTGTATTCTCTGCATCCACAATGATACATTAGAAATAACATTTGTGAAACACCCGCTCCCTCTCAGAAATGGAGCAGTGAGATAAAATAAACAATTTGCAAATAATTCTGGCTGCCATTTATTTTTTTTTAACGTTCCCCACAGATACCTGGCTGACTAGCCTACATACACCACTCGGGTATAACTATGTGTGTTAAAAGAATGTACTGCCCACAGGCATCTTATGTGAAGCCAATTATAAAGGCTAAGAATATTCTGTATTGGGATCTGTAAATGATTAAAAACTGGCCATGCGGAATTGTTTCTGAAAATGTGTCTGCAGATATACAAGAAACACTGCCAGAAAAATCTGACTCCCTTTGAATATACAATACATTTCTTTTAAACCAAATAACACCAACAACAACAATCAGGAATGTGCAAGTTAACTCAAAGGAAGCTGTAGTACTGTATGTTCATAGGGGGGGGGGGGAGAGACAAAAGAGATTATGAGTGATTACTGTCATATAAATACCATCAAGCTCTGTTTAAAGTTGTGCATGTCTCAAAACTAAAACCTAGCTCAGTTTGATAGCTTTATAGCCACATGGTAGGACTTTGCCACATAGAACATATCGCCAGTGCAAGTGCAACAACTAGGGTGATTTCTCATAAATTAGAATAATACCTTGATATTTCCCAGTGTGTGCATACACAGGTGACTCTCTTGTGGAATTATTAAGTAAAGGAGAAAGTAGTAAGTGTGTGCAAAATAAAGGTCTTCTATAGCCTGGAGTGTGATTCATCTGCTGCACCTTTTGTATAAGCTTTACCAAAAAAAATGGGAATTGCACAGAAGTCATGCATGTAGGTCAAACAGTTTGGACTGCAATGTCAAAGCCAACTAGTCATTTATAGTCAGGCAGACTACTTAAGGGGTTTGTTGTGTACATACTTGTTAATAATTGTGCAAATTGTGTAATTATTGTGTGCTAATAACTGTGTAGATTACAGTTGTGTAAATACTATGGCTTTGGAATGATAGGGACACAGCTGCTATAATTCAAATGAAGTCAGTTGATCTTATGCCATTGTCTTTAAAGCAGGGATGAGGAACCTGTAGCTCACCAGATGTTGTTCAGCAGCTCCAACTCCCATCAGCCCCAGCCAGCATAGCCAATGGTCAGGAATGATGGAAATACCAGCTTGTGTGTCTGGAATACTATCTATGCCAGTATCCTGACAATCCCAGGCAAAAACAGGTTTCTCATCCCCACAGATGTGACAAAAAGCCTGGAAATCTTTTGAGAAAATCGTAATTATGACACTGCCATTCCGCCCCTTCCTCCACGGAGCTCAGGCCGTGGTGTGCGTGGTCCCCTTTCCCTTTTAATCCTCACAATAACCCTGTGGGGTGGGTTAGGCTGAGAGACAGTGGCTGGCCTAAGGTCACTCAGGGAGCTTCATCAGTGGCCGACCATCACTGGCAATATGAAAGCAGATGTGGGTGTTTGTTGCATTCAAGGAAAATATGCAAATTCACTTGATTTACTTTTTTTCTTCTTTCTGATCACAGGATGTGCATTTTATGGTTAATGCCATAGGATGTGGTACCACAGTATTAGCAGGATGTGGCGAATACCCTGGGTAGATTTATAAAACGCTGCAAGTGCTGACACTCTTTCCACAACTATCAGTGTAATGTTATGCATGTTTACTTAGCAAAGTCCCATTGAGTCCAATGGGACTGATTTCCTAGTAAGTGTGGCTAGGACTGAAGCCCAAAAAAGTGTCACTGAACCCCAGTGGGATTTACCTGTGAGTAATCATGCACAAGATTGCACTGCCAATTCCTTCGAGGTTGAATTGCAAATCCTTTCAAAACATACTCCTGCTCTTGTATTGCTTGTATTGTGTTGTGAACTGCTTTGGATGCACCTGTGTAGAAAAGTAGCATACAAGCAGCAGCAGCAGTAGTTATAGCAATAATGGGTTGGGTGGACCCAGGCTTTGCCTTCCACTGATGGAAGTTCTCTGTGCATGGAGGGTGCGTGCAACTGCCCGATTTTGGGGGATCCCACCTTTGCACCTGCACCACAGCTCACCCCATTTAACAGGGTCTCCCAGCCCTGTGTGTAGCATTTTCAGGGAGCTGGAGGGGCTGCTGTGGGGAGATGGGGCACCGGGGGTGGGGGAAGCTGCTTCCGCCACCTCAGTTGATCACACCTAAATGTGCATCCAACCCGATGCTTTTTGTGTATGAGATGCAGAAAACGCTGGATAATCTCTGCTACGTTTGGGTTGCAGGCTATTAAATGTATACACACAATAGCTGCATTTTTGTTTGGGAATGGTTGGAATGAAACTGCAGCTGCACCGGATTTTACTTTGCATTGATATCATCTATGTCTATAGCTACATTTTACAGCTGAGCTCCTTCTGGAATAGAAATATGCTAAAGAATATGAGGAGCATTGATCATGAAATGGTATTTTCTGCCTAGGTCAGCAGGTCATGTGGACTGGATTTAGTCTTCTGATGAGCAATATGCTAAAACTGAAGCAGGACTATTGGAATGTTAGACAAAGGATCTGCTCTGAAAATGAGAATGACATGACAAATAAAGGACATATTTGCATATGATTTGAACAACCTGCTATCTTGGCTGTGGCTTCTTTTCCTCCTAACAATAAATGATCCACTGTGCAGTTTACTAGCTGGAATTCACAAATCACTTATTCTCGGATAGTCTCACCAAAGCCCAGGGCCGGTGCTACCATTAGGCCAACTTGGCAGCTGCCTAGGGCGCCGAGCTAAAGGGGGCGCCAGAAACGCCTTGGGGAAAAAAAACAGCACTAAAATGGCTAAAATGCACATTTTACCAAGTTTGTTTTACCAATCATGTCCTGTGGCAGGGAAGGGGAGGCTGAAAGAAGCGCGCCCCTCCCTCTCTCTCCTCCACCTCAGGGCTCGGTCTCCAAGCCTCCCTCGCAGCTGCTGACGGAGGCCAATGATGGGGGGGAGGGGAAGGGTGCACCTGCAAACACCTCCTTCGCCTTCCCTCCGGCGCGCCTCAGGTTCCTCAGCTCAATGTCCCCTGAAAGCAGTTATTTCCAGCAACCAGGGAGAGAGGGAAAGGTATTTTAAGCTAGCTGGGGCTCCAATATTTTAATTATTTACCATGTTGTTTCTATGTTTTGGTTTTAAATGCTTTTAGGATGCAATCCTACGCGTGTTTGGAGGGGGGGGGAAGTCCTACAACTCCCAGCATTCCCCAGCCAGCCATGTGCAATCCTACGCACGTTGAGGCAGAAAAAAGCCCCGCAACTCCCAGCATTCCAACAGCCAGCCATGCTGGCTGGGGAATGCTGGGAGTTGCGGGGCTTTTTTCTGCCTCGACGTGTTTAGGATTGTGCCCTGAGCTGTTGATGTTTGCTTTACTGTACTTTGAATATTGTTGTCTGCCTTGAGCACTAGGCTGGTAAAGGGAAAGACAGGATAATATATATTATTCTGATAAAGAAATATTGCAACAAAGTGATAGAGAGAGGAGGGGAAGCAGAAATTTGAACCAGATGATCCATGGGCTCTCTCTTTGCTATGTTTCTACTACATGCATTCCCGCAACCCAGAAAGTGTATGAGTCAAACCAGTGTCTCTTCACCTCCACCCTGCGAGGTAGGACAGGCTGCAAGACGCCCTTTTGTCTCTATTCCTCACAGGTAGCACCCCCACACCTCTCTCACATCCTTTTTTCATATCCCTTGTGCTGCCCGCAGGAGGAGACAGGCTTTTACATATATATATATATATATATATGGAGTAGGAGAAGGCCCTTGGGAGTTCCTGGCATAGCTGGGCTGATGTTGCCTCTTTGCTTTCCGTGTGAACACAAAGGAAAAGTCTCAAAGTCCACAAGGTTTTTCTATGGGGCTCAGCAGTTCCCAGGGAGGGAAATTTATTTCATAATGAGCATAGGGCTGGAGGGAGGGAGGGCTCAAGTGGGAAGGGGGGGGGCGCTAAATATCTGATCTTGCCTAGGGCACCAAACTGCCTTGCACCGGCCCTGCCAAAGCCCCCTTTAAGTCTATGGGGCTGGATTTCTACCCTGGAGTAAGTGGCTCAGCTGCATTGTTTGTCCTGAAATAAGCTCAAGCATGGAAAATATACTAGTGTGTTCGTTATATAAATGAGATAACGAACAGGTGTGACCTGTATATGCCTGTATATGAGACCATTGGCTAAGCTCATGTGATGTCATGGAATGTTGATAAACAGTAAAATAGCTGAGGGAAAACTATGAAGAGCAGAGGCCTGGCCTACACATGCAGCAGAACGAGGTGGTAGAATGGGCTGTACAACTTCACACTGCGGGGAGGGGGATCTCATTTTTCAATGTTCTCCTATGTTAAAAACTCGGTTAAAGCAGACACGGCCTCCCAAAATTCTCCATACTATTTCTGGGTGGTGAAATGGGGAGGGGATTTCACCAAATATTATTCGAGGAGGGCCCTTAAAGCTGCAGCGCCTGAACACATAGAAGTGCTTCACAGATGGAGCTGCCGACAGATGTCCAGATGAAGAATCTCGGAGCATTTCTGCTTAATGAGTGTTATTAGATTGAAACATGCTACGCATGGAGCATTTGGGTCTCTCCCTCCCTTCATTCTTACATGTTGTGCAGGTTTCCAGGAACAGATGTTTCCTGCTTTTGGCACAAATTGAAACGTTGTGCCATTGTTGTTCCATATTTTATTAAGTGGCTCTTGATGATTCCCTGGGTACTTTAACAGTTAATGCTCCTTCAATGATTCCTTCCTACTCACCCCCCATGGTATGAGCAGATAGTGCTCCTCAGATCCACTGGAGGTGGCACAATGTCATAGAGAGACGCTTCTTTCCCTCAGCATCATTCAGCTATTCTCGAAGGAGACATGAAATGACATTAAGAGTTAGTGTAATGACAAGGCTCATCAATCCAGTTTTCCACTTAATGTATGCCACCGTGTATCTTTGGATCAATCTCAGCCCTGCATAAGCTGAACGGGGGGGGGGGGGGATGGGGACAGGGAGCAAAATCGTTTGATGATTTTTGTCCTATTGACTAAGCCTTCTGAGTGAAAAGACAAAAATATGGAGGGAAAGAATGAGGAAAGAAGTGCCACTGAAATCGATCCTGGGAGTGGGGTGGATGAGTGGAAATAAATAAATATAAATAAGTATCCTCTGGGGAGGATACAGAATTCTCCAACACATGGGGCAGGAGGCAAAAAGGGAAATCCTCAGAAAATTTTCTCCTGTGAGGCTTTGTTGCAGTTAGTATGGAATGAAACCCTATTATTAGTTCATGCTGATGGATGGAAGGAAGCAATGGGCTAAGAGAGGGGGAACCAAAGCCATTTCTCTCTTCAAAGATATTAAAATAATATTAAAGAATACCAATAAAATTCTATCCACAGTAGGGCTGGAAATTCTCCACCCTATTCATGGGCGGTGAAATTAGGTAAGCCATTTGGCCAAATATTCTCGGGGTGGGAGGGGGAGGAACTGAAATTCTCCAACAGTTCAGGAGGTGCTCAAAACAAAACAAGAAGATCTCAGAAAATGTACCAGAAAGTTCTTTCCCAAGAAAGTTTGGCCCACCCACCGCATTCATGACTTGGGTAAAGAAAGAAAAAGTGTGTGCCTGCTAGTGAACTACGGCTTCACTAATTATGCCTGCAACATAACTGAAGAGAGGCAGAATGACGTATGCTGCTGCTCTGAATAAATTGGAGTTGAATGTTGATGAGTGAATGTGACAGAAAGTGAGGGAAAATATTAGTATATAAAAAAAGAAGGTATATAGAAGGTGAGGGATAAAAATGAGCATCCGACTAGGAGTAATATACTAAGGCTAGAAGTACAATTTTGTTTTGTTTTCCAAAAAAATCTATCTCATACATTTTTGTCAAAATCCACAGGTGGAAGGATAAAATACAAAACCTGAAAAACAGAAATGTGTGGTCAGGGCTGGTTGGTACCAGGATTTTCAGGGCCCTTGTTCATGACCTCCTCAGTCAGGGCATGCAGACTGAGTTTCATCTGATCTCCTTGGCTACCCTGTGGAAAGTGGATATGGTAGCACGCACTGTTAGGTCTGTGGGCCCTCTGCTGGTCTTGGATGCCTAACCTTGCCACCCTCTAGAGCAGGTGTGTCAAGCTCAGTTGACAGTGTTGCTGTAAGACAAAGATGTTGAACCTCTTTCATCCTGAGGGCCGAATTCCATTTTGGAGAAGGTCTCGGGGGCCACATTCCAGTGGTGGGCGGGGACTGAAGGCAAAAGGGGTGGGGCCCAAAATTCCAGTGAATCAATCAATCAATCAATTTATTATGGTCATGGACCAGCATATTTTACCTTAAAACTCTTATTGCCAGTAACTACACTTATGAGAGGCATTTCAACTTTTTTAGAATGGGGGGGGATGCACAAAACCTGGGAAGCCACCAAACAATTGGTGGTCAAGGAAAAAATGTGGGGCCATGTGAGGAACCCCAGAGGGCCAGGCGGCAGATTCTGCACCCCTGCTCTAGAGCCAGCCCTATGTGTGTTAAAAAGCCATATGGACTGCATGAATACACATGTCCAAATAGAACTCTCAATAAAAACAGATTCATTCTCTTTCTAAAAACTTATACGATACATTTTGTGGCGCTTATAAGAAAATACTATGGCCCTGGTCAGAAACTAGTTTTACAGCAGAACCCACTCAGAGTCTGAGGAGATGATTGGTCGGCCAGGGCTATCCAATTCCTAAACTGGACTCCCATTAAGCCTGAAATCACAGCTGCCACTCCCTGGATGCCATTCTTTTGCCCCTGGGTTGGCCATTGGAGAGTCATCTGGTACTTTTCTGAGAGCCAAATTTAGCTTCATAACTAAATTTAGGCCTGGTTCCTAACAGTGCAACCCTAGGTATGTCTACTTAGAAGCTAGAATGTTAAATGAAATTTAGTGAGTTTAGGATTATGCCTTACTTGAGAGTAGGCCACAGTGGGTGGGATCCAGACTTACATCCATTATAAGAAATCAATAGGATAGCATTGTCATGACTTAAGTCCCATTGATTTAAATGGAATGTAAATTTGACTAACTTAATCTGGATCCAACCCACTGAACTCTGTGGGATTGCTGAGTAGGCATACCTAGAATTATGCTTTAAGTCAATTTAACTTCAAGATTGGGCACACACAGAGCAATCTTCGTGTTAGCTGTGGAGAGGTCCGGGCTTGGAGCCTCAGCACTGTTGAGCTCGTGCAGATAGTGCAGAAATGAGGGACGGACAGTGTTTTCACTGTTTTATCTCTCCCCTCCCTTTTGTTTTGTTTTTACAAATTTGTTTCCAATTTGCCAGCTCCAGGACTGACATAGATTAAGAGGTAGTTTGTGGGTGGGTCTGGAGGCCAGGAGATCTGTAGATCTTGCAGATCCACAGCCTCTTCCAGCATACCCATTGACCTACCACTGGAACATCTATGTTTCCCCTTCTCAAATGTCAAAGTTCCAGTATCAGAGAGGTAAGGACTATGGAAGTTTCCATGCAGGCTGGGAGGGGGCATCTGCAGTTGGATATTCCCCTCTGATGGCAGATGTTGGAAGGGGAGATTCAATAAATTCTATGACTCCTGGGGTGCCCTGCCAGGGACTGAAGCTTTACGGTTCAAAAAATGGAAATATGGCATAAGAAAAGCATATGTTGAAGCTAGGGATGTATGACAAATTTGTTTCAGTTCATGTTTGATCAGGATTTACCCAGTTTGCACCTTCCGTATTGAACGTGGACTCGGAAGCAATCTGCGGTCGAAGTCCGTACATTTCTGAGCTTTCAGTCTCATTCACGGACCCCTCAAAATGCATTCGACAGCATGCGTACTTTTGAGAAATGTGCACAAATACACTTTAATCAATGGGGGAAGAATGTGTACATTTCAAAGATGTGCACAATTCATGCATACATTTGGGGAAATACCAGGGATGGGGACTCGGACTCGGGGACTCGACTCGTGAGTCCGACTGAGTCCCCCCTCTGACTCGAGTCCCACTCGAGTCCCAATAATTTATGTGGGACTCAAGACTCGACTCGGGACTCGAGCCCAAGGACTCCTCCTCCTCTGCCTCCGCCCTCGCCTCTGCCGCCTGCCGCCGCCCTCACCTCCTCCTCCTCCTCCTCCTCCGCCGCCGCCGTCGTCGACCTCGTCGCCATCGCCGTAGCACACAGCACGTCACGCCGCCAGCAGCCGTCGCTCTGTTTTTGAACCACAGCAACCCCGCCAAAAACAGAGCGACGGCGCTGGCGGCGTGACGCGGCGTGCTGTGTGCTACGGCGATGGCGATGAGGTCGGCGGCGGCGGCGGCGGCGGCAGCGGCGGCGGCGGCGGAGGAGGAGGAGGAGGAGGAGGTGAGGGTGGCGGCAGCGGCAGAGGCGAGGGCGGCGGCGAGGACAGTGGCGGCGGCAGTGATGAGGTGAGTGCGGCGGAGGTGGAGGTGAGGGCGGCGGTGGCGAGGGCAGCGGCGGCGGCAGTGATGAGGTGAGTGCGGCGGAGGTGGAGGTGAGGGCGGCGGCGGCGAGGGCGGCGGCAGCGGTGAGGTGAGGGCGGCGGAGGTGGAGGTGAGGGCGGCAGCGGCAGCGGCCCATGGAGGGAGCAGGAGGGTCTCCGCGGGAGGAAGGGCAGCTCTTCTTCCTCTCGCGGAGACCCTCCTGCTCCCTCCATGGGCCGCCACTTTGGGAGGGACTCGGGACTCGACTCGAGTCACCATTTTGGACCTCGGACTCTAGACTCGACTCTAGACTCGGGTCCAAAGACTCGGGACTCGACTTGGGACTCGGGACCAAGGACTCTTCAACATCCCTGGGAAATACGCATGGATTTTCATGTGAAAAAAAAGACAAAGCTCACAAGCTGGTACATACTCGAGTCAGAACAAGCTTTGAGATGGAATTTGGAGACCTTCGGCGAGCTTGAGCTTTGCTGATTCACACATCCCTAGCTAAAGCACATCCAAAAGCCAAGAATTATTAATCATCCTGGTAAATTTCCGAATGTTTGATTGTGATGCAGGAGGGGAGGGGAAAGGTCTTTGACTGTTTTTGTCTCCTGGAAGTAGTAAATAAAATGTATTTATCAAGCTGTGGAGAAATCCATTCACAACTTCAGTAGCAGGAGGCAGATGTTTTTATTTTGGCTTGTGTGTGTTTTAATCATTTTATTCTTTTTGCAATTTTACTGCTCATTCAGGCCTGCTTTTGTTACCAGATCTCAGTGATATTTTGTCAATTTTATTGTCTTTATGACTATCTAGATCTTTAATGAGGCAAAACCAGATATTTTAATGAGTTTATGAAAAAAACCCAACATACAGTCTGTTGAGGCGGGGCTCAATTCTCACGTACAGAGTATTTCTCCAGAATTCCTATACAATTCCTTAGCATTGTTTTGCTTCATAAAAAAGCCAGGCTTATAAAGCCAAGCTTAATTTGAAGGGGAACACACACCACCACTCCCGCAAATATACTATCTGGCTAATGCTTGGTATTTCTCCATGCTGCTGCTTTCTTAATACTTTTTTTAGTCAGTAGTAAGTACTGTAGGCTATACCATAATTAAGTGGGAAATGCCATTGGGTGGTGTACAGTAATCAGGAAGAGTGAACAAAAGACGTGATGGCCCATAAAGTTAAGCAGCTTTGCAGATACTTTGCACACACATCCTCTGTGTCTCTTTCACATATGGATTAAAAGAGTACTGTCCTCTGTGCCATGTGATAAGGATAGATTCAGACAGCCATATTTATTTATTTATTTATTGAAAATGATTTTTAGGCCGCCTTGAAGGGTAAAACCCTCTCAAGCAAGGCAGCTTTTGCTCTAGTAACTGAAATTAAGGGGAAAAGCTGCGGATGGTGCTAGCTTTAAAGGCCATAACGGCATAATAGGGGTACAAAACCTCAGGCCCGGGGTCCAATCTGGCCTTCCTAGGGTCCCAATCCAGCCTTCTGGGGTTCCCCAGATCATAACACCCCCTCCCCCTGGCTCTACCCCCTTCCCCCCAACTCCCAATCATTTGGTGGTTTCCTGGCTTTGTGCAATTTCCCCCCATTCTAAGAAGCTGTCAAATGCCTCTCCTCAGGCTTAGTCACTGGCAGGGAGAGCTTTAAGCTAAAATGTGTGTAGCACACACAGCTCTCTCCATGAACACCTTGCTGCTGCCTCCTAGTGTCTGCCACCTAATGCAGCTGCCTCCCTTTGCCTAATGGGAGGGCTGGCCCTAGAGAGGGCGGTGTGAGACAGAGTGCCCTTGGGGCTACCTGCAACCCCTATTGGTCATTCCCCAGGTCTCTCTTCCAGAGATGGCAGCAAGCTTCAGGCCATGCCAGAAGTGAGAGTCTCTTGCTATCCTTGCTGAAAAGAGATGATCTTACCAGGTATTCAGGCTCCTTTTCCTTGCTCTTCTTACTCATGATGACTTTGCTTGCCTGCAACCGCCCTTCAGCCAAAAGTTGTGACATATATGAAAACAGATTAACACTTAAGCGTCTGGCCAAACTGACCAAAAGAAAAGAAGAAAAAAGGCCCAGTTAAGCCAATCAACAAGGGTCACCAGAAAAAAGGCAGAAACAACCCTTCTTGTCCCCCATGACAGATGTTTGATGGAGTGTGGGTTCCTTGAAGATGCAGGGTGGCTGGACAGGTGGATTGCACTGCACTGTTTGTCTCTACTGCAAACTCTCACTTCACACAATGGGAACCAGTATTATATAGACTTAGTTCTTGCACGATCTTAGGCAAGGCTCCAGCCTTGCAAGATTATGAGCAGTCTACAAATGCTGTGGGCCAATGTAAGATTGTGAGCTTCCCCCCACCCCCATCTGTTCTGTCTCATAGGCTACATAGAGCCTTAAAGTAGTGCCGGTGTAGCATCATTTCCCCTGACGTCATCTGATTTCTTTCATGGAAATGTTTTCCAGTGGTCCACAGATACAATTTTTCTATACTCTGTCAATAGTGGGATAACCTTTGCCTTCACATTTCCTCTCCCCCTTTTTTTGGTGTGGTCAGAATTCAGTTGGCTGGGCACACCTAAACAATTCTGATGGGGTAATGTTCGCTGATGGCCAGACCATCAAATTCCTGTATCTATCAGAATTCCTGTATCTATCAAAATTGATTAGCCCCAATGGTTCTTTATCATTAAGCTGAACTTGGACTGGGCAGGCATTCAAATAGAGCAGGGCTCTCCAACCTTGGGTCCCCAGATGTTGCTGGACTACAGCTCCCAGAATCCCTTGCCATTAGCCATGCTGGCTGGGTATGCTAGGAACTGTAGGCCAGCAACATCTGGGGATCCAAGGTTGGAGAGCCCTGAAATAGAGGATGCCTTCAAAATAGAGGACAGCCCGTTGGCAATCCTTCAAATAATAGAGAACTGTCTTGTGTAAAATACCTGATCACCTTCTAAACCAAAGAATAGTTATGCCTCCTCTACACCCCCAACTGCTGGCCCAGCCTCAGGTACAGGACAGTCTTGAAACAGGGAGGTAAAAATTCTCCTTCTGTTTTCCTCAGGTGAACTCATTAACAATCCAGTCACATGTGTGCTATCACCTAACTCCGGTTGTTGTTTTGGGATAAAGAAAACTTTTTCTGACAACATTATGGGCAAGGTAAGGGCACTGACTACAAAGGGAGAGAGTGAGCATGCTTTTTTCTTGCTACCTCTGCAGGTCTTTTGCACCACTGTGGGAGTGGATTTTCCTTAATAAACACAATTGCAGTCTTTGCTTCTTTGCATTTCAAATTTATTTGGGTGCTAAATAACACATGGGACTGAAGCTAATGCTGTTTTACAGAATTTAGATCAGTCTTCCCAACTTTGCACCATCCAGATGTTGTTGGATTACAACTCCCATCATTCCCAGTCACCACGATCACCGACCATGCCAGCTGAGGATGATGGGAGCTGTAGTCCAACAACATCTGGAAGACACCAGGTTGGGGATTTATTTATTTATTTATTCCTGTCTGCCTGCCTGCCTGCCTCCCTTCAATGTATGAGTTGCCCTATAGCCAAAGCTGTCAGAGTGACACACATAACGAAAGCAAATGCAATAAAAGCAATGATAAAACACATTAAAAATAGTTTTAAAAGCAGCAGTAATCAAGTTGAGCAGCTAAAGCATGGAGAAATATCGTTTTAAAATGCAGCATTAAATGTATTAAAAATAAAGCAAGCAGCCGTTAAAAAATATTTTTAAAGGCCTGGGAGAATATAAAAGGTCTTTGCCTGATGCCAAAAGGTCAAGAAAGTAGGCACCAGATGGACCTCTCTTGTCCACCTTTTGAACAGAATAATGAAATCTGACAAGAGGTGCGTGTCGGCACAAGAAGGGAACCGGGCCACAGTTTGTAGTACTAAGCACGGTCCATTGCTCTCGAGCATGCTCAGTAGCGTATGTGAAATAATTCTGATGGAGTAAGGGAAAATAATGTTACCCCGGAAAGTAGGGAAGCAGTCCATGGCAGTTAGGTTGGTCTTGTTTCAGGGGTTTGCCTGAACTGCCGGGAGGGGGCATTTCAAGAAATACAATGGAGGGGGAAGGAGTAAAATGGTTTCAGGGGTAGGAATGGATGAGAAATTCATTTCAGTTCCTTTTTGATCAGGATTTACCCAGCTCACACTTCCTGGACCAAATGCAGACCTGAACACAATCTGAGGTTGAAACCCACACATTCCTGAGCTTGCAATGTGATTCACAGACCAAAAAAACCCATGCGTTCCATTCGACAGCGTGGGTACATTAGGAAAATATGTATGAAAAAAATGTGTGCTTTTGCAAAATGTTCACAAACTCGCTTTAATCAGTGGGAGAAGAATATGTACATTTCAAAGATGCGGGCACAAGTGATGCGCACATTTGGAGAAACACACACAAATTTTCATGCAAAAAGAAAACACCCCCACCCCACAAATATCACAATCTGATATGGACATGAGATGGAACAAGCCGAGGTGGAATTCTGAAAACAAACATGCTAGAGTTTTGCTTGGAGGGTTTTTTTTTTTTTACCTTTTTTCTTTTATTCCCCCCTTTCTTTTTCTTTCTTTAACTACTTCATTAAGCCGATGGCTTTGCTGGTGGGATTGGTGGCATGGCGGCACTGGTGGAGCTCTGGCTGCTGCCGCCAGCACCACCATTCCTCCTTCCCAGAGTGCCTCAGTCTCAGTGGCAGTGGCCAGAGCTCTTCTGCTCTTCCACCACTACCAGCTTTAAGAAGGAGAGGAAGGAAGGAAGGAAGGAAAGAAGGAGGGAAGGAAGGAAGGAGGGAAGGAAAGGAGAAGGTGAAAAAGAAAAACATAAGCCTTCCAGCTGCAGTTATACCTCCCCCCCCCCAAAAAAAAACACTTTTTCAGGGATCGATCAAATTGTGGCCCCAAAACAGAACTGAAACAGCCTGCCCCAATTAGCCACTTGTGAATGGGGTAGCGAATTGGCCATTTCAATGCACCCCTCCTCTGCCATGGGCCCGATCCTTCAGGCACACACTCTGGCATTCTGACACAGGACACCCCAAATCAGTGAGACTTTTTAGTGTAGCAAATCTCATGGTAAAAGCTTAACGGTTATACTCTTCAGAAATCATATAGCTAGTGACCATTCGCTGTAAGCTCTATAAGCAATTCCAAAACAATTAAACACTATAACCCATGTCAAAGATCCATACAAGCTGGTTTCCCCGTTGCTGTCTCTATGGCTCAGTACAGGGCAAAGGGCTCCAAAGATTCCTGGAGTAATCCATTCCAGGCAATCAGAGACAAGGGTTCTAGAAGACACGGGTTCTTTGATAGGCCTTGACCCATGTAGCTCAGAGGTTTCAACGAAGATTTCAAGGTTCGACTAAATATCATTGGGTGTGGATTTGGCTACAGAGGACAGTCCTCTATTTGAAGGTGTCCTCTCCTTGAAGGACTGCCCAGTCTAAGTCCAGGTTAAAGATAAAGACCCAGCAGAAAGGAGAGCAGGGGCCCTGGAGTTGACCATCAACAGTTAGCGCCTGGACAGCAGACTGAACAGGCACACAGGTCACCTGGTGGTCACAGTCTTCCCTATTACGGTGAGATGCATTGTATTTCTCTTTAAAGTATATTAACTATTTCTAAATGTGTATACATGTATATATACATTAGCGAATGCAAATTTTATGTAAATCAGTGCCCCCCCCTTTTTTTTTTGGTCCTCTCTTTTAGTGATGCATTTCCTCTTTTCTGGTAATTTGTCAATGGCCACACTATTTGGAACTGTAGTTGGAGGGAGAGTTGCTATAGTAGCGGTTGGTACTGCTAGATGAGTATGCGGATGCCTCACAGATTTATCAAGAAGTCTTTGTTTTGGCTGATGATTCTTCTTTATTTCTAAGTTTGCATCTATCCATATAAATAAGCATATGAACATTTTATGCAAAACTCTGTCCTCCTTTTTAAGTGATGACTTTCCTCTTTTTCGACAATGCCTAAGTGGGTACCCTACATGGAGATGACTTCTCTTTCCCAGTAATGCCTTGGTTCACACGCTTCTGCTACTCAGAAACAGAAGTGCAATAAGCCACGCAACAGGATAAGGCTCACAATGGCAGCGCGGGCGGGCGGGGGAGAAAATATAGATGTAAAAGGTCTCTTGTAATATTTAAATCTTTTCCAAGAGTTCTGGTTCAATATTTTATGGTAGTTTTAATTTGTAGTTGCAGCCTGTATTTTGCCAGTTGCATAGGTCCAAGCTAGATGTGATGTGGGAGATGTGTGAATAGGATTTCCTGCACACACACAAAGGCTCAAAACCACAGAGATTTGGATTGGGACCACCATGTTGCTGGGGAAGGGTTTTTTAAAATCCTTTCCTTGCAGCCATTTTTCTAATTAAAATTACACACACACACACCCTACCAGGCTGTTGTGTGCTCCTCAGGGCAAAACATAAGGGACTCACAGGGCAGTTTTAATCAGCAAAACCGTGCAGAGGAAAAGGGTTAACCCTGTCTCACTCACCCACTGGCTGTAGTTCCAAAACAAGTTACCCCTACAGCTGTTATTAACACTTGCAAATTACCCCCGCTCCCAAGAGATACGCCTGGTGACATGTCTTCTCAGGCTGTACATGAAGAGGGAATAAAGAAATCTGGTAGATCTCATGCTACATTTCAAGTTTCTATTGGACCTATCTGTTGTACTGGCTACCCCTCTGGATCTTCTGGGGTATATGAAGTACAGCTATGAAATCCAGAACTCCAGGATTTGGTGCAGTGTGTATGTATGTGTGCCAATGTACTCTTATATCAAGAATGAAAGTTACCATAACAACTCAAATTGAGACTTTGCGCAGTAGTCTACTTGGAGCTTGGAAAGATGCCTTCGGATTCCAGTCCCAACTGTTTTCGCTTTTAATACTTGGTGCCTGGTACTCTTTATAAATAATGTATGATTGGCAAATAATTTGAAGAGGCAGAAAATACATTCCTTTTATCCCCAGAAAATTGGCAACTAGAAACAGAGTAATACAAAAGGGTGATCCTTGGGTTTTTAACAAGACGAGCGGTCATAGTGACCACTGGAAACTAGTTAGAGCAACTGCAGCATTGAGATTTAAGTCAATAAAATGATTATTTGTGATGACCAAACTTTTGGAGCAGTATGCATTGCCCTGTCCTTGCGAAGTAACCAAGCTGGTCCAGGAACCCTTCAATTAATATTACTTTTAATTTGAGACCCAGTGGATTCTCACAGTACCAATCAGATCAATGCCCGTATAAAGCTGACACACTGAATAAAATTGTCAGCTTTGACATGCTGATTATAATTGGTGCACCCAGCCCTGTAATGTCTATTCTGAACAGCTATAATGGAACTCAGGCAGAGGTCTTCAGTCTTTCCCATCACCTGATACCTGATCCTATCGAATGGAGATGCTAGAGATTGAACCTGGCCCGTAGGGATGAGTGAGAAATTCAATTCAGTTCGATTTTGATAAGAATTTACCAGAATTTGGAAATCTCTTCATATTTGAGATGGAAAGAATTTGAGATTTTTTAAAAAAAATGAATGTGGAAGAAACCAAAACTGACACGTCCATCCATCCAGGGCCAGGATCTTTGAATGTTTTGCTAATAAAAATCTGGGGTTGAATCCCTGTGTATATAACCATGTTAGTGGTGCTGAATTAGGGTTGCCACCTCTTTATTCTGACAGGGCCTTATCTTTAACAGGGACATGGCAGACAGGTACAATCTGGGCTTAGCTGTATCTTTATTGAATTTGACCAGGGCAGATGGACGAGAATTTCATTTCAGTTTGGTTTTGATAACAATTCACCAACATTTGCAACTTTCTTCATATTTAGGATGGAGAGAACTTGAGATTAAAAAAAAAAAAAAGCAAATGCAGGAGAAAGCAAAACTGACAGAGTTGTCCATCTCTGCCTGGGACTTTCTGCATGCATAATGTGTGTGCTCTACAGCCTTCCCTATCCCAAACACCCCCACCAGTTCTTGCCTCCTCTGCCCAGTTTCACAGACAATAAAATCCCATTGCAGCTGTTCCTGATTTCAAAGCCGTTGCTGTCTTTGGCTGTCTTGTTCTACCTTCCTCAGAGATGACATCCCCCACTCAGTATGTTATTGCAACCAATCTGATGCAATCACATGTTTGGAAGCAAAGTCAATGTCAATCTGATCTCCTATCACATCGTCTTGTCTGGGCTCTGTAGCACCTATGAGTTCTTGCCTGGTGTGGGCAGCCCTGCAGATCAGCAGTACATGTAGGGGTTGCTGTGGAGCTAGATTAGAGTTTGGGGTTGCTGTGGAGCTAGATCGGCAATGGTTCAACCACTGGTGATTAGCCAAGCTGCAGGGGGTTGTAATCCGAGACATGTTGTTAGTTTAGCCAGGTGGGTTTGTCTTAGGCCTCTGTTAGCTCTGTTGTAAGAAGATGGACAAGAACACTGGAGACAGGTAAAAAAGAGACAGCAGGGGCTCTCAGCGACCGCCATACAATTGCCCACGCCTCCAATTCTCTTCCACCCACTCTGCCTTTTCCAGGGCCGCACATAATGTCTAGAACACTTCCTTGTCTTCTGCAGTTTTAGCTGTGGACAAAATGGTGTGCTTTCTTCAAAAAGTCACATAGCAAGAGCACCAAGCAGGAGAGTAAATGGGGGTGTATGGATAATGAAAAAAAAGAAAAGAAAATTCAGGTGAACAAAATCTTCCGTTTTTTATGCACCAATTAGGAAAGGAGAGGACATGGTAATGCCTGGGGCTTCCTGCTGTCAAGAATAAAGAAGTTTAGCTGGCAAGCATAGAAGTCCCACAGTTAGCTTTAATGCAGAGTGCATTAGTGCATTGTGTCAAGAAACCATGATTTCTTGCACTCCAGGATTAAAAACTAAAGGTAATGTTTTCACTTCATAGGTCTCTATTTAGATTTTTCTACAGCTCCCTATGCCTAAACTTTGGCTTCCATCTGAAAATGTTTCATATTTTCTACGTCTCTCTGTTTTTCAACCCTTTTCGCATGGCACGTAGTTCAATATGGTAGGTTTGTACATGAAAGAAAATGGGTCTGTATAAATATGGAAACAATTTTTAAAATGAAGGAAAGTTAATTTCAGTCAAAGTTAAGGAAACTTACTATTTCTATTAAAAAATGTTTGTGTGTGTGTGTGTTGTAATCTAAAACACACACACACACACACACACACACACACACACACCCTTCAGTTGGGAAACCTGTAAGTCACATGAACTTGGCCTAGAAGAAAATATGTTGATAGATTCAAAGAATTGTTTTGTCTGTAGGGATTTACCAATAGGAAATGGGATCTCCAGCTAGCCTGTGCAACTGAAAGGGGGAGCTGGTAGCAAAGGCCTCACCTGATCTGTGCAATGAGGATGAACTAGGTATGCCGCTCCAATCATAGTCAAGAAAATTGAAAGAGCAGCTCAGCAAACACTCCCATATAGCGTGGTGAGGGGGAAGGGCAGTGCTAGGTACTTAAAAGAGCAGGCACACAGGACACAAAAAAAGCACAAATGTGCATATGCAAATTTACATATGTTCTAAAGTCTCTGTGTGTGTCTTTAAAGGATCCTGTCTTGTAAGGGCACACCTATTCATAAAAAGGGATATATGGACAGGGGAGAGGAGGGCATTTGATTTCGGGGGGGGGGGAACCTCAGGCAGAAAGATTAAAGGGGGAAGGCAGCAGGAGGTGAAGCACATGGGGGGGGGGAACCAGCTAATCCAGGGGGATCAGATGCAACAGAAACCATCAGGGCCCCTGTACCTTTCACCTTTCTTTCAGCAAGTGCCCATGGACAGCAGCGTGGTGGGGCATATGACCTCTCAGAGAGTCGAGGCTCCACATGAAAGATTTGAAGCTCCATCCCTAGTGGGCCACCCCATAACACTGCATCTGGGGAGGGGGTTAAGCCCCCACCTTCCACGCATTATGCCACAGGGATGGTGGCCCTAATACCGTAGCATTGTTGCACTATACCAAGGCTCCCCAAACTTTTTGGGTTGATGGGCACATTTGGGATTTTGACACAGTATCATGGGCACTCTCACAAAAAGGTTGTCATGGGAACACTTAGCCCATTCATAAAATGGCTACCATAATGGGCAAGGCCAGTCACAAAAACAACTCTTTCCCAGAAGCCAAAGTGATGAGACTAAAAGAAAAGTAACTTGCTCAAGAACCTAAGTGCAAGGCAGAGGTGGGGTCTGAGCTCCAAACCACAAAACCCCTCTTTTTTGAACCCAAATAAATATGCTACTGGAGAGCAGCACATCACTTTGCAGCAAGTCAGCCTCCCAGTTAAAAAAAAAAATGTAATCAAAGAAATCTTAAGAAATACAATAAATATAAGGAAGGGCGGGGAGCCTGGCAGGTGCCTCCATGAACACACTGGCACCTATGGCCACCATGTTGGAGACCTGAGTGCTATACTATAGAGTGGGGTAGGCAGAATTTCTCCATTGTTTATCCTATCCCCTGCAATCTCTTGCAGGCCCTTTAATGTGTGTCCTTTTTTGTTTCCATCCAAAAGGAAGTTTCTACCTGAAAGAATACGGGGTATATATTATATTTGTAGCATGCTATTTCCTCCACTTCCTTTGTGGGAAATATTTATGATGTACAGTCTGTTGTCAGGAACAGCTATGGTTTGGACAACACTACCCAGCTGAAATTCTGTGTGAGGTTTAGTTTGCACAGTGCTGACAGAATGTAGGGGGAAATCATTCATATCAATGAAGCAACACCCTACGAAGGACAAGTAGTTAATATTTCCTAAAATTCTACTTAGTATTCTAATCAGAAATTATCTTGGATTCCTCGTACGTTCTGCTGCAACAAACACTTCTGTTCCCTTTGAATGTCCCCATATATATATATATATATATATATATGGAGCAGGGACATGGAAGACTTTCTGTTTTCCTGATGTATGATTTGCACATACATGTGAATACGAGGAGGAGAGTCAAGATGTGCATTTAATCAAGCAGCTTCATTGATTGTCATAGATTATTTCCCCCATGATTTAGGTATGCCTGAATCTAGTCTTGCAGGATGTTATGTGTATCTGTAATTAGGAAATGTCCCAGATTCACAAGAAATCAAACAGTTTTGCATTTTTGTTTCTCCAGGGAAAGATCCTTTCAGCAATTCTTGAGAACTTAGCAATCTGGAAAATAAAAACAAAATGGCATTAATGGTTATATTTAGTTGTTCTATTTCCAGTTTAATGATTTTATAAGTAGAGAGGGAGAGAACAGAGAACGTTATTATATAGCAAAGGTCGGAGGCAGAGGAGAGGCAGAATTCCTCTGATGACCCCAATGATTATCTGTATTCTAAGATGTCCTTAAACACAGAAGTGGAAGTAATCCTACATCTGCATGGAACCACTGGGACAGATCGCCCAGGGCTATGGAGATGGCAGACAGTCATCAATATGTAGATGACATGCAGTTCTGTATCTTGTTACCAGGGCCAGCCCAAGAGAATTTGCTGCTTGAGGCAGAGCAGCAAATGGTGCTCCCCCCACCCCCACAAGTCAAGGTGTATATTACCCAAAGCCGGCCAAGATATTTTGGCACATAAGGCAAAAAATCCCACAAGTATCTCTCCCCAACCCTGGCAGTAGAAAAGTTAAAAATTAACAATTTGCTGGCACCCCATCTGTTGCATGAAGCAGCTGCTTCACTCTGCCAAAGGGTAAAGCTTGACCCTTGCCCATCATGGTTGATTATTAAAAGTAAGGAAGGGATTTGCACCTGAGTCCAGGAGGCTGTGAATGCCTCCTTAAAGGAGGGGGTGGTGCCAGCCACGTTGAAAGAGGCTGTGATTAGGCCACTCTTAAAAAAAACAAATCTGGACCCAGAAGACCTGAACAACTATAGACCTGTTGGAAATATCCCTTTCCTGGGCAAGGTGTTTGAGAGCGTGGTGGCTGAGCAGCTCCAAGTTCTCTTGGAGGAAATGGATTATCTAGATCCATTTCAATCGGGCTTCAGGCCTGGCTTTGGAACAGAAACTGCCTTGGTTGCCCTGTGGGATGACCTTTACCGGGAGAGACAGGGGGAGTGCGACCCTGTTGATTCTCCTGGATCTCTCAGCAGTTTTCGATACCATCGACCATGGTATCCTTCTGGATAGGCTGGCAGGTTTGGGAGTTGGAAGCACTGCTTTGCAGTGGTTTCACTCCTACTTGGCTGGCCGATTCTAGAAAGTGGTGCTGGGGGATTATTGCTCTACGCTGTGGCAATTACGCCATGGAGTACTGCAGGGCTCCATTTTATCCCCCATGCTTTTTAACATCTACATGAAACCACTGGGAGAGGTCATCCGAAGGTTTGGGCTGAGGCTGAAGTGTCACCAATATGCAGATGACACTTTTTCATCAAATTCAAGTGAGGCAGTGGCTGTTTTGAATCAGTGTCTGGGCCTGGTAATGGACTGGATGAGGGCCAATAAATTGAGGCTCAATCCAGACAAGATGGAGGTGCTGTTTGTGGGTGGTTCATCTGTCCAGAGGGATGATACTCAACCTGCCCTAGCCAGGGTTGCACTCCCCCTAAAGGACAGGTTTTGTAGTTTGGGGGTGCTCCTCCTGGACTCTGAACTGTCGCTGGAGTCACAAGTGGACTCGGTGACAAGGAGAGCCTTTTATCAGCTTAGGCTGATTTACCAACTACGACCCTATCTGGACAGGCAGAGCCTAGTAATAGTGATCCATACTCTGGTAACCTCTGGTTTGTACTACTGTGACGTGCTCTACATGGGACTGCCTTTGAAAACAGTCCGGAGACTTCAGTTGGTTCAAAACAGGGCAGCGAGGCTGCTAACGGGGACTGGCCGACAAGAACATATTACACCAGTCCTCTATGATTTACATTGGCTACTGATTGAAGTCCGGGCCCGATTCAAAGTGCTTACATTAACATTTAAAGCCCTAAACGGTTTGGGGCCAGGTTATCTGAAGGAACGCCTCGTCCCATATGAGCCTGCCTGAACCCTGAGATCTTCGGAAGCCCTTCTCAGAGTGCCCCCTCCAAGAGAGGCTAGAAGGGTGGCTACTAAGGGAAGGGCCTTCTCAGTTGTGGCAACCCATCTGTGAAGACCTTTTTATTTGCCCAAAATTTTAATGGTTGATTTTATTCCTTTTATTATCGCCACTATACCTCTGGATTGAATTAATTTTGGCTGCTTGTTTTTATCATGTTATATTTTAATATGTTTGTGTTTTTATATTATTTTTGTTGATATTTTTGTGTTGCTTTGTTTTGTAAACTACCCAGGGAGCCTTTTGGCTGATGGGCGGTGAATAAATATATTAAATAAATAAAATAAATAAATTTTACCATTCCCCCTGTTCTGTCCTTGCACCCTCTCTGCTGCTTGAACTTCTTGGAAAGGCCCCTAGAGGGCTTAGCCAGGACTTCCTCCCTTGGGGCTTTCCAGTGCTGCTGCCTGCAGAGTGCCTGAAAGCTGAGTAGTAGTAGTAGTAGTTCTTCTTCTTCTTCTTCTTCTTCTTCTTCTTCTTCTTCTTCTTCTTCTTTGGACTTTTAATAACAACAAAGCAAAGCCAAAAATGCCTCTCTCAGCTTTCCATAGCAGCAGCAGCATCTCGCTGTGAATCATATAGCCTGATGTGAAGAAGACCCCCACCTCCTCTGAACTGTATTTCCAGGAGTGCAGCAAGTCTAGTGATAGTAAATTGTTTTTCATTTTGGCCTGTTCATTTTTATGTTCCTCAGTACTTGTTACGTTTTAAGTGATGTTCATTTCAAGCCACCTTGACTGCCATTTGGGGCGGAAAGGCAGGATATAAAGTAACTAAGAGCACCGTCCAACGAGGCTGCCTGTAACCCCCCGAACTCAGAGGATTATGGGCATCACATGGAGGACGGGAGGAGCATGGAGGTGAAGGTTGCCTCTGCACTCGTCCCACCCTGCAAAACACACAGACGACAACCAATTTTGGCTGTCTAACTGTTTTGCCCCAGAGCACAAGCAGAAGAAGCCGAGGTGCTGCCCGGATTCTACATATGCTGGTGGGACCTAATTCCTTCTCTCCCTGCCCCCTCCCCACCCACAAAACTCAATTTCCAAGGTTGCTCTTGTGACCACGGAGCTGCTGCTGGGATGGTTCATTCTGTGCTGGCTGTGCTGGCGGGGGGGAGGGCGCTCTGACCTCGGAGCACATTTCTGAGGTCAGAGCTGGGACTCCAAAATTATCCTATGGCCATCTGTAATCTGTCTAGCAGTCATACCTAACTGAATAAATGGCAACATTGGACTTACAGTAAAACCTTGGATTGCAAGTAACTTGGTCTGCAAGTGTTTTGCAAGACAAGCAATTTTTTTAAAGCCCTAAACGGTTTGGGGCCAGGTTATCTGAAGGAACGCCTCGTCCCATATGAGCCTGCCTGAACCCTGAGATCTTTGGAAGCCCTTCTCAGAGTGCCCCCTCCAAGAGAGGCTAGAAGGGTGGCTACTAAGGGAAGGGCCTTCTCAGTTGTGGCAACCCATCTGTGAAGACCTTTTTATTTGCCCAAAATTTTAATGGTTGATTTTATTCCTTTTATTATCGCCACTATACCTCTGGATTGAATTAATTTTGCCTGCTTGTTTTTATCATGTTATATTTTAATATGTTTGTGTTTTTATATTATTTTTGTTGATATTTTTGTGTTGCTTTGTTTTGTAAACTACCCAGGGAGCCTTTTGGCTGATGGGCGGTGAATAAATATATTAAATAAATAAAATAAATAAATTTTACCATTCCCCCTGTTCTGTCCTTGCACCCTCTCTGCTGCTTGAACTTCTTGGAAAGGTCCCTAGAGGGCTTAGCCAAGGCTTAAAATAAATTTTAATTTGATAAACAAGCGACATCTTGCAATACAAGTACTGTAGTACTGGTCAAGAAAAATGAAGACTTTACACACGATCATTCTTTATTGCAGCTTAAATTAAAAATATGTGTACAAATTTCTTATGGGGAATTTCGCTTTGATATAAGAGTGTTTTGGATTACAAGCACATTTCCGGAACAAATTATGCTTGCAATCCAAGGTATTACCATATCTTATATTTATTGAATTGCCTCATTTGACTTTATTGATGTGTTCTGTAAAATACTCCCCTCCCTGCAAATGTAGTGTATTCTGTTAAGTTGATGTTTATTGTAAAATGCTTTGGCCATAGCCTACTGTGGAAAAGAGACATGTAAGTGAATAAAATCAACTAAGAGTGCAATCCTATTCATGTTTAGGCAGAAATAAGTCCTACAACTCCCAACATTCATGCTGGCTGGGGAATACTTGGAATTGTAGGACTTATTTATGTCTAAATATGCATAGGATTGTGCCCCCAGCTTGTAATAGCAGTAGTAATGCGGTATGGGAAACATGTAGCCTATAATGCAAATATGGGCTTTTAAATAGTTTAACCCGTTAGTCCCAAAGAAAGATAAAATGTTACTCTTTTTTGTTGGTTGATCATTGACCATTCAGAGTCATTGCTTAGGGCATACGCTGGGTGAGGTGGCTGTCACATCTGGCAAATTTGAGGACAGGAAGGAAGATTTCATTTATGGCACCTTACAGCAAGGGTGTCGTGACAGACAACAACCCTTCCCAAATTCCAGTTTCTAAATGTAACGTCTGTAAAATGAGCATTCCCTAAAGAGGACGTGAGGCAGATGAATTTCCTATGTAGCACTGAGTCAACACTATGAGACTCAGAATAGTTTCACCCACATTGACTCCCACAACAGGAATAGCAGCTTCTTAGTCATACACACCCAATGATGGGGAAAAGTGGCAAATGTGTGTTTCTATTTGTATACTGAAGTGCCAATCACTAGGTCCTTGGCTGAAGTCTCACCTCTGCTGTGAACTCATGGTAGCCTTAGGAATGCCACTCTGGCAACAATGGAACAGGCACCAATAGAAGGACCAAACTGGCACCAATGGAAACTTACCGTGAAATGCCAATAGCATCTGTTGAGAGGTGGTTTTTGTCAGGTTGTAGCAGGGAGAGGAAGCCTTAAACTTCTCTTCCCCCACAACCCACACTGCCAAGGCTGCTATTTACATAACAAAAAAATGTGCCAGTCAATTACATTTATCCTAGTCAGACTCTCACTCTCAGCCCTTCACCTGCATCATGGGGAGAATCTAACTTACAGTGTTGTTGTAAGGCAAGGGTGTTGAGCCTCTTTCAGCCCAAGGGCTGAATTCAATTTCCGAGAATCTCTCGGTGACCGAATTCCAGTGCTGGGTGAGGCTGAAGGCAAAATTGGGTGAGCCAAAATACCCTAGCATATTGTAGCTTAAAGCGCTTACTTACTGCCAGTAACTAAGCCTTAACAGAGGCCTTTCGACCTTGTAGAGTGGCGGGAAAAACTGCACAAAAGCCAGGAAATCCTCAAATGATTGGTGGCCAGAGGAAGGGGGCATGGCCAACTGAGGAACCCCAGGACCTGATTGGGACCCCAAGAAGGCTGGATCCTGGCTAGGTTCTGAAGGAGCATGAGTGCAGTTGCTCCTGAGCATGGGGTGGGGGACTTTCCATGATGCTGTAGAATGTGATGCAAAGGACCGCAACAGAAGGGAGGAACTGGTGGAAATGGGGAAGGGGAGGCCTTGGACAAGCAGAATAGCCTTTCTCTCATACTAGACACCTTCTGATATAAGCCGATGCATGTGAAATTCTTTGCACTCTCTCCTAAAGTATTACGGATATGTTAAGCGTTGTTGTTGTTATTATATATAAAAGAGGTGCGGAATAAGAAAGAAAATAATCATGGAGAGATGGGAAATAATTAAAATTAATTCATCGTTAAAATTAAATACTGATCAATTCCTATGGGCTAGGGTTAAATTTTGCTTTGGTGTTTCCTCCAGTACAACTCCAGCAATTCCATCGGTGCCAAGGGGAACCGATTTGGATTTTACAGCAATCAAGACTGCAAGCCGATGCACACTTAGTTGGGAGGAAGTCCATTGAACAAAGTGGGTCTACATGTGAGTGGACATGCAAAGCATTGGTCTGCTAATGTGAGATCCAATTGGTGTCATTAAGTATCTTTTAAATATTATGGGCACCACTCAGTCAAAGTTATGCATGTGCAATTCTTCTTAATTTATTTCAACCGGGAAGACTTAAATCTGTGATTAGGCTTTCTTTGATACCAATGGGACTGAAAAGTGCTTAATTTTGGTGGGGCCTTGCCCAATATTTTTACTGAAATATCTTGCAGTTTATGGTCATGCAGACAGCCACACTGCTGAGGGAAGATTTGCGCCACTGTGTACTTAATGTACAGTAGAACCTTCTGTTCCACCTACAGTAACCCTAAGATAATAGCTTCCTATTGACTTTTCTGGCAATAATAACCTTAATACCCGAGCTTTTAAAAATCTAAGATGTAATTTTTAAAATCTTTGCCCTTTCTTTTCAATCTAGCTTGCTAAGTTATACTGGGAAGCCATGATAATAACATATCTAAAGCAAAATAAGAAAGACAAAGGAGCTATAGGGTTTCTTTCATAGAAAGCTTTTAATGCCATTTTTGCTACAGATGCCTCAACGTGATGTTCTCTGACTCCCAGCTGGGTGTGCAACTGAAATGGCGATTTTGATGGAAATTGCACAAAGAAAATGTTATTCCCAAAGATGACAGAACTTTTAATTACAAGAAGATGAACTGGCAAAGTTCTACTCATAAAGTCGTTAGGACTTTTGGAACCGGGTGCATTATTTTTTTCATGAGCCCATAGTTAGGTTGTCTAGAATGTACTATAGCAATCTAGGGTAAGTTCAATATTCAGATAAAAAACGTTGGCAAGAAGCGGCTGCAGTGTGGCATATACTATTGTACCTTATTTATTTATTTGTTGCTCCAAGATAAAAGCAGGGCCATTGAAACTAGTGGAAGATCGACAACCTGGTCTTCTGCGTGGGTTCAATGCTAAGGGGGTAGCGAGTCCTGGGGCGGCCTTCTCCGAGATCCCCAGCGACTATCACCCTTAGCCCAGAACAAAGGGATAACTTCACAAACCCAAACACACGCCAGCAATACAGCTTATCAGTACGGTACAAAGTAGCAAGCAAGAAGTCTTAAGGACACCGTGATTTCAGGGCTCTCAGCTAGTTAGTTCAGCTCAGGTCGCGGCAGAGGCCCGGTCAACTGCACGCTGCTAGCTGGGTTCCCGGTGGAGGCCCGGTCTACCCAAGCGGCTAGCTGGGTTCCCGGCGGAGGCCCGGTCTACCCAAGCGGCGTGTGAGTGATTTCAGCTTGGTTTCCCGGGGGTCTGGTCAACCCAAGCGACCAGTGATTTCAGCTAGCTGGAGCGTGCCGGGTGTGGCTACCCGGGGTTGCCGATCCTTCGTTCCCTTACCCCAGGCATGGGGCAAGATTGTTGATCAGGTCCAACAACCCAGTTCCCTTGCGCAGGGTGTTTTATACCTTGGTGTTTCAGGTAGCCCCTCCCTCCATGATCAGGTGGGTTGACACCCTACCTGAGGGGCGGCCTTTTGGATCAGGTGGGGTGACGCCCTCCCCCCGTGGGATGGGGTCCCTTTGAAGCCACTTGCTTAATGGTCCCATCCTATGGTGTTGAGTGGCCATTTCTTAGGTGTGCCGAAGTGTCTGCTCTGGAGAGGTATTCAAGTCTTATGTAGATGGGGCTGATATGCGAGAGCATTGACAAACCTGGGGATGCTTCCTGCCTTCCCCCCTGGGGTGATTCTATGCAGATGTTGTTTGTCCCTTTTGTCATCTGTGGAGACTGTCCCTTTTGTCATCTGCTGTCTCCCCCCCCCCTCCTTGGTGAGTGTGTGTGTGTCAGGCAGGGGGCTTAGGTTGGCTTTCTCCACAAAACTCTTTCAACCTGAGTGCTGAATTCCATTTCAGAGAGACTCTTGGGGGCCACATTCCAGTGCTGAGATCAAAGGCAGAAGGGGCAAGGCCAAAATACCAAAACTCCCAGCATATATTAGCTTAAAGCTCTTACTGCCAGTAACTAAGGCTTAGAAGAGGCATTTCAATCTTTTAGAAGGAGGGGAAAACCTGCGCAAAAGCAGGGAAACCACCACATGATCAATGGTTGGGGGGGGAAGGGGGCAGTGGAATGGGGGGCCACCTGGGGAGCCCTGGGGGGGCAGATTACCCCAGGTGCACCAGATTTGTCTCCTGTGCACCCGTCTTGTCTTGTCTGTTTATTTGTATGCCGCTTTCCCACAAAATTGTGCCCAAAGAGGCTCACAACATAACAAATGAACAGGAGAAAATATCATTTATATTTATTTACATATCAAACTGAAATAAATATAACATTTTTTAAAAAAAATGCAATAGAATCGATTACAAATATCCATAATGTTGGCAGATAAATACATAATAGAAATATCAATACATACAGTATCATAGATTCATAGATCATAGAGTTGGAAGGAGCCTACAAGGCTATCGAGTCCAACCCCTTGCTCAATGCAGGAAACTAGAGGAGGGGTCTCCCATCCAAGTAACAACCAGGCCTGACCTTGCTTAGCTTTCCACGCTCTGACAAGCTGAGCCAGCATGCGCCACAGCGTCCAATAAAACAATACAAATAAACTAATCTAATCCAACAACATGGAACACTAAACAGAATAGAGAATAAAGCATAACCCAGAAATATAAGAAATACTCCCTACAAGAATAAATAAATCTCCATTCCACATGAGGTTCTCCACAGTTAGGACGCAATCCTATGGCCACTAGACAGAATCTAGATGGCCATAGGAGAATTTGGAGTCCCAGCTCCAACCTCGGAAACTTGCGCACAGCCGGCGTGGAAAGAACTGCGCCGGCTACGGCTCCTGAGGTCACAAGTGTGACCTCGGAGATGGGCTTTTGGGGCGGGGAGGGAGGTGGGGGAGCAGAGGAGACAGGCTCCACCAACATTACGCAGTGTCCTTGTGGCACCTCAGCCTCCTCTCCTTATGCTCCAAGGTGCCACTGTTAGATGGCTGAAATTGGCTGTGGCAGGAGGAGCGTGGAGGCAACCTTCGTCTCCGCGCTCCTCCCACCATGCATAGGATGCCTGTAATCCTACGAGTTCAGAGGGTTACGGGCAGCCTCACTGGATTGCACTGCCCGCCTACAAACACTGGTTGGCAGGCACACCACTCACTTCCTCCCAGCTCTCTTCTCCCCTCACAGTCCCTTCTCCATCTCTCGTTTGGGGAGGTAAAGATAAGATTGCCAGTCCTCCTCCAAGCCCCACAAGGTCTTGACATTACTCAGTCTTTCTCCACCAAGCACCCCTTCCTGCACTTATCTTCAGGCAGCAAGCTTTATCAGGCTCCAAGGTGGAAATACTCAACTCCTTGATGCCAATCCCTCTCCATCAAACACTCCTTCCACCACTGGTCTACAGGCAGCAAGCTTTATCAGCTTCATTTTTTGTCCTGACTCCAACTCCACACAGTAGTGCTGGTATGATAAACCAGGCAGTTTGGGATGCATAGAGTGGATAGGAGGAAGGAGCGATGACATGGTCTTGACAGTTTGTCCTTGTGCTTGGTGAGCTGGGCTCCATTGCAGGGCTACTTTGATAGCCCTGCCCTGGCTAGTGTGGCAACTGAAAGACCATAGTCAAGTTGTAATCTGGAAGAGTCTTGACACTTCGTCACCGGGACTCCCCCTTGCACTCAGATGCTTTATGGACAGAACATCCCATCTCCATTCAAATGACTGCGTAGGGATGTGCGAGGATTTCATTCGGGGGTGGTGGAAATCTGGCGGACTACCCAGGCTTGACCCCCTGAACCCCATCCCGCTTACCTCTTTCCTGGCATCGATTCACGTTCTCCTGTGTCAAGCCAGGGAAGCAACTTCCAGGTTCCCGGTGGGCCACTGTTTACGTAGAAAATGCCTTAAGTTACTCCTACAGCTGCCACAATTTGCATAATTTGTGGCCTCTTTTGACGTATCTTAAGGCATTTTCTACGTAAACAGCGGCCCACCGGGAACCTGAGTGTCTGACAAGTGGTGTGGCGCGCACCAGCTTTCGGGCCAGCTCAGCAGGTGCAGCAGCGGCATCTGCCAAGTCAGATCCCGGCAGATCGCCCACCCCTAGGACTGGGAAACACTTCTGTTTGAGGCAGTGTGGCCAGATGTCTGCACCCCTGCCTTAGAGACACAGCTGCTCTGTGCACTCATGAAACTCACCTTTCATACGGGGGCTTCCCCATCCATGCCAGTGGGGAAAGCATTTGGTGTAAGGGATGCTCATACAAAGCTGCCCTCTTTATGGAAGCAAATGAAATAAATGGTGAAGTCTGCAAGTGCTGGGGATCCTCCCTGCTGTGGGCTGGAACATGCTAGAACAAACTTCCCTCAACCTGATGCCCTTCAGATTTTAGCACAGCACGAGCTCCACCTCTTCCCTGGAGCTAGATGCAACACTGCCCCCCCACCCCATCCACTACAAGGCTTGCACGGGGAACATGTGGTATTATCAGCGTCTGCATTCACAATCACCCCTGTCAAGGTTCCGCTACTGCAGGGACCCCTTAACCTTCCTTTGGGAGATCTCTGCCTCTCCTCAAAGCCCCTCCCGTTCCAGGAGATCAAGTCCTTTTACAGCTTCCAATAGCATGGGTGTAGGCTGTAGACGTGGTGAATAAGTCACTCCAAACTCCAGGGTAAACAACAGCACTTTACTTATAATATTAGGGTTTTTACTTAATAGAGTGGTTATAATCCAAAAGCAAGTATGATAAAATAAAACAAACAAACAAACAATTCAATATTCTCTAGTATAACTTCAGACTACAATATTCTCTAGTATAACTGGCTATTTCCTATGCAGCCAGTTTCTCTTTCTCTTTCTCTCCTTCTCTCTGTTGTTTCTCTGCTGCTGCTTCTAGCTCTCTCCCAGCACACACTAACTGCTAGCTGACCACACCCCACATATATAGCCTTCCCAGGAATGGAAGGTTATAATCATGTGACCTTGAATTGGAGATCTGATTCTTAACTTCTATTGGGTAAACTAAAACTCTCAAACTCCCCCTCCCATCCAAGTGTTTGGGCCTTCAGGCTTCAACAAACCCAATCCTGTGTAGGCCTCAATCCCTCACAGCCCCTCAGAAATTTAACATGATTTGGAAGATCCTGGGGAAGGTGCTGAACCCTGAAGAAGGATGACTAGAGCTGAGCCAAACATTTTGGGTAAGTGGGCACCTTTAGAAAAATTGACATGGGTATTCTCACAAAATGGCTGATATGCGGAGGAAGGTTTGCCCACTCATAAAATGGCTGCCATGGTGGGTGTGGCCAGTCACAAAACATTAATTTCCCAGAAGGCAAGCTGGTGAGGTGGGGCCTGGCCTTCGAAACACACAGCCACTCTTTGGAACCCAAGGAAAGGTTATGCTGGACGGCAGCCCATCACTTTGCAGCATGCCAGCCTAACAATTAAATAATAATAATAATAATAATAATAATAATAATAATAATAATAATAATTATTATTATTATTATTATTATTATTATTTTAAGAATCTTAAGAAATAAAATGAAAATCAGGAGGGGCCAGGAGCCTGGCAGGCATCAAGAGAGGTATCTGCTGCCTTGAGTTTCATGATAGAAGGAAGGTGGGATTTAAACAAGAATGTTTTTTGTTTGTTTTGAGAAAAGTTTACTCTGTCCTTCAACAAGTTCCCAGGGGGATTACAAAAAGTTAAAATTACAGTTGGTGTGTGTGTGTGTGTGTGTGTGTGTAAGAGAGACATGAAACACACCACAATACAAAAGAGCAGCATAAAATGATAAAAGCAGTCAGTAGAAATAAAACAAATGTAAAACAGCATCAAAGCAATTCACATCAGATTAAAAACTCAGGAAAATTTAAAAGAAAATGTAATTTGCCTGATGCTGAAATTACATCAAGGCAGGCACCCTCCCCCCGTTTTAAAATCTTTTTAGAATTCTGGGCTAGAAAGAGAAAATATACAGCCAGAAAACCCCAAATATATACCTGAATAATATGGACATTAAGTACAGTTGCTTAATATGGGGAGTTATTTAGGTAGAAAGAAACTGCGCTACAAGTATTATTTTTTAAATCTATCTGTTACACGTCTCTCCATTGCTCTGTGGCCTCCCAGACTGCCTGTACTTCCTGCTCTGAAAAAGCCCCATGGGAGGAATTACTTCATGATGTCTTCCTCTGGATTTTAACTGAATTGCGGGAAGCCAAGGAGACTGCAAGCTGCCAGAGAGATGATTGTACAATGAAAGACAGGACACTCATGCACATTCACCTCATAAGTAAGGTGCACACAAGAACCCTGAACATGACCCATGAACATTTCTCCAAAACGTTATTCTCCTCTGAATTCCCCTCCCCCCCAAAAGTAATTTCTTTTCTATCAAATTGAATGAGAATGGTAAAAAAAAATAAATGTAGAAGAACTTTTCAGCACAGCAGTAGATTTCCTTTCCCAGGTACAGCCTGTCAAAAGCAGCCCCAATGCAAACCAATGATAGCGTAACAGCTAAGGATCAGCAGTGAGGAGAGAACAGAGTCAAGGCAGAGGCCTACTTGAGGTGGTCTGTACTTGCCTCAGTTCTGTTCACAACTGCTCACAAAAACTCAAGTAGGGGTTCAAATGCTTGTCCCTAGTGCTATACTATGTTGATTTCCCACATATTGGGGATACACGAATATTGCACAGTCCCTTCCTGCTTCCTTGCTTTTGCAGTGACATCATCCTTGTGACACATGTACAACTCGCCTGGTTAAAGGCTGCCACCGGCGTGATCACATCACTCCAGTGCTCAAAGAGTCACACTGGCTACCAGTTGTTTGCCGAGCCGAATTCAAGGTGTTGGCGTTGACCTTTAAAACCCTGTACGGCTCCGGTCCAGTATATCTCAAGGAGCAGCAACATCTCCAGCAACATCAAGTAGCCGCTCAACAAGATCCGCCACGGATGGCTTTCTCCCTGTCCCATCAGCCAGAGAAACCAGGCTGGTGGGGACTAGGAGGAGGGCCTTTTCTGTGGCAGCCCCCAATTTATGGAACTCTCTCCCCAGTGACCTCCGCCATGCCCCTTCCTTGATTAGCTTCTGCCGGGCATTAAAAACGTGGCTTTTCAGGCGGGAATATGGGGTGTGTTAGGATTTTTAAGTTTTGTACTGTTTTTAATTGTGTTTTATACTGTGTGTGTGCCCCCCCCCCCCAGTATTTTATTGCATTGTACATCGCTCAGAGTGGCCGGATGTCTGGCCAGATGGGCGATTCATAAATATAATAAATAAATAAATAAACTGTGAATTAATCTCTGCTGTGCCTTCGGGACTGCATTCTTGGTAGCACAGCCCAGACTACTGCTGTGGGGACATTCAACTGCACTTTAATTAAGGTGGAAATTTGTTTATAAAATCTTGATTCCAATCTTGCATTCACAGACATGGGCTAAAAAACAAGCTGCGCTAAAAAGCATTCGTAATCATACAATGAAAAAGTAGAGAGGAAAGGCTCCTTTTAAAGTGCAAGTCTATGCATGTCTACTCAGAGGTAAGCGCCATTGAGTTCAATTGGATTTACTTCCCAGACCTCCCTTTTGCCTGCAATCCTATACACACTTACCCGGGAGTGAACCCCACTGAATACAATACGACTTACTTCTGAGTAAATGTGTAAAGGATTGTTCTGTTAACCTCTCTTAATTCACCCTGATGGTGTATAAAATTATGTTAAAGGTGGCAAATCTATGTACATGGATTTTTAGGATGTGTCTCTAGTTAGGATTCCTCTCCATTTGTTCCTTTGTTTGGTTAGCTTTCTCCTTGGCAGTTATAAAACAAAATAAAAGTAAATGTTAGCCCCCAGGGAAAAAAATATGACTGAAAGCTTGAGGTCTTCAAAGGTCAGATCACCTCTGCAACGTTATTACCAGGTGTCTACAAAGATGAAGAGACATTACATTATACAATGCAAAGGTTACCCACGGTGCCAAAATGTCTTCCTGAAATTAGGGAATTCCCTCAGTGCAACATTAGGATTCAAACTTAGCCACTGAGTATTGCATAAGGTACTGTGTCTTGGAATTTGCTGCTGTGTTTTCAGACCATCCCCTGGGTTTGTTTTTAATCAGTATTACAGCATACAGTCCAGATTTAAAAGTGTTGCCAAGCCTGATTTCTAAACAGTGTCATTTCTTTGGGGAGGGAAAAAAAAGGAAAAGAAAAAAGAATGGCTAGTGGAATGTACATGAATATCTAAATATTTGCATTTTATAATTGCTCAAACATTCATTAGGAGAATTATATCAGAACAGAGCCACAGTTTCTTTTACTGAAAAGCAGCAGAATGCCAATTTGCCCTGCTTAGTAAAGAATATTTAATGTTCAACCTGTTTTTATTTTATTTTATACTTCATGTATATATGTATTGTGATGTATTGTGATGGCCATTGGCTATAAACAATAAAATTCTGAGATGAGAATTTGCCCTGCTTAGTAAAGAATCACACCTCTATTTTTTTCCCGTTTTCTTTTTCAGAGTCACCAACTTTACAGCTAAATAACATCATAGGTATTCTTGGTTTTCTAATTTACAAAAAGTTTGAAAATGTAAGGGCACATGCTGGCTGGGGCATGCTGGGAGTTGTAGGCCTTTTTCCTGCCTAAACTTGTATACGATTGCACCCTAATTCAGTATAAGAACACCAAATCTAGTTTCCGTCTTAAATGGACTCTTACTACAGTAGTGACTGGGAACTTAACTATAAGAACTGACAAACCAGAGTCTAATAATAGGAGATGCACACATTCCCCTCCATGCATTGAATGGACCTTTGGAGGAGGTCACAGAGGCTAGCCCCACCCACCGCCGGAAATGCACCCTACTTCGCACCTCCCCTGATGAATGTCTGATGGCTGTTCATGAGATGGAGTTCTTTGCACAATCATCTGTATGCACAGGGAGCAGCTCCTATGCAAGGAGGTACCCAGATTGGGCAGGTTCCTTCCTTGCATGTAGTGCTCTGCATGTGCATGCTTACATGCACAGAACTCCTTACAGATGTCCAACAGATGTTCATCAGAGGAAGAAGATGGTGGTGTGCAGTTCCAGTGGTGGGCAGGGTTAGCCCACATCACCCTACAACCCCTTCCCATTGAATGGGTGTAGAGGGTCATGCGCACCCCTAATGTATGTGTGTGTAGGAAGAAGCTAATACAAAGGAAATTGGGATGTGGCTGGCTAGCTGGTCTCCTTTATTAGAAGACCACTCTGAGCAGAGGGTGAAGGATAGAGGGCAAACTCCAAAGGAGACCACTAGCAAGGCCTCTTGCTATATCCACCTCTCCCTTTCAGTTAGCAACCAAGGGACCTGCTGGCCCCCCTGAGAGGGTTGAATTTGGCTCTGAGACATCTAGTTGCTATTTCCTAATGTAGCCTATACTCTTCTGTTACATGGAGTACAATATTTGGAATTTTGAGGTATGAAGCAAAGTGTATGCAGAGAGTTGCCCCTTCTCCTTCTACACATTGGAGTAGACATGGAGCACTAGAGGTGGGGCTTAATACATGGCTTGGCTTCAACAAAGTGTTGCCATATGGAATGTTCCTGCTCAGGGTTCCAGCCAGCCATGCCATTCCATGCCAGAATACTCCTTTCCACCCCCAATCCCTGCAGTCTTCCAGGAGTTTTTCTCTCTCTCTTTTCTTTCCCAACTGCCAGTCAGCATTTGCATGGCCATGAGCATGCTCGGTCCTCAATTGGTCTTCCCCGCCCCCATGATTTCCCGCCTAAATAATTTATATACTTCTGCAACTGTTTGGTTTCCCCTGAGCCTCTTCTGCATGGGTAGTGCAATTTTGGCTATATGAGGATCCACACTCTAGGAGAATGAGTTTGCTATTAGTATATAGGACACCATGCACACATGAGCAAATGTATTTTTGACTGGGGCCATTGCAATGATGTTTATTCAGATATTGCAGCAAAAGATAATATGCCTTTTTTTGTTGTTGTTGTTCCCTTCCATACAACCTATAAAGCTAGACTCCCAAATCTACTTTTTCTGCATTCAATATTCCATCCTGTTCATGAGAAATTAAATCTTTGGTGTTTCAGGACAGTCATTTTTATACTACATGACTCATCTAAAGTGTACCTCCTCTTGGCAGTTGCAAAATTTACTATTGAGATGACAGCAAAAAAGTCAACCATGCTTTTGGAAAAACCCAGAGGAATCTACATCTAAATGTGGCCACATTTATGAAAGCCGGCTGGTTATACTGCATTATGAGTTAGACAGGAAAAGCATTATATGTTAAGGCTATTTGCTTGGGAGCCATTACCGAATACAGAGCAAAATCCGGAGAATCCACCAGTTCATGCTTCTTAGAATTGTCAATAGCCCCAACTCTGGAAAAATAAAACCTCTGAAGTTCAGTAACAGTTTAACAGTCCAGGTGCTGAAAATGCAACTGCATCAGATGTTATGGGAAAGGAATTTAAATCATCTGCCCTATGCAACTTTTTTGTAGTTCATGGATGCCAAATTTCTTCCAGAAGTTCCAGAAGAACAGGGTGGCTGCTGCGAGGCGACTGCTGCAAGGGGAATTGGCAAAAATGGCTTCCCCCATCCTTTCTGCCAGCCCAGGGGAAGCTTCTGCTGGATCGGAAGGGCAACTCAGGATCCAAGCCAGTATTTCCTTTATCCATACCCGATGCAGTTGGCTAAAACAATAGCTTACTATTATTTAGTTAAAATTGTACCATTATCATAGGTTAGAATCTTTCGTGCTTATTTCCATTATGCTTCAAAGCCAAGCCTCTGCTGTGGTACAATCTTGGACATTTTCTCCCTTCTCCAGTTTTTTCAATGGTGATGTTAGCAGCATCAGATTTTGCTTATACTGGAGCCCAGATTATTGGATTTATTGATCCACATTAGCGCTAATCGCTCTACGGTGTAATTTAAGGAGATGTGCTGTTACTTGTTCTCATTGAATTAAAGCTTCCCACCCCTACCCCAACATCTGGAGAAATCCATCTGTTGTACGTGCTGCACCACAGTAATGCCATTTGTAAGGTTACGTATCTGGGAGATAATCCCATCTTCATGCTGTATGTCAGATTAGAGAACATTAAGATTTGCTCTCCTCCTTCAGACATTGGTCACAAGTAATTAGTATTATTTCCATCCAAAGAAGGACTAACCTCTTAGCCCTCATCCACAGCAGAAACAAAGCTTAAGTACACATAACTGGATTTGGTCACATTCATACTGTTACTGTTGTATCTCTTTCCCTGTGTTTGTTTGTTTGTTTATTTATTCTATTTATACCCGGCCTTTTTCCCTGCAAGGAACCCAAGGCGGCTTACATAATCCTCCTCCTCCTCTCCATCTTATCCTCACAACAACCCTGTGAGGTAGGTTAGGCTGAGAGTCAGTGACTGGCCCAAAGTCACCCAGTGAATTTCATGGCTGAGCAGGGACTAGAACCCAGATCTCCCGAGTCCCGGTCCAACACTCTCACAACTACGCCACACTGGCTCTCACTGTCTAGTAGCCCCAAAAGAGATCCATTAAAACAACTGGATCACTTGTTGGCAATGAAAATTACAGGTGTGTGTGTGTGTGTGTGTGGTGCACAGCAGGGGGCAAAAGGTAAAAAAAAAAACTATCCCCCCCACACTAGGGTCCCAATCCAGGTCCCCCTGTTCTTACTTTAGAGTAAGTGAGAAAGAAAGTAACATGGAGCTTGTAAACTTCAGAGGGTAGAAACTGTCTTTTGCTCATGTTATTCTGCAAAGTGCAATGGAAGGCTCTTTTTTCTTCTTTTTTTTTTGGTAAGGCTTTTGGTAATTAAGGCAAGGTTTGCTGACTACAGTTGGCACTGATTTTAGATTTCCTATTGGGTGCTGCTTTTTTAAAAGTGGTTTTAAGGAATATGTTTATTTTTGTAGTTGACACACTTTTGACCACTTGTTGTTTCCATTTTGTTTGTTTGTTGTTTTTTGTAAGGCTTACAATGCAAGCCATCCCATGCTCACAGAAAGATGGGATATAATAAAAGGGTGTTGTTGTTGTTTTTTAAATTACTGACTGAATGAATAAATATACACTTGGTGGTATACTACATTTACGACTATGAGCCAGTCGGGGTCTAAGGCTTTGTGTGGTTAGGGGGAAGGGCCATAGCCTGGTGGTAGAGCATATGTTTTGAATGCTAAAGGTCCCAGGTTCAATCCCCAGCATCTCCAGGTGGAGCTGGGGGAAACTCCTGCCTGAAGCCCTGGAGAGATACTGCCAGTCAGTGTCGACAATACTGGGCTAGATGGGACCAGTCATCTGACTCAGTATAAGGCACCTCATTATATGGTGGGCTAAGATTGGGAAGTTCCAGATTCATCTCTTCACTCTGCCATTAAACTCAACCGGTGATCTTGAGCCAGTCACCATCTCTCAACTGTCCATACCCCATACATACTTGTGGTGGGGACTAGATGAAAAGGGTGGGGAAACCATGCACACTGCCCTGATAAAACTGAGAGATGAAAATGCAATTATTACTTTTAAAGCTAATAATGATATTAATTTTATTTATTTATTTATTATATTTATACCCCGCCTTTTTTCCTGCAAGGAACTCAAGGCGGCTTACGTAGTCTTCCTCCTCCTCTCCATTTTATCCTCACAACAACCCTGTGAGGTAGGTTAGACTGAGAGTCAGTGACTGGCCCAAAGTCACCCAGTGAATTTCATGGCTGAGCAGGGACTAGAACCCAGATCTCCCGAGTCCCGGTCCAACACTCTCACAACTACGCCACACTGGCTCTCACTGTCTAGTAGCCCCAAAAGAGATCCATTAAAACAACTGGATCACTTGTTGGCAATGAAAATTACAGGTGTGTGTGTGTGTGTGTGTGTGTGGTGCACAGCAGGGGGCAAAAGGTAAAAAAAAAAACCTATCCCCCCCACACTAGGGTCCCAATCCAGGTCCCCCTGTTCTTACTTTAGAGTAAGTGAGAAAGAAAGTAACATGGAGCTTGTAAACTTCAGAGGGTAGAAACTGTCTTTTGCTCATGTTATTCTGCAAAGTGCAATGGAATTTCATGGCCGAGCGGGGACTTGAACCCGGATCTCCGAGGTCCCAGTCCAACACTCTCACCACTACGCCACACTGGCTTCTCTATTAATGAGGAGAAGGAAGAGGAAGAAAGGCTACCTTAAACCTTGGCCCACTCTCTCCAACCACAGGGTCCTCAATTCTTCCTGGATCAGAGAGATCAGTATGTGATTCCTGGAGCAGAAATCAGAGTATGACAAAACACCTCCCCTCTAAATCCCTTGGGGACCAAAACATGTGCATTTAGTACGATGTGTCACACCTATTTATCATATTTACATTCTATACCACACTAGCTCTTTTTCCTCACAACATGTCTGGAAATTCTGCCATTATGTAACCTGTGCTGAGCCCATGGGTTAGAGCAGACTATTCAACTCATAAATAAGCAACTAAGTAAAAAACATACAAGGTCATGACCTAGAAATTTTAACATCTCTGTATCCCACACAACTGATGGTTACGCATAGCTTTCTAATATCTATGCGAGATTATAGGAATGATGGGTTTACCATAAAGGCAAGTGTTCATTTTAAAATAAAAAAATGAGAACTTTATGATTTACATGTTTTTTTCTATCTCACATTAAGTTCGTATATTAGCAGCTCTTATCTGCCAATTACACTACTGTAAAAGCACAACCCTAGGACTCGAAAATTCTCCTAAATGCATGGACAATAATGAGAGCAAATTAAAAGATATGCTGCTAAAACACACACACAGACAAGTGTAGTCAGTGTATTATAAATGCAATAAATATTTAAGCAGCTGGCATGAAGCTGATAATTATTGCCTCAAAAAACTCCTTTTTCTTTTTTGGATGGAGTGTGATTTATCAGCACTTTGGTTTCTTGAAAGTGAACATTCATTTGCAGAGGAATGCTACTAGTCTCTTCTCCCTGGGTGCAAAGATTCTAACAGTACATTCTATAATGATGATGGGGTGTCATTTTTGCCTGCATAAAAACATTCTGGGTTACAGTAGGGGAATAGTTGATACAAAGCAAATATTTCTAGCCGCTCACCTTCTGCTAGCCTAAAAGATGGCCTAACAGAGATGTTCCTACCAAATCAACAGTAAAATTAGTTTTTACACACTGTACTGAGCACTGATTCAGCAAGCTGTTTCCCAGAGAATAGGTGACCATCCCCCCCCGCCCCCGATTTCTCCCAAACCAGGGACGATGTTTTGCCCATATAATCTTACATTCACTTTGTAGAGTGCGGCTGTAATCCACAGCGAAACAGATGCCAACATTTTGATTACGGTACTTGATGAATGGCTTGCAGTACAGAAGATAATGAGTGATCCATGTTGGTAGTTAGGGGTTCTACAAGTGTTGGTGAGCCCTGCTAAGGCGAGAAAAGAGAACCCTTGAGTATCCCAATATGTAAGACAATAATAAACGATGAGCACTGTAGTATACAGTGCCCCTATTCAGGATTCCAGTCAGTCAGCCAAGATACTCCATTCTATTCCCCCTCCCAACCAATTTTCCATTTCCCCACCCAACAGTCAGTCAGCAGTCTGTGGCCACTGAACATTCTCAATCCTCATTGGCTTGTTTTGAGCCCCACCCCCTCTGAGTTCTATTTCTAAAAAGATTTTTTTTGGGGGGGTACTTCTGCAAACCTTGTGGTTCCCCCAGGCCTGATGATACCTCTCTTGTGTGTGGATGGTACCATTTTGGCTACACTATCCACACTTACCTCTGAACTTTAGAAATAGAGGGAATTTGTTGTTGTTGTTGTTGTTATTATTATTATTTTATATCCCACCTTTTCCCCAGTACTGAGACGCAAGGCAGCTTTACCACATTAAAATTTGTACAACTAAAACATATAAATAGAAATATACAAAAGTTAAAAATATAATTAAATCAGCTATAATGTTAAAATTATACAAAAAATCAGAGTTAAAACAGCAATAACAATATAAACAGTGCAATCCATCACATTCTCACAGGCCCAGACTATTCCCAAAGGCCTTCCGGAATAAAAAAAGGTTTTGCCTGCCTCTGGAAGCATACCAAGGAGCGTGCCATTCTAGCCTCCCTGGAAAAGGAATTCCAGAGCATTGGGGCAGCCACCGAGAAGGCCCTCTGCCGAGTTCCTGCCAGGCATGCCTGAGATGATGGCGGAACTAAGAGAAGGGTCTCCCCTGAAGATCTCAGTGTACAGGCAGGCTCATAAGGGAGAATACGGTCTTTCAAATTATATACCCATTGTGTATAGTATCATACATTATATCCAAGAGCACCAGGGCAGATAGGTAAACGGAAAGACCAGGGCAATGTGGCAACACACATCCCAGGACCCTAGAAATAAGGATCCAAAGTAAGCAAAAATCTTCTCACCTCCTTTTCTCAAATGATTCACTCCTCCCCGCCTTCCCCAGCAAGTTTCTGATTAGAGGCATTCAGGTTGCACATCCCATGGTTGGGGACAAAAAACAAGTTCCACTTCACATGTTACAAACAAGTGCTCAGAACATGAAACACGAGTCATTTCCTTTCACCTAAACCTACAGAATCCATGCTTTGGAGCATTTCACAACAACCCTTGGAGTCATCATCACTGTAGAAAAGAGTGGGGGTGGGGGGAGATGCTAAGAGAACCTTAGCATGGTATGCTCCAGTTATTTACATGTCTGTGCAGTATTTGACTGGTCAGGACATTTTCAATTCCATCCTGTCAAGTCAAGGCTCCTTGCAAAATCAGCCATCCTTCAGAAGTTAGCCTTTATTTTTTACTTAATGTCAAGTCAAGAGTCTAAAGCACAGTGCGGGTTGGTTTTTGTTTGTTTGTTTTTTGCAGGATAAAGTAGACAAAATTGATGCATTAATGGTTACAAACTGTACATCTCTCCTATGCCGTTTGAGAAGTCTCTGAACTCATTTGGGTTTAGGAACTCTGTCTTTCGTTATCTGTGCTTTTCTGGTCTTCATGGCAATAGAATTCCAATTAGGCTTCTGTGCGCACACTAATCCAAGCTTTGGATGGCTTTTCTCTATTTCCATTTGTAGACTTAAACCGCTGTCAGAGTTAAATATATCATTCCTTCTAATTCTTGATTGCATGTTTCCCACTGTGTCTAAATATTGTAGATGAAACACCTACATTATTTCTCATTTGGGTGAAAAAATTAACTGTTTTTTTATAGGACAAAAGTCTGTGACATGTTCTCTAAATGAACCTTTGCAATTTGAGGCCAAGTACTTGCAAAAGATTTATGAGTAACAAAGAACACTTTGAAAAACAGATATTTCAGCCTGTTAGATTTATACTGATTTTTGACTCTCCAGGCATTTTTATTGTATATCGCATATTATGGCACCACTTTGGGGCATAGTATACTATACCATAATTTCTTTCCTTTTTTTACAGTGAAACAACAGAGCACCATGAGAAGAGGCAAAACTACATTCACTCTTAATTTCTCTTGTAACACCAATTTTCCCCACACCATTATATTTTATCTGAAATAAAGTTAATAATATAGGCAACCAAAAAGTACTTACATATGCATAAAACTAGGGAGCAACGGACTTCATAAAATCTGTTCTGTCTGAGTTTTGCGGATTTTCAGATGCCTTTCATTCCATCATCCACTCATTGACGGAATCGGATTTTGCACAAATGCATTTGTACTTGTGCAAATTCATACTGCCAAAAATGCACAAATCCCCCCCCCCCAAATACGCAAATCCCTCCCAAATGCACATTTTCATGCATTAATCTATTGGGGGGAAATGCACATTTTCAGTTGGTGTTTTTTATTGTTCGTATTGTTCAGCAACTAAATTTGCATAAAATTATGGAACGTTACCAAAAAAACCCCACACCAGTCCACAAGTCCGCAGAATCCGTGTGACTCGGGAAAACCCGGTCTGCTGCAGAACCCATGGATTGGATTCATAGAAATCCGAACTCATTTGAGTCTGTTGTGGTCTTGCGGATTTCTCCGACATCCTGTGGCTCATGCTGGCTCAGCCTGTCTGAGCGTGGAAAGCTAAGCAGGGTCAGGCCTGGTTGTTACTTGGATGGGAGACCCCTCCTCTAGTTTCCTGCATTGAGCAGGGGGTTGGACTCGATAGCCTTGTAGGCCCCTTCCAACTCTATGAAATCTATGAAATCCCTACATAATAAATCAGCCTATACACTTTTGCTACTATCCAAGCATGAAAGCCTTTGCTATTGTTGTCCCAGCAAAATACTGGATGGTGCAGCACTGAGCTAGGGATGTGTGCAGAGCTCAATTGGGGGTGCTGGAAGTTCGGCGAACTTGCTGTGGTTGACCCCCCCCCCCGAGCTCTGCTCGGCCTACCTGCTTCCCCAGCTCAACTCATGTTCTTGCAAGCCGAGCCAGGGAAGCGATTTCTGGGTTCCTGGAGGAGGTACGCTTTTTACGTAGAAAAGTACGCAAGTGACGCAAATCGTGGCCACTTTTAACGTATCTTACGCCATTTTCTATGTAAAAAGTGTACCGCCGGGAACCCAGAAGTCTGGCAAGCACCTCAGCTGGTGCTCGCTTTTGGCCCGGCTTGCAGGCACAGTGGCAGCGCTCGCAGATCACCCAGCGAGTTGCACTGATATTGGTAGAGACAAACCAGGAGGAGCCATTCCCCCCACCACCACCACCATTCCCATGTAAGTACAGCATCTCTAGTTACTGGGCACTCAAAGATGCGCTTAGGTCCTGTCACTGTTGCCCTGTTCAGGCATTACTCATGTACAGGGCCTGAAGCAGGAGCAGGGCTGTGCTTTCAGTCCCACTCCCAGTATGCTGATGATAATGTGGTCTCCGCACATTCAGAGGATGATCTCCAAACTATCCTAAATGCTTTTGCAGAAGCATACGAAAAACTTGGTCTCTCACTTAACATCAAAAAACCCAAAGTGCTTCATCAGCAAGTGCAAGTTAACCCTTTGGTGATGCCATCTATCCAGCTTGGCGGGGCAATACTGGAAAATGTCGATCATTTTCTCTATCTTGGCAGCTATCTTTCTGTTACAGCTAACATCGACAGTGAAATCCAGCATCGTTTGAGCTCCGCAAGTGCCGCGTTTTCTCGAATGAAACATAGAGTGTTCGAGGATCGGGATATCTAAGGAGACCAAAACGCTGGTTTATGAAGCCATTGTATTACCAACTTTATTGTATGCCTGCGAAACATGGACTATCTGTAAACATCATTTCCACCTCCTTGAAAGATTTCATCAATGTTACCTCCGGAAAATCCTGCTAATTACTTGGGAAGATAGGTGAACAAATGTCAGTGTACTGGAAGAAGCAAAGACTACTAGCGTTGAAAAAATGATCCTTCAACGCCAACTTCAGTGGACCGGTCATGTTGTTTGAATGTCTGACTGCCGTCTCCCAAAGCAGTTACTTTATTCCCAACTCAAGGATGGAAAGTGGAATATCGGTGGTCAGCATAAGAGGTATTAAAGATGTTCATAAGGCTAATCTAAAAAAAAATGCAATATAAACATCGAAAACTGGGAAGCTCTGGCCCATGAACGATCTAACTGGAGGTTGGCCTTTCACAAAGGTTCCATGGACTTTGAAGAAGCCCGAGTGCAAGGTGAAAGGGAGAAACGTGCTAAGCGAAAAGCACGTCAAACAAATTCTATACAGGACCATCTTCCATCTGGTAATCTGTGTCCTCACTGTGGGAAGCTGTGTGGATCCAGAATTGGCCTCCACAGTCACTTACGGACCCATTGCTAGAGTCTACACATTTTTTTTAGAATTTCCTCCTTTTAAAAATTTTCTTTTTGTAATTTTTTATCCTGGAAGATAATCTTACGTGGTCATGAGTGATCGCCTACTAACTACTAACTAACTGTCCAGCATCCATGCACTGAGCATGGTTCTTTGCATAGGAATCTCAGCATGCAAGCAATTGCTCATGAGTAAAGGCTCTGTGCAGTGGGATACCTGGCTGCGGCTAATGTCCAGCTCATGGGAAGACCCTACTCATGAGTAGCTGCTCTTGCATGAATATTCCAGCAACTGTGCTCAGTACACAAATACTGAATGATAGAGACACAACATCAGAGGCAGGGCTCATGTGAGTCCGCCCTTGCTTCAATACAGCAAGGTACTGCACATGAGTGTACTGTGTGAACAGGGCTTGTGCCTGGCCCATTACAAGGCATCTAGAGGTAGTTGCCCACTGCCTGTTGTTCTATGTCTGGGGTGCCTAATCTCTCTCAGCCCAATGGCCAAATTCAATTTCACAGCAGCTTTTGGGGGCCACATTCCAGAGGTGGGCGGGCGCAAAGGCCAAAGGGGCAGGGCCCCAAATATCAGCATGTTGTCGCTTAAAGCTCTTACTGCCAGGAACTAAGCCTTAGGAGAGGCATTTCAACCTTTTAGAATGGGGAAGAAAAAACACCCCGAAGCCGGGAAACTGGCAAACAAATGATTGGCAGTTGGTGGGAAAGGGGGAGGGGCTAACAGAACTGTGAAGGATCAGCAACCGGATCCTTTGCGTGAGTTCGGCAACTCTAGGGTTAACCGGCAGAGCAATACAGCTCGTGTCGGCTCGCAGTTCAATCGGAAAGACCACACGCCTTTGTATGCCCAAATAAGGCTCTTTATTTGTTTATACAATGATTAGGTCGGAATTACCAGTCTTCTAAGAATACGTTTACAGTCAACAAAACCTTAGTTGACTCGCGTCTTACCCAATGAGCGGGCTCCGCGGCTAGCAGGTTACATTCAGGTCACTCTACTTACATCAAAGACAATACTCTAGTCAGTTTCAGCCCAGCTCTCGATCGGCGCTTCCTAGCGGAGAACGGAGTGCCTGGGCGGCTGTTGCTTAGGAGGATCTGGCCCCGTGGTTCCCAACAACCCGAACCGGGACGGGAGAGGGGTTTTCTACCCCGGATTCCCCGCTCTCCCCCCGCCCCCTAGGTCAGGTGGGGGCTTATGCCTGCCCCTTCGTGCAGATAGGCTTATTCCTGCCCGGGAAGAAGGTGACGTAGGGAAACCTTTGCAGCTCTTCGAGGCTGCCCTTTGTGCTGATGGTCCTTGATGGCCCTTCCTGGACGGTTGTGGATCTCTGCCGAGGTCTTCCTTTGTTGGGGCTGATGGCTTGTCTGGCTACTCCCTGGTGACCTCATCCCTCCTCCCCTGGCCCCCTCCTTTGGGGAAAGATGTGTGTGTGTGTGTGTACTGATTTTTGGGCTTTCTCCACACCCTCCCATTTGGGGAAAGATGGCATTGGGGTCCACCACCCCAATCCCTATCTAACTGTCTCCTACTGAGAAAGCCCGGGACAACCCATCTGCCACGATGTTGTCCTTACCCTTGATGTGTTCTACTAAAAAATCAAAATCTTGCAGGGCTAAACTCCACCGTAAGAGCTTCTGGTTGGACCCCTTCACCCTATCCAGCCAGCACAAGGGGGAATGGTCGGTCTGCAGTCGGAACCGGCGGCCCCACAGATAGGGGCGAAGCTTGGTCACTGCCCACACTATTGCGAGGCACTCTTTCTCGACAGTGGCCAAGTTCCGCTCCCGAGGCAGAAGTTTTTTACTTAAAAAGGCAACCGGGCACAGCCCCTGCCCTGGTCGTTCCTGCAGCAAGACGGCTCCCATCCCCGCTTCCGAGGCATCCGTCTGCAGAACAAAAGGGGCTTCAAAGTCTGGGGCTTGCAGCACAGGGGCTGCCATCAAGCAGGCTTTCAGTCCCTCAAACGCTGCCTGGCAAGCGGCTGACCATTGGACCTTAACGGGTTGCCGCTTCTTGCACAAGTCAGTCAGGGGGGCGGCTAGCTGGCTAAAATGGGGCACGAATTTACGATAATAGCCAGCCAGCCCTAAAAAAGCTTGGACCTGCTTCTTCGTCTGGGGTTGGGGCCAGGTGCGCACTGATTCTATCTTGGCTTCTAGGGGCTTGACACTACCTCCCCCTACCTTGTGTCCCAGATACTCCACCTCCCCCCTCCCAACCTGGCATTTCTTTGCCTTTACCGTCAGCCCAGCACCCTGAATCCTTTGAAACACCTGGCGGACATGTTGCAAATGCTGCTCCCAGGTGGAACTGAAAATGGCGATGTCGTCTAGGTACGCGCAGGCGAACTCCCCCAGCCCATTTAACATTCCGTTTACCAACCTCTGGAAGGTAGCCAGACCATTGCGGACCCCAAACGGAAGGGTGGTGAATTGGAACAACCCCAGGTGGGTCACGAAAGCAGATTTCAAGGCAGCGTCCGCATCGAGCGGAACCTGCCAATACCCCTTGGTCAAATCCAGGGTGGTGATGTACTTGGCCCCCCCCAGCCTCTCCAGCAGCACATCCATGTTGGGAATGGGGTAGGGGTCCAGGACGGTCACCTTGTTTATTTTCCGGTAGTCTACGCAGAACCGGACACCCCCATCCTTTTTGGCTACTAATACGATCGGGGAGGACCAGGGGCTCGAGCTGGGCACAATGACTCCCAAGTCCAGCATGGCTTGTACCTCCTCGGCCACGACTTGGGCATGAGGCCCCACCGCCCGGTAGGGTAGGGACTGTATGGGGGGGCTATCCCCTGTGTCAATGGTGTGTTGTGTGAGTGTGGTGCATCCCGGTCGGTCTGAGAACATGGGCTGAAATTCTTCCAAGACCTGGGTGATCTGCTGTCGCTGCTGTTCGGACAGGGAGGGGGACAGTTTGATCTCCTCCATTCCTCCCCCTTCCCCCCACTCGGCCAACAACCCCCCATCAGGGTCTCCCGGTTCCACACACTCTTGTACTCCCCCCACCTTCGTCCCGCGTTCTACATACAGTTTCAGCATATTTACATGGAAAACCTTCTGCCTCCCCGGCTGCCCCGGGAAAGCCACTTGGTAGTTTACCTCCCCCGACCTTCCAATGACGGTCCCTGGGCCCTCCCACTTTAAGCACAGTTTGTCCGTCTTTTGGGGGCGCAGTACCAACACCTGGTCCCCCACTTCGAAAGTCCGTGGCACAGCCGTCCGGTTGTACCACGCGCTCTGCCGCTGCTGGGCTGTTTCGAGATGCTGCTGCGCCGTCTCCCTCACCTCTCGAAGGACAGTCTGGAGGTGTTGCATGAACGTATGCACCGGCACGGAGGCTTTTGCGGCAACCCCCTCCCATTCCGCCCGCAACAGAGCCAAAGGTCCCCGGAGCTCCCTCCCAAACATCAGTTCGTTGGGGGAGAATCCCAGGCTTTCTTGGGGGGAGTCCCGGTAGGCAAATAACAAGTAGGGGAGGGCTTGATCCCAAGTCCCAGGGTGCTTCGCCGCATATGCCCTGATCATCTTTTCCAGAGTCTGGTTGAAACGCTCCACCAACCCATTGGTCTCGTGGTGGTATGGCACCGAAGTCAGGTGCTCCACCCCCCCCAGTTCCCACAATTTTTTAAACAGTTTGGACACGAAGCCCGTGCCGCAGTCCGAAACCACCGTGTGGGGCATTCCTAGGCGGGCGAAAAGAGAGAGGAGAGTCTTAGCCAGGCTGGTGGCGGAAATGGAGGCTAAAGCAAAAGCCTCTGCATAACGGGTGGCAAAGTCAACCACAGTCAATATAAACTTCTTCCCCGTCTTGGTGGGGGGATTCAAGGGTCCCACGATATCCATCCCTATTCTTTCAAAGGGGATGCCCACAATGGGTAGGGGTTGCAGGGGGGCTTTAGGATGGTCCCGGTTATGCCCCACCCGCTGGCAGACATCGCAGGACCGGCAATATTCTTGCACCTCATTTGCCACCATGGGCCAGTAGAACCCCTCTGTCACCCTAACCAGAGTCCGTTTCTGTCCCAAGTGCCCTCCCCACGCCACATCGTGGGCCAGTTGTAGTACAGCCTGGCGGTACCTCGCAGGCACAACTAATTGTCTCTTCTTTGGTTGGGGACCCGGTCCCGTCCTTGGGCAGAATTCTCTGTAGAGGGCTCCCGCCGTCCACAAAAAGCGTTCGGACTGGTCCCCTACCCCGGGCCCTTGACTGGCCCGATCCCGACATCCCTGGAGGGATGGGTCGCTCTGCTGCTCTTCTTGAAATGCCTTCTGAGTCCCAAAATCACGGGCCATGGGCGCGAACCCCCCGGGGTCTTCGTCCTCCCCCACAACTGGGGGGAGCGGCGGGGGATGGCTGGCTGCCGCTGCCGGGGCCGCTTTACCGCGACCGGGAGGCGGGCCCGGGGACCTGGGAGGCTGCGGGTCAGGGGCTTGGTTGGCCCGACGCCGGGTCACCACCCCCACCTTGACCTGGGCAGCCCGGAACGCAACGTCGTTCCCAATGATGATTCCCCATTCTTGCTGGCCATGCACTATAACGTCCATCTCCCCTTCCCACCCCCTGTACTTGACCCAGACCCGGGCGAGGGGAACGGCTATGTTGGGAGAGTTATAGGGCTTTATGGCACAGGTGCGCCCCTTTAGCAACTGTCTCTTCTTTACCTTACTTCGAGGTAAAGCAGTGATGTCCGCCCCAGTGTCCCTATACCCCACCTGGGAAACATTGTTTACAGAGATGGACTCACAGAATTTGTCCTGGCTCCACCGCAGCTGCTCCGGGGAGGCAATGCGCATCAATGATGCCTGCGAGATGGCCCCCAGCGAATGCTGTCCTCCGCTCCTCAGGGACCGCGCCGCATCTTCACCGTCTCCCTCGAGGGACGAGCTGGACTGCTGATCCTCCTCGTGCTCCTCCGGTTCGCGGGACTCTGGCGCAAGCATCCTCCCCACCTTGCCCGGCGATGTCTTGGCGTGGCGGTTCTTTGCGATCAGTTTGGGGCAGCTCCTCTTGAGGTGCCCCGGTTCTTTACAATAGAAACATCCACTGGTGCCGGGGTTGTCTTTGGGCTTGCCTAGGGCTCCCTCCCGAGGTTTGGGGTTGCCCTTCTCCACACTTCCCTTGGTCCCGCCATGACTGAGGTTACCCCCCTTGGGTCCTTTGGGCTGCCGATACAGTCCCATTTGGTCGGCCAACTTGCCCATTTCCCTACAGTTTGGGGGGTCCCGATCCCGCACTGCCGTAGCTAGGTCCTCAGGGATAGTGGCACAGAATTGTTCCTGGATCAGGAGCTCCCGCACCTCCGCCAAGGAGGTCCTCCCGGTGGCCCCGATCCATGCGTCCCACACCTGCCCCAGGTGCGCCATCCAGGAGGCATACGTGTCCCCTGGGTTAGGCCGCCCGTAACGAAATTTACGGCGACAATGCTCAGCGGTGAGGGCAAACCTCTCTCTCACCGCTTCTTTGAACGCTCCATAGTCCAAGGGAGCGGTTTGGGTGTGGATGCCCAAAAGATCAGCCAGTTCCCCGCTGACTTGCGTCCTCAGGGCAGACATCCTTAAGTTGTCCGGCACCTTCTGCTCTACGCAGGCAGCCTCGAACAGGGTGAAAAAGATCAGTACATCCTGTCCCGACTGGTAGGTGGGGAATTGCTTCCTGTCCCATTTGGGGGTTGTGGTGCCCCCACCCTGGGATGCAGGGGTTCCCCCTTGTCCGGTGCCCCTGGTCAGCCTGGCCAACTCCAGCTGCATCTGTAGCATCTCTTGTTGATGCTGCATCAACTCCTTGGCTTGTTGCCAATTGAGTTGGGGAAAGAGGGCATCCAACCCTCCTCCCCCCATGGCTCCGTCAGTAACCCTTCTGCCGAGGTCCTCTTCCGCCTCTGGGTCCCTTATCTCGCTTCTCCGGCCGCTACTGGTAAGGTTGGGGCTACCCCACTGCTTGGGTCCCTGCCCTCCTAACAACTGTGAGGGGGCTTCCTCCCCTTCCTGCCTTGCCGTCTTTGGCCGCACCACCCACTCCATTGTGGAGGTCTGGGTTGGGGTTTCTGGGCTGCTCGCTAGCTCCACCTGCTCTTGGCTCAGACGATTCATTTTTCCTTGCTCTGAGCGCTCCCCAGCAACCTACTAGCCTGCCCGAAGTCCTGTTAGTTCCGACCGTCAAATGTGGTTTCCAATTGTCCCGTCGCCTGCCACCATGTGAAGGATCAGCAACCGGATCCTTTGCGTGAGTTCGGCAACTCTAGGGTTAACCGGCAGAGCAATACAGCTCGTGTCGGCTCGCAGTTCAATCGGAAAGACCACACGCCTTTGTATGCCCAAATAAGGCTCTTTATTTGTTTATACAATGATTAGGTCGGAATTACCAGTCTTCTAAGAATACGTTTACAGTCAACAAAACCTTAGTTGACTCGCGTCTTACCCAATGAGCGGGCTCCGCGGCTAGCAGGTTACATTCAGGTCACTCTACTTACATCAAAGACAATACTCTAGTCAGTTTCAGCCCAGCTCTCGATCGGCGCTTCCTAGCGGAGAACGGAGTGCCTGGGCGGCTGTTGCTTAGGAGGATCTGGCCCCGTGGTTCCCAACAACCCGAACCGGGACGGGAGAGGGGTTTTCTACCCCGGATTCCCCGCTCTCCCCCCGCCCCCTAGGTCAGGTGGGGGCTTATGCCTGCCCCTTCGTGCAGATAGGCTTATTCCTGCCCGGGAAGAAGGTGACGTAGGGAAACCTTTGCAGCTCTTCGAGGCTGCCCTTTGTGCTGATGGTCCTTGATGGCCCTTCCTGGACGGTTGTGGATCTCTGCCGAGGTCTTCCTTTGTTGGGGCTGATGGCTTGTCTGGCTACTCCCTGGTGACCTCATCCCTCCTCCCCTGGCCCCCTCCTTTGGGGAAAGATGTGTGTGTGTGTGTGTACTGATTTTTGGGCTTTCTCCACAAGAACACATGGGGACATCTGGCAGTTTTGGATTTGATCCACAGGCTCAAGGGGTTCAACAACACCCTTGTTTGTTTATTTATTTTTTTCTTATATTTATTAATTAATCGCCACCCTGGGTGATGTACAATTAAAATACAATAAAACAATACAATAAAATATAATAATAATTAAAACAATATAAAAAGTTCTTTTAAAAACCTAACCCACCCCATATTCCCGCCTGAACAGCCATGTTTTTAATGCACGGTGGAAGCTCATCATGGAGGGGGCATGGCGAAGGTCACTAGGGAGGGAGTTCCATAATGTGGGGGCCGCCACAGAGAAGGCCCTCTTCCTAGTCCCCACCAGCCTGGCTGCTCTGGCTGATGGGATAAGGAGAAGGCCGTCCGTGGCAGACCTTGTTGAGCGGCCTACTTGATGTTGCTGGAGGCGCTCCTTGAGATAAACTGGGCCGGAGCCATGTAGGGTTTTAAAGGTCAAAACCAACACCTTGAATTCGGCTTGGCAAGCAACTGGTAGCCAGTGCAACTCATTAAGAACTGGCGTGATATGATCACGCCGGCGGCTGCCCTTAATCAGGCGAGCCGCCACGTTCTGTACCAGCTGAAGCTTCCGAACCGTCTTCAAGGGTAACCCCACGTAGAGCACATTACAGTAGTCTAGGTGAGAGGAGACCAAGGCATGAACCACTGATGGGAGCAGGTGATTAGGAAGGTAGGGGCGCAGCTGCCGTATCAGATGGAGTTGATACAGCGCCGCCCGGCTCACAGCTGCCACCTGAGCCTCCATGGACAGCTGGGAGTCTAGAATGACCCCCAAGCTGCGGACCTGGTCCTTCACGGGTAGATGTACCCCATCCCGCACCAGGTCAACATCCCCTAACCTCCCCTTGTCCCCCACCAGAAGTACCTGTTCTATGTGTGCATCCATTGGTAGTCCGAGGAGGGATGCTTCCATGCTACAAGAAATATGAGCAGAGCAGCAGCATAATGGCATTCCAGATTTGGCACTGCAAGACCTTCTTTTGCCTGGAGTCTGCTAAGAATTGGTCACTTTAACCTTGGCTTCTACCCTGGCCAGTTAGATCCAATAATAACCAGTTCCATTTTGTCAGGGTTAGAGTAGGTAGATGAAGCAGAATATTTTGGAATAAGAAAAGGAGTCTAGGCAAGATATTCATCTTTACCATAGTGATTTTGGCTAACATTTTTGAGTCTCAGAGTGAAATGATGTGTACAAGGGCTGATGGCTGAGCTTATATAGTTCATCTTGCAAGAGAGAGATGTGAAATCCCAAACGTCATACATTTTTCAACAGAAATCCAGCGGGTGGGTACTCTACATATCAAAAATGAACTAATCTTTTTTTATATTTGTGGCTGTTTTTGGTTATTTTTAATATATTTAATGCATTTAACACATTTCTATCTCATCTTTCCTGAAAGGATTCAGCACTGCATTTGTGAAGTTAATCCCGTTTTGTACCCATAACAACCTTGCACATTGGGTTAGGCTGGGAGAGGGAGAAAGCCCAAAGTCATCCTGCCAAGTTCATGGCTGTGTTGGGAGCTTAAATCCAGTTCTCCTTAGTCCAAGTCCATGTAGGATGGGAGAAAAAATTGAAGGTGGTGGAAATTCTGAGCCATTAGGAGTCAAGCTCAAGTCGCTCCCCAAAATTTGCCTTGACACATAATGGCTCAATGATAGTTCTCCTTCCTACTGTTTCCACATTTCCACAACTCACTAAGTTGCAAGCAAAATGGAGCGGAAGATGAAAAACAGCTGAGGAGAAAGCTTTTCTGCCAGTGTGATCTCTGTGAAGTCTTCTTTTATTCCTCCTGAGTCATTGACACAGCGGAATAGAACAACAACAGCTCTACTTCTGAACATGTTCTGAGCCCACATTACCAAATCTGGGAAGTGACCGGCCAGATGGGCAATTAACAAATATAATAAATAAATAAATAAAAATAAATGCAGTTCTTTATATTCCTCCTGACTCATTTACCAGGAGGAGGAGGAATAATAATAATAATAATAATAATAATAATAATAATAATAATAATAATAATAATCCCAGACTTCTCATTGACGACAGAGTGTTTGACCATGCTCAGAAGATGCTCAGTATGCAACTTTTTTAAAAAATTAAATCAGATTGCATTGAAAAATTCTGAGAAGTGTAAACAACACTGAAGGATAACTGCATTCCAGTTCACATCTTGATTCAACAAGTGAGAATGTGGTATGTTTGTATCAAAATGCAGACTGAACAAAACTCTCCCTTATCTCTAGGAGGAGGAAAGGTACAAACAAGGCTTCATACCACCATGAGCAGCACAGGACCCTTGGTTTAATTTTTTAAAAAGAGCAACGAACCCTTGCCCTCTCATACAGTTAAAGTAAGCAACAGTCTCCCCATCCGTGTGAAAGATTTCTGAGAAATTTATTTCAGCCCCCTGAGACTCTGAAGGGGCTTCAATTCACCCCAAATCACCCCATAATGGTTGGGCAGGGGGAGAAGCTTAAAGAATTTTCAGCCCAGCATAACGTGGGGATTATTCCATTTATCTTCATAACAATCCTGTGAGATAGGCTTAACTCACAGTTTGTGGTGTAATAATAGATAGAGCAAATAGTCTCTCTTATTATTTTCCTGAATGTTTACAGAGCACTTCAATATTGTGATAGATAGATGTAAATATGGATGAGAATAGAGGAGTAACCTTGAATATACACAAAGCAAGAGTTAAAACCAACAAGCAGATACGTAAAGTTAGCTTAACAGAATGAATGGTTGGTGATAGAATGATGATCATCTGCTTAAAATGAATGATGGAATATTTGTATTTCTGATTATTGCCATGAGCACAGCTCCAGATGGTGACTGTGATAGGGTCCCCATTGCCTCCCTCCTTCCACCCCATAAACAAAGCAAATTCCACTAAATTCAAAGAATAATAATAGCTTTGGATTCTAATTAGCTGTAAAACTAGAAATGAATAGTAATCTAATATCTTGCAGTTATTTCTGATGATTGATTACAGTATTGATAATATAAACATAATTTTCTTAGCCTGCCAAAAAGAAGTTTAATGACTAGAAAAAAATTGAACAGTAAAAAAATCTTGCAATTTAGACTGTTAGTACAATTCAGCTATTCTGTTGGGAGTTCAATCCATCATGGAAGTATCCCATAATTGTAGCTCAGCACATGTTCTGAATAAAGAGTATGGTATATAGGACAAAGCATGTACCTCAAACAAGCGCACACACACACACGTCTTTTCTTGTTGAGAAAAAGTGTTAATTCTCCTACCTCATATGGCTATTATTTTAGATGTTACTTGTATGATATATTTGAGAAGTGCCTTCTCCCTTACCAGCCTGCCAGGTCCCTGATGTAATCAGATGATGTGCTCCTGGTGGTTCTGCATGGAACTGTGCTCCATTTGGAGTCCAGTTGAAGTAGAGCCTTCAGTGTGGTAGCTCCCTTTCTGTGGAACTCCCTGCTTCTTGATGTCACGCAGGCACCTACATTGGGGTTTTTTTTGGCACCTACTGAAGACATTGATTGACCAGCCATGTTTTTTAAATTGTTTTATAGTTATAATCTGATTTTAAATATATTCGTTCTGTATTCTGATTCTGTTTTCTTCTTTTATTGTTCACCACTCAGGAATCTTGTTGGATGTACATTGGTATATATAAATCTTGCAAATAAATAAATAAATAAATAAAGATATGGACCATACAGAAATGGTAGCCATGCTGCAACACAAGCAAAGCAAATTGGCTTGACAAGGAAGAAAGATTTTGATTTCTTGCCCATCCAAGAGACTATGCCGTTTGCTTTAAAACACTGGGAGACAGCTAGGGCAGCAAAACACCCCCCACCCCCAAAATTTAAAAATAGGGAGTTAGTTTTTTATAGCACTACAAATTGAAGCAGCCTAGGGGGTGAATGTATTTGTTTCCAACTATATTTCCTAGGGAGGGATGATGTTTTGGTATTCGGTCTCCAGGCCTAATCAGCAAGCACTGCGCACAAAATGGGTCGAGGATGGGTCTGGAAGGAATTTTTGCCTCCTCTATTAGCAGTCTCATGCTTTCAAAACTAAGACTCCAGGAAACATTCACGATCACTCTCGCAAATGACATGACATGGATCATTGGTTTGGTTAATTGTTTGTTGATTTGGGGGATCCAGCTTCTGAACAAGATGATCAAAGTAGATTACATTAGATAAATACTTCATACAAAGATATACCATAAAGCATTGATTGATTGATTGATTGATTTGATTTGTCCCTCACCTTTCTACCAAAAATGGCACTCAAGGTGGCTTACAGGCACAATTAAAATTGATTAAAATAATATATTAAAAAACAATAAAAATGTAACAATTACAGATTTCTTTTTAAAAAATTAAAAACAGCACCCGACCCAACAGACCCACTTAGAAGTCAAAGGCTTTCGTGAATAAAGCAGTTGGGGCCTGCTCGCAGAAGGACAACAGAGAGGGAGCAAACCCGGCCTCCCCTGGGAAGGGGTTCCGCACCGCAGCCTGGGAGTGGCCACCAAAAAGGCCCTCTCTCGGGTCCCCACCAAATGTGCCTCTGAAGGCAGCCATCTCGAGAGAAGGGCATCTTCAAATTTAAAACATATCTAAAACTTTTGAAGCATACAACCAATGTGGTATACAAAAGAGAACCCTAAAATCAGGCGAGGTCATAAAATCAGGGTTCAGGTCAGCCCACACAGACAGCTCAATGGAAGCCATCATAAAATTTCCTCTGCCTTTGCTACTGGAACTAGTAGGTCAGAATCAGGCAGGCAGAAATATTAAAAGTGGAAGGGGGAGAGAAAAAACCATTTCCCACCACCGTTCCCAATAAGCTTTTCCCCACAAAGCCAATGATAATTCCCCCCACACCCATAGAATTAGCCAGTGGTTTTCAGGGTCAGCTTTCCCCCCACTCCACCATGATTTTTTTTTGGGGGGGGCGAGGAAATCCTCAGAAAAATCTTCTGTTCAGCACTACTATATAGCAGCCCGTAGTGCTTGGTCTTGGTAAAGGAGTCCTTAACCAATAGGTAACTATTCACTTCAACTCTTCAAACATTCTCTGTTGTTTTTTAAGCTTAACAAGGTATTGGAATGAAACAAACTTCAATAGCATTGGATAACAGATGATCCATTGAACTTCTAGGAAAGAAGAGATGGGTGTTCCACTAAGGGGCATCAAAAATTTGTGTTGAAAAATGCTGATCACAACATTTTTAAAAAACTTAATTAGATGAGGCAAACAGGGATCCGTCAGCAGAGTGTGACTTTAATTGGACCGGCACAGCAAGCAAGATGGGGAAAATTGCATGTTACAGACTAAACGGTGTAGTTTAAAGAAGGGAAAATAGTTTTCAAGTAACTTAGCAGAAGTCTCTCTTGCTGTTTTTCTGCAGTGTCATCAAGATAACACAAAGTGACGTGTAAGACATCAAAGAAGTGTTATAAAGAGAACTGGGATTAAAAATGTAGCATTCTGCCTTTGAGACAGATGACTCATAACGCTGTCGTTGACTAGTCCTGTTTATTAAGACATCATTCTGCAAACTTGAAAATGCTGAGTTTCTCTAAGATGTACCTTGTCCTAATCCAGAAAGCCCCTATCTATCTATCTATCTATCTATCTATCTCTATCATCTACCTATCCTATTTGTATTTCACCCTTCTTCTATGGAGTGTGGGGCAGATATATGGATTTACATGATTTCATTCCTCACAACAATACAAAGTAGATGAAGCGCAATCCTATGCATGTTTAGGCAGAAATAAGTCCTACAGCTCCCACCAGCCACCAGCCCCAGCCAGCCAGGCTGCCTGGGGGATACTGGGAGTTGTAGGATATATTCTTGTCTAAACATGCATAGGATTGTGCCCTAAATTAACCTAAACTAAACTAGGTTAGACTGAGAGAGAGTGACGGGCCCGGATTCCCCCACTGAGCTTCATAGCTGAGTGGGAATTTGAACCTAGGTCTCCTTAGTCCAAGTCAACTCATCTACACCACACAGGCTTAAGGGTGTGCCACCATATATAACCACTATTGTACACAAAGGTCTTGGTTTCCCCCTCCACTAATGGGAGGATGATCAGCCCTGATTGTGCTAACAACCAGCTGCAGGGGTCCCCAAACTTTTTGCATCCATGGGCACATTTGGGAACTTGAAAAACTGCTGTGGACACCACCACAGAATGGCTAACCAGTGGATTGCTGCTTTGGCATCTACCTGTCGCGTCTCTGGATCTTAGGTTTCATCTTATTCTGCAAAAAATGTTGTTTCGTGTCTATTGGACACCACAATGTCTCTTTAATAAGGAATTGTCTAATTTGGCTGATTGCTGGTGGTGCAATACAGCTAATGCTTCTTTTAAACACATACTTTGGCAATGTCCTAGTAGTTGCCTTTTTTTGTGGGGAGGTTATTACATAGATACATTTTGTACTGGAACAGCCTTTAACATTCAGTTATGAACATGCTCGTTTTAATTATTTACCTGATTCATGGAAATTAATGAATGGTCAGTGTAAATGGATTCTCCACACCCTTTTGACAGCTAAAAGCCTGATATTATAATATTGGAAGGATAAACACTAACCTCCTATGATGCAGTGGATTGAAGACCTTACAACGCTTTCAATATTTGAATGGGTGGCATAGAGACAGGTGGCGTAGAGACCATCAAATGGATACTTATTTGGATCTCCGGTCCACTTTTGTTGAAGCCTGTGTATAATTGCTAGAAAGTTGTATGCATTTCATGTGTGTTCATGGCTATGGATATATACAAATTCATGTACGTATATTTAAAAAATGGGGAAAAATAAAACAACATTTTAAAAAATTTTTGTGGATACCCTTAGGCAGCACGTTGGGGGCCCCTTCATGACTGTCATTGGAGGTGCCCACAGGTACCATGTTGGGGACCCCTGAGATAGAGAGTTATGAGTGCCCAGATTCATTACTCCCTCCTAAAGATGTGACCAGAGCTGTCAGAACTGCCAGCACCAACCAGCTTTCCTGCAGTGTGCATGTGGTTCATCAGAAGGACCATAAGAGCACATGCTATTATTATTATTATTATTATTATTATTATTATTATTATTATTATTAGCAAATATACATGTTTGGCAGCCAGAAGGTCCCTGGTTCCATTCTTGCCATCTCCACTTATTAAGAGGATTAGGAAGCAAGACTCCTGCTAGAAACCCTAGAGCGCCTCTGCCAAACAGAGTAGACAACACTAGGTGGACTAATAGTCTAACCTGGTATTAGACAGCTTCCCCAGTGGTGATTCCAAGGTTCTTTCTCCCCAACAGCATAATTCAGTACAGGTGGGGGCAAATCTAAAAGAGAAATGCTGGATCATGGTTGCATTTGACGGTTTCCTGTATATCTGCGGTCTCCAACGTGGTGCCCAGGTGCACCAACGTGCCCACAGATCGCTCTCTCAGTGCCTGCCAGGTTCCCTGTCCCTCCTGATATTTATTTTATTTCTTAAGATTGTTCAAACTATTAACAAAAACTGGGAAGCTGAAGGGCTGCCCTCCAGAACCATCTTTATTTAAATTCAAAGCAGTGGTTTTGTGTTTTGGAGCTCAGACGACTCTTCTGTCTAGTACTTGTTCTTGGGCAGGTTACTTCTCTTTTAGTATCACCAGCTTGCCTTGTGGGAAATGAGTGTTTTGTGACCAGCCATGCCAACCAGGGTAGCCATTTTGTGAGTGGGCAGGCCCCTCCTGCCATATTAGCTGTTTTGTGAGAGCACCCACGTCACTGAAAATTCCATACGTGCCCACTGACCAAAAAGGTTGGGGACCCCTGCTGTATGTGTTATGATAAATGGCTGCCAAAAAGTCAGTGAATGTTAACATAAGAAGAGCCCTGCTGGATACAACCATTCCACTTGAAATAAATAAGCAATAAAAATTTATTTATTTATTTATTTATTTATTTATTATATTTATACCCCGCCTTTTTTCTGCAAGGAACCCAAGGCAGCTTACATAGTCCTCCTCCTCTCCATTTTATCCTCACAACAACCCTGTGAGGTAGAATCCACATGTACTGGATTTTCTGGCCTGAAAGATGTTTTTTCCAGCAACTTTGCCTTTTCATTTTTTAATTTCTTTATAAATCTAGGCTGCTATCCAAAACTATTTCCCCAACATTTCAGACACTCAGGCTACAATCCTATACACCAGTGTTCTCCAACCTTGGGTCCCCAGATGTTTTTGGCCTACAACTCCCAGCATGCCCCATCCAGCGTTGTCAGCCAAAAACATCTGGGGACCCAAGGTTGGAGAACACTGCTATACACACTGACCTAGGAGTAAGTTCCACAGAACTTAATAGGGCTCACTTCTGAGTAAATTTGTATAGGATTGCATGTTAATGTTTTCCAGTGATTCTAATTTTTAATATGAATTTAAAAGGGTGAGAATCTGATACTTAGTCTATGCACAGGAACCCAGAGAGCTAAATATCACTAAAAAAAAAAACTTGTGGTAACTACTAAACCTGGCCTTATGCATCACCTTTTATAGATCTACAAACATGGCAGGCTTGATTCAACCCCGTTCTATTACAGAAATGCAAAACTATGTTATCTTAATTCAGAGCATGCATCACAAAAATAAAATTTATAAAGAGAAGAAAAATACTTCCACTTCTACCACAGATTAGACATACATGCTGGTGGGGCAAATAGCAGCTGGAGGGGAGCAATTCAGATCAGGAAAACCACATGGGGGGGGGGACATGCTAAGCCCCACAGGCCCAATCTGAATCCTCCCAACTGCATTTACACTTAGAAAGTGGGGGATGCAATCATGGATCTAATCATATTGCACCTTTACTCGTACACAGTCTAATTATAAACTGCAAGAATGATGTATGCCGCTGCTATTAGAAGGCTGGGAAACACTGGTCTAAGCAAGCATTCCGATTTGAAATAGATAGACCTTGTCTCAAAAGTAAAGGACAGTGATTGGTAATTTGGAGAAGGAGAGCAGGGTTGGGGTTTCATAGGATTTCATAGGATCATAGAGTTGGAAGGGGCCTACAAGACCATCGAGTCCAACCCCCTGCTCAATGCAGGAAACTAGAGGAGGGGGTCTCCCATCCAAGTAATAACCAGGCCTGACCCTGCTTAGCTTTCCACACTCAGACAAGCTGAGCCGGCGTGAGCCACAGGCCTTTCAGATGACGGAAGGGGGTGGGGCTTCAGGGGAAGGGGTGGAGCTTTAGGGGAAGAGGGTGGGGGGATTTGGGGGAGGGGACCACTCTCTGATTTCATCCAGCCCCTAATGGGTGTCCCTGCAGTCCATCTGGCCCCCGGGGCTGGAAGGAACACCACCCCTAACTAAAGTCTGTATCTTTATATCTGTCTATATAATGCTGCTGGCAGTGGCTGAGGTGGGCATGTTCAATCATTCTTTTTCTTTTCCATGCAAAATCTGTATTGTCTTTAAAAAATCTTGGAAACCCCCTTCAGGAAATATGTAACATGACCCATGTTCTGGACACATGGCCCATGTAGCTGCGTGTGACTGGGCAGGAAAGGGGTGATGCATGGAGGATGGAATGTTCTGCGGATAGGGAAGTGGAAGTCTGCTGAGGACTGGATGTTGGGGAAGGAGAAGTTGGGATTTGGCAGTTAGAGCACTGAGTGCATGTAACAGAAAGCCAAAGCCCCTGCTTGCCTCCTAAATTCCCCATTTCTACACAAAGAAATCCATGATCTGCAAAGCAAGCTCTCGTAGGCTGCATCTTGCATGAATCCACTGAAGATGTTTCTCTTTTTGTTAATCCCGTCTCACAGGAATCCAAAAAGGAGATTGCATGCACCACCAGCAATGCTTATTGAGTGGCAGAATGGAGGGAAGGTGAACAAATCACACAGAATCAGATAAGGGATATAAATGGCCACAACTTTATTGGTTACAGCTTACAGAGCTTGGTGTGGCATAGGGCAGGATCCAGTCATTAGGCAGCCTGCCTGCTGCCAAAACCTGCCCCAGACTGTGTGCTGGGTAACATGGGGAGGCAGAAACTTGGGTTTATCATGGTGTGGGCCATTTGCATGTTCCTCCTTCCTGAGCCCAAGATCCATCCTGGGAACCCCCCTTTTATTGGGGAGTGGGGTGCCCACCTCTGCTTCCCCCCTGAAATAGATCCATCCCAATGCCCACCACACCACACATGATGCAATTGTGACATAATGACAAGCAGTAAAATACCAATTATTTTATTTATTTATTTATTATTTATTCAATTTATATCCCGCCTATACATAAATGCACAACATTATATTGTTGTGAGGAAGGCAAAAACCCTGTGGGCCAATGGCCAATTGTGCCTCACAGGTAAAATTCATCCCAGGGTCCCATCAGCCTTTGGCCAACCGTCGTCCACAGCAATATGTAACTTAGCAAGGATGGGTTGGGGAAATCCAGGTGAGCACTGAGTGGAGCTATGTGGCAGCTCCATTTATATGCCCTGGGAGCAAACCAGAGGGGAAGACTTCCCCTACTAGGTCTGCCTTCCCAGGGCTCCACCCCTTAGGGCCAATCAACACTGCTGATTGGCTCCCTGAAAGTTCCCCAGGATGCTGCACAACCCTGCATCTCCTTGAATTGCCCAGAGGCCATGTGGCATCAGCATTGTGTCTGGGCTACTCCACTCTTTCCCCCCTGTTCGGACACTCACATGGCAGTGCAAATGGGATCCCAGATAAGAGGGGAACCAGGCTTGTTTCTATTCAAAGCCCTAACCCACCTTGCTGGGTTGTTGGTAGGTACTCATTTGGTCAATGCTCCTCTCTAAGTGATGGGTCTCAGGTGTCCCAATAACAGTTTAATCTCCAACTGATTGGCTGGGACTCCCCTTCCTCTGCCAGCCCCTCTCCTGGACCTCCAGAGATAAAGGGAGTAAGTTTTCCTCATGCTTTCATCAGTGACTGGAATGCCTTCTACGAAAAACCTGAGATGATCCATCTGGTTTTGCATGTCGGCTGATGATATCATGAAATGAAATCTGGTCAGTGCCTCTCTTCCATGGAATCCATGTATTAAGGTTTTGAGCAGCCACCCTGAAGCAAAGTATTCATGATGGGCTAATTATCTTAACATTTTATATTGTTTAAATGTATTTTATTCTGTTTTTATCTTGTGTTTTTATCTGTGTACATCGCCCAGGTTGGCCGGTTGCCGGCCAGATGGGCGATAGATAGATAGATAGATAGATAGATAAATAAATAATAATAATAATAATAATGGTGAGACCATGAAAATATTGACTGAACTGGAGAAAATCCAAGCCTGTACAAGATATGACACACAAGCAAAAATATATTCTTTGATCTAATAAATTATCATTCTTGGATGCCACAGTGAAATCAGTAGTAAATGGAGTGAGATCGTGCATAGCTCCTTGGCCATTTCCCATTGATGTGGGACAGTTGGAATTTTGTCATTCTGGTACTCAGTGTGTGAGCAGCATTCCACATGCCACTGATAAGAGTTGCAGATGTGCCTGCCTCAATGAACTGATAGTATGTATCCTTTGATATGCATGAGGATGTGAATCCCCATCCAGAGCCTTTAGTGCTTTCACAGTAGAGCTGAATCTGGTCTCTGACTTGTTAAAAGAGCTTTTTCTGCCGTTGCCTTTTTAGTAGAGAACTTTGCATATTTGTCAGTGCTTTATCTAATGACACCCTACAACTTGAGGCCCTCATTTTTGCAATGTTTTTGGAGAGTAAAATATAGCGTGTTTGATATTAAAGTGCCCCTGGTTATCTCCCGAAAACTCCCAAGTCCAATCAGCAATATTTTTTTTTTCTAGGTCTGAGTTAGGTGCACCTTTACCAGTGGAAAAAATCTATATTGCTTAAATAGTTTTGAAATCATATTTTCCTTGCCTATAAACAGAAGGACACTGCCAGCAGGACCCCAGTTTGCAAATGAGAATTCAGTCTCATAAATTATCACTGGCCTGCATAGTAATGAGGCCATTTATATGGAAATGGGCACGCAACTATTCTTTTGCCAGCTCTTGAGCAATTCATGAACTGCTTTTCACATTACCAGAAGTGCTTCATGAATCAGATGAAAAACAAAATTGAGACACTGGTAAGTTCCAAGTTCCAACCCCCTTTGATAAATACCCAGCCCAAACATGGAAACAGAGAAGGAGTCAAGAGGTGTAAGGCCAAGGGAACCTTATGGAATTACAATGTCAATTGGACTGAATGCTGACACAGGATAATGGTCTTCACCTCCTTGGAAAATGAATAAAGACTGCAGATTTATTAAAATAACCCACCCACCCCCCGCAAAAAGTGAATCAAAGCAGAACTGTTTATTTACAAAGAGGAAGGGGAAGTTTCCTTTGAGATGATGACGGTGATGATCTGTAAGTCATGTTATCACCTAAAATCTATACTCACTGATGAATTAGTGGGGAAGGAACTGCCTATATTTCAGAAATGCCCCTTTGCAGTTTGCTTACAGACTCTCCATATCTGAATACACCTCATTTAAGAGTGATATGCCCAACCAAATAAAGAAGGTGACTTTGGGTAATTGACACACTCTAGAGCAGGGCTGGGCAACATTTTTGTTGCCTGTTGATTGGCATTGTGAAGGATCAGCAACCGGATCCTTTGCGTGAGTTCGGCAACTCTAGGGTTAACCGGCAGAGCAATACAGCTCGTATCGGCTCTCAGTACAATAGGAAAAACCACAACCCTTTGTATGCCCAAATAAGGCTTTTTATTTGTTTATACAATAATCAGATCGGAACTATCAGCCTTCTAAGAACACGTTTACAGTCAACACAACCTTAGCTGACCCGCGTCTTACCCAATGAGCGGGCTCCGTGGCTAGTAGATGGAATCTGGTCAATATCCTCACATCAAAGATACGACTTCTAGTCAGTTTCAGCCCAGCTCCCGATCGGCGCTTCCTAGCGGAGAACGGTGCACCTGGACGGCTTCTGCTTAGGAGGATATGGCCCCGTGGTTCCCAACAACCCACTACCGGAAGGGAGAGGGGTTTTTCTACCCCGGTTTTCCCGCTCCCCCCGCCCTCTGGGTCAGGTGGGGGCTTGTGCCTGCCCCTTCGTTCATGTGGGCTTATTCCTGCCCGGGAAGACGGTGACGTAGTGATACTTTGCAGCTCTTTGAGACTGCCCTGTTTGTTGATGGTCCTTGATGGTCCTTCCTGGACGTTTGTGGATCTCTGCCGAGGTCCTCCTTTGTTGGGGCTGATGACTTGTCTGGGTACTCCCTGGTGACCTCCTCCCTCCTCCCTTGCCCCCTCCCTTGGGGAAATGTGTGTGCGTGTGTGTAACTGGGGTTTGGGCTTTCTCCACACCCTCCCATTTGGGGAAAGATGGCATTGGGGTCCACCACCCCAATCCCTATCTAACTGTCTCCTACTGAGAAAGCCCGGGACAACCCATCTGCCACGATGTTGTCCTTACCCTTGATGTGCTCTACTGAAAAATCGAAATCCTGTAGGGCCAAACTCCACCGCAACAGCTTCTGATTGGACCCCTTCACCCTATCCAGCCAGCACAGGGGGGAATGGTCGGTCTGCAGTCGGAACCGGCGGCCCCACAGGTAGGGGCGAAGCTTGGTCACTGCCCACACTATTGCTAGGCACTCTTTCTCGACAGTGGCCAAGTTCCGCTCCCGAGGCAAAAGTTTTTTACTTAAAAAGGCGACCGGGCACAGCCCCTGCTCTGGCCGTTCCTGCAGCAAGACAGCTCCCATCCCCGCTTCCGAGGCATCCGTCTGCAGAACAAAAGGGGCTTCAAAGTCTGGGGCTTGCAGCACAGGGGCTGCCATCAGGCAGGCTTTCAGTCCTTCAAACGCTGCCTGACAAGCGGCTGACCATTGGACCTTAACGGGTTGCCGCTTCTTGCACAAGTCAGTCAGGGGGGCGGCTAGCTGGCTAAAATGGGGCACAAACTTACGATAGTAGCCAGCCAGCCCTAAAAAAGCTTGGACCTGCTTTTTCGTCTGGGGTTGGGGCCAGGTGCGCACTGATTCGATTTTGGCTTCTAAGGGCTTGACACTACCTCCCCCTACGTTGTGTCCCAGATACTCCACCTCCCCCCTCCCAACCTGGCATTTCTTCGCCTTTACCGTCAACCCAGCATCCTGAATCCTTTGAAACACCTGGCGGACATGTTGCAAATGCTGCTCCCAGGTGGAACTAAAAATGGCGATGTCGTCCAGATACGCGCAGGCGAACTCCCCCAGCCCATTTAGCATTCCGTTTACCAACCTCTGGAAGGTAGCCAGACCATTGCGGACCCCAAAAGGGAGGGTGGTGAATTGGAACAACCCCAGGTGGGTCACAAAAGCAGACTTCAAGGCAGCATCCGAATCGAGCGGAACCTGCCAATACCCCTTTGTCAGATCCAGGGTGGTGATGTACTTGGCCCCCCCAAGCCTCTCCAGCAGCACATCCATGTTGGGAATGGGGTAGGGGTCCGGAACGGTCACCTTGTTTATTTTCCGGTAGTCTACGCAGAATCGGACACCCCCATCTTTCTTGGCTACTAACACGATCGGGGAGGACCAGGGGCTCGAGCTGGGCACAATGACTCCCAAGTCCAGCATGGCTTGGACCTCCTCGGCCACGACTTGGGCATGGGGCCCCACCGCCCTGTAGGGTAGGGATTGGATGGGGGGGGCTATCCCCTGTGTCGATGGTGTGTTGTGTGAGTGTGGTGCACCCCGGACGGTCCGAGAACATGGGCTGAAAATCTTCCAAGACCTGGGTGATCTGTTGCCGCTGCTGTTCGGACAGAGAGGGGGACAGTTTGATCTCCTCCATTCCTCCCCCTTCCCCCCACTCGGCCAACAACCCCCCGTCAGGGTCTCCCGGTTCCACACACTCTTGCACTCCCCCCACCTTCGTTACACGTTCTACATACAATTTCAACATATTTACATGGAAAACCTTCTGCCTCCCCGGCTGCCCCGGGAAAGCCACTTGATAATTCACCTCCCCCGACTTTCCAATGACTGTCCCTGGGCCCTCCCACTTTAAGCACAATTTGTCCGTTTTTTGGGGGCGCAGTACCAACACCTGGTCCCCCACTTCAAAAGTCCGTGGTACAGCCGTCCTGTTGTACCACGCGCTCTGCCGCTGCTGGGCCGTTTCGAGATGCTGCTGCGCCGTCTCCCTCACCTCTCGAAGAACAGTCTGGAGGTGTTGCATGAACGTATGCACAGGCATGGAGGCTTCTGCGGCAACCCCCTCCCATTCCGCCCGCAACAGAGCCAAAGGTCCCCGGAGCTCCCTCCCAAACATCAGTTCGTTGGGGGAGAATCCCAGGCTTTCTTGGGGGGAGTCCCGGTAGGCAAACAACAAGTAGGGGAGGGCTTGATCCCAAGTCCCAGGGTGCTTCGCCGCATATGCCCTGATCATTTTTTCAAGAGTCTGGTTGAAACGCTCCACCAACCCATTGGTCTCGTGGTGATATGGCACCGAAGTCAGGTGCTCCACACCCCCCAGTTCCCACATTTTTTAAAACAGTTTGGACACGAAGCCCATGCCACAGTCCGAAACCACCGTGTGGGGCATTCCAAGGCGGGCAAAAAGAGAGAGGAGAGTCTTAGCCAGGCTGGTGGCGGAGATGGAGGCTAAAGCAAAAGCCTCTGCATAACGGGTGGCAAAGTCAACCACAGTCAATATGAACTTCTTCCCTGTCTTGGGTCCCACGATATCCATCCCTATCCTTTCAAAGGGGATGCCCACAGTGGGTAGGGGTTGTAGGGGGGCTTTCGGATGGTCCCGGTTATGCCCCACCCGCTGGCAGACATCGCAGGACCGGCAATATTCCCGCACTTCATTTGCCACCATGGGCCAGTAAAACCCTTCTGTAACCCTGGCCAATGTCCGTTTCTGTCCCAAGTGACCTCCCCACGCTACATCGTGGGCCAGCTGCAGCACAGCCTGGCGGTACTTCGCAGGCACAACTAATTGTCTTTTTCTTGGTTGGGGACCCGGTTCAGTCCTTGGGCAGAATTCTCGGTAGAGGGCCCCTGACTCCCACAAAAACTGCTCTGACTGGTCCCCTACCCCGGGCCCTTGACTGGCCCGATCCCGACATCCCTGGAGGGATGGGTCACTTTGTTGCTCCTCTTGAAACGCCCTCTGAGTTCCAAAATCTCGGGCCATTGGCGCGAACCCCCCGGGGTCTTCCTTTCTCCCCACAACCGCGGGAAGCGGCGGGGGACGGCTGGCTGCTTCTGCCGGGGCCACTTTACTGCGACCGGGGGAGGGGACCGGGGACCTGGGAGGCTGCGGGGCAGGGGCTTGCTTGGCCCAACGCCGGGTCACCACCCCCACCTTGACCTGGGCAGCCCGGAACGCAATGTCATTCCCAATGATGATTCCCCAGTCTTGTTGTCCATGCACTATAACATCCATCTCCCCTTCTCACCCCTTATACTTGACCCAGACCCGGGCGAGGGGGACGGCTATGTTGGGAGAGTTATAGGGCTTTATGGCGCAGGTGCGCCCTTTTAGCAACTGTCTCTTCTTCACCTTATTCCGAGGTAAAGCAGTGATGTCCGCCCCAGTGTCCCTATACCCCACATGGGAAACATTGTTTACAGAGATGGACTCACAGAATTTGTCCTGGCTCCACCGCAGCTGCTCCGGTGAGGCAATGCGCATCAATGATGCCTGGGAGATGGCCCCTAGCGAATGTTGTCCTCCGCTCCTCAGGGACCGCGCTGCATCTTCCCCGTCTTCCTCGAGGGACGAGCTGGACTGCTGAAACTCCTCGTGTTCCTCCGGTTCGCGGGACTCTGGAGCCAGCATCCTCCCCACCTTGCCCGGTGACGTCTTGGCGTTACGGCTCTTCGCAAGGAGTTTGGGGCAGCTCCTCTTGAGGTGCCCCGGCTCTTTACAATAAAAACATCCGCTGGCGCTGGGGCTTTCTTTGGACTTGCCCAGGGCTCCCTCCCGAGGTTTGGAGTTGCCCTTTTCCGCGCTCCCCTTTGGCCCGCCACGATTGAGGTTGCCCCCCTTTGTTCCTTTGGGCTGCCGATACAGTCCCATTTGGTCGGCCAACTTGCCCATTTCCCTACAGTTTGGGGGGTCCCGATCCCTCACCGCCGTAGCTAGGTCCTCAGGGATAGTGGCACAAAATTGTTCCTGGATCATGAGCTCCCGCACCTCCACCAAAGTGGTCTTCCCGGTGGCCCCGATCCATGCGTCCCACACCTGCCCCAGGTGCGCCATCCAGGAGGCATACGTGTCCCCTGGGGTAGGCTGCCCGTAACGAAATTTACGGCGACAATGCTCAACGGTGAGGGCAAACCTCTCTCTCACCGCTTCTTTGAACGCCCCATAGTCCAAGGGAGCAGTTTGGGTGTGGATACCCAGGAGATCAGCCAGTTCCCCGCTGACCTGAGTCCTCAGGGCAGACATCCTTAAGTTGTCCGGCACCCTCTGCTCTAGGCAGGCAGCCTCGAACAGGGTGAAAAAGATCAGTACATCCTGTCCCGACTGGTAGGTGGGGAATTGCTTCCTGTCCCATTTGGGGGTTGTGGTGCCCCCACCCTGGGGTGCAGGGGTTCCCCCTTGTCCGGTGCCCATGGTCAGCCTGGCCAACTCCAGCTGCATCTGTAACATTTCTTGTTGATGCTGCATCAACTCCCTGGCTTGTTGCCAATTGAGTTGGGGAAAGAGGGCATCCAACCCTCCTCCCCCCATGGCTCCGCCAGTAACCCTTCTGCCGAGGTCTTCTTCCGCCTCTGGGTCCCTTATCTCGCTTCTCCGGCCGCTACTGGTGAGGCTGGGGCTACCCCACTGCTTGGGTCCCTGCCCTCCTAACAACGGTGAGGGGGCTTCCCCCCTTTCCTGCCTTGCCGTCTTTGGCTGCACCACCCACTCCATTGTGGAGGTCTGGGTTGGGGTTTCTGGGCTGCTCACTAGCTCCACCTGCTCTTGGCTCAGACTATTCATTTTTCCTTGCTCTGAGCGCTCCCCAGCAATCTACTAGCCTGCCCGAAGTCCTGTTAGTTCCGACTGTCAAATGTGGTTTCCAATTGTCCCGTCGCCTGCCACCATGTGAAGGATCAGCAACCGGATCCTTTGCGTGAGTTCGGCAACTCTAGGGTTAACCGGCAGAGCAATACAGCTCGTATCGGCTCTCAGTACAATAGGAAAAACCACAACCCTTTGTATGCCCAAATAAGGCTTTTTATTTGTTTATACAATAATCAGATCGGAACTATCAGCCTTCTAAGAACACGTTTACAGTCAACACAACCTTAGCTGACCCGCGTCTTACCCAATGAGCGGGCTCCGTGGCTAGTAGATGGAATCTGGTCAATATCCTCACATCAAAGATACTACTTCTAGTCAGTTTCAGCCCAGCTCCCGATCGGCGCTTCCTAGCGGAGAACGGTGCACCTGGACGGCTTCTGCTTAGGAGGATATGGCCCCGTGGTTCCCAACAACCCACTACCGGAAGGGAGAGGGGTTTTTCTACCCCGGTTTTCCCGCTCCCCCCGCCCTCTGGGTCAGGTGGGGGCTTGTGCCTGCTCCTTCGTTCATGTGGGCTTATTCCTGCCCGGGAAGACGGTGACGTAGTGATACTTTGCAGCTCTTTGAGACTGCCCTGTTTGTTGATGGTCCTTGATGGTCCTTCCTGGACGTTTGTGGATCTCTGCCGAGGTCCTCCTTTGTTGGGGCTGATGACTTGTCTGGGTACTCCCTGGTGACCTCATCCCTCCTCCCTTGCCCCCTCCCTTGGGGAAATGTGTGTGCGTGTGTGTAACTGGGGTTTGGGCTCTCTCCACAGGCATGTTCCCACGGACATAGTTTGTTGGGGGCCACATGCCACTGGAGCTAGGCTGAAGTAAGCAGCAGGTGGGGCCAGAGCCAAAAGTGGTTTGGCCAACCATTCTCCCTCTTTTTGATACCCCCCCTCTCTCTCTGCCCCCCCTCCCCATGCAGCAGGTTGCCACTGCCAGGGAAGGGACAGATTGTGTTGACAGAGGTCTGAATAGACCACTTATAAAGGGACTTTTGGAAGTAGGCTGAGGGCCACATGAAATTAGGCCTAGGGTCACAGGTTGCACACCTTTGCTCTAGAACGGCAAAATGCACAGCCATTTTTGACAGTAGTCATAGTATGGTTAATATATTTCAGGGGTCTCCAACCTTTTTTGGTCTATGGGAACGTTTGGAATGTTGAGTGTCATGGACGCTCTCACAAATTGGCCGCCATGGGGGGCCTTCTGACCCATAAAATGGCTACCATGGTGGGCATGGCCAGTCACCAAATGCACATGTCCCAGAAGGCAAACTGGTGAGACTAAAAGAAAAGTGCCTTGCCTAAGAACCGAAGTGCAAGACAGAGCTCCAAAACACAAAGCCACTCTTGCGAACTGAAATAAAGATGGTGCTGGAGGGTAGCACTTTGCTTTGCAGCATGCCATAATAAATAATATATTTTTTTAAAAAAAACAAAACCTTACCTTAAGAAATAAAATAAAAATCAGGAGGGACAGGCAGCCTGGCAGGCATCAAGAGTGGTATCTGTAGGCACATTAGTGCTCATGGGCACCACACTGGAAACCCCAGGTATATTTCCAGTCTTGTTCATTCCTGTTGGTAGTGTTTCCATACATCACACATCACAGCAGTTATAACTAGGTGTCCACAAATATTTTCTTTGCATGGTAGGCAGGCAGTGTTTCTAATAGCCAGTGAGGTTTGGCTTCTTGCTTCCCGCTCTGCAGAGGCAAAGCAAGTTGTACCCATCACCTGGCAAGGGTTTTTTATACATGACAGGTGCTCTCACCCTTTGTGTATGTTTGTGGCAACATCCTTCATTCAAGACTCCATTTTGAAAGAGGCCCTCTTTGTCTCCCAGTGTTGCTGGTAGCAGTAACAAAAATGCCACAGTAGTAGGCTACCTGGTGGCCTGGTCATTGTATTTGTGGACACCTGCTTATTAAAGTGGTACATGGAAGAACATAGTGCATCTAGCAGATAGGGAACTGAGCTGTATATTAGGGCTGCCAACCGTTAAAGAAGCAGTTAAATCCATCTCAACAATGTCTCTGTGTCTTTCTAGAACTTAGTAATTTGTAACTATTTTCTAATTAGAAATGTGTTGAACAGTTAGGAACTAAGTAGTCATCTGCCTGCCAGGTTTGCCAGTGAAAGCCATGGCTGCCCTTAGCAATCTGCATACTGCATATTCAAAATGTCACTCTGTTTATGTGACAATTAGGAATATTTATCATCTTGTATAAAGCCATACGCTGGAATAAAAATGTGCATTCATATCTAACACAGTAAATGCCATCTGGGTCGATATGTGGCTTCAAAAAGAATTAATGGGGCAGATTTCCTTCAGTAATGCATGAATGTGCAGATGACTTAGAGGAGAGCAGGTTTTTTTTTGAATGGCTTCACGGTTCCATTTGAAAGTGTGACAATGTTCTTGCCAAAGAGAGGGGGTTTCTGGGGCATGTAGTTCAGCAAGTTTTGATGGGCTTTGAGAAAGCTCATCAAGGACCACTTTTTACATTTCATGTCCCTGAACACAAGTATGCTTATAAGGAAGGGAATGTGCATACAAGTACTATAGGGAAGATGTGTGAGTATGCCCTCCCTAAATATACATGCACTAGACTAGACACACCAATTATGGAAGAAAGACAGTGCAGGCTCTAGGATTTTGAGGGCCCTTGGGCAAGACACCCTCAGTGGGCCCCCCTCCTCAGTGAGTCCACATTCTCACCACCATTGTCACCAGCTGCTATTGCTCTTCCTCCTCCTCCTTATCATCATCACTGCTGCCACCTACTTGTTTTGACAGGCAGAGAGCCGGTGAGCAAGTAGGCAGCGGCATCTACAGCTCCTACTGAGTACATCACCTTCACCACCCTTCTCTGGGCTAGAGTGAGAGGCAGGTGAACAAGCAGATTGCAGTGGTGAAGAGGAGGAACAGCTCCAGGGGGCTTTTGCCAGTGCGCCCTTGCTGAGGTGTGTGGACCCTTGGCAGGTGCCCAACCACTCCCTGAAGTAAGTTTGACACTGGCCCTGAGGTAAGTTGACTGGCCCTTGTCACTGGCCCTGAAGTAAGTTTCCATTCTATCTGCATAGCTTGATACTATTTCATCATGCTTCCCTATTTCTAATGACAGATGTTTTGTCCATCATTATCCAGTGATTCTGTCTAGGGGTGTGTGTCTCAATCTCTGAACTGGAAGCCATGATGAAGAAGTGTATGTGAAAAAGATTACTTTAGGATTCCCACTGGCCATTTGGATAAAAGTCGAAGTATATTGGATGCCTATCAGTTTGGAGGTGCAAGTATCAACATAGATGTTCACATAGAACAGGGGTGAGCAACTTGTGGCCCTCCAGATGTTTTGGCCTACAATTTCCAGCATCTCTCACCATCGGCTGTACATTATTATTATTATTATTATTATTATTATTATTATTATTATTATTTTAAAAACACCTCATTCCCCCCCCCAGGACACAAATGTCCCTGAAAAAGATCCCCCCGTAAATTTTCCAGGATTTCCACTTGCCCCCTGGGCCTCCACATCTTTAAGAGGCACATAGAAGTAGAAAGAAAAAGAATAGAAGGGATATATTTCTTCCCATCACTATATCTGTTTCTTCCCTCTTTCTCTCTCTCCATGAGAAAGTACCATTCAGGGCGGAATACACAGGCAGCTGTAAAATAAACAACCCTCCAAATTGACAGTACATTTATTTATACATGTCTCACACTAACTCATTACACATCGTCATGTTGCTCCCCGGGCTATGCGTTGGGTGGGGGGTGGGGGAGAGAAGGCATGCATAAATCTAATGAGATTTATTCTTTTACATTTTCACACTGATCCTCATATATATATATATATATATATATGAGAGAGAGTGAGATCGCTTCTGTGCCATGCAACAATGGTAGAAACTCAGTCCTCATTTATTCACATAAGGGAATATTATTCCCAACACTATTCTCTTTCTTCCCTACTTATAACAATAAACCTCATTCCATAAATATTGTAAAGTATGATCCAGTTCTTTGGAGATCCAAGGCCATTATTTTTGCACTCTTGTTGGGCTTTTCTCTTGGGGGTTTGTGTGCTTCTTTCAAGTTTCTTCTGGGAACTCTTAAGGCGAATGCTTCTTCTGTGCTACACTTGCACAGATATCTGCTATCCTTCTTGCTTTTCTTGTCAACTTAAAAAAAAAGCAGACAAATCTGGTGAAATATATTTTGTGTCTGAGGCATAAATAGATGGCTTAAATAGATTTCTCTCTCTCTCTCTCTCTCTCTCTCTCTCTCTCTCTCTCTCTCTCAAAATAGCCATGGAAAATTAAATAAACCCCTCTTGTATGGCTGCATATAAGCTGTTATGAGGCTGCAGCTTCTAGGAAGGCTCATTGTTCTGGATTTCCAGAATGTGGCACAGTATGGCATAGGTGATTTTCCTCCACCTCCAGAAAGCTTTCCTGTAATTCTCCACTGCCTTAGGTAGATCTGGGATTGGGCCAGCTGCTTAGAGAATTTAGACATTCATTTCAGAATGCCTTTGACCTGGGGCCATCGTGGAACAGGCAGCTTATAAAATAATGTCAGCTTCATTGGAGGTCTAGTCAATGATCTGGTAGCAGATAAGTTGATAAGTGGGAGTGGAGAACAAGATGAAGGTGGGGATAAGTTTCTGGCTTGGAGAGAATTCAGGATCAGCTGGAGGCGGTGGCTACCAGTGCAACAATCTCGTTACTTTATTCATTTAATTATTATGTTGGCCCCCACTAACAGCCTCCTGACTGATGGGTTAAACAACACAACCCTATGCAGAGTTAGGCATCTCTTAGCCCATTGATTTCAATGGGGTTAGGAGCAGTGGAGTCTGGTGGCTCCAATATCAGTAGGCCGGTGCATCCACTCAGGGTTTTAGTCTGAATTTTAAAGGACCTATCCATGCTGCTGAACCTTATCCTCAAAATGGATTCAGCACCATGGATAGCTCCTTAAAAGTTCAGACTACAACCCACCAGCTAGGATGTGCAAGGATTTCCTTCGGGGGTGGAAATCTGGCAGACTAGTTGGGTTCTACCCCCCCCCCTGCGAACTCTGTCCTACTTATGTCTTCCCTGGTGTCGACTCGCATTCTCCCAAGTCGAGCTGGGAAAGCGACTTCTGGGTTCCTGGCGGGCTGCTGTTTATATAGAAAATGCCTTAAGATAAGCCCAAAGCGGCTGCAATCTACATAATTTGCGCAAACTGTGGCCACTTTTGACGTATCTTAAGGCATTTTCTAGGTAATCAGTGGCCCGCCAAGAACCCAAGAGTCTGGCAAGCGGTGCAGCGTGTGCCAGCTTTTGGCCCAGTGGGCGCAGCAGTGGCATCCACTGAGCTGCAGGCGGGTTCGGTCCTGGTGGATCGCCCACCCCTACCACTAGTCTCCACTTGTTAGGAGTGCCTACCTCTGCACAAGAATGACTGTAAGAAAGCTCTGTCACACAGCTCCGCCGGCCATTTCACAGAAAACAACTTATTGCACAGGATAATGTGATATGGGTTGATGTGGTGACTTTAAAATTCTGGGGAAAAAAGTGTTGTTTTTTTTAAAAAAATCCTTTTTATTGAATATTGATTGGCTGATTTTCTATTGTTGTTGTTTTTTTTAACTTAGTTTTGTATTGTTTTTATCTTGTATGCTGCCTTGAGAGGGTTCTGCCCTTAAAGGTGGCCTAAAAATCCTTTTCAATTCATTGTTTTATTGTTTGAATTTTATGTTTTCCATGTGTTGTACATCACCCAGAGAACTTGGGTTAAACTTGCAGTTTAAAAGCATAATTCAGAAATAAAGACAGTAATACCTTGGATTGCAAGTAACTTGGTATGAGAGCGTTTTGCAAGACAAGCAGATTTTTAAAATAAATTTTGACTTGATAAACAAGCAACGTCTTGCAATACAAGGTAGGGATGTAACCGCTCGCCTCGAGCGGGCGTAGCTGGCCAAAATTGGCCCCACTCATGCCTGCCAGAGACTTGCTTTGATATAAGAGTGTTTTGGATTACAAGCATGGTTCTGGAACAAATTATGCTTGCAATCCAAGTGTAATGGGAGTTGCGGAAGATGGCAAGGAGTGTAGTGTGTTGCACAGCAGTGCTGCCTCGATGCTCTGTATGATGCTCTGTATACTTTGTATCTTGCTCTGCAGTAGCAAGGCACGGTGTTGCTTTAATTGCTAGCCTGTGAGTTGGCTGCTGGCCAACAGAATGACACTGCAAAAAAGAAGCACAGCTGTAATCATTCAAGTGCAGGATCTGCTGCTCACATAGCTGCCTGCTCTCATGATATATAATGTGGTGGGGTGTTGTGAGTAGTGGTGTTGTGCAGTTCCTGGTGGTGTGCTGAAGTTGGAAGGAACAAAAAGGAGCAGAAGAAGCTGTTTGAAGAGCCCTGCTGAAGCCCAGCGCTGGAAGCTGACACCCAGGCGGAGAACTGCTGGATCTTGCATTTTGGTTGGTTAGAAAGAGCACAGTGACTGTGTTGCTAAGGGGTGGGACTTCCACCAGGGAACTTGGGGGAAGGCTGATAGCATTGTGGTATCTCATACTCAGCTTTACAATAAAAATGTTTGGCTTTAACCTCCCAGAAGAGTATTTGTGGCATGAAAATTCCTTAAAGAACCTTTGCCAATCCCTCTTGGGGAACCTGTGGCAAAACACCAAGGTATTACTGTATTTTTGCTATAGGTTGTGGTTTTTTTTAGTTACTTTAAATATGATATTGTTATTGTGGTCTTACATTGTGTGCCACTGTGTGGGCCCAGGCAGGTCTCTCATACATATGCAATGATAAAAAGTATTATGTGATTCAGTCCTGAATGCAATAGAAAACTGGATCAGCAAAGAAAAACCTAGGAGGTATGTAAGAAAAATGTAGGAGGTAAGTAATTGGCATCATATAAGGTGGGGACATAGAAAACTCTTAGAAACCACTGGTTCACAGAATCAGTCCTTCCCAAAAGCTTACTAAGGTCAATGTAGAATTTCTATAAAGCTCCATTTACATGTTATCACACCAGCATGGGGTCTGCATTTCTATGGGTTCATTCCACAGTGTTGTAGAAATGGTTACAGGCCTGCAATCAAGTGGACAGCACTTCCTGTGTCAGTCTTTCTACAGAATTGTCACAAGGTACTGATTCTATGGGAAAGACCCATGTGATTGGCCTCATCCATGTGACTGAGCCCCAGAGAGCCTCGCCTACACTGTGGTCTTTCCAGCACCAGGTGAACACCTTTTTATTTTAAGAACTGTTGTTAGCGCCTTTATTCTGCTGCTGGTTTTAATTTGGTTTTATGAGGCTGTAAAGGATTTATTCTTTGCTGCTGGTTTGATCTTGTTTTTTTTCTGCACTGTTTCTATTTTGTTTTAATGTTTGTACCTCATTTTCAATGTCTTGTACATCACCCATAGAACTTGGGTGACTGGGCGGTTTGAAAGTACAGTAAATAACAGTGTGATCTGATGGCCCCTAGACAGTGTCTAGAGGGCCACGGGATCATTTGGATTCCCAGCTCCAAGGTCAGAAAACAGCTCCAACCTCAGAGCTGGGGAACCATGCTCAGAGCGCCCTCCCCTTCACTTGCATCTGGCACAGAAAGAACCATGCCGGTTGCTTCTCTGAGGATGCAAGAGTAACCTCGGAGAAGGGGTTTAGGGGGTGGTGAGGAAAGGAGACTGGTGCCACCAAGATATGATGTGTCTTGGTGGCGCCTCAGCCTCCTTCCCTCCCTGTCTGAAGAACCACAGTCGGGAGGCCAAAATCAGCCATCTAGCTAGTGGTGGGCGGTCCTGCGGCAACCGGAGCCGACGCTGGCTCGGCGGATGCTGCTGCTGCACCCACCGAACCAGGCCAAAACTGCACACGTGCTGAGCCACTCAGCAGACTTCTGGATTCCCGGTGGGCCGCTTTTTACGTAGAAAATGATGTAAGATACATTAAAAGCGGCTGCAATTTGCCCAAGTTACGATATTTGCGGCCACTTTTGGCTTATCTTTCAGCATTTTCTACATAAAAAGCAGCCTGCCAGGAACCCGGAAGTTGCTTCCCTGGCTCGACTCGGGAGAACAGGAGTCGAGCCGGGGAAGGAGGTAAGCAGGACGGAGTTTGGGGCATTGAGCCCAGCCAGTTCTCCGGATTTCTACCCCCCCTCAAATGAACTCACACATCCCTACGTCTAGCTGCTTTGCAGAGTGGGAGGAGCACAGAGGCGATCTGTGGCTTACGCAGGCTCAGCTTGTCTGAGTGTGGAAAGCTAAGCAGGGTCAAGCCTGGTTATTACTTGGATGGGAGACCCCCTCCTCTAGTTTCCTGCATTGAGCAGGGGGTTGGACTTGATAGCCTCGTAGGCTCCTTCCAACTCTATGATCTATGAAAAATCTATGACCTTTGCCTCCGCGCTCCTCCCGCTCTGCATGGGATGCCTGTAATGCTCCGAGTTCAGAGGCTTATGGACAGCCTCATTGGATTGTGCTTTAAATAAATAAACAAACAAACAAACTCTAAATGTTACCATTGTGCCATGGGATGAGCCTACAGAATGGCAGCTCCCACAGCACTGTCATAGCGTGTAAAAAAAACCTATTTTATGTATCCTCAAAGGGTATTAAGAGCCCATAGTGTATAATTATGTAGGAGTCTTTTAAAAGAATGTGATTGTCATGGTCAGTACTTTCTACATTTAATTTTTTTTTCTGACCTCACTGTTTACCATGCTTTACCATTCTTCCCCCACTCCTGCCTTGCATATGTGCTGCATATTATAAGCCTGAAACTCTCCATAATACTCCATGCATCTGATGAAGTGAGCAATAGTCCATGAAAGCTTGTGCCGGAATAAATGTGTTAGTCTTTAAGGTTCCACTAGACTCTGTGCTGTTTTTAAAATAAAGGTTTATATACAGGGAATCAAGGTAATATTATTGGCTTATTTTCTCTATGTCAGGCAGCCTCCTCACTACTGTTCAGAAAGCAAATGAATAAGACTGGGAAAAGAAAGATCCGGCAAATCTGATGAGAGGTACAATGCTCCCTGCCAATGATCTTCTATCAGATTATGCTTGTAGGGCCAGTTCGATCTTGTAGAAGAAGCTAGCTTGAGGAATAATATTGCTAACAACATATGCTGGGTATAGAAATTACCAGTGAATTGTTTTCAGATAGGGAACGTTTTGTGGAATCCCATTTAGGCATGTAAGGGAAATTCATTTCACTTCAATGTAGAGCAGAATGCATCCAGTTCGCACCTCCCAGACCCGAACACAGTTTTTGCGTGCAGTCTGCGGTCGAAGTTTCCAAGCTTGCAATGCTGTTTGCGGACCAAAAAAAAGTGTACTCAGAAATGCGTATATTGGGACAGCACACATGAAAATGTGCATACTTTTGAAAAATATGCACAAACATGCTTTAATCAATGGGAGAAACGTGTGCTTTCCAAAAGTCCCCACAATTGTGTACATGTAGAGAAATGTGTACTGAAATATGTACACATTTTCACAGAGGAAAAAATTCTTGCAGTCTGCTATGGACATTGGACACAAGTTGGGACGAGGTTTGAGGTATAATATTGAGAACCTCAACAAGCTCGAGTTTTGCTCAGTGGGTTAACCTTATTGTGGCTAAGGAGTTACACATTAACATGGTATTCTGAACAGTACAGTCATGAATCGTGTAATGGGAAATTGGTAATTATGGAGTTGTTTATATTTTTAAGTTCTGAGGTCCTATTCAGATTGATCAGTGGTGGGACAGAAACTTAGTTGTGTGTAGTTACGCACCAACTTTTTTTTAAAAAAAACTACAGTACATGCTTTTTAGTAAAGCCACATAGAACCAGAGGGAATAAGTATTTGGATCAAGGCAACCACAGATAATTTTCTCATATTCTTTGTTCATAACTATTACATTTAAAATGGAATGTGGATAGGGTCTGTGGATTGTATACCATTAGAGAAAGAGAAATATCTTCTAAATAGTTAGATGTTGCAGTTAGCTAAGAGATATTTAATGTCACCTTTGCAATACGGATGCTGCTTCCACATTGTTGGGTCCCATGCTGTACCACGAGCATCTGAAATACAAAACCATGAGGGAAGGACACATGTCAGTTATTTTCTGACTGGCCATGCTCATTATGGGAGGCATTTGTGAATGGACAGGCCCTCCCATGGAAGGCATTTTGTGACAGCACTCTCAAAATTCCCAAAGTGCCCACCAGCCTAAAAAGGTTGGAGACCCCTGATGTAGAAGAGCTAGTTCATACAAATGATTCCTCTATGTTAGGGTTAGGCAACCTTTTGGTCCCATAGGCACATTTGAAAATGTGAGAAACTATCCTGGACACACAACTATAAAATGGCGGCCATGGATGGGCATGACTAGTCACAAAGGACAAGTAAACTGCCCAGAAGCATTCAAGGGAAATTGAGATGGCAGTGGCTAGACGCTACCACTGTGTTTAAGGCAATCCCAGATTCCAGTAAGGAAGTATGAAAATATTTTTAAAATAAATATTGGGAGGAGTAGGGTGTCTTGGTGGGCACCAAAGGAGGTGTCTGGGAGCATATTGGTGCCTATGGAAACCATGTTCCCTACCCTTGCTCTGTGTGAATACTGCCTGGCTGTGAGCTCATGAGCAGTTCTGTGCAGAAGCACTTATGGACTTAAAAAAACAACTACATGGATGTAGAAACCAGAATAAACACAGATTGTAATTTGCTTTCTGGAATCTGAGCAATTTAGGCACATTGGCCTAATGTTTCCTGCCATGTCTTGCCAGCAACCAAGCACACTAACACTGCATTTGTAGAAATGATAGCAGAGATTGTCATGGTTCTAACAGGGGCAGTCTAATCAATGGAAAGTTGTTCTAGATTCCATATATACTATTTCTGTAGATTTAAAATTGAGGATGATTCAACAAAAAATGATGTTTTGTGTATATCGGACACCACAGAGGCTTGTTAAGAAGCTGGCTAGCTCTGCCAGATGCTGGCGATGTAATGAGGACAAAATGCCTCATTGAGGCATGTGATGCGGGAGTGTCCTGTAGTGGCTTACTTTTGGTTGGAAGTCATTGCGCATATACATTTTGTTCTTGAAAGGTATGTGATAATAGTGGATGTCCATGTGTTTTTAAATTACATCCCTGTGATGTGGGGATTAATAGATGGACAGCAAAAGTGGATACTGAGAGATCTTACAGTTGCACAGAGACATATACTTCAAGCTTGGAAGGATAAACACCCACCATCTATCATTCAATGGACTGAAACTCTTACTGCTCTTGCTACATTTGAACATATCTCCTACAGCCATCTGTCTCATATGGATGCTTATTTAGATATATGGACTGCTTATATTAATGTATATATTTGAAATATAAGTGTCAAATCCTTCTTTCCCTCTTTTTCTTTTTTTAATTAAGAGTGATCTAAATGATTGTGCATGGATATATTTTATGGTTTTTTTCTTTCTCTTTGCGGCTTTCCCCCCTTTTTTGTTACACACACACACACACTAAATGGTTCTAACTGGGGCCTGCTTGACAGGACACATTTGCTGGGTATGGGTTACATTTGGAAGTGGCAATGCTAAGAAGAGAGTGGTGAGAAGGAAGTGGCTCACACTGGCTCAACTTGTCTGAGCGTGGAAAGCTAAGCAGGGTCAGGCCTGGTTATTAATTGGATAGGAGACCCCTCCTCTAAGTTTCCTGCATTGAGCAGGGGGTTGGACTCGATGGCCTTGTAGGCCCCTTCCAACTCTATGACCTATGAATGATATAAGTGATTTATCTGTGTAGATAGACCTGTGCAAGTTCAATTCTGTGGGGGACATTGAGGACGGGGCCAGTCTGAGAGACTGAGGATGAATTACTGAGCTTCACTCGTCTGTAGCCTTCATAATTTACAATAACAGTTGTAGTCGGACAAAGTTATTACCATTATCTGCTACACACTACAAAATTAATAAGCTCCGTCCTTCGTGTAGAATGGCCAACTTATTAGGTTTTTAATTTTCTCACTTGCTAATAGCTGCAGCTGGATTTATTTAGTCATTTATGTATATCACACACACCAAGTTTGGCCATAGGGCATATCAGTTACAGCTCAAGGAAAGGAGTGGCAGGCGGCGGTGGGGAGAAGGTTCAAAAATATCAGGTATGGATGACAGCTCTCAGAAAATGGTTGGATGTCGCTAAAAAATAGTGGCCACAATCCAATGCACTCATCCATAGATTTCATAGATCATAGAGTTGGAAGGAGCCTACAAGACCATTGAGTCCAACCCCCTGCTCAATGCAGGAAACTAGAGGAAGGGTCTCCCATTCAAGTAATAACCAGGCCTGGCCCTGCTTAGCTTTCCACTGCTCAGACAAGCTGAGCCAGCATAAGCCACAGGCCTGCAGTGCACTCTTAGACTCACATAGGCTCCTTTATGCATGTTTACTTAGAAGTAAGTTCTATTCAGTTCCATGGGACTTACTCCCATGGAAGTGAGTATAGTATTGCAGCCTAAGGCCCACTGAAATCAACGTATCTTAGATTGGCCTAACTCTGTGCTGTATTGTTGCCAGTGTCATTAAGAGTAATCTAAAGCAAATTAACTGGACTCTTACCAAACTGATACAGAGGTTTTTAAGTGAGTTGTTTGTTTTGTTTTGACCGAACACACTTCTATTCTGTGTCGGAGTAGACAAGGTTTTGAATACTTAATTAGGAGAAATATAAGGCTAGCGCCTTCGTGCCTGCATCTACAAAACAAGGTTGTTTATTAATGCAAATATTTTAGTCACTTCTGATTGATTGTAGCATGGTGTGTGTGTGTGTGTGTGTGTGTGTTGTCCTCTAGCATTGCAATAATGTGCTGAGTGGCAGGAATACAGAGTGGCTTAATGACCCCAAATATGTATTTTGTGTTTCTTCAAGAGCTGAGCTGAATTTTCTGATGTTTGAGTTTCGTGACAAAATTTGCATTTTCAACAAGGGGGAAAAAAATCTTTTGTCAACTAGGAATGCAAATTGCACAACATTTGAAAGGGTTTCTTTTTTCATCAGTGTCTCAGCATCAAGCACTGCTCAAAGACAGCTGTGCAAAAGCCCCAGGGGGTTATTTTTAAGGCTCCAGAAAACTCTGAAGCCCCTGAACTCATCCACTGGGCACAGCTTGGGGATGGGCCATTCATTGGTGGGGACGTGGGGCACATGCTTTGCATGCAGTAGTTCTCAAGTTCAACCCCTGGCATCTCTAGTTTAAAAGGATCAGGGAGCAGGTGACTGGAAAGACCTCTGCATAAGACCCTAGGGAGCCAGTGTCTGTCAGTGTAGGCCAAGGCTCTCCAACCTTGGATCCCCAGATGTTGCTGGACTACAGCTCCCAGAATCCCGTGCCATTAGCCATGCTGGCTGGGTATGCTGGGAGCTGTAGGCCAGCAACATCTGGGGACCCAAGGTTGGGGAGCCCTGGTGTAGGCATTCCTGGGCAAGACGTACCAAGAGTCTGACTCAGTTGAGAGCAACTTCATATCCGCCACTCTGTAGCCCTTTGTGACCAATTTGTGCAAGACTTTGCAGATAAAATTGATTGTATCCATGCCAGCTTGGATGTCATAGATTATACAGGTCTGGTGGATGTAACTTTGGCCTCTGCTTGTCCAGCTATAGTGGAGACTTTTCAGTTTGTAGAGCCTGAGGATGTGGACAGAATCCTTGGAGGTGTCAGAATCTGCATGGGTGCCATCTTCACAGAATCCTGCCCCAAACCTCCAGCTGCTCCCAGGCCTGCTAATGCAGACCAGCTAGGAGCTGCAGGAAGCCCAACATAAGGGCTTCCTCTGCACTCCAGCCTTTGCCACAGCAACACCAGCCTCTGTGTTGTCTGCAGCTGGTTCCTGTTCCCAGCAACCAACCTTGAGCCTTGCCTGGTATTTGATTTATGTCTGCTCTTGATCAATGCTTCTGCCTCTGGTCCTTCTCTGCCTGGTATGTGTCTGAACTCTGTTGCTCTCTGGATTGCCTCTGGCCCTTGCTTGGACTCTGTTGCTCTTTGGATTTGCCTCTTCCCTCTGGACCTTGTTGGACTCTGTTTGCTCTCTGGATTTGCCTCCTGCTTTTGGCCCATGCTTGAACCCTGTTTGCTTACTGGACTTGCCTCCTGCCTCTGGCCCCCACCTTGATTGATATGTGCTTTGACCTTGGCCTGTCTTCTGGATTCTGCTTGCCCCTGACCTGCTCCTGTCTCCATCATCCCCTGGCCCTGGCATTCCACTCAGGACCCCTGCCGCCCATGACCTGGAGCTGACAGGAAGGGTGAGACCTACCATGTGTGTGTTGGACCTTTCACCTTCCTGGCTTATAAAAATGGCTGAGGGTGAGTGGGCACTGGTCAAGAGGGTAAGGGTAGGGTGAATGCCTGTTTATGCCAAGGTGTGATTCCATCTCACCTAAAGGAGGTGGTGGTAAGACCTCTGCTCAACCCTCCCCTCACTGTATTGGATAATTACTGTCCAGTCTCCAATATTCCAAGGTAGAAGAACATTGAGTGCAGCACTTTGGATATTTTCTTCATCTTTCAGTTCTTTCTTCCCACTGAGCTCTGAAAGAGATGTTCCCATAAGAAATTAGTGCTGGAGAAAATATGCCCGTTTGGTGCTCTCTCTCTCTCTCTCTCTCTCTCTTTGGTATTGATCATCTGGTCCTCAACTTTGGGGCTTCCTGGTAAGGCTTTGACATGACATCCTCTAATACCTGGGTTCTTTAAAAGAATATAAATCTCAAACATTCCTATACGGAATACAACTTGTCAGCTTGCAATTCAGGGCTGCTGCTCCTTAAAGTGGGGGCATCACCTTTTGAAGAAGTGCTTTCGGCACACTAATTCACACAGCTCTCTGTTACAAAGCCCTATTCTCCACCAAGGCAGGCCCCATTAGAAAATGATGCAAGTCTAATTGCTTCATTATATAGCCCACTTTGCCCCCAGCCCAAATGTATTATGAATCAGAAATAAGGTATAGCCCCATTTCACTCTTTTAAAAAATGAACTGTAACAGAATAACATATGTAATCACAATCTTCCTCAGCCTATTTGGAATCCTGGTTAGAAGAGGTGGTATTTTCAGCAGTAATCTAACATCCTCTTAAAGATACAGAAACCAGTCCACTGCATCTGCAAATTTCACAGGGAGCTGTAAAGAGCAGTGCTCGATGGACCCCGCCAAGGAAAAAAGCACACATCCCAAAATTAACTTTTGGAAACTGTTGTTTAATACTTGAATAACAAGAATAGAAAGTTATTCAATGATCAAAAAACCTGTTGCTTTAAGTTAAGGTTATCTCATGTTGGCTCAAGCTCAAGGTTTTGCTACCACACAGAAAAGAACAGCAACATTGGGGCGCTCACACTATCGGCCTCAAGGAAGTCAGCACATGGGCTCCAATCCCTGTTTCCCTTACCTATTACCTGGAAAGGAAGATCAGGGATTGGGGCCATTGTGCTGCATTTATGCTTTCAGAAAGGTTGTATGAGGCCCTGATCCTCCTGCTTTCCCCACCTGTGCATTCCATCCCCTCCCCAAAAAATAATTCCCTGAGGATCAAACTACAGTAATACCTTGGATTGCAAGCATAATTCGTTCCGGAACCATGCTTGTAATCCAAAACACTCTTATATCAAAGCGAGTCTGGCAGGCGTGTGCGGGGCTGATTTCGGCCCGCTCAAGGCGAGTGGTTACATCCCTACGACTACTTGTATTGCAAGACGTCGCTTGTTTATCAAGTCAAAATTTATTTTAAAAAATTTGCTTGTCTTGCAAAACGCTCTCAGACTAAGTTACTTGCAATCCAAGGTATTACTGTATATGTTACTTTAACGATGTAGATAGCTGCCTCTTCTTCTTCTTTTTTTTTTTAACTCAAAGTGCATGGGACTGAATATGGATCAGGACCCTAGAGCTGGGGTAGAAGCTTTAATGCTTTGTCTTACACCTGCAGTTGCCATTACAATTGGATGTCTTTTTGGCAATGTACATAGGAGGTGTGGGGGCCTGATCCAAACTGGGACCAAAGCTGGGGAGCAAAGATTTAAAGTCCTCATCCGTTGCCGCCCCCCACACACACTGGGGTCCAATCTGTATAGTAACATGTGGTCTGACCCCTTTGAGGTCATATTCCATAACTAAAGGAGTAGGCATGACACACAGATTTCAACTTAGAATCCCTCTGAAAATGTTGGCATACTGGCCGCAGCTGCTGTCACAGGCATTCATGGGGAAGAAAAACCTTAATAACTTTTGAACTGCTGCTCAGAACTTCACCAGACCAATGAAAGGCACACCACCTCAACAAGCCTGAATAAAGTACATCAGTACTTTTCACCAAAATTTGAAAGAAATACATGATACGATGTGCCACAGATTGGAGCAAAAAGGGTCAATGTCTCAATTTTCAGCACTTCTTAACTTTGTGTGACATTTTTTATCAGATCATGTTGAGATTTTGCACAGTTGTAGACCTCATCAGATAGATCATAGATGCCAAGTTTCAAGCTATTAGCTATTCAAGCTATCATTTTTGTATGTAATATAATTTTGAGGCGTATAATGGCAGAAATAATGGAACACAAAACAGGCCTCCAGGGACAGGCTGTGAATCATATATCCACCAGAATATTAGATTTCCCAATTGTCTCATCTGCTCCTCTTTGAGAATTATTTTGATTTGTACAAAGACCATGACATACCAAAACAGTTCATTTTCTTAGATCATCTCTCTTCCCAGAAGACATATGGAGAGCCATATGTACTATGTGGCTTCTTAAAACAAATATACTCTGCTGCTTCTGTGACTGATAAAACTAATGCTGAACATCCTATATTGTAAAATAGACACTTTGATTAACTAGGCATAGAGCATACCTATAATGTAACACTTGCACACATTCCTTCCTTATTAGTTCACTATCTGAATGGCGCAGAGATGCATCTCATGCGTTTCAATGAGCTCTCACCAGAATTCTTATAAGCAAGCATTCTGGAAACCTGAGTTACATGGAGGTTTACTATCTAATGTAGCCTTCCCCAACCTGGTGCCCCCCCAGATGTTTTGGACTTCAATTCCCATCAGCCCTGGCCAGCATGGCCAATGGTCACGAATGCTGGGAGTTGTAGTCTAGAGGGCACCATGTTGGGTAAGGCTGGTCTAGTACACCGTGTGATCTGCAGCATGTGAATCTCTCAGCAGGCATTTCTTCGGCACACAGATGCCTCTGCGGAGGTTGGCCACTTACACAGCACACGGAAAAGAGGACAAAGGGAGGTGCAGATTTGCATATGCTAATGTATATGTATAGATGGAGATTTGGAAACACTTTATTTATTTATTCGCAGCATTTTTACCCCACTCTTCAGCCAGAAAAAGCTCCCAGGGTGGCTTACAAAGATTAATATTAGACAGTCCCTGCCCTCACACTTACAGTCTAAAAGACATGACACAAAAGGAAAAAGGATTGGGAGGGAGGAGGAAGAAAGCAAAACTCAGGCACCAGTTCTTAGTTACAAGGCTCTTATAGATTTTTCTTTTCTTTTTCCTGGCAGGGAAGGGCAAAACAAGTTCCCTGCAGCTGATCCTTGTTTGGCCAATGTATGGGGTCAGGCTACCCCTTTGCCATGTCCCTTGCAATAATGTGCAAGGTATGGGGTGCAGCCTCCCAGTGGCCCTTGGTTCTCTGGTGGTCGATGGATGAGGCCAGAGTCTGCCGCCCCAGGGAACTGTCAGTTGTGTGTTCCTGCTGGCAGAGAGGGGTGAAGCAAGCTCCCTGCAGCTGCTCCTTCTACAGCTGATGTATGGGGTCAGGCTGGTCTCCCCCTTGCCGTGATATTAATCCTGGGAATCAGGGGGTGCTGCCTCCCAGTGGCCCTTGGTTCTCTGGCTGATGGATAAGGCCAGAGTCTGCATTTAAAGGAAATACAATACATCTCAACATAGTGGGGGGAAACTGTGACCAGGTGACTGGTGTGCCTGCTCAGTCTGCTGTCCAACTGCTCACTGTTGATGGGTAACTTCAGGTCCTCCGCTGCTCTCCCTTCTGGTGGTTCTTTATCTTTAAACCAGACTTGGACTGGAAGCACTTCAAACAGAGGACACCTTCAAGTTGAGGACTGCCCTCTGTAAATCAGGACACATGGCCCCCTACCTGCGCATCATCTTTTCATTTCATTCTAGGTAGGATGCTGCTACCTCAGAAGTGGCCCTGCCATTGGGCAGAGTGAGGCAGATGCCTCAGGCAACTAATTTTGGGTGTCATGAAAGATCAGCAAATTATTAGTTAAATACAAAGCAATCCTATAGTTTGGGGAGATTTTATGGCAGAGCTGCCACCATTTTCCAAGTCCTGTCAGCTTGCTGAGGCCAGGGTAGGAGGTGGGGGGACATTTTTTAATTTTATTTTCCCTTGCAGTGCACTGGGCCTTTTGGGATGCATGTCAGGCAACAAGGGGGCTTATAATACTGTGCGTCCTCGGCCACCCCCAGCACATCCCTAGAATGCCCAGTTTCAGCACTCATTGCCAGTGAAACACTGCTGGTGGGACGTTTATGCCCGCGAAGCCTCCCGTGGCACAGGTCCTGTCCCGCTGTGGGCCTCCCTCCCTGCAGCACGAGTGGCACTTATGCCACATCCGATGGCTCCCTCAACGGGCCAAATACGGTCAGTAGGACTCTACCAATAATTTATTATCATCACATTTTTAAGGCCAGAAAGGGGAAAGAGGTGCTTGTGAGATTTTCTGCCTCCAGTGCAAAATAACTTGGCTGGCCTTGGGTATTATCCACCTTGACTTGGCAGGGCAGTGGCATGCATTTGCTGCTCCAGCTCAGGCAGTAAAGTGTCTTGGGATAGTCCCGCTGGAACACACATCTCTCTTATGCTGCTTTTGGGCCTACTTCATCTCCTGAGCCTATCAGCTTGGCCGGCAGTTCTTCTACTTCTGATTCCTAGGCCGAAAGCACCATGTCAGCATCCATCCCGAGGGGAAAAGGCAAGCAGCCCCAGAGGTTTCTACTGCCCCATTCTCCCCTTACCTTCTCTGATAGCATGGGGGAAGCAAATACAGTATACCTGATTCCTTCAGATTCAGTCGTTCTTTGAGTAAGGGGAAAGGTGAGAACTCAGACAGCTGTGTTGAACAATGAATAATTTGGAAGCTATTTTAAAGAGCTATGCGAGTCCAAATTTTTTTTTTAGCTAAGCTTGATCTCTGATAACTCTGGAAAGAAAACATGTTAGTGAAAATTGGTTGTTGTGGCTGAAACGAGAGTATGAAATGTTGGTTAATGTAGTGCTTTCCAGACTGTAGGTTCCAACATGTTCCTGGGTGGGTCACCCAGGCAAGGCTGCCGTTCTTGTTGTTGTTCTTCTTATGCAACCTCTTAAAGAGAGGCTTCCCTCACATTCCCTATTGGTTACCTCTAAATTCTATACAAGCCTTACCAAACTGGTGACCCACCCCCGATGTTTCAGACTTCAACTCCCATCAGCCCCAGCCTGCATGGCCAGTGGCCAGAAATTCTGGGAGTTGTAGTTCAAAACATCCGGAGGGCACCAGCATTGGAGAAGGCTACTCTCTATACATACTGCCTATTAGGATAGACACCTACATTAAAATTAACATGTAAAATATAAACTTGTAAGTAAGGCTTGAAATGTGGTGGAGTTTGCTTACCAGTGGGTCCTGAAAGGCTGAACAAGTTTACTGGTGGGTCCCACTTCAACATGTTTGAGAAGGAGTAATATATTCCTATTTTGTAACTGAAAAAAATCTTTAAAGTACTTAATATTTTTTTTGAAAAAGAAACCATCTTGTCCAAATGATGGTGAGCACCAGCTCTGAGATCAATGGGACAGGTGCCACATTTCACATGTTTTAGAGCCAGTCAAAGGTGTTTCAGTATCATTTCAGTACCAATGGGAGGCTGCAGACCCAGCTTCCCAGTAATGGCATCGAACCAAGCGGAAGACCGACCTGGCCCATCCAATGGCCAGAGCATTTAAATAACTCATCACCTTGTTTTGTCCTTGAAAAATTGATCTCCTTCCTCTTCCCTTGTGTGTGTTGTAATTTTAGTTTGTAAGCCTGCTGGCAGGGTCGGTCTCTCTCTCTCTCTCTCTATAGACAATAATTGCCTGAAGAGTGGGATAAAAATGCAGTAAATAATAAGCAGGACAAAGAAAGAATTTAACATGCAGATTTGATCCCAGCTGGAATCCAGGAAAGTTTGGCAGGGCTTCTGCATACAATGTCCTGTTGAGAGCACCAGCGGCTCATCGCCAGTCGTGTGTGTGTGTGTGTTTGGGGGGGCACTTACATCCCTGGTAGGGTGGGGAGTGACAGAATGGGGCCAATTCCGAAAAGTCCAGTCTGAGTTTTGCCAATTTGTGTCAGAGGCCGGACAAGTCTACCCCTCCTCCACTGAGTTATGGAGATGCCAGCCTTGGTATGGGCGGGCGACATCCAGCCCAAAGTCCAGAGGTCATGGGGAACATGCCAGGGCAGAGATGAGAGATCAAGCATGTAAGGAGGGTACCTAAGTTGGGGAGCTAGGAAGGGGGATGATGGAGGTCAGATAGGGAGGTTTTCATTTGTGTGCTCTCTCTCTCTCTCATATAATGCGAGAACACCCTGGCTGTAGTAGGGTGGCATTTCTCCCTTCCCAGGGCAGAATTAAGCCCTGTTTCCCTGGCTGCAGCAGTTCAGTGGCTAGAGCAGGGCTCTCCAACCTTGGGTCCTCAGATGTTGCTGGCCTACAGCTGCTAGAATCCCTTGCCATTAGCCATGCTGGCTGGGTATGCTGGGAGCTGCAGGCCAGCAACATCTGGGGACCCAAGGTTGGAGAGCCCTGGGCCAGAGGGTGTGTGTCATGGTTAGGGTGAACCCAGGGGGTGTCAGGGAAAATGAGTTTTCAGCCCCAGGAGGCAAGAATTCTGGAGGCCAGGTCTACTAACCTGGAGTACTGGACACTGAGAGGCCAGGTCTACCGAACTGGCCCCAAAGCTGCAGGTATGGGTGTTACATGAACCTTTTTGCTGCTCGAGGTTCTCCGTGGCTTGCCCCTCCGTGCCGCCGCCGCCCCGATCTCGGTCTTCTGAGCGGCCATCGCCGGTTGAGCCTCTGTCCCCCGTCGCATCTCTTCCGGCGTGCTGGACCCCCGCGCTATGTTTTTGGCGGGGGGAACCAAGGCAACAGGGCTTAAACAGCCCTGTTGCCCTGGTTTCCCCCGCCAAAAACACAGCGCGGGGGTCCAGCGTGCCAGAGCAGGGTCCCGTCATGTCACTTCCACCGTGCCGGAAATGATGACCTGTGCAGGGCCGAGACGAGGAGCCGCTGGGACGCCCACAGGTAGGTCCGCGAGCCACGAGCGGGGCTGAGTTCGGTCCCACTCGCGCCCACCACCGATTACATCCCTAGCTGCAGGGAGGCCAGGTCAGGACCAGCTGAACTTTATGAACACTTTTTGAAAGCAGCCCCACGTAGAGCACATTACATTAGTCCAAACAGGATGTAACTAAGGCATGTGTGACGGTGGCCAGATCAGACATCTCTGGGAACAGGTGCAGCTGGTGCACAGGCCTCAGCTGTGCAAATGCACTCCTGGCCACCACTGAGACCTGGATATCCAGGTTCAGGGCCGAATCCAAGTGTACACCCGAACCGTGAGCCTGAGTCTTCAAAGAGAGTGTAACCCCATCTAGCACAGGTTGAATCCCTATTTCCTGATCTGCCTTTTGACTGACCAAAACCAAAAGCACTTCTGCCTTTTCTGGATTAACTTCAATGGGTTTGCCCTCATCCAGTCCATTACCGACATCAGGCACTGATTGAGAACCAGTACTGCTTCCTTGAATTTAGATGGAGAGAGATAGAGTTGGATGTCTTCAGCATACTGGTGGCACTGAACTCCAAAACTCTGGACAATCTCTCTTAGCGGTTTCAACTATGCTCAAAGCAGCTCACAATAAACAATGTATTATTGAAATGTGTCAAGTTTGGGGGGGGGAGAATTTGTTTAAAAATGTATCAATTTAATCAAATAAGACAAAAATCAATAATTCAATAAACATTGCTTAAATAAATTCTATATTACAATGTAATAATCTGAACTTCAAATTAAGGAGTAGAAAACCAAAAGCTAAATTGGCAGGCCAAAAAGGAGAAATAGGGGGAAATTAATTAATAAAGCTAACCCACAGTATGAGTTCTAGTCTTGTCGCATTCCAAGGTTTCAAAGCAACCTGGCTTAAGTCAGTTCAGAGGTGACGGGACTTCTCACCACAGTTCACAGCTGCCTCCTTCATCCCTCCTCCTGCGGCAGCAGGAAAAGCAAGGAAGTGTTGAGGACTGGCAGGGAGGGGGGAGTCCTCTTCGTCAGTGTAGTGTTATGGTTGCTGATTGATTTTCCTGCTATCCGTTGCTCCTGTTCATTTGCTCGGGGCCGCCAACAGGCGGTTCCAGGTAAGCTTTTGTGTGTTTGTTCAGTTTGTTCCGGAAGCTTTCTAATAAAGATGTGTTATGAGTAGGGATGTGTCAGAGTCTCGAGGGGGGTGAAAGCGGGCCAAAATAGGCCCGCTCCCCCCCCAGACTCACGCGCCTTACCTGGCTGCCACTCGTCCCATCGCTCCACACCACGCCGGCAGTGCGGGGTCCTGTCACGTCATTTCCACCTGCCAGGAAGTGACGCAATGGGACTCCGCACTGCATTTTTGGCATAAAAACCAGGGCAACCTAGCTTAAAATGGCTGCGAATAGCAAATCGTGGCCATTTTAAGCTAGGTTGCCCTGGTTTTTATGCCAAAAATGCAGTGCGGAGTCCCATCGCGTCACTTCATGGCAGCCAGAAATTACGCAATGGGACCCTGCGCTGCCAGTGAGGCGGATCGAGCAGCGCGGGGATTCAGGCCTTCTGGGGGGGTGCTCGCCGAGAAAGGCGAGCACCCCCCGATAGTAGGATTAACTCCCCTGGTATGAACAACCCTAAGCTTGCCTCCTAGTCCTCTATTAGATAAATAGTGAGGACACTACAGTCAGCCTCCCAGGCTGCAAGCACTGCTCTTCTTGCACTTATGCATGGCTTCTGCCCTGATGCGAAAGAGGTGGCAGCCCTAAGACATCATCACCAGGCGCCGCCGGCGCCTTTGAATCTCAGACAGTGGGACGTCGTCATCGTGGTGACTTTAATTTCAGAGGTTTCCAGACTGCTCATGCCAGCCCCAAAGTCTTCATAAAATGGCTGCTGTGAAGCCTCCCCTTGCAGGCCTCTATATCTCTTCCAAGTCCATCCTCCAACTGCTCTTTTGGCTGATGTGAGCCGCCCCGCCCTGCCTCACCCCCCATTTGTACTCGAGAGGCTTGGTCTCCAGTCACTGTGGTGAGACTGCCACTCACTGTGGGAACAGCCTGAAGAGGCTCTAGGAGTGAGGCAGCTACATGCAGCTGATGCAGCTGGTAGGGGACAGGGAGTGGCCCTCCCGAGTCCCCCTTGATGTGCCATGAATCCCTATTGCTTCTGACTGGGGCAGGGGTGGGGATTTCAAGAGGATGGTCTCTTTTTGTAGGAGGATTCTCCTAAACCTCCAGATCCTCGATTATGACTGCATCTGGGTGGACGAGAATAAAAGTGAACCCCCCCTTGTATTGGATTTAGGCAGGGGTCAGTGTAGATTTAAAAGCTATATGATTTGGGGGTGGTTTAGTAATGGGATCAATGAAACAGGTTGATTAGTCTTACTGGGGAAATCTCTCTCCCCAAAATTGGAGGAATTGGGGGACTGGGGGCAACAATTAATGAATTGTTTTGGGATAGGTAGGGCTATGCTTTATTTTTTAACCTCATGTAGCACAGCAAAGATCCTCTGTCATGTCCCCTCCTCCCCCCACACATACTTCCTTGGGTGAGTGTGTGATTTACTAGCTACCTAGCCAGAGAGTATTGGCCTGGGGCTCTGGAGACCTGGGTTCTAGTCCCCACTTGGTCATGAAGCTCACTGGGTGACTTTGGGCCAGTCACTGACTCTCAGTCTAACCTACCTCAGAGGGTTGTTGTGAGGATAAAATAGAGAGGAGGATTATGTAAGCCACCTTGGGTTCCTTGCAGGAAAAAAGGTGGGATATAAATATAATAAATAAATAAATAAATAGGATGCTAATTGAGGGCTTTGTTTCACTAGTATGAAAAATGCTGGGCCATGCTGTGGGATCAAAAATAAATTCTCGACTGGGAAAGTGTTCATTCCCAGTGAAGATTCCTGTTCATAGAATCTGGCAGTTACCTTTGATAGGAAGGAGGGTTTTCAGAGCCTCAGGCACTTCTTTGTGGTTGTGGAGTATGTGGAGCTGCTGCTGGATCTTTATCTTCGTCTTTATCACCAACTAGCAAGGTGCAAAACACAAATAGACAAACGATATCAGCCTGCCATAGAGACAACCTTTGAACAGGACTTGGTGTGGGCATTTCTGCTGCTGGGTGTCTGCTCTCCTTCACCCCACCCCACCCTTGACACAGGTGCATCAAATGTTGTCAGCTTCACATCTCTCCCCATGTTCTGGCAGGCTGTCTGCTTTGTGCAATGTTTTGCATGTTTACCTGCTCACAAATGTCAGTCACTCTATTTTTTAGTAGAATATTTTTTTTTACACTTTTCCTACATTTTATAAACTGCCGAGAGAGCCATGGCTTCATGGGCAATACAAGAGCCAGCCAATCAACGCTCTAAACAGCCTGACTCCAAGGAGGAGGAGGAGGAGGAGCCTATGCAACTGAGACAAATGCTGGCCAATCGGCACATCAGAAAGAGTTTTCTCCAGGTATTGATCCAGAGATGTTTGAATGTGTGCTCCAAATGTGAGGGCACTTCTACAGTGGGCCCATCACTGAAATGCTCTATACACCTATGCACACCTTCAGAAACATTTTGGGGGCGGGGGCTGGAACATTAAAGTAATGGTAAGGTTATGATTTTTTGTCATCCTTCTGCCCTCCACTCTGGGTAGTTCTTATGACATGCTTCCTAGTACATAGTCTACAATTGCCCTGAAAATGCCAGAACCATCACGAAAACCCTTAAGCCTGATGGAAATTGTAATATTGCCTGCTGAAATCAATGAGGTAATGTAACCACTAGTTACAGTGGGAGGAAAGGGTCAATTGAAAAATCCCCCTGGTGCATGTTTTGTAACCCCTCCTCCCTACTTCCGGCCTCTCTGTGGCCACTCTCCAGTTCCTCTCTCTCTCTGCCTCTCCAACCTGATGGACACAAGGTCTGAGCTGGCTTCCAGCCGGTTAACTCCAATGAAGCGGACACTTAACACCAAAGACACTAATCTGCCTATATGCATCCTGCATATATGAATAAATGAATTGTAAGTAAAACAGTGGCGTAGCGTGGGTTGTCAGCACCCTGGGCAAGGCAAGTAATTTGCGCCCCCTAACCCGTGGATTTTAGCACTCGAGTCTCTTCCACTAGATTAGTTAAAGAAACCCTTACCCCCTAAGCACATGTATTGTTTGTTATGAAAATACTGATGTAATTAAAGTAAAATGCATCTAAATACAAGTTTATTTTCAAACACTTTATTGAGTGCGAACATGCATTACACATTCTCCACATTTTCAGCAGGTCTATGAATACAAATCTACAAATGTAGTAACCTAGCATGGGCCATGCTATTATATGTCGTCTCACAACCATCGTAAACGACAAAAAATATCAAGAACAAAAACTAAACATCAAAATGGAACCATACCCTGGAGATGATCCAAGACTGGGCTAGATGGAGCCAACTTACAAAGAGACTTACAATGACCCTACAAATATAGTCCACCTTTACTATTCCCATATTACAGCTAGAACAGGGGATTGAATCATATACTGAGAGAGAGATACAATAGTGGGATTGCAATGTAGGCCAATATTAACAGCCAAATACTGCTGAGAGCAGGATGTGGGGAGAAGGCTGAAGCTGCTTGGGACAACCTCGCAACCCTAGTTCAGTGTCATTAGCCCCATACTGCAGGTGGGGACTGAGGCAGTGCAATCCTATCTACGTGTATTCAGGACAGTCTTAACTCCCAAGTAAGTGTGTGTGGTGGATTGCAGCCTTAAGGACAGCCCTGCTCCAGCCACGTGGTGTTGATGTTCTTGCCCAAGAAACAACAGAGATGGATGGAGCGCCCGAAACCTCATACCAGAATCGACGAGGCGGCCGGTGTGACGCTTGCCTTGCGTGCTTGCGTACTTTCTCGTTCGCTCTGTTGTTTGCTCAGATCCGTTTGGATGGCTGCATGGGAATCAGTCCGGGAAGGGGGAGAAAGTCCGGCTGGAATCCCTGGATGCCTTTCTGGACACCCTCCCTGCTAACCTGGGCTGCTGGCTGGAAGGGGGACAGTGGGAGGCTGCAGTTGCTCTCTGCAACAACAGACCCCCGCCGTCAGCTTCCTCCTCCTCTTCTTCATCGGTGGTTTAAAGGCGGAGCTGCAGCGTCACGCAGGGCTCCGCACGACAGCCCCCTACTGGACAGCTCAGCCATTACAGCTCCACCCCCAAACAAAACGAACTCCGCACGATTAAGAACGCGGATTTTCCATGTATAAAGGAGGCTCTCTCCTCTTCAGAAGGTCGTACCCGGAGGGGCAGAGAGCTGCGAGTGCGAGCGCCCCCCCCAGATGTTGCGCCCGGTGCGGCCGGCCCCCCCTGCACCCCCCACGCTACGCCTCTGAAGTAAAACTAATAAATGTCTTTATTAGTTTTAAACCTTGTATGGACAATCCATTCCTTTAAAGAGCCTTTTACCAGGTTTAGTAACCCACGTGGTGATAACCAGGTTCAATAAACAAGCTGCACATAAGAGGGAAAACTCTGCTTGTCTTAACCAGTATAGACCGACCGACTCCTTTCCATATCCTCCAACAAAGCCATCACGGCCTCTCATTTGGTCATGCAGAGTCACGAATTCCCCTGCCTCCCGCAACTGCAAACTACTTAAAGGGGCCATGAGCAAAATTGCAGCTAAGCTTGCAGTTTAGCTTAGCTGCAATTTTGCCCATGGCCCTTTTAAGATAGCTCTGCTTAGGCTCGAACAGCCGCAGTAAGCAGGGAGGCAACAGACGCTGCTAAGCTGGGAGGGCCAGGTGAGGATGTATGTGCGCGTGCGTGCTTGCACACACACATGCTTTGCCTGCTGCCTCTGCTGCACATTGCTGTTTGAAAGGGATTAGCTGGGTGAAAGCCTGGACTGATGGAAAGGTGAATGAGGGAATTTATCACATAATTCTGATCTTTATATTGCCAAAGATTTTATTTCCTAACAGAGCTGACTCTGTGCCTCTAACAGGTGAGATACAGTTTCAGAAGGAAATGCAAGAAACTCCCCCTTCTCTCTGAAGCTCCATGTTTGGGGGTGTGGGGTGGGGTGGGTGGGTAAGCTTCACCTGTTGAATTTGTGCCAATCCTGACAATTTTAAAACAAAAAGAGATTGCCTTGCAAGTACTGACAACCCCCCCCCCCATGAAAAACACCAGATATCAACAATTAAGGGTTTAAGTAAGGTAAAAACAATATTACAAAAGAATATTTTAAATAAGTAAGGCTCCTAACCAAGCTACTAGGAACTTTCAAATATTCCAAGAGAGCTGGTGGCAGCGGGAAAGTGTTTTAGGAGATTTTATAAGAGGAAGACAAAGATTGGGGGATGAACAATCCCCAGTACATGGTGTAATAAGATAGAAAATGATAACCAGGATATGAGGTATAACTCTTCCAAGTAATACATGTCCTGAGGTTACTCCACAAAAGTTCCCTACCTACCTGTACAGCTGAAGGCAATGGCAAGATCAGTCTTGGTATGGTCTGCACTAGATCCTGAGAAGCTACCAACAACCTGTGTAGACAATATTGTGCTAGATGGAACAGAGATCTAACTCGAGGTGTAGGAGAAATTCATTTTAGGTCTTTTTGGATCATGATTTACACAGTTCCCAACTCTCAAAGTGAATACAAACTTGAACGCAAGCTGTTGTTGAAGTTCATACAATTCCAAACATGCAATGTGATTCAAGGACCCCCAAAATGTGTTTGACAGCATGCATACATTTGAAAAATGTGCACACATACATTAATGAATAGGAGAAGAATGCATACATTTCACAGATGTGCACAATTCATATGTACATTTGGGGAAAAAACATGCATGAAAATATGCATGAATTTTCATACAAAGAGAAAAAACATACATCTCAATCTGATATGGACATGAGATGGATGAACTTTGAGGGTGGAATTTGGAAAACTTTGATGTGCTTGGGTTTTGCTTGTATGCACATTCCTAGATCTAACTCAGTAGAGAACAGCTGTATGAGTTCTGTATGTTCACAACCAACAAAGTGATATTGTACACAAGCAAGACAGGAGTGCAATAGCATGCTTCTACTTGTGTTCCACAGCAATTGGTACTGAGCAGCCTATTGCCTCCGATACAGTCTGGAGGTAATATATAGCCTTCATGACTAGTAGCCATTGATAGCTTTATCCTCCATCAATTTGTCTAATTCCCCTTTTGAAGCCATGCACACTGGTGCCTATCAGTACATCTTGTGGTAGTGTATTCCATAGTTTTACTATGTGCTTCATGGGGAATTCCTTCCTTTATATCTGTTGCAAATCTCCCACCATTTATCATTATGGGATGTCCCTGGTTTATAATATTATGTGAGAGGAGAAAAACAACAACCTCACAATCCACTTCCAGAGAATGCATAATTTTATATACCTCTATCATGCCCCCTCCTTACTCACCTTTTTTCTAAGGTAAAATGTCTCAAACATTGTCATCATCAGGCGATCACTCGTGACTGAGTAAGATTGTCTTCCGGGATAAAAGGAGGAAATTCTAAAGAAGATTGTGTAGACTCTAGCGATGGGTCCGTAAGTGACTGTGGAGGCCAATTCTAGATCCACACAGCTTCCCACAGTGAGGACACAGGTTACCAGATAGGAGATGGTCCTGTAAAGGATTCATTTGACGTGCTTTTCGCTTAGCACGTTTCTCCCTTTCACCTTGCACTCGGGCTTCTTCAAAGTCCATGGAACCTTTGTGAAAGGCCAACCTCCATTTAGATCGTTCATGGGCCAGAGCTTCCCAGTTTTCGATGTTTATATTGCATTTTTTTAGATTAGCCTTATGAACATCTTTAAACCTCTTATATTGACCACCGATATTCCGCTTTCCATTCTTGAGTTGGGAGTAAAGTAACTGCTTTGGGAGACGGCAGTCAGGCATTCGAACAACATGACCGGTCCACTGAAGTTGGCGTTGAAGGATCATTTTTTCAATGCTAGTAGTCTTTGCTTCTTCCAGTACACTGACATTTGTTCGTCTATCTTCCCAAGTAATTCGCAGGATTTTCCGGAGGCAACGTTGATGAAACCTTTCAAGGAGGTGGAAGTGACGTTTATAGATAGTCCATGTTTCGCAGGCATACAATAGAGTTGGTAATACAATGGCTTCATAAACCAGTGTTTTGGTCTTCTTACAAATATCCCGATCCTCGAACACTCTATGTTTCATTCGAGAAAATGCGGCACTTGCGGAGCTCAGTCGATGCTGGATTTCACTGTCGATGTTAGCTGTAACAGAAAGATAGCTGCCAAGATAGAGAAAATGATCGACATTTTCCAGTATTGTCCCGCCAAGCTGGATAGATGGCATCACCAAAGGGTTAGCTTGCACTTGCTGATGAAGCACTTTGGTCTTTTTGATGTTAAGTGAGAGAGCAAGTTTTTCGTATGCTTCTGCAAAAGCATTTAGGATAGTTTGGAGATCATCCTCTGAATGTGCGGAGACCACATTATCATCAGCATACTGAAGTTCCACAACGGAGGTTGTAATTACCTTACTTTTTGCTTTCAGCCTGCTGAGATTAAAAAGCTTTCCATCTGTTCGATATATAATTCCCACACCAGTGGGAAGTTTCCCCTTGACAAGATGTAAAACCATGGCGATGAAAATGGCAAATAATGTTGGGGCGATAACACATCCCTGTTTAACACCTGATCCCACTTTAAATGGAGCACCATGAGAGCCGTTGTTGTCCAAAACCGTTGCCGTCATGTTGTCATGGAGAAGTCGCAAGATATTCACAAATTTATTGGGGCATCCAATTTTCATAAGGATAGTCCAGAGAGCTGTACGGTCTACAGTATCAAAGGCCTTAGCCAAATCGATAAATGCCATATAAAGGGGTTGATTTTGCTCCCGGCATTTTTCTTGGAGCTGACGTGCAGTAAAAATCATGTCTACTGTCCCTCTAGAGGGGCGGAAACCATATTGAGTTTCAGGGAGGATCTCTTCTGAAATAGATAGAAGACGGTTTGCGAGAATCCTAGCAAATATTTTACCTGCGGTTGCTAAGAGAGAAATGCCCCGATAGTTTCCACAGTCTGTTCTATCACCCTTCTTAAAGAGGGTGATAATTATGGCATCCCTGAAGTCTTCTGGGATCTCTTCTCTTATCCAGATTTTTTCAATGAGTTTATGAAGATGTTGTACAAGTTCGGGGCCCCCTTCTTTAAAGATTTCAGCAGGAATCCCATCTGGTCCACTAGCTTTGTTGTTCTTCATTTGATTAATGGCATAATTTTATATACCTCTATCATGCCCCCTCCTTACTCACCTTTTTTCTAAGGTAAAATGTCTCAAACATTGTAACCTTTTCTCATATGGAAATCGCTCCAGCCCCTTTATCATTATGATTGCTCTTTTCTTTACCTTTTCCAGCTCTACAATATTAGGGTGCTTTGACCAGAACTGTACACAGTATTCCAGGTGTGGTTGAGCCATAAATTTGCTTTATGATATTGGCAGTTTTCTTTTCGAGTCCTTTCTTAATGATTCGAAATACAGAATTTGCCTTTTTTACAGAAGCCACACACCAGTTCGACATTTTCATCCAGATAACACCAGAACAGTGGAACCTGTGTTGTATAAGAACGGGGCCTAAGTATGGTGAGAGCACAATATAGTGTAGTGGTTAGAGTGTTGGACTGGGACTCAGGAGACCTGGGTTCTAGTCCCCACTTGGCCATGAAACTCACTGGGCGACTCTCAGCCTCATCTACCTCAGTCAGAGATGTTGTGTGAGAAGAAAAAGGAGAGGAGGAGGATCATGTGTATGCTGCCTTGGGTTTCTTGGGATAGAAATCTAACAAATAAATAAATAATCCTGCACTCCTATATACACTTAACTAGGAGTAAGTCCCATTGAAATTAATGGGACTAACTTCTGAGCAGACATGTGTGGGATTGCGCTGGAAGAGTATGGGTCATGCTGACAAACAAGAGTTTAAAAACCATACAAGAACACCAGGCAATCTGATAGAAACTTATTGCAAACGTATTGCAATTTTGCTCAGCATTTACATCACATTCAGGTGGCTGGGGAATCCTGGGAGTTGTAGCATTGTCTAAGCATGTATAGAATTGTGCCATTAGTGAATCTCAACTCTACTTGTGATTTCACCTATGGAAAAATTCTTCCAGTTTTACATCCTGAAAATTCCATCCTGATGGCAGCGTTTGCAAGCCATCTAACTAGTGAAAAATTGAACAGACAATGAATAATTATTATCTGACAAACTTCAGTTGTCTGAAGTAACACATGCACGCACAGAGAAGCAGGAAATTAAGGAAGATGAAGTTAAAGGAAGGAAAAAGGAAGCCAGAAAATCTATGTACCCAAACACTTCAAAGGCTCAAAATAAGGCTCAAAAAGCAATACAATTTTGTTTGTTTGTTTAATTGAATTCTACTTCCAGGCTGGTTGGTATTTTGAACTATAGCTTGAAAGACTGGTCTCCAGGGAAACCATATCCATGTGTGACTGAAAGTCTGACTGACAAATTAAAGCATGGTTATAGTAGGAAAAGTGACTCTGTAAAAATGCCATTGTGGGTTCCATATGTATGTATGTATGTGTGCACACACACACATTATTTTTTGACCTGCTGGAATTGCAAACTCAACATGGGAGTCAACAGTCAAGCTGTGTTTCTTTTTTCTGCTCTCATTTCATTTTTGGTCATACAGATTCCACTATCAAAACGATTAATTCATGATCATGTACAAGATGTAGGCTAACAGAAGAAAGCCTGAAGCCCTGCTGGTCTGGAACTCCAGGATCTCAAAAGGACGCGAGAAGATGGTTGCTCATAGCTAAACTCAGCCAAACTCAATAGCAGCTGAAATTGTATCTCTCCAAGGGAGATATATCACAGTGCATCCCAATTGCCTGGTATAGGGCACAATCCTATCGATAGTGCCCTCACTGCTTGGAAGCTTCTGAACTTGGAGGCTTCTGAGATTCCTATGCCCTGCTGGGCTGAAGCTGGAGGTGGGTGGGCGGGCAAGAGGAATGGTGGAGGTAATATTTGCCTCTCCGTACTCTGTGTTTGGTGATTTTACTAGATGGTCTTTTCAGCCCATCTAGTGAGGGGAAGAGGAGGAGGTTCAAGATATCTCATATCTTGGCCTCTCCGGTCTCCTCTCCTCCCCGCCTCCTGGAATGCCCCCTTTCCTCCTTTCCCGAGGTCGCTTTTCCAACCTTGGAGAGGGAGCTGGTGCGGTTCTCTCTGCGTCAACTGTGAGGGGGCAGGGTCTGGGGCAAGATCACCAACTCCCCCTTTCAAGCTGTCTCTGCCCGCAGAGGGGATTTCCAAGCAATCCTATGCTCTCCCAGGGACCATAAGATTGCTCTCACCTTGAATTTACCCTTATTAGACAGTATAGGCTATGCAACGACGTGCAAGAAGCAACAGGGAGATTATCAGACTTCCATACCTGTACTGGACACTTTGCTTTTGTTTTTGCTTCTCTCTGGCATCTGCTCACAAACAGATTTGAATTTTTATTTTTTCAGCATGCAGAAAAATGTGCAAAGCAATCTGTTAGAGGTTTTGCCGCAATTTACATAACATTTAGCATATTTACCCCCATTCCATTCAACTTTTTCCAGCACATAGGTCTCTATGGTTTGGGCATATGTCTCAGCAAAAATGTGCATATTTCCAACAAATAAATTTGCATAAATTTCAGGAAAGTAAAAAATGGTCCAAAGGTCTGTGGACTCTGTGAGGTCCAAGGAGGCCAGTCCACAATGGATTCTTAGGAATCTGGACGCATTTTAGTCATTCTTGGATTTCTCCAACATGCTTATGCTGGTGTGTATGTAGGTAAAAGGCACCACCCATACCCAAGAGGGAGGTATTGGTAGGTGTGGCAGAGGCCAGAGGTTTGCAGAAGTACACAAAATGTTTAGGACAAAGAACCCCAAGGCAGGGAGGAACGCTCCAAAACAGCCCAATCAGGACTGAGCAAGCTGAGTGGCCCCAAAATGCAGAATGATTGCTGGGGGAAGGAATGGAAAACCTGATGGGAGGGGGAATAGAATAGAGTATCCTGGAAAAGGCATGGCTGACTGAATGCAACAGTGGGCAGGAAAATTCCACACTGCAGGATTTTGTTCTAGGTCCTGCTTGTTGAGATATAAAGTGGGCTTCTATACACGCACACACCCACACCCACCAGATACTGACACAACAACAACTCCTTGCTCAGCTTTCAGGCACTCCGTCCACACTCCACAGGCAGCAGTGCTGGAAAGCCCCAAGGGAGGAAGTCCTGCTTAAGTCCTCTAGGGGCTTTTCAGAAAGCTCAAGCAGACAGAGAGGCTGCAAGGACAGAACAGGATAAAAATGGTAAAATAAAGAGCACATACACCCCTTCTCAGTCACCTCCTTACAGTAAGTAAGGTAAGCACTGAAGCCCTCCACCTGGAGAAATTTCTCTGAAATTCTCACGTCTTCCCATAATTTTCAGGTGTGATTTCTTTTCACTCCTCCCCCCAATGAATGGTTGAAAATGAATAGATAAAAAAATTCAGCACAGTGCTAATTTAAAGCACTGCTTGTAATTAGATATTCTCACTCAACATAGACTTTTTTTTAGTTATTTTATATTTGGCATCAATATTTTGCTGAATTAGCTGCTTGTGATTTAATAACATTTGCCTCATTGTTGAGTTGACATTTTAATATGATAAATCTGCTGGTGTACAATTGTTGTTTGCTGAAATAGGTTTGAGTTGAATCACTCCCATTTAAATAATCTTTCCCTCTTTCTTGAGAGCTGGATTGTCCCTTGCTTATTTGGAAACAATAAGAATATGCTTTTAATATTCATGATAAAAATGAACTTGACTGCCATTTCAAGATCCCAAAATTGCAGAGACATGGCATAAAAATATCAAATGTTCTTACACTTACGCTGTAATCCTAAACACACTTACTATGGAGTAAGCACCAATGAACACAGTAAAATTTACTTGCAAGTAAATACTGAATTGCAAATCACTCCCCCCCCCCCCCCCGAGCATCAACAGGCTATAATATTAAGAGTGTTTGAGTTGAACCAGAAGACATGCATTCATATTCCTGGTCAGCCATCAAGCCAGTTAGCCAGCCACCATCGCTCAGGTTAACCTACCTTACAGGGTTGTTGTGAGAGTATAATGCAAGGATGGGAAACCTTTGGCTCACGGTCCTGATAAGGCCCATGGGGGCTCCCTATCTGACACAGCATCTTTTTACTTTTGCTCTGGCTCCTCTGCCATGGAGGAAAAAGCTCTTATCTCCAATCAGCAGTTGATCAGAGGTAAGTTCTTCCCCCTGCTTAGCACTGGAAGAGGGTTCCATTTCTCAGTGCTTAGCAGGGGAAAGCACATACCTTGCAGCTGCTGATCTAAGGGCTTTTCCCTCCAGGAAGCTCCTGAATGATTCAGTCCTGCTTCCTTCTGAGCCTTGTCCTGCTTACTTCTGAATAGTCATACAGAGGCTTCGCCTGCTTACTTGTGAATAGACATGATGCTTATGCTTCTGAGTAGACATGCAGAGGCTTAGTGTTTGGGATGCCACTTGCAAGTGCTGCTAAGTGATTCAGTCCTGCTTACTTCTGAGTAAACATGCAGAGCCTTGTTCTCCTTATTTGTGAGTAAACATGCTGCTCATACTTACTTCTGAGTATGCATGCTTCCTACCATGAATTGGTAACAATGGAATTAGGGAGGGTTGAATTTTTCAGCCCCACCCACTTTTGAATCTGGCTTCATCCACCAGTGGAGTTTTGCCTCTGAGAGATTCTCCAAAATGGAATTCAGTCCTTGGGCTGAAAAAGGTTAGTTACCCCTGGTATAATGAAACAATAAAACTGCCCAGAGCTCTCTGGAGAAAAGGGAGAGCACAACATATATTCTAAAATTTAGAGAATAAAGACCCACCATTTGAGTGTAATCAGAGACATTTCGGCATGTTAAAGCTTTGTTAAATGTAATGGATTAAGAGTGTGCTTAAATCTGATTTCAACAGGATTATGCCATGCCTCACTTTTTTGGGTTGGCACCCATTCACCTAATTTACACATTCTTTGCATGTATGATGGACTCCAATGTGCACCGCTCAGACTCAATTTCCTGAAGGGCCTTAGCTATCCACTCATGTTGAGTGAAGGAGATAACAACTGCTGCCTCCAAGCCTGGCACCCTAAGCAGTTATCCCGAAATCTGGCTCTGGATATCGCTGCTCAGTCTATTGCAAGATACTGTGCAGTGGCACCAGTGCCAGTTCCAGGCTTTGGAGGTCCCTTGGGCAAGGTACCCTGAATGGGCCCCCTCCCTCACTGGGTCTACCTTCTCACCACCATTGTCAACCAGTTGCTCTTGCTCCTCATCCTCTTTGTCATCACTGTTCCCACTTGCTTGCTTGACAGGCAGAGGGCCAGTAGCAAGTAGGCAGTGGCTTCTACTGCTCCTCCTCCTCCTCCTTCTCCTCCTCACCACCACCACTGTTGACTGGGCCAGAGAGAGAAAGAGGCAGGTGATCAAGCAGGTTCCAAGGGTGAAGAGGAGGAGCAACTTCAGGGGGCTCTTGACAGTGGGCTGCTGCCAAGGTGTGTCTCCTTGGCAGGTGCCCAACCATGACTACCTTTGATGCCAGCCCTGGGTAGCACAGAGAAATATTTGGCAACCTCCGTGTGAGTACAAATAGCATTTAGAACAGTCCTTAACCTCTGTTTGCTGGTCTTGGTCTTGAAAAACAGGCACAAACTACAGACAACGTATCTTCCGCCTTCCTATACTCATACCTCAGTAACTGCATAGGTAGCGATAAAGCTGACTTCTTGTTATTAAACAAAAATGAAATAAAATGACGATTAGCAGCAGGTGGAGCTTTAATTATTCTGGGTTCATCCAATGGAGGGCAATGTTTCCTATGCAGAACAGAAGTGTTCTTCATTACATGCATTTCCTATTTGTTAACACACCTAACTATTTTAGATCAGATTTCACTCTCCTATGTGTGTTTGCTGTAGATAAGCACATCAATATACATTAATCCATAATAGCATTAGTAGAAGAACTTTAATGAAAGCATAATCTTAATGGGATAAAAATTCCAATATTTTCTCAGTCTACTGACAAGAGCTAATGAACCACGCTACAGGTGTTTTTTTATATATTTATTTACTGACCGTGGGAATTCACAAGGGGTAGTAAATTAACCACAGAAGGCCTCTCTTTATTGTTCCCAAGGATGTTAGAAACATAGTGAAAATGAAAAGCATAATGCTAATTAAAACTGAAAATAAAGGGCGCAGAGTTCAATCAAAGCCTGCTCCCTTGTGCTGACGTGGAGGCAAAATGTCATGCTTATTAAGGCTTTAAATATCACGTGTTATATTTGGATTTTTTAAAAAGCAATTTTGAATAGTTTTTAAAAAATTATTATTACACTCAGAGTGTTTCCAAATGATAACGGAAGCTGAATACGGTTCCTCTTTTGAGAAAATAAAGGATAATGAAGTGCCTGTGGAATACCATCCTGTCTTGATAAATCACTTTGCTGTTTGCCTATAAATAATACACTTTTTGTGGAGGAAGGGGGGGCTGGCTGACCCGCCACAACCCACCCTTTCCTACCCAAAGGACCCAAGACCCCCAGAGATCTCAAGGTACTAGACTGCCAGCCTCAGCTGTCTGCAATCCTACTTGAATCTCTGTTCAGGGACTTGCCTTTATGACTGTAACCTGGATTTAGTTGCTGGAACCACAAACACCATGTGGGGTAAAAAATCAAAAGGAGGTTTATTCAGGTAGCATGTTACACAAAAGTCGGGAAATGAGAGAAGCACACGAAATAGAGAGACACTTTGGTACAAAGTAATAGAGCTGCAAAATAACAAAACCTACTGATTCCTTATATCTCCCAGGCACACAACTAGTTACCTGGGGGTCAGTTCTCTTCCAGGGTTGGATCCAGCACAGCCTTGCTGCCCGGGAAGACTACACACCTACCTGAGGTTCCGAGATGGGTAGCCCTCCACAAGGTTTGCCTTGCCAAAGCCCTCATTCAGCTAATTTCACCAGGAGCTACCTGGGGTCGGATCCTGAGGCCACCCGAAGGCTTGGGCCTCTGCTTGGCTTGCCACCATTGCTCCAACAGCCAGCAACCACGCGATGACCAAAGACCAAGAACAAAAACCCACACTTTGGAATATAGCTCTTTCCCCCTCCCCTCCTCCTTCCTGTAGCTTCCCAGCTTCTAGCCAATCAGGATGAACTTCACCTGGCCAGGCAGGGGAGGGGAACTCATGACTGCTGACTTTTGCATTTGAAAGCCAGGTCTCTGGCTTTTCAGGACTTCCAGGCCCCACCCGATACTTTATGCACATTTCGCCTCCTCCCAGCCCCCAACCGGCCTTACTTGGTTTACACATGAGGAGGCGTGCGTGTGCGTGTGAGTGTGCGTGTGCAGGAACCCCTAGAGGCTCTTTTTCTCCACACTTTTATTACCCTTTTTAGAAATAAGTATTTGAAGCTCAAAGCATTGGGGGGGGGGTTGTTTTCCTGTGTAAATCTCTACAGCCCAAATTAAACAGCTACTTGTAATGGGTATAGCTTTACTGAATCATGGTGATCTACCAAGAGGTGGATTAACAAGCATGTTAAGTATGCTGTAGAACAGGGCCTCAATCAAATATGGGCTTTGACTATGGTGAAATTGCTCTCTAGGAACAAAGGAAGCTGCCTTATGCCAGATCATACCATTGGCATGACTGGCTTGGTATCGTCTACCCTGACTGGCAGTGTTTCTCCCCAGTGTCAGGCAGAGGTCTTTCACATCACCTGCTACCAAATCCTTTTAACTGGAGACACCAGTTATTGAAACCAGGACTTTCCACAGTCAAAGCATGTGTTCTACCACTGGGCCAAAGTCCTTCCCTCTAAATCAGGTATGGGCAATTTGTGGCCCTCCAGATATTTTGGCTCATCAGACCTAGCCAGTATAGCCAATCGTGAGGGATCATGGGAGCTGTAGGCCAAAACATCTGGAGAGCCACAAGTTGCCCACCCCTGCTCTATATTCTGACCCCTGCTCACAGGTCTTCTTTCAAATTTGACGTGACTCTTTAAAAATTGATGACTCTTCTGGTCACTATCGCACAGAGGAGCACTATCCGTGGCTGCAACTGAGGAGAAATCCTGAAACTTTTGCCATTTCAGAATCATCATATACTGTGGCAGACTGGAGGGGTGATGTGTGGAAAGGGAGAAATCTACTGTGGCGAGATGGGGAACTGTTGGTTTTTATTAAAGTACAGATGATGATATTTATTGTGGGAGTCAGTTGTACGAATGGTGGAACTTTAGGGTAATTGAGCTTTATTCCTGGGCTGGGATTGATCTGAGTGGTTCTGAGAGGGTTTTGACTGTTGAAGGGGAGAGGGAGGGAGTTATGATGGTTGGAAGTTCAAGGGAAGAGTTGGGCTGGAAGATGAGGTAAAAGGAGTTCACTATATATGTGTGTGCCAGTTTGGTTATTTTACTTGGCTTTTGAAGAACATGAACTGTTACTGTTACTTTATAAGAAAACTAGCTGTTGCCCACGGCTTCGCTCGTGTGGATTTTAGGATTTGGTACAATTGTTTTTAAAAGAAACATGAGTTTTTTGTCCAAACTGTACGAAATATAATTTACAGGTTGATGTCTTAATGTAATAAGCAATGTTTATTGCAGATGTTAGTCGGAGCGTATTGGCTACAAAACAAATATAGTTGTTCCATTCATATGCGTCTATGAATTTTTTCGTGGTGTTATTAGAAAAAGACAATGAGCCAGACCAAAAATTTAAAAATTACTTATTTGGCATCTGCAACGTACAAAAAAAACCTATTTCAGTACTTCTTTGTAAACTACATTAGTGGCTCTCCCTTCAGGTGCTAGGATGACCAGAGAGTTAGGTGAGCTCACCCTGGAACAGGCCACGCAAAACTGCACATGTGAGAAGCAGTCTTCCCTTAGGTCAATCCCCTCTACCTGCAAAGTCTGCCCCTGCGACTTGATGGTCATGGCGAAACACAAACCTTTAGGGGGAACTGAAGTCTTTTGAATTCAAACGGATATCCTGAAGGTATAAGAGGTATTCGTGGTATGAACACCGACTCCCCCTGGCCAGAACCGGAAAACAAATTAGAATTTAGGAAAATGGACCTTGAGGCAGAAAAGGAGGGGAGAGAGAGATGAAAATGAGAAACCTTGAAGAGAGAGAAAGAGATAGGGAGTTAATAAATTCTATTCGGGGGCAGTGAGAAAGGTACACAATGTCTACCCAGCATAAACACCACAATAAAAAATAATAGTATTTTAAAAGAGTGTTTCCCCCACAGACAAATTATCCCAGTCATTCAGGACGTCTTCCTTTATATATATAAATAAATTGTTAACAGACTAATAACATTTTTTGCCCCGCACACAGCAGTCAGTCAGTCATTAAAAAATTATTCCCCCTTTTTCACCCCCCTTAGGGACAGAATTTCCAAAAATCCTTCCTTAGTGGGTGCCTACATCATAAAAACAATGTTCCTTCCAAATTTCACATTCCTACGTTAAACGGTTTGAGCTGGGCGTTGATGAGTGAGTCAGTCAGTCAGTCAGGACTTCTTCTTTTATATATATAGATAAAAACATTGTTATTTATCCAGTGTGGCTTACTGGAGGTCAACACCCACGTGAGCTGGCAGTTTATACAGCAGCAACATAGTTGCCCTGGTATTATTGAAGGTACAGGGTAACGGGAGAGAAGTACCTCAAGTGGTGGCAGCAGGCTGGTAATTCCAGCGTGAGACCTCTCACTGCCACAGGGTGAGGCATCATATATGTGGCGGTAGTGGTGGGATCAAATTTTTGTGTTTGTTACCAACTGTGGGCAGGTGGGGAACAGCAACATAGACTACATGGTTGCAATGCTACACCAACTTAAGTGGGAGCAAGTCCCATTAAATGCAGCAGGACTTCTGAGTAGACATACATAAGATCAGTCATTCTGCAACTATGATTACAAAATCAGCATGCAAAACTGGTAAATTTGAAATGTGGGTTTCCTAACTTAAATTGTCCTTTGGGAAACACTGCCATACCTGTAAAGCAGATTTTGTAAACATTAAACTTCAGAAGAGGGGAAATCTCAGCACGTGAAATGCATTCTTCTTCTTTCAGCAATGTTGCTTTATTGCCTGAGACTTGGCTGAAGAATGGATATTTAACACAGGCACCAACATGTGCAGACACAACTACAGTCAATTAGAGAATGCAACCTTCCTCTAAAGTTGGATACTTTAAACAGGAGCATAAGAACATGAGAAGACCATGCTGGGTCAAACCAAAGGCCTATCTTGTCCAGCATTCTATTCCCACAGTGGCCAATGAAGTGCCCACAAGAAGCCCCAGCAGGGCATGGATGCAAAAGCACCCTTCTACGCATGTTCCTCACAAACTTTGATAGCCATCCTCCATTAATTTGTCTCATCACATTTTAAATTACAGTCATGCCTTGGATTGAGAGCATAATTCGTTCCTGAAACGTGCTTGTAATCCAAAACACTCTTATATCAAAACAAAATCCCCCCAAAAAAATTTGTACAGAGATTTTTAATTTAAGGCATACTACAGTACTTGTATTGCAAGACGTCGCTTGTATATCAAGTAAAAAAAAATTAAATAAATATTTAAAAATTTGCTTGTCTTGCAAAACGCTCTCAAACCAAGTTACAGTAATACCTTGGATTACAAGCATAATTCATTCCGGAACCGTGCTTGTAATCCAAAACACTCTTATATCAAAGTGAGTCTCTGGAGGGCGTGAGCGGGACCGATTTCGGCCTGCTACGCCCGCTCGAGGCGAGCGGTTACATCCCTACGCGGTCTTGCAAGACCTTGCTTGTTTATCAAGTCAAAATTTTTTGCTTGTCTTGCAAAACACTCTCAGACCAAGTTACTTGCAATCCAAGGTATTACTGTACTTGCAATCCAAGGTATTACTGTAATGGCCAAGTTAATGACCATCCCTACAAGTTTGCACCAGCTTTGCAAGAACCCTGGTGTGTTCATCATTTTAGGGAGAAAGTGAGAGATTGAACAATTGGTTACAGAGCATGGGTGAGGACGCAGTGCCGTGCCTTTAAGTGCCTGTAATGAAGAGATTTATGATATGTTTGGGGCCATTAAGCCTTTCTTCTTGTGCACATTTGAGACTCAGACTCTCGCCTCCCTAACAAATACATTCCCATCTCCCCCCCCTTTTCTTTCAGTCGATCATCATTTTAATACTCTGACCCACAAAAAGGAAACAAAGAAAAAAGCAGTAATGATTACAACATTTCACTATCAGCACTATGCAGACTGGCTTAGATCCAAAGGTGCCATGGCATTTAGAATTTTTCCTATTTCTGTAAACTACCTCAAACAGCAATGGAACAGGATAAAAATGTTTCAGATTAATAAAAGTGGGTAGGCCATAATCACCTTAAGTGTCACAGTGACACACTGCTAGCACAACCAGAAATTAGTGGTTTGAACAACAACCAGAAATAAGCCGAAATGCTAGTTTTTGGAAAAGGGCAGAGCTTGCAGAAGGTTGCCAATATTCTGGCTTGTCTCTGGGGTGGCTTTAGGAAGCACTAGCATCCCGTTGAACCAGCTGGTGGTCCCATTGGTGCAACAGAATGAGAAAAGGTGCAACAGAATGAGAAAATTGGTGCAACAGAATGAGAAAATTGGTACAACAGAATGAGAAAAGGACAGCATTGGAAACTGCCATAGTTGCTTAAAATGTCTTGCAAGCTTTACATTTTACAACTTTTCTTTATCCGCTAGTATCAAAAGTCTCCCACAAAATAGGCTGGATGGCTTGTACAATTACAATAGAAGCAGATTAGGGGAAGAGCAAAGTGGAAGGTAGAACCACCACATGATGATAGAAGGGAGGAAGTAATGCTAAAATGACAGAACAAATCACAGAAAAAGAAAACTGCAGAAAAGTACAGGGATTCAATTTTAGAAAACTGAATTTTTAAAAAGAAAACCCACCTAAGATAGATGGTAGACAAAGTTTCTTCAGGTTTGAGAGCACAAGTAGTGTTTGAAAGACATCATTGCAAATCATAGCCACAGAGAAAAAGAATCTCAAAATGTCCTGCACAGGTTTCTTTTTAATGATCTGAAACCCAAAAGGGAATTATACAGGAAGTAGAAGGAAGGAAGGAAAGACAGATGACTAAGGTTGAATATATTATATAACATACATTTTCAGGGGGGGGGGGGGAGACACAAACCCTCTAGACAAGTTAAAGGCACAAAATGGGATATATCTAGCAAAAGAATGAGAAAGCAGGAAGTTTGACATGTATGTTAGAACTAAGTGAAAGAAAATCAATCCTTCAATCAGCTTAGGGATACTAATTATCCAGTGTTGTTTTCCTGCTCCATGGACATGGCAGTATGCAGGAAGTAATGTTTGACCTGAAGCCATTTTGACTGTCCATTTTTTTCAACCCACTGTGTGAAATAGCGACTGTCAAACTTACAACAGCGCAAACATGACTTCCTCCTCCATGCTGCTTCTAGATTATGACAGGACTTGTGGTGGGCTATACATATTTTAAATTTCCATCATATTGTTCTGCACACCTCAGGATGGATGAATCTGTCAGTTTTGCTTTCTCCTGCATTCAATTTTTTTTTTTTTTTAAGAATCTCAAATTCTTTCCATTTTGAATATGAAGAAACATGCAAACTTTGGTAAATTCTTGTCCAAGGTGAACTGAAACAAAATTCTCACCCATCTGCTCCAGCCATTTTCAGTAGCTGCAGTTATTCCCAGCACGGAGAGGGCCATGTTGTACCTGCATGCCATACAGCTGTTTAAGATGAGGAGCCTGCCAGGAAAAAAGAAGAGGCAACCCTAATTTAGAACTTACATGGTTGCATTGTGATTACAAGCTAGGCTTTTAAGAGTTAAGCACTCAAAGGCCTGGGCCTAGATGGATGAATATGTGTCTTGCTTTCTCCTACTTTTGAATTTTTTAAAACCCAAATTCTTTCTATTCCAAAAATGAAAATATTTGTGAATTTTGGTAAATTCTTATCAAAAACAAACTGAAACAAAATTCTCAACTATCCCTATATATACCCCACATCCCTGAGTCCTACTTAGGGCAATGCTGTTTAGGTTTAGCATCCTTCTGGAAGAGAGATCACTGCAGGCTCATAGTGTTTCTGTAATGTTTGGTTTATTTACAAATATAGAGGTAGAGCAGAGTGATGGAAGCTTAAGCAGTCCTACAAGCATCAAATCCATGCTACACATTATTTCTCCAGAGTAGTGTTGTGCCAAAAATTTCTTCCACATATATATATATATATATATATATATTACCATGCAATTTGATACAAAAGAAATTGTTTTTGAAAAGGTAGTCAAAGGAGAAGAAAATTTTGGAGAAATTTGTTGTGACATGTAACAAAACAACAGCTGTGAACACATTGTTTATATTTGGAAAGTACAGAATGGATGAATAACAAGTCATGTTGTGTCTGCTACTTTCTGTCCTGTTCTCATGGGAAAAGTAGGTGTGAAAGAAATACGAGCTGGTTTGTATGTTCTGGTGACGTAGAATTGATTTTGTTAGCTTTCGTTCTGTAGCCATTTTTTTAGTAGAGAGATGGATTGCTTCTTGTTCTCTCTGATGCTCTGACAAAGTGCTTGCTGGACTTTATTGCAATCATGTAGAGGTGGAGTGAAAACTTGCTCCACTGGACTAATGCGTGCTATGCATTGTAATCTGCATATGTAACTAAGGGATGTATACTCTGATGTAGTAATAAACAGGTAGCAATTAAACCTGTGGAGTCTACAGAGTTATTTCCTTATAACTGCAGGAGGAGGCTGTGGGCTGGCTGAAATCCGAGACGCTTGGAATGCTGCTGATGGCTGAGACAGAGGTCTGGATTTCTGTGTGTGGATTTATGGGCAGCTACACACAGGAACAGGATCTTAAATCTTCCATCTCACGCTCTGCTTTTCCACGAGGCCGGCGGGCCTACAGGGTGGATTGGTTGTGAAAGCCTTCAGGGCTGTGTCATCGCCCTTTCAAAATTCTCATGGGTTGGGTTCAGGTTTCTTGTGCTTATCTTACTTAGGAGGTGGCTGAGGAGTGTGCACAAGTGTCTTGTCTTTCATTGTACAATCATCTCTCTGGCAGCCTGTAGCATCCTTGGTTTCCCACACTTCAACTAAAGCCCAGGGGAAGACATCAAGAGGTAATTCCTCCCGTGGGGCTTCTTCAGATCAGGAAGTGCTGGCAGCCTGGGAGGTTGCAGAGCAATGGGAAGATGTGTAATTGAAAGCAAAACCACACACAGCACCCTCTGCCACCTCACAGCTATTAAGTTCAAAAACACCAGCAATTAACTGGAAGCCTCTTTCATGGGGGAGGAAAACTGTCAGGAAATTGGAGGACAGATAATCATTTCAGCACAGGGGACTAGCTCCACCTCTTCTCTGGAGCTGGATACAGCACTGCGTCACTAGTCACGCCTGCATTGTGGAGGATGCAAAATGGGAGCCAGCCTGTGCCAACACAGCACAAAAAACCCAAAAACCTTAGGGGAAAAAGAAAGAAGTTGTGCTGCAACCCTTGCCAATGGTGAGTTGTTGGAGAATTTCTCCTCCCTCTGGAGAAATGTGGTGAGATTGTTCTCCTAATTTCACTGCCCACAAATAGGGTGGAGAATTTTGAGAGGCCGTTTGCATGCAGCTCTGCTCCAGAGTGACGCCCCTCAGCCCCCCCCGTGCTTTCAGACCTCCAGCTACAGTTCAGCTCTCTCTGTCTCTTTCTCCATGTCTCAAACTGCACTTTCTTTTTCACTGTCCCCGGGTCTGCTTAACTTGTTACAGATGCACATATGTACACCCACACCCACACACACTTGGATAGTCGGAGGAGTGGCGCAGCGCAAACCAGGCCTGCCTCGGCCACCATGGAGTCACTAGGATGCAGTTCCTGCCCTCGGACTGGATTTTCGAGACGACTTTGGTCAACAACGGAATCGGTGGGAATATATAAAACTGAGTCCCCGACCAAGTTATTAGGAATGCGTCCCCGATTGATGCATTGTCGTGTCCCGCTCTGCTGCAGAAAGTGTGGCAAGCTGTATTGGCTGTAGTGGCGAATAGATCTACGGTTGGGGTTCCCCACAGGTGAAAAAGGGACTGCTGAATTCGAACGTCGAGTTGCCACTCGTGAGAGTCGAGAGACATCCTGCTGAGGGCATCTGCCAGTGTATTGTCCTTCCCAGAAATATGGATGGCTCTCACTGATATATGACGAGGGATCATCCAGTCGAATATACGGAGGGTTAGGTTCGTCAGTCGTAGCGAGCGGGTGCCGCCTTCCTTGTTCAGGTAGGCCACAACTGTAGTATTGTCTGTGACCACCTGCAGATGTCTCGTAGCAAGTATAGATTCGAGGGATTTCATCGAGTTCCACACTGCTTTGAACTCGAGAACGTTGATGTGCCTCTCTCGATCTTGCGGGCCCCACTGGCCTTGTGCTGATTCCTGCAGTGAGCTCCCCAGCCCAGGAGAGAAGCATCCGTCGTCAGCGTGAGTGAAGGCGTGACGGGTTGGAAGGGTAGCCCTTTTGTCAGATTGGAGCGGCTCATCCACCAGTGAAGAGACTGTCTTATGCTGGACGGAATAGTTAGTCGCGTTCGATGGGCATTCATCTCGGAATCGAACGATCTTATGAACCAGTTTTGGAGCTGGCGCATACGAAGTCGAGCAAGTGGAACGACCGATATGGATGAAGCAGCCCCGGGCACACCTTTGTATGGGAAAGGTGACACACTGTCCACAGCACACCTTTGTATGGGAAAGGTGTGTCACCTTCCTCAAACTTCCATTCCTATTTCCTATTCAAGAAAGATCTCCAACTATTTTCTAGCCATTTAGCTCCATTAAGGACCTATCAACCACCCATCCCATCCCGAGCCATTCATGTTGCTTTATTCAATCCCCAAACTGAGAGCCAGCATTGCTTCAAGGCAAATCCACAACTTTTGGTGTGCAATTTATTTAATAACTGTGAATTTGATGAGATCCTAGTCCACTTATTAGCTTTGAATTTGATGAGATTCCAGTGTCACCATAAATGCTTTTCAGGATGGTTTCCCTTTTCAATCTTAAGCTGAAGAACATTAGACTGAACCAGAAATGGATGAATTCAATATATTTGTGGGTGTTTCTCCCACACCCTTGGAAACTTTCTTGGTTGCTGCTGTTGCTGTTATTTATTGTGACATGCAGCATCCCTCTCTTTTTCTTTTTCTTCACTTTTTGCAGAATTCATGGCAATATGGTTGAAAAACAAAAGTGTATAACACAAAGGGTCAGATCCAGACTTAGTCATACTTGGAGTAGACCCCATAGAAACCAATAGAACTTAAGTTAGACTAACTTAAGTCCCATTGATTTCAAAGGGGTCTACTCTAAGTGTGACTAAAAGCAGTATCCAACTGTTGTGCAAGCGGCCCTTCCTGCTGATTCCCATCGTGCAAGTGGCGGGTCTCTCTTGTGGAACAGAATTGGCATGGGTACAGTGCCCCACAGGATACTGCCCAATGTCTGGATCCAACCCATAGCTATAATGATAGTGGCTTTGGCATAGGTGCTATGTTCATGAGGCCAATGAAGACAGGTACAAGTGCAATCCTTCCCTCCCAGAAAAAGAAACCATTCTTACTACCACATTTTAGGCCAGGGGTAGGCTATGCAGTATCCTCCAGATGTTTTGGACTACAACTCCAATACACCCCCACCAGCATGGCCGATGGTCAGGCATTCTGGGAGTTGTGGTTCAAAACATCTGGAGGGCACCAGGTTGCCTACCCTTGTTTTAGGCCATAGATCTACCTTGCTTCTCCAGTTTTTGCGATCTGCCTGTCTATAGGTAAGTTGCAGCCCCATCTGCTTTGTTCTTTCTGTAAATGTCATTCAGCTGCCTGAGTACAAATCCCAGAGCTGTCAAAAGTTTGTCTACTCTTTCCTTTGTGTGTAACAGCCAAATGAAATGAGTTGCAGGAGATCTGAGCCTGGCTCTAGCCCAATGACTCCCTTTTTTCTTTCCAGAGCAGCCACACAGAGCTCCAAATTATATTAGGTCTGTGGTGCTGTGGGTAGGGCGTAACCCTCCCCATGATGCTATTTTCCAATTCTAGATTGCCCTATATAGCTGTTCTTTACCTTGCTGGAGGGAAACACGCAATGTTTGCTCCAGTGGGTCAGATGGCACCTTTGGAAAGAGCAATTTAGAGTAGGAAAACAGTGCCGGTGCGAAGGTATTTAACTCCCTGCCTCTCCATGGTCTCGATCCAATTCAAGTGCCCCTGAGGCTGCTTGGACTGAGGTGGGGGGAAAGGAAACAAACGGCAATCCAGTTTCAGATCTCCTACTTCGAGAGTGGGGCAAAATGGAAATATATCTGAGAGGGGGACTAGGAAGAGAGCCAGAGAAGGAAAAGGATCTGGAGATGCATCTTGTGAAGAGAGAGGAAGGAAGTTGAGAGGTTGGTGCCCTAGAACGAGGGCTGGAGAAGAGTGAGCGAGGGCGAAAGAGAAAAGGGATTGTTAGGAAAATCTGGAGACAAATGAGAGATATGTAAGTCTTGGAGGAAAATGAAAGAAAAATTGGCTGGTGTGTGTATCTAGTTAATACTTTGCTTTCTGGGCTATTGTTTGTACTCACTGATACAATGCCTTGTCAAGAGGTGAAAACACTGCAGAAAGTGACATTGCATTCACTCTGCCATTGCTTAACTACAAATCTACAGCATACTGGGTTGAGCATCCCAGGAAGAACCATAGCATTCTTCACAATCCCCTCCATGTGAGGCCACAGGCACTGCTATGACCTCAGAAAGGGGACTGTGGAATCCAATCACACCCTCAGCCCCCTGGCCCGCCCCCTCACAGCTGCTGCAGAAAGCACTGCAGGGGCTGCCTTCTGAGGTCACAAATGTGGCCTGGCTTGGAGGACCTCAGAGAAGTCTGTAAGGGGGCGTTCTGGTGGGCAGGGAGGGGAGAGGTCTGATTATGAAGAATCCTATGACTTCTCCAGCCCTACCCCCTCCAGCATGCCTCCTTTAGACAGCAGGAGCAAGGAGAGGTGAAAATTGACTCCGTTGCTCCTCCTGGCAGGGCACTGGAGGATACATGGATTCAGCAGCTTCCATCTAATGAGGGCGCAACCCACAGGACTGCACCCTGAAACTCAAATGTCCAATGCTTAATCTGTTCCCTTTGACTCAGGTCTGTCAGTCAAAGTTTCATTCTGCAGTGGCTGTTGAAGGATGAAGGATTAGTTTTAACAAAACCCAGATGGTCATATCTTTTTTAAAAAAACAAACAAAAGCAAAAACAAAATCAACACAGACTGTGGGAATGGGTGGAGAAGGATAATTTGATCCAGTGTCTCTTGTGCTGGGAGAAATTCTTACACAAGCAAGAGAGGGAGTGTTGTCAAAAAGATCAGTGACACGATACTGCTTTTGAATGACTTCCCCCCCTAAATATTCCTTTCCTTTGGATCATGAAGTAGATTTGCCATAGCCCATGCATCATCTCTTTTTCTCTTACACTACCACTAGCAAAGTGTCCATCATTATATTGGGTGGTACACACATATGTATATCTGGAGGGAGAGCTTCTATATTGCAGGGACTCTGTGCGCCTCCATCATTGGGAACTTGTTTGGGAGTGGGGAGTCCAGCTATGCAATATCAGTGGTGATGGGCAGATCCCCCCCTTTTAATATCCCAAAGTACAGCTCTTGAGTTTTCTCCATAGGCATGAATGGTAACCATTCATTTACATGGCAGAAACTCAAAACAGTGCACTCAAGGACACCAGTGTGGGATGAAGCCTGTTTTGCCCACTCTGAATAATTTCCAAGGTTGCAGATTGCTTACCTTTCCCTGCAGCACCCAGTTGTACAATTGAGTACTAAGATAGCCCTTGTACACATAACTTCACCCCACAATTTGCATAACCCCACCCTGGGTCTTTCATTTCTTGTTCAATCTAATGCACTACTAGAATATGATAGAATATGGGAACTGGATTTTAATGGTTGGTTTTTATGCGCATTCTCATGATAAGAACTTGGCTGTTTACCAAAGAAAGATGCAATAAGGCCACATAGGTCAACCAACCCCCCCCCCCCGCCCAATAATTATAGCACTCTGTCCTAAGGCTGAAATTGCAAAATACCTAAGAAATGTTCCAATGGCATGTTAATCCATCTCTAAGTTATAGAAGAGATATCCATAGCACCATTGGGGGGGGGGGGACATATATTCCAAAGATCTGGATCAATAGTGAATTAACAAAAGTAGATCAGAATCATGTCAAGTGAATAGCTCACTGAGTTGACTACTGAACAACAACAAAAACATGGTCTTATAGGTGAACCTAAAGGTGTTCAGAATGGAAAATAGAGGAGTTAAGGAAGAGCATCTAGATATCTTAAAATATAGGTTGTTTGCTTGTCCAATGCACCATCACACACATTTTAACAATGAGTAGTATCCAATGATGGCACAGTGCTAGCACTAATGATATTGCGTTAGCATTGGTTTATGCTAGCACAATGTCATTACTGCTAGTGCTGCATCACCATTGGGTACTACCCTATGTTCAGTGGAGGCTGGTGACTCCTATTTCGGTGGGACTCCCAATCCATTGTAGCTTTTATTTGGAGCTTTATAGGAGCTATCCATAGTGCTCCATGGTGGTGAACCTATTTTGGGGATGGAGTTCAGAACGTTGGATAGCTCCTACAAAGCTCCAAATAAAATCTGCAATGGATTAGAAGCCCCCAAGCCAAGGGGGTCTATACTCCCTTCCCTGCCACACACACTGTAGTGACAATTTATAATTTAGAGACATTTGTTATATGGGGATCCTAGTCAAACATGTTAAAAGAGTGAGAGTGGATAGACACTTACTTGGCCTGTTGGGGTAGAGGAAGGCTTCAGACTGCTGTGCAAACCATTGACTCACTTTGCAGATTAAAGTTGTGTTTTATACTCGTTCATGTTGTGTATATTTATGGACACCAAAACATTACATGCACCTTGATAATCTGAGCCAATTAGAAACAAGACACATAATCAGCTGCCGCTTAGGATCTATCTGTTGCTAAACCATGTCACTTCATATTGACTGTTCCCTTGTAAAACAATAACTTCAACAACCCTGTACCTTGAAAACTAGAATATCAAACACAGAGCAAAGGTCCCACTCCTACCTACTATGTTAGATTTGTCTCAGCAACCATGTGAGAAGACTGTCTGTGGAACTTGGCTCTTAGCCATTGTGCAGAAAAAATTAGGGATGGACAAATCTATCAATTTCGGTTTCTCTCCGTTTCTCACTTTTCCAGTCTTAAGTTTGGTTCATCTCAAACTCTGAAAATTTCTCCAGCCTTAAGTTCAGTTCCTCCTGAACTTTGAGATATATTTTATTTAAGTTAGCAATTTTAAATGTAAATTTATAGGTATTTTTGTGCAATTTTCTCCAAAGACACGGATATTGTTGCCTAAGATACACATTTTTTTGCAAGCAGTTTTCCTAATATAGTGCATATTTGGACATTATTTTCATTCAAATAATGCAATACAATATGCATTTTTGTATGCATATTTTGACTGGAGAACTCCACTGCAAAATTTGGAAAATGTGAATTTGGAAGGATAATTGAGCTTCAGTCTGTATTGTGATTCAAAAGTGCAAACTCAGGTACTTTCACATTAAAATGTGAACTGAGCTAATTTGTCCTCCATCCCTAGCACTGCAGATAAGGGCAGTATCCAATGCTTCCCACATGTCAGCAGAACCCACTTCCAGTGCAACAGAAAGCTAGTGCTTCCTAAAAAAACCAGAAACAAGCTGAGACATTTCTTTCTGGAACAGAATAGGTCAGCAGAGCTCACAGGAGGGATTGCTCCAGGAAGCACTAGCTTCCTGTTGCACCAATGGTGGGTCTCTCTGATGCCAAACAAACAGCGGAGGTGCAGGGACAGTGTGGGATACTGCCCACAGTCATATACAAGATAGCAACAATGGGTTCCTTATCAGGACTCAAGCAGGTTTCAAACCGATGTCCTAAGTTACGACCTTTGGGAAATCAGTTTGGGCATCAACACTTTGTTCTGATTAAGGGGGGGGGTGCTTTAGGACACATTAAAAAAGAATTTCTATGCTGCCTCCATTGCGTCTGCAGAGTGCTGCCCCAGGAGGCTGTTCCAAGTGGTCCGGAGTCTGGTCGGTCCAGTCACTCCGGACCCACTGGAACAGTCAAAAGCCTCCTGTGAGGCTTTAGCGAAGCACTTTGCAGATAAAATCGATCGGATTAGGAGTGGGATATCGTACGTCGTGGACACAGGGAGTGAGCGGGAGGAGGCCAATGGCAGACCGGTTTTGTGGGATCGGTTTCGGCTTCTTCCTTCTGATGAAGTGGACAAGGTGCTTTCATCTGTGAGGCCGACCACCTGCTTGCTTGACCCTTGCCCGTCCTGGCACATCATGAGCTGCAGGGAGAGACTGGGTGAGGGGATCAAGGCGGTGGTGAATGCCTCCCTCGAGGAGGGAGTGATGCCATCAGCCCTCAAGGAGGCAGTAATAAGACCGCTTCTAAAGAAGCCCTTCTTGGATCCCCAGGATTTAAACAACTTTCGCCCAGTCTCCAATTTACCATTTCTGGGCAAGGTGATCGAGCGGGTGGTGGGTGCTCAGTTGAAGGCACACTTGGATGAAGCCGATTATTTGGATCCGTGCCAGTCGGGCTTCAGGACTGGACATGGGACGGAGACGGCCTTGGTCGCCTTGGTGGATGATATGAGGAGGGCTTTGGATAGGGGCGAATGCTCCTTTCTAGTCCTCCTCGATCTCTCAGCGGCTTTTGATACCGTTGACCACGGTATCCTCCTGGACCGTCTGGAGGGGTTGGGCTTGGGAGGCACTGTATTGCAGTGGTTCCGGTCCTTCCTCTCTGGAAGGTATCAGAGGGTAGTTCTCGGGGAGGAGGCTTCGAACCCTCGGCTGCTCACTTGTGGAGTGCCACAGGGTTCCATCCTCTCCCCGATGTTATTCAACATCTACCTCAAGCCGCTGGGAGCTATCATCAGGAGGTTTGGGGTGCAGTGTCATCAGTATGCGGATGACACGCAGCTCTACCTCTGTTTTAAGTCCTCACCGAGGTTGGCCGTTGAGACCCTGTCCAAGTGCCTGGAGTCAGTGGCTGGATGGATGGGAAGGAACATGCTGAAACTGAACCCCGACAAGACCGAGGTACTTCTGGTGGGGGACAAGGGAAGGTTAGGGGATGTTGACCTGGTGCTGAATGGGGTACATCTACCCCTGAAGGACCAGGTCCGCAGCTTGGGGGTCATTCTAGACTCCCAGCTGTCCATGGAGGCTCAGGTGGCAGCTGTGAGCCGGGCGGCGCTGTATCAACTCCATCTGATACGGCAGCTGCGCCCCAACCTTCCTAATCACCTGCTCCCATCAGTGGTTCATGCCTTGGTCTCCTCTCGCCTAGACTACTGTAATGCGCTCTACGTGGGGTTACCCTTGAAGACGGTCCGGAAGCTTCAGCTGGTACAGAACGCGGCGGCTCGCCTGATTAAGGGCAGCCGCCGGCGTGATCACATCACGCCAGTGCTTAATGAGTTGCACTGGCTACCAGTTGCTTGCCGAGCCGAATTCAAGGTGTTGGTTTTGACCTTTAAAACCCTACACGGCTCCGGCCCAGCTTATCTCAAGGAGCGCCTCCAGCAACATCAAGTAGGCCGCTCAACAAGGTCTGCCACGGACGGCCTTCTCCTTATCCCATCAGCCAGAGCAGCCAGGCTGGTGGGGACTAGGAAGAGGGCCTTCTCTGTGGCGGCCCCCACATTATGGAACTCCCTCCCTAGTGACCTTCGCCATGCCCCCTCCGTGATGAGCTTCCGCCGTGCATTAAAAACATGGCTGTTCAGGCGGGAATATGGGGTGGGTTAGGTTTTTAATGAGAATTTTTTATATTGTTTTAATTGTTATATTTTATTGTGTTGTTTTGTTGTATTTTAATTGTACATCGCCCAGGGTGGCCGGGTGACCGGCCAGATGGGCGATTGATAAATATAATAAATAAATAAATAAATAAATAATTTAACCAAGGAAGTTAATAGGCCAGAATGTGTCAGTTTATGGTTCTTGCTGCCTATGATACTATCTGCTCAGGCCTTTTTTTTTTTTTGCTGGTCTTAACAACTAAGAGATCTGCTCATGCTAGTTGCCTATAGATGGTCACTCAGCATAAAGTCAAATGCACAGAAACAGATCCTCTCTGCTGGCAGTCCATTGTCAACTGCTGCTGGTGCTGTAAAAGCTATTTCCAATTCTTGTATATCTTAGCCATTTCCAGTTCCCTTGTACATCTGAGCCATGTTTGGCCAAGTGACTTTTTGGAATGAGCCATAGGCAGGAGGATGGCCAGGGTTGACAACGGACTTCTTATTCAGCTTGCTATTACCGGTAACCGGAAGCTGAGAATGTTGGGGGGGGATCCCTAATACTGCTGTCCTATGCATTAACGGGAGTTTATGGTAAAGGCATCAGAGCAGGATGTCTCTGGGCCTCTTCAGAGATTACATGTTGAAGTGTACACCTAAAAATGTAAAGGTGTGCAAACACATGTCATACAGAAACACTTGTCAGGGAGCTGTGATTGGCTATAGCTTTCTTATGTACACTTAGCAACTAAACCTGTGTGTGGATGGTGTGTGTGTGCGCATGTGTGTATGGTGTGGGAGACAGTGAGGTGGCCACACCCACTTTGTGCTCTGGCCATGCCCACAGCTGGCAAGCAGCCCTCAGCAGGTTTCTTGGGTGGCAATTTGGCCCTCAGGCCAAAAGAGATTCCCCACCCCTGCTCTAGCTAACATGTAAAATGGCTTTTTTGCCCTATTGAATGCTACTTTAACTACTGAGGCACCAATGACTGCGTCTGATGGGCTCCGTAGGTTTGGTTGGGCTTCCCAGCTGCAATTTAAAAAAAACACACAGTTATTGATAACTAAGCTTTCATTGCATGGCCCAGCAAAGTGACTTTCTCACACAACTCAATGTTTTTAAGATTTGCTTGACACGACTGAAAACTACCAGGAGCAATTAATTCTAATTATTGCAAGTGTTTATGAATTGTAGCAAATTCTTTTAGAAAGAAAAATTATATGCCATCTTTGTGATCCTGATTTAGGAATGGATGATAGAACTTCAATTTGGCTTGGGCTTTGGAGATTTATTCATCCATTTAACTAATTAGTTAATGTTACCAACTAACTTCGCATGTGACGGATGATGTGCAAACTGGGAAATCATTGCTTAAGTGTGTCTGCCAATATTGCATTTAGGGTATGCAGAAATTAGTGACCACTTGATTAATACGTACATTTGTATTCAAAGTAATAACAAGTGATGGTGTTGAGGCAGGATGCTGACTCAGATGAGCTGAGCATTGGTTTGGGGAACTGGAAAACAGTCCAGTAGATACATACCTTAGTGGATTGTCGATTATGAAATTAGGAGGACCTGCTTATTTCTTGAAGGCCTTAAAAAACAACAACTCCAGAATGAATTGAAGAAGGCTGAGGCAACACAATCCAAAGCAGAGTTTGGTTTCATTGTAATAGAGTCCCATTATTTCCCCCCGTCTTTGCAGATCAAACATAAATTTTAAAAACTTATATTCTCAGTGTTTAGAAAGTATTCTCCCAGGCATTTTGACCATTTTAATCATCCTAATCATTTTAATCTTGTAGTTGTTTTTAACTCTGTTATTATTTGAACTGCTGCTGCTAGCTCTGCTGTTTCTTTTTAATCTGTGGTTTTAAATTTTATATTTATACTGTATTGTATTTTATGGTTTTAACTGTTGTAAACTGCCCAGAGAGCTTCAGCTATTGGGCGGTATAACAATGTATTAAATAAATAAATAAATAAATAAATTATAAATAAATAAATACTTTTTACAGGTTTACAGGTATCTTTATTGTTCAAAGCCATAGGCCAGCACAATTCCAAACAAATGAAAATAAAACAATAACAATACAAAACCATTTAAAATACAAGTATGAACCATTTTAAAAACAGTACACTAAAATGAAATAAAAATAGGAGCTGATTGGGGGTTGGGAGTATACAAACAGTGATTAAAATGATTCATTTAAAATTACACTTCCCCTCCAAAGCAACAAAAACGGCACATTCCTTCCCCATAAATTAATATAGGGGTATAGAATTTTGCCCAGCCCAGAAAGTACCGTAGTTTTTATGTTGAAAAGAGATGCATGCTTTGCTGTATCTTTCAAGAAAAAACATAGATTACTTTATATGCGATTGACAGTTCAACAAAGAAAGGGATCAAATCCGCTGCTCCCATCCCAAATCTCATGACGTGATAAGTCTCAGTAGGATAAGTAAACCACCTGTATTTAGAAAAGCACATGGTAGTGAGAGCTGTGCAAGGTGATATATGACTGTGTTATTTGTTGTGTGGTGATTACACATACAAGTAATCACTTAATGTTGTAGGGATTGAGCGATGAGGCACATATGTATCCTATATACTAATTGTAAATTCATTATCTGAGTGGGGATCCTTAGGACAGTATCCAATGTGACATAAAAACTAATGTAAATTATGTTGCATTAGCATAAGGGACCTCTAGCACAATGCCAATAGCATTAGGTGCCATGATGGGATTCCCCGGAAAACCCATCATGTTGTTTAACACTTGGTGTTGTGCTAGAGGTCCCTTATGTTAGTCCAATGTGATTTGTCTTAGCGCTCATGTCACACTGGGTACTGCCCTTATGTAACCAAAATGGCACCATCCATATAGTAGAGGTAGGTATAATCTGGTTCCAAGGTTTGCCGAAATACAAAAAAATCCTTAGGGAGGGGGAAACAACCCTAAAAGGGGTGGGGGTTGGGGAAACTCAACATCCCAATCACAACTGAGTGTGCTTAGTGACTGTGGAATGCGGACTGACTTCTTGGGTGGGGTAATGGAAAACCAGGGAAGGAGGAATGGAACGGAATATCACGAGAAAGGGTATGGATGTCCCTGACCCAACCCTGGAATGCCAGCTGGCTGGAACCCTCAACAAGAACCCCCTACACATCAGTGATTTGTTGGAAGTCCCACTTGTTCATTCTTAGTGCCTAATGTCTATGAGCCATCTCTTGATCAATTTTTACTGAGACTAGAAGAATTTAAAAAGGAAAAGGGATGTGATTTCTTGATTACCTTTTAGGGCCCTTGCCTACCTCTCCTTTGTTCTATTTTTTTAAATTATTTATTTATTTTTAATTAATTAATTAATTAATTTCCTTTATATCCCACCTTTCTTCCATCATGGAACTCAAGGTGGCTACATGGAGTCCCCAGGTGGTCTCCCCTTCAAGCACTGACCAGACCCAGACCTGCTTTGCTTCAGCAAGGTGGCTGCCTCATGTGCCTTCAGACCATGGTCTAAGGTCCATGTCTCATCCTGTGCATTTTTGCTGGGTGCCATTGCCATGTTTCAGCCCAGTTATAAGGGAGAAATCAAAGAAAATGCCTGGCAATTCACCATAAACAGAGCACCTTGGACAGAACAGAAGTCTTATTTGTCCAATAGTTGAGCCATCCATATATCTATGGAGAGTTCACAAAAGGAGGAACATATGTAACCCATTGTCTCACCCCACTTCTTCTGCTCCTCTGGTGCCTATTTATTTATTATCACATTTATATTCCACCTTTTTTTCCTATTGTAAACACAAGTGGCTTACATGGTCCTCCTCCTCTCCGTTTTAGCCTATGGTATTCTTGCTGGGAGTTTTATGAAATCATAAATGAAAATTGAGTCTGTGTTTCATTAAAAAAAAAAAAAAAAGAGTTTCAAGCTGGATTGACCTTAACCAGTTTGATTTACAAAAGAATTACATGAAATGTTTTCCCACCGACTACAAGCCATCTGCCCTCTGAAATTTACTGAAAGATGTGTGATCTATATTTCTCCATACAACAGAAATGGTATTCTGGAAAAACAAACAGATGTAGCCTGCTGTACCCGGATTAAGACCGCTAGATGAGATTGTGCCCTTAATTACATCCACGCAATCCACTGATTCCAGTAGAGATTAAGGGGATGTCGTTGTTGGCAGAATGTAGCCCTTTCTTTGTTGACATGACCCCAAAACTGAAATGAGTGCTTTCATCCATAATATTAACTTCATTTAGGAAAGTTGAGTTAAATATCCAGTTTGTTTGGCTGAAAAGGCATGTTTACAATATACATTATCCTATCAACCAATTCCCAAAAAAGTAAATTAAAATGGCTAGTGTGATTTGAATCTTTGAGTGGGTACTACTGATATCTAGTGGTGGTGGTGGTGGTGGTGGTAGTAGTAGTAGAGGAGGAGGAAGAAGAAAAAGAAGATGAAGAAGAGAAGAGGGTGAGTATTGCTGAAAACAATCTACGGAGCAATCCTAAGTAAGATTGAGGGGTGCAAACTGGTGGATGTGCCACTTAGAAAGTCCTGCTGACTCATGCTGAGTGGGGCAGAAGGTGTATGTATGTGTTTGTGTGGGGTGGATTTCACTTGTTTTGTCCCACATGGTTCTTTGCTCCCTGCTTTTGGTTCCAATTGGGGTAAATTAGCTATGTCAGCTCTAGGCTGGCTTGGGGTGGGTGGGCAATCAGGACCTCTCTGGTGAACAAAGGGCCTTAGATCCATCTTGCCCCAGCCCAATAGCTACTAGTCATGATGTCAATATGTTACTTCAAGGTTCAGACTCGTAGGGATGTGTGAATCAGCAAAACCCGAGCTCACCAAAGTGCTCCAAATTCCATCTCAAAGTTCGTTCTGACTCAAGTCCATATCAGATTGCAAGCTTTGCGTTTTTTCCGCATGAAAATCTGTGCATATTTTCATGCACATTTTTCCAAATGTACACATCAATTGTGCACATCTTTGAAATGTATGCATTCTTCTCTCACCGATTAAAGCGTATTTGTGTCCATTTTTCAAAAGGGTTTTTTGTTTGTTGTGAATTTCTCATACATCCCTAGCTCAGAGGAAGGATGCCAATGAATAGGCGCTGCCAAGAAAGGGCTGTCACTTTCTTCTGCTTATGGGCTTCCCAAAAGCATTTGTTTGGACACTGTGGCAAACAGGATGCTGGAATAGATGGTCCTTGGGTCTGATCCAGCAGGGCTCTTCTTATGTTCTTAACATGGAAATACAGTAGATCTTTCATTCATCTTTGTACAAAGACTCATTATTGATGCTTTCTAGACCTATAGAATTTGAGTCAAGTCTTCAGACATGTTCAAAGAGATGGAGCTAAGCAACCAGTTTAGCCATGCTGGATAATATATCATGAGCTAGAATTCATGACAAATGTGTGTATTTTGTTTGCACAAATAAATACATGATCTAATCAGGATAACATACTGACTGGGTTCAGACAACATGATAACCCACACTCAAGGGGTTATCATGCTGGGGGTTGCTGTTGAACCATGGGTTGTTGTTGAAACGTGGGTTATTGTGTTGTCTGAACCCAGCTGCGATAACAACCCATGAAGAGAACCTATGGTTTGTTGTTGGGTTGTGAACTGTGGGTTGTTCGTTGTTAACAAACCATGGTTTGTTAGTACAACTGGGTTCAGACAACACGATAACCCACATTTCAACAACAACATGGCATAACCAACAACCCACACTCAACCCTTGAGTGTGGGTTATTGTGTTATCTGAAGCCAGCCACTATGGACCCTGAACATGTCATGCTTCTTTTGTAAAATTGTTCCAGCAATTTATTTATGTTTGAGACTACAAGGGTTAGCTCTGAAAGTCAGCTGTTAGTTGCAGGCCACATGTTGAATCACAGGGGTCTATCAGTTAAAATGTCTGCTTACGAAATCATGTCCTTGCAATGCTAAAACAACAACAACTCCATATCCATAGAATGGGTAGTATCCAAAGCTGCCTGTATAATAGGTGGACATACTGCTAGCATAATGGGAACCTAGTGGTTCCTGAAGCAGTCCAAAATGAGTGGAAATGCTCATTTCCAGAATGGTACAGTGACCTGTCCTGTGGGCTTCCTTTAGGAAGCACTAGTTCCTGTTGTGCTCATGGTGGGTCCCGCAAGTGCATCAGTACCGGAGGAGGCACAGCAGCAGTATTGGATACTGCCCAATATATAATACTCAAACATTCTCTATAATAATATGGAAGTTGAAACTTGTTTTTAAATGAGATCAATAGCCTATATTTTTATCTAGGGGTGGGCGATCCACTGAGACTGAAAGTGGGTGTGCGCCGTGCCACTCACCAGACTTCCAGGTTCCAGGTGGGCTGCTGTTTACTCTGAAAATGTCTTAAGATATGTCAAAAGTGGCCACAGTTTGTGCAAATTACTCAAATTGTGGCCAGCTTGGGCATAACTTAAGGCATTTTCTATGTAAAAAGCAGCCCACCAGGAACCCAGAAGTCACTTCCCCGGCTTGACACAAGAGAACGCGAGTCGAGCTGGGGAAGAGGTAAGCAGAACGGAGTTTGGGGGGTTGAGCCCAGCTAGTCCACCAGATTTCCACTGCCCAAATGAAATCCTTGCACATCCCTAATCAGGTGGTGGAAAAATTAAACTGATGCAAAACTTTGAAAATATATTTACGAAGGGCTGAAGATGCTGGAGAACCAGAGGAGACAACATATATTTGTTATACCGATGCTGGCTATGGAACCTGCTAACAAGGGACGCATTTAAGCTCCACTGATTTCTATTAACAACATGCTTAAATCTGCCTCCGTTGAAATAAATGGAACTTCAATGTTTCACTTTGGCTGGAGTGGGGCCAGTGGTTTCATTGGGACTTGGGCATGCCCAATGGTGCATTTGATTGCAAGTTCAGCAGTTGGCATAGAAGCTCCTGCAAATTCAGCAACCTTCTTTTTTCATTGTGATGAGTTTCTTGACCTTCAGAATGTGAAGTACACTAAATCCATCAAATTTGTTGACTGTAAAAAGTAATTAAATGATGATTTGGAGAAAGTTGGCACAGTACGACCACTATGCTCATTCTATTATGATAGTATTGTGGGAGTTGACAAATTGATTGGATGAAGCAAACAATTGTTGGCAGCCTGTTGTTCCATTTGGTATAAATTATGTTTCTTTATTAATGTGCATGTGCCCACAGGACTAGCAACGTGTGCAGATTTTCATAACTCCAAAATATATTACTTATGTACTTAATCTAGCAGTATCTTCTGATAAAGAGATTGCGCACATGGATTCAGCATTCTACATGGCCCTGACTATGTACAGCATTAAAAGCAGAGGTCAACATTTTAGGAGTTCATATGAGTCATTCTTTTATTGATTTTTTTTTTAAAAAAATAAACATTTAAATAATGCAGAGGCTTTTGTACTAGTTAGAAAAGCTGTTGGTTGAAAAGGACTTTATGGAATGAATTATATAGGGCTTCCCCCACCCCACTTCCCAGTAAGTATTACAGTCATAATCTCATTTATAGAGAGAGTTATTTTGACCTGACCCTTGTCTATGGAAATATTTTCTTTTCCAGTCTGAAAATGAAGAAGGGACTAAAGGCACATTCAGAGATTGCAGATGGTTATATAAGAGGTAAGCTCCAAAATCTGTCAGTAGACCCAGAAAAACACACACATGTACAATTAACATTTGGAATCTCATGGTAAGTATTATACACAGTCTTAAATAAACAGCTTTACTGTGGTTTGTTAACTCAGTTTGTAACAGTTCCAGAAAACCTGTGGCACTTTATCAACCAGCAGCATGAACTATCAAATTAACACAGATGAGCATATTAGATAAAGCTATGGGGGGAGGATATTGTATGTGAACTGTAGGGACGAGAGAAACAGGGATGCTTGAGCTCACTCCTCTGAACTTCTATTTAAAGGTCGTTTTGGCTTGCTCCTTTTCTCATTTCGGTTCGTATGAACAGGAAAATTGTGCATTTTTCAAAAGTGTGCACTCCCCCCCCTTTGAATAAAGTGTGAAAATGTGAATTGTTTTAAGTGTGCATTTCTAAAAATGCACACTTTAAATTGTGCATTTTTAAAATTCTGCACATTTTGCTAATGTGAACACCAGTTCAGGAATTTGCAAACATTTTCAGAGAACATGTGCTGCCGTTCATGTTCGGGGTTACAAACAGTGCATTTTCAAGAGATTTGAGAACTGAAACTAGATTCTCATCATCTTATTGAACTCTAGTCAATTTTCAAGCAGTAAGAACATGACCATCTTCACACAAAGGAACTACACTACAGTGGCTGTAAAATATAGTTTGTGACTCAAATGATTTCCAGATAAATTAAAATTAGGATATTTTTGAGATATATTTACATAGCATTGCAGAATAGTTCCTTCTTCTATCTCTTTGGTCTTCTGTCCCTGGGTGAAAAATGTACCTGTGGTTAAAATTCTAACTCTCAGTACCTGTGCCAGTGTTATTTGCCTGCAGTAGCAGACCCAAAGTCATGGCAATGACATTTTTGCATGTAACATTGAACTGGCAAAGGCATAGAATCATAGAATCATAGAAAAGTAGAGTTGGAAGGGGCCTACAAGGCCATCGAGTCCAACCCCCTGCTCAATGCAGGAATCCTAGGTCAAAGCATCTCTGACAGATGTCTGTCCAGCTGCACCTTGAATGCCTCCAGAGTGGGAGAGCCCACCACCTCCCTAGGTAGTTGATTCCATTGTCTTATTGCTCTGACAGTCAGGAAATTTTTCCTGATGTTTAGGTGGAATCTAGGTTCCTGTAACTTGAGCCCATTATTCCGTGTCCTGCAAACTGGGATGAACGAGAAGAGATCTTTGCCCTCCTCTGTGTGACATCCCTTCAAATATTGGAAGAGTGCGATCATATCTCCCCTCAGTCTCCTCTTCTGAAGGCTAAACATGCCCAGTTCTTTCAGTCTCTCCTCATAGGGCCTTGTTTCCAGTCCCTTTATCATCCTTGTTGCCCTCCTCTGAACCCTCTCCAGTTTGTCTATGTCCTTCTTAAAGTGAGGCGCCCAGAACTGGACGCAGTACTCAAGATGAGGCCTAACCAGTGCCGAGTAAAGGGGAATTATCACTTCCCGCGATTTGGAAGCTATACTTCTATTAATACAGCCCAAAATTGCATTTGCCTTCTTTGCAGCCACATCGCATTGCTGGCTCATATTCAGTTTGTGATCTACCACAATTCCAAGATCCTTCTCACTTGTAGTATTGTTGAGCCAAGTGTCCCCCATTCTGTAACTCTGCATTTGGTTTCCTCTCCCTAGGTGCAGCACTTGGCATTTATCCCTATTAAATTTCATTCTGTTGTTTTCGGCCCAGCGCTCCAGCCTATCGAGGTCACTTTGAATTTTGTTTCTGTCTTCCAGAGTATTAGCTGTTCCACCCAACTTTGTGTCATCTGCAAATTTGATAAGCATTCCCTGTACCTCCTGATCCAAGTCATTAATAAAAATGTTGAAGAGCACCGGGCCCAGGACCGAGCCCTGTGGTACCCCGCTCATTACCTCTCCCCAGTTTGAGAAGGAACCATTGATAAGCACTCTTTGATGGTCCTTGGTGTACACATCCCCTAAGCACTTATTTGCTGGCACAGCAAATCTTATGACCAGGCTATACATTTTTAGGCAGAGTTTATAAACAGGGATATCCTGTCATTTTCCTTTGTTCAGCTTGAATTCGCCCCTCTGAACATGAATACATGAGCACATTTTTCAGATAAGCTTGCATGTTCCCGCACTTGCATTCACATTTGAAAAAATGTGCACTTTAAGAAATGCACACTTTTGAAAAATGCACTTTAAAAAAATCAAATCAAAACAACAATAAAACACATTTTCACACTTGAGTTTATGGGGAGGAAAGTGTGCATTTGTGTGTGCACTGTCAAAAAAATGTGTTTTGAAATGCGCACTTTTCCTGATCAGATGAAAAGAAAAACAGATTGTAATTGAAAACAGGAGCAAGGTGGACTGAGCTTCAAGGTGGAACTCGGAGTAGCTTGACGAGCTCAAACCTTGCTGATTCTCCCATCCCTATGAAAGCCAAAATGGAATACTATGCATACACGATTGTAATACAATTGGCAATAGGAAAGTTGATGAACCGAAATGATAATTTGCAGCTGCAGCAATGACAGCCTCCCCCCGCCCATCTCACAGCAGCTCATATAGCTGCCGGGGTGAACCTGCAGGCAGAGGTTACTCCTGCTCTGAAATAGAGATGTGCACGGAGCTCAATTGGGGGGGTGGAAGTCTGGCAAACTCACCAGGCTCGCCCCCCAAGCTCCGCTCACCCTACCTTTTCCCTGACTCGACTCGCATTGTCGCGAGCCGAGCCAGAGAAAGCGGGTTCCGGGTGCCGGCACGACATTATTTATGTAGAAAACAGCCTAATTTGTGCAGATTAGGCCATTTTCAATGTAAACAATGTAGTGCCAGGGACCCAGAAGTCTGGCGAGTGCCTCAGGTGGCGTTTGGCTTGGCTTGGCTCGGTTCGCATGCTGCAAGTCAAGTGCTGGGAGGGTCGCCCATCCCTACAAAATCATTGAGGGCCCAGAAGATATCCAATATAGGAAGCTGCCTGATATCGAGTCAGACCATTGTTCCATCTATCTTAGTACTGTCTACACCAGGGGTGGGCAACTTCAAGGGCTCCAAGGGCCAATTTCAACCCACCAGAACCTGCTGGGGACTGCAGCCCCACCAACACTAAATGTGCACCTGTGTGTGTGCTACTACCCACACTCATACACATACATACACATAAACACACACACACACACACACTTCCTCCCTCGCTCCACACATATACAATCCTTGCTTTAACCTTGTCTCCTCCTAGCAATCATGATCCAAGTCACTGGGATTGGTGGTGGTGGTTTCATAGATTTCATAGATCATAGAGTTGGAAGGAGCCTACAAGGCTATCGAGTCCAACCCCCTGCTCAATGCAGGAAACTAGAGAAGGGGTCTCCCATCCAAGTAATAACCAGGCTTGACCCTGCTTAGCTTTCCACACCCAGACAAGCTGAGCCAGCGTAAGCATTAAAGCCTCCCCCACCCAAATCCCAGCACTCCTCTCATGATTGCTGGGAGAAGAGGCTTTACCCTCATCCTCGTCCCAGCTCTGAAAGAAGGTGTGTGGGGATAATTCTCCTCACACGCCTTCTTTTCCAGCGCGAACAGATTCTGCTGGGAAACCGGTATATAAGGAGGGTCATCCCACATGCCCATTTCCTAGCACAGTGATGGCGAACCTATGGCACGGGTGCCACAGCTGGCACGCAGGGACCTCTCTGTGGGCACTCGAGCCATTGCTCACCAGATCGCGAAAAGACCGTCCCCTTCTGCACAACACTAATGATCTTGTTCTTTCTCACAGTATGGAACAGAATGATTTTATTCTAGAATTCCTGTTACAGAATTCTTTTCTACATTTTTATCACATTTAAAAGATTTTGAAGAATGATGCACAGAGCATGGCTTGGATGTAAAGCCCTAACAGTTGATCTGAGTGCTGCATGTGTTGCTCTCAAACTAATGGAGTATGAGCCAAGGTTTGACAAATTATCAGCATACATGCAATAGCAAAAATCACATTAATTGTGCAAAAGCATGCTCAATGCAAACTTTTACCTAATGCAGTGTTTGCAGTCCAAGACATAAAGTGTTTAAAATGTGTTAAGCACATTTAGTTTCCTTGTTTATCTTGCTCATCCTAGTACAGGTTGACTTTTACTTTTACTAATCTGACACCTGTAGAAGCAGGGAAAGGACCCGGAGAGTAAATTATTATTGTGCCTAATTATTTAAAAAGTTTGTATAAATTCCCTTCAGGCTATGTGTACAATGTAGTACTATAATAATTTTTTGAGTTGATTTTTTTTTCAACAAAAAATTGTTTGTATCATTGAAAGCTCTGTTGTTGTGTTTTTCTTTAAAGACAAAAGATGTTAATTAGTTCGGACAACTGTATGAGTTGTTTTTCTAAAACTAAAACCTCGGTATTCAGGTTTAATTGCAGTGTTGGCACTTTGAAATAAATAGGTTGGTTTTGTGTTGCAGTTTGGGCACTCGGGCTCAAAAAGGTTCGCCGTCACTGTCCTAGCAGAATCGGCCGAGAACTTCCCTTGCACACCCTGTGTAGCAGGGGCAGTAGCATGTGTGCAGGGTGGGGGAATTGGGGTGGCAGGGCTCCCCTGGGGGGGCACATGTGGCAGGCTGCACAGGCAGCCTCTGAGGGATGCCTACAGCCTATGGGTTGCATGCTCCCCACACCTGGTCTACACTGACTGGCAGTGGCTCTCCAGGGTTTCAGGCAGGATTCTTTCCCAGCCCTAAGAGATGCCAGGGATTGGATACAGCACCTTTTGCATGCAAAGCAGGTGCTCTACATCTGAGTTGGGGACCTCCTCTTCAGTATGGGGGCTTTACACCCTCTTACTAGGCATATATCCCAGAGGTTTAGAAGGAAGAGGAATGGGTCAGGTAGACCAGGTGCATAGGGTCTTCTGGGGTCTTGAAGAACCCTAGAGGCCACTCTGCAGTTGTAAGACTTGGGTGATTCTTGTGCTCTCTCTCTCTCTCTCTCTCTCTCTCTCTCTCTCTCTCTCGGAAATGGCCTGGTAAGCCAGTATGGTATGTGGGAACCCCAGGGGGCGGTGCCTTCACAGGTCTGGGGACTGCATACTGTACTGTACAGCAGAACATTTTCTTTCCTTAACTAGCATTATTATTTTTACTGTTATTAATTTACTGTGTAGACGAGCGTAGGGATGTACGAGAATTTCATTCATGTTCCAAGAAGTGAGGAAAATGCCCCCCTTGCAACCTTGAATACGAGCGTGAGTGCAATTGTGTTTTTTTTTAAAAAAAAAGCTCGTAGATTCTCAATCTGACAATTGCATTTACAAAATGTGCCTTTTTAAAAAAAAAAAAAATGTGCGCTTTAAAATGCACCCCCCAAATGGGCACATTTGAATGCTTTAATGAATGGAGGGAAAGCATGCATTTGGGTCCAGGCTTGGGGGGGGGGGAAAGTACACATTTCTCCTGTTGGGGGGGGGACATGCTCACACTTGCAAGCAAGAATGAAGCAAAACAAACATTGGGGTGGGAATAGGAGGGCCTCGACAAGCTATACAACGCATCCAGGAGCTGCATACAGCGCACAGGTCAAAAGTTGTGCACCCCTGATGTAGACAATACTGAGATCAATGGGACCATTGGTCTGACTCAATATAAGCTTCCTGTGTTCCTACCTATTTCAGTGGGAGTTACTCTCAAGTAAATGTGCACAGGACTGCAGCCTTAATCAAAATGAAACACAGATTGCTCTGTTGTAAACAATTGTTGCTCTAATTGTTTGCAGATTGCCTTTGCGTGTGGAGCTAATGCTGGCGCATGACAGAATTCAAACTATCCTTTGGAAAATGATTTAAATATAAGAGGCATTGCTCTTTCTCTGAAGCTGTGCTCATCAAAGACAGACAATACATGCCCTGCTCTCCTGTAATGCAATTATATCTGTGTGCCTGTGAGCATTTCATTCAAAATTAATCTTAAAAGCTTATTGTTATTATTTCCCCTGTTGCTTTGGAATGCAATAAAAATACGTAATAGTCTATTTTACTGACCTTTCTCATCCCATCTGACCCAACTGCTCCCTGAAGCAGTAATAAAGGTCAAGAGAGTTTTACAGGAAAATGGACTCACTTTGCGTGGTATCTAGCAGTAGAGCTGGAAAAAAAAGAAGAAAATGGATGCGAGAGGTCCATCAGTGCAAATCTTATTGCTCCATAACTGAGGGTGAGAGGATGGCATTTCAGCAGCCATACGTGGTGTTTAGTGTGGATTGCTATGCATGATGAAATTGGAGGAATAGTCTTGACTGGACAAAATTCCCACTGCTTTCCATCGTTTTGACTGAAGGCAGGCTGCAGGTTCAAGACTAGACTGGAGGTCATCTAGATTTCATAGATCATAGAGTTGGAAGGAGCCTACAAGGCCATCGAGTCCAACCCCCTGCTCAATGCAGGAAGCTAGAGGAGGGGTCCCCCATCCAAGCAATAACCAGGCCTGGCCCTGCTTAGCTTTCCACGCTCAGACAAGCTGAGCCAGCGTGAGCCACAGGCCTGGAGACCTTAGGACTCACTCCCTTAGCAGACTAATAAGCAGTGTAGCATGAAGGCACCAACCTTCTAAACTACAGGGGAGACTGCCACCTTTCCTTCCACAGTCTGCTCATTATTTTCATTAAGTCCAGAGGCCAAACTTGCCTAACAGCGTATGTACCCTCCAACATTTCACAGATGAAAATAGGGACACACGTATGAATTTGTAAGAGGTATGGTTAAGCAACATGAAGGTGTGATCAAGAGGGTGTGGCCAGGCAACATGAGGGCGTGGCCAAGGGTATAGCCACCCACCTCAGGATGCTCTAACCGTTTAAGGGCTCTGACCACTCTGAAGCCACTTTGATCTCCAGACCCATGATGATGATGATGGTGATTGTTGTTGTCATTATTATTATTGTACCATCAATGTGCATGGTGCTTTACCAAGTATAAGAGAACAGTTCCCTGCCCCAAAGAGCTTACAATCTAAAATGTAATATAGAGGTGACAACAAATGGTAAGAAGGGGTAAACCGGGGAGGAATATGCCATTATTTCAATCAAACATAACTTTCAGCCTACTTTCCCCACATTGTTCAGGCAGCTCCTAGTTTTAAAGATCTCCCTCTCACTTTAAAAATGGATCCCTCAGTGGTGGCTTTGTTCTCATTAGTAGTTTGCCAAAGAAATAATAATATTTACCATTTAGATATCTCTGAGTGTGCAAAGTGGTTCACGGGCCCACTCTGCAAACCCCTACTTTCTCCACTCGGAAAAAAGCATGTGGGCTCTATTGTACTTTATTAAAAAAAAAAAAACAAGAACATCAACAACACTGTGATTGAACAACAACGGGATTTTTTCTTTCTTTCTCTTGAGGAGGGTGTGTTTTCTGCTAACTCCCTTCTAATGCACACACACACACACACACACACACACAATCCAAAATCCCTGCAGAATAATCCTAATCATTACTGTAGAGAGCTTTCTCCATGGCACTTCAGCATGTATTAGATAAAGACTTTCACATGGGGTACACAGGTAGAGACAAGTAAAATTTACCACTGCTATGAAAACAAGAGCAGTGCAATCCTATGCACGACTCAGAAGTAAGTCCTATTACATTCAATGGGACTTACTCACAGGAAAGTGTGTATATTTTAAAGCAATCTACAACACTGACCATCACATCTTGTGGCAGCAGATTGATTATGCATTGTGTGTAGAAGTATTGTGTAATTGAGGGATAATTGTGAAATGCTGCTCCTTGCTAGAAGAAGAGGTAGCAGCAGCAGTGCCAGTGCTAGGATGACTTTTCCAGAATTATATTATATAATATCTTATATAATTATTACATTATTATATTATATATTATAATATTTTATAAGTGGCTTTTGTATTTTTTTAAAACCTTATTTAAACCCTTAATTGTTGATAACTGGTGTTTTTCATGGTGCAGGGTCAGTGCTTGCAGTGTGCACCAGTAAATACAAGATCTGATCAGGATAACATACTAGGATGTTGAGCATGTCATACTTCTTTTGTGAAATCATCCCAGCAATTTATTTTGTCTGAGATTAGAAGGGTTAGATGTGAAGGTCAGCTGTTAGATGCAGGACAGATGTTGAATCACAGAGCTCCAGCAATTAAAATGTCTGCTTATAAACTCATGTCCATGCTCAAAAAGCCATGTCCATACAATGGGAAGTATCCAACACCACCCATGTGCTAGCTGGACCTACTCCTAGAGCGCAATGGGAACCTAACAGTTCCTGAAGCATTCAGGAAGGACTGCACTCATGAAAGGGCCTAAGTAAAAGAGACCAGGAACTGGGAGTCTAGGAAGGGTTTTGCATAGCTTCGATGTGAAAGTGAAAGGCTCTTATGGGAAGTATCAGTAAAAGCACCTTTATAAAATACAGATGTGATCTGAGCCAAGCACATATTCTGTAAGGCACTTAATGAAATGTGTGCTGAGTGTCAGTCACCTGAGTAGTACCACTGTGGTCAGCAGATATGTGATGTTGAGCTAGATGGTCTGACTCAGTATAGGGCAGTTTCCTGTGTTCCATTGTTAATCAGGGATGACGCACCATTTTCAGGGCCTGAAGCATCCTCCTTATAAATAAATTACAACATCCATTGGAAGTACACACATATAGCCAGAGTGCGGTGGGGATGCTAGATGTAAATGCTTAGTGAGAACTATGATCAAAGGACTTCCGCACTTCATTTTCTGCAAACTAAAACAAGATGCCTGCTTTTAATTAATGTCTCACATTTTGGGTTTAAAATAGCATTAGTCACAACAGCTATTTTCTCATTATTGACCTCTTGGGGATCCTTACACATAAGCCCTTAATTTCCCAGGCAACATTTGCATGCCACATCTACCGTTGTGCTCGGAGAACATCATTGTTTTAGTCACAGGCTTTCCCTGTGGAACTCATTGTGGCAATGGCTATACATCTTGTGGGTAATTTGTACATTAGAGATCAGCAAATTGAGGGCCCTGGGCCAAAAGGGGAAAAAAAGGCTGTAGCTCAGTGGTAGCACATAAGCTCTGCATGCAGAAGGTCATGGGTTCAATCCCCAGCATCTCCAGTTAGGGCTGAGAAAGATTCCTGCCAGAAATCTCAGAGAATATCAGTTGGCCTACAGAGGGGAAAAGATGTATGAAGGAACAGATGACCGTGGAAAAGAGCCTTGCTGGTAGTTCACTTTGCGGGGATTGCAAAGAGGCATGATTCCAGAGAAAGAGCACAGAGAAATCAGCACTCAGCCTAGCCAGGACCAAGAAGAAATGTGGAGCAGTGCTCTACTGGGGTAGGATGGGCAGTGTTGAGTAAAAAAAAAAATGTGAATGACTGAGCAGGTTGGTCTAAACCAGTGTTCTTCAGCCTTGGGTCCCCAGATGTTTTTGGCCTACAACTCCCAGCATGCCCCAGCCAGCTACACTGGCTGGGGCATCCTGGGAGTTGTAGGCCAAAAACATCTGGGGACCCAAGGTTGGAGAACACTGGTTTAGACCAACCTGCTCAGCTCAGTCCAATAAACCATTTGTTAATGATGACACATTGGTATCACTAGGAATCACACCTAAATCCTCAAAGTCAAGTGATTATTCACGCACAGATATTTCTTCCAGCATTTACATTAGGAGAAGGATATGGAAAGAGAGGCTATATGGCTCCCACACTCTAGTCCACATATTAAACAGGCAGTTTTGTAAATCCTCAATTTCGGGATTGGTGATATATTCATGATGTACTGAATCTGAGAGGGGAGCGGGGAAGCAATCAGGATGTTTTCTGGCAGCAAAATGTGTTAAAACTACTGAAGCAAACATTTAGATGTTTATCTGAGCCAGTATGGTACAGAAATAAAAGCAGTAAATCTTGAGAAAGAGCCACATTTGTTGCTAGGTTTCCAATCCTCTATCACAGGGGTCCTCAAACTTTTTAAACAGGGGGCCAGTTCATTGTCCCTCAGACTGTTGGGGGGTCGGATAGTTTGAAAAAAATATGAACGAATGGATCAAGTAAAAAAAAAGGACCCGGGTCCTTTTTTTTTACTTGATAGGGGTGAATTTTTCCCCCCTTAAATGAAAAGTTATTTTATTTATTTATTTATTTATTTATTTCATTTTTATACCGCCCAATAGCCAAAGCTCTCTGGGCGGTTTACAGCAATTAACAAGACAGTCCCTGCCCGCAGGCTTACAATCTAAAAAGACACGACACACAAGGAAAAAGGAATGGGGAGGGAAGAAGAGGGAATATTAATGAATATTCCTGGCAGGGCTGGTGATATTTACATATATAGTTGCACAATTGTTTCATGCCTAACACGAATATACTTTTGTTTTTGCCATCACACAAATGAGCATAGTCTGCTTCAATCCAAAGTAGCATTTTTGAAACATTAGAAATCTGACTTAGCTACATCAGCTCATACATAAGAGGTAAAACATCATCACAAATTTTTCCATATTATGGAAAAGAATTAAAAGAATCGGCGCTTGAAGCGAAAGAGTTAAAAAAAAGTCTGCTTCCGCCAATCGGCCTGCGGGCCGGATAAAAAGGCAAGGCAGGCCAGATGTGGCCCGCGGGCCTTAGTTTGAAGACCCCTGCTCTATCATATAGTTCCACATCAGTCCCCCCAAATTCCAGGTCACCTTTCTCATGCAACTTTTTCACTCCAAGTGTGTCTCATAAATATAATGATGCTGAGACAAGATTCCACTCCCGCATTGACTGCTACAGTATGTTGGGCAACCCACCTTTGCATTAAGCATATCTCCTGTTCTTCCACCCCAGAGCAATGCAGGAATGGTACATGGCTACTTGCCTCCTGTTGCCAGGCATGGGAGATATAGTGGCAGACTGCCACATGAGAATCTGCCTGGATTGAGACACAGGGTTACATGTTCCTTACATTGCTGGAGCATTGTCATTCTCCAGTTTCTGCATGTGGAAACCTGGTTCTATGTAAAGCCAGGGAGAAGTTGGGTGGGGGCATGTGACAGGCACTAGGACCTGGGGGGACAGTTACACAAGTCTGCCTGGTAACTTCAGTTACCAGGACCTGTTCCAGATTATGGTGGCCCCTTCAGGGCCGGATTAAGATAGGGGCTATTGGAGCTGCAGCTCCAGGCCCCTATCCCAAAACAGGCCCACAATCAGGACCGGTGCAGGGCAGTTTGGCGCCCCAGGCAAAATAATATTTAGCGGGGGGCCCTCTCCAAAGCAGCCCTGCTCTGCAAAAAAAAAAAAACCCTGCGCCGCCGCCACCAACCTACCTTCCCCCCGCCCTGGCGGCGGCGGCTGCTGCTGCCGCCGCCACCACTGCCGCCGCCAAGGAGGAGGAGGAAGTGACGCGACGGGACCCCCGCACTGTTTTTTGCCGGGGAAACCATGGCAACAGGGCTGTTTAAGCCCTCCCTGGTTCCTCCCGCCAAAACAACGCGGGCGGGGCTCCGGAAGCGACACGACGTGGAGAAGGTAAGTGGCGGGGGGGTCGGGGGTGGTGGTGATGGCGGCGGCGGCGGGAGGCGCAGCGGCAGCGAGCGGGAGGGCGGGGGGAGGCGCAGCGGCGAGCAGGACGGGAGGGTGCGGCGGCAGCGGCGGCGGGAGGGAGGGAGGGAGGGTGGGGAGGCGGAGGCCTGGCGGGGGTGGCGCAGCGGAGGCGGCGCAGCGGAGGCAGAGGCCTGGCGGGGGCGGCGCAGCGGCAGCGAAGAGGAGCGCAGCGTTTCTGCGCCCTCTTCAGCCGCGCGCCCTCCTCAGCACCAGGCCCATAATGCTCTTAATCCGGCCCTGGGCCCCTTAGCAACATTCCTTTCCCCCACCTCAACCTACTGTCTGTACAATCCTCCTCACCAAGAAAGAGAGGGTGAGCGAGGTCGCTGATGAGAGCCAGTGTGGCGTAGTGGTGAGAGTGTTGGACTGGGAGTCAGGAGATCCGGGTTCTAGTCCCCGCTCGGCCATGAAACTCACTGGGTGACTTTGGGCCAGTCACTGCCTCTCAGCCTAACCTACCTCACAGGGTTGTTGTGAGGATAAAATGGAGAGGAGGAGGAGGAGGATTATGTAAGCCGCCTTGAGTTCCTTGCAGGAAAAAAGGCGGGGTATAAATGTAATAAATAAATAAAAATAGCTCTCTCTCTGTCACGCTCTCTCTCTGTCTGGGTGGAATAGAGGGAGGATTGGGCTAGGAATAGGCATACAAGCAACACTCAACTGTTCATCGAATTTGTCCAAATTCCTCCTTGAAGCTAATTCCATCTCATGCCCATATCAAATTACCATCTTTGCTTTCCTCTCTTTTTGCATGAAAACGTGTGCATCCTTCCCCAAATGTACACAACAGTAAGAGAGTAAAAAGAGGCTCCAGCCCAACAGACCCACTTACACACCAAGGGCCTGCTTGACTAAAGAGGTATTTTGTCTGTTGACAGAAGGATAACAGAGTGGGAGCAAACCTAGCCTCCCTCAAAAAGGAGTTCCACGCACAGGGAGTGGCCACCAAGAAGGCCCTCTTTCACATTACCACCAGTCATGCCTCTGAAGGCAGTGGTCTCAAAAGAAGGGTCTCTCCAGAAGATCTTAAGACCCGGGTAGGCTCATATAGGAAAATGCGGTCTTTCAGGTAGCCTGGTCCCAAGCTTTATAGGTCATAATCACCAGCACTTTGATTTCTGCCTGGAAACAGACTGGTAGTCGGTGAAGCTGTTGTTGTAACAAGGGAGTCACATGCTCCTTGTAACCAGCCCCGGTCAAGAGTCTGGCTGCAGCATTCTGGACAAGCTGAAGTTTCTGAACAGTTTTCGAAGGCAGCCCCATGTAGAGCATGTTACAGTAGTCCAAATGTCATTGCCCCCCCCAGGAAATCCCAGAGGGGGCTTGAGCCCTGCCCACCTATAATTTACACCCCTGTTCTCCCCCTTCTCTTCCCCCCTCTTTCCTACACACTTTCTTCCACCCTACCCCCACCCCCCCCTCTCTCTCACACACACACACACACACACTGTCCCTGGAAGTAATTTAGACTGACCCCCAATCACGTAACAGCTGATTGACCGGAGGGGGCTTTGCCAATTCTGGGAAATCCCAGAGGGGGCTTGAGTCCCCTGACCCCCCTCCGTGGTTTACGCTCCTGCGTGGGATTGGATCGGATAGTAACAGGAACCATCTACAGTGGCCTCTGGATCCAGCTGCCAATTTTTCATTCTCTTTGATTCACCTTAATGGTTCTCATTAAAAGTCAGGAAGGAAGAAGAACCCAAGAAATAATTGTCCTGTTGCCTCTTCATTGACTATAAAAGGCCAACAGCATTAGTAATTTTATACAGGCTTCCCCCAATCTTATGGATCAGGGTGTTTCCCCATTATATGACAACATAACATTCGATTGTTTTAATTGGCAAATTTTACTCACACAATAATTCTCCTAACAGGTTATTTCGTATGAATATAAAAGGAAGGGCATTTAAGGACATGTGACAAAAGTTACTTCACCATTTTCTTGGTTTTATGGTGTAAAAAAGCTTAAACAATCTAAAATTCCAATAAGAGTTAGGTGGGGGTTTTATTTCTTATTTTTTCTAGCTTGTGAGAAGAAAAAGCAAAGATTTACTAGGCTAAAAAAAATATGTCAAATACAGGATGAGATGTAAATGATATTTTACAATCCCAGCAATCTGTAACTGCTGTAAATAAAGAATTATCTTTCATTTGATGTTTTTAAAGAGTAGGGTGGTTTCTGAAATGTCAGAAGCGGATTATTCTAAAATATTGTCAACTGATGGATTACACTGGCATTTATGTCGTTTGCAACATTAAATAAGGACTGTTCCATTGTACGTAAAGACTTCTCATTTCTAGAATGGTTCAGATTAGTAGACTATTTAACTGGCTGTCAGGCTGCTGATACTGAGAACTGATAAAATCCTTCAGGAAGTCCTTCTTGCCATTTCCCATACCCCCTTCCCACAATAACACTGGTTCATTGTAGTCCATTTGGACAGCTTTGTTTGGTCAATGTCACCATAAGATGGTTTCATTTTCACATAGGGGGATGCATTTGAAGGTGTGTGTGTGTGTGTGTGTGAAAGATAGACTAATAACAGAGTAATTTAAAATATATTTAGGGCCTCCTTGTTGCTTTGCTGTTGTGCCACTTTATACCGCTCCCTTTCTCTCTCCCCTCCCTCTCTCCCTCTCTCTCTCTCTCTCCACACAGTAATACCTTGGATTACGAGCATAATTCGTTCCAGAACCATGCTCGTAATCCAAAACACTAATAGAAACTCAGCAGGGAGCCGCGCCACGCTGCACGTCCACGGGGCTCCCTGCCAGGGAGCCGGCTTGCTTTGCCTTTAGACAGAGTATCTCAAAGCAGCTAATGAAAATTTCAGAGAGAGAGAGAGAGAGAGAAGGAGAGAGATGTGGAGGATCAACAGCCTGCAGAGTGAGCGGCGGCTCCCTGCCCTTAGGCAAAGCAGTGGGAGGCGACGGCCAAGCGAGGCGACAGCAGAGTGTGTGGCTCGTGTTGCGAGACTTGCTTGTCTTTCAAATTTAAATTTATGCTAATATTTTGCTCGTCTTACGAGAAGCTCGCATACTGGGTTACTCGCAATCCGAGGTATTACACACACACACACACACACACACATAGTGACAATTTGACTTTACCATGTGAAGTTGCCATCTCAAAAACTAAAGTTGTCCGCGACTTATCACATTTCCACACATTTATCATATCTCCTCACACTGGGAAACTTTGCGGATTCATCATTTATGATTCGCCTTTTATGTGCTTTAAGGTTATCCGTTAGGATTTTATGAAAACTAATCCATAACAACAGGAAGCCACTCAGAGAACGTTTGTTATTGGGTGGATTAAAAATACAATGAATAAATGAAATTGCCCATAGTAAATTTTCTCCTAGTTATGATGAGCACGGCTTCTGAAATAGTGGTGGGTCCTGGGAATAGGGAGCACACACTCATGGGGCTTTGGGGGGGGGGGCGAGTCAAGTGGGCCTCCCTTGACCAGAAGGTGGCCAGATGGCTAGCAGCAGGGACATACCATCTGGTTTGGCTCAATGGTAATAATCCAATGAGGAGGAGGTTGCAAGCCAACTCCTGCCTCATTAGAATTTTGATTTGGTTCATTTTAACTTCGAATTTGCCCCGTTCACAACCCTGAATGTGAACGCGAACACAATTTTCCAGAAAAGCTGACAAGTTCCTAAACTTACGGTCACATTCCAAAAGTGTGCATTATTTAAAACATGCACGTTCACACTTTATGTGCACATTATGTGTACACACTCTAAAAAGGTGCACCAAAATGGGTACTCTTTTTGGTTCAAAAAGAAAGAAAAGCTCATGTTTGGGTATGGGGATGAAATGAAGTAAGCTCAAGACGTAAAAATAGGACAAGCTCGACAAGCTCAAACGTCACTGATTCTTCCATCCCTACACATAGTCATTGGTCTTGCTGCAGATTATGTTATCAGAAGTTAAATAAAGTCATGGTCCCAGTTCAGCCGACTCCCTATGTCTTGCCTCTTTCTTGAGGGTTCAGGGGCAATATCAGTTGTTCCCCAACCCCACAAGTCACTAACCACTGGCATTACTATTTCTAAATAAGGACATTACAATGTTTCAAAGTCTGAAATGATATTAAAGATAAAATGAGGAGATGCACTGATTATGACAAAGTCACTTTCTGAATAAACCATAAAGTAACATTTAAAAGAGGGAGAGAAATTATAATTAAAATAACCAATACACAATTTGCCCAAGGTTATGGATAGACTTAACCTATAACAAAACCAACAGCAGCTCTAGCTAGATTAATATAAATTCCTATTAATAAGTTATCAGTTTAAATCAACCTGGCCAGGGTTGCTATAGTTACCAACGCACAGCTGTTGTTGGAACTCTGGAGTGGTCACCCATAGAATAATGCTGCAAATTAAGGATTCAATACTTTGAACAGGAGTTCAAATACTTGTAATTTGGAGTTCCCCTGAACTGCTCCAAACCAGTTTGTGGGTTGATTACCTATGTCAGCTGCATCCTTTACCTATAACAACTTTTACCTGAAAATAAAGTCTGTTTTCTTCCAGTTTGCCCTTATCCTGGCCTTGGTACCTCCATATGAATAAACTTAGCTTTTCTGTCTCTCACCTGGCCTTTTGTTATCAGAAATGCGCTTAAAGTTCCCATAAATAGCTGTTTTTTTAAAGTTTTCTGTAGGTGTGATGGCAGCTCAAACTGCTTCTCTTTTGCACAAGCTGTTCTTACTGTACCTGCAGAAGACTGAAGTCTCTCTTTGACACACAGAAGGAAACTTTGATATATTTTTCAGGATTAATTTTGAAACCTATCATAGCAAGAGTGATATACAAGGAGCAGCATAACCACTAGGAGTCCAAGCAAAGCAAATTCTCCCTCCTATCCCAGTAATGCAAGCTTCCTCAACCTGATGCCCACCAGACGTGTTAGATGACAACTCCCACAATCCTCAGCTGGATTGTGGGAGAGCTTCGGCTACTGGGAAGTATAGAAATAAAATAACAACAACAACAACAACAACATATCTGGAGGACACCAGCTTGGGAAAGGATGCTGTAATGTCATGTACAGCAACGTAACATGTGACATGATATCATTTTCTGTGTTTTCCCGCATCTACTCCAAGCACTGGCTGTTGTGGAGGGAGGGGATATTAGGAAATGCAAAATGTGAAAGAGTCATAGGTTATGTTACTAGTTACTACAAGTTATAAGTGGAGAGGAGAAACATAGACACAGGGCCAGTGTTTGGGGAACAGTCCTGTTTTTTGAGTAATGTCTAGTTGTGCACAAAGTAAAGTCAAAACCTTTACACATGAATCAATCTATCAATCTATCTATTTATAAAAGAAGAAGTCCTGACTGACTGACTCATCAACGCCTAGCTCAAACCGTTTAATCTAGGAACATGAAATTTTGAAGGAACATTGCTTTTATGACGTAGACACCCACTAAGGAAGGATTTTTGGAAATTCCATCCCTAAGGGGGTGAAAAAAGGGGGCAAAATTGCCCCACTCTCATATCTCCTATGGGCAAAACAACAGGGGAGCAGTTATGCAAGTCAGCCTCACCTCATAATTGCTGCAGGAGCCAATAGGAGCAGTTATGCAAATAGCCCATACGACACTTAGAATGTTCATATGAATCCCTGCAGGGGCCAATAGGGGTGGGTATGCAAATCTCCCCTACGCCATTTAGAATGTTCTCTGAGGGGGTGAAAAAAAAGGGAGGGAAACTTTTTAAATGACTGAATGGCTGTTGTGTGTGGGGCGTCGTCGTATAGGCTCCATCACGTTTTGATGGATCTACCCCAAACTTGGCACGATCACTCTTCATCACCTGTAGACTCTCAGGATTAACCTGATTTTTCTTTAAGATCAGATATTTCTGTCAGAAAAGTTTCCTGCTGCCAGCACCCAGCCTAAACATTACACTTTCAGTCAGAGAATGACTGTTGTGTGTGGGGCGTCCCAAATCCTGTGTGTCTGTGTGTCTGTGTGTCCGTGTGTCTGTGTGTATGGGCGTTTGCGTGCATCACATAGGCTCCTACACGGTTGGACAGATCCGCCCCAAACCTGGCACGCATACTCTCCATCATCCTAGGACAAAGACTGGTGGGTTCAAATCTCCGAAAAAGCCATCACTGCACCTGTACGGCCCAAAATAGATGATAGCCAATGGTGTCACTTGGAATGTTCGCAGGGGCCATTCAGGAGCGGTTATGCAAATCACTCCAACGACATTTAGAATGTTCATATGAACTGCTGCCACAGGGGCCCAATCAGGAGTGGATATGCAAATCTCTCCTACGTCAAAACAGAATGTTCATATGTACTGCAGCCGTGGCCTACACAGGGGAGGGGGGAGCTGGGAGCTGGGATTACATTGTTGGGTATCCTCGGGCAGCAAGCTGGGATTACATTGTTGGGTAGTCCCGAGGGGGAGGGGGAACAGGAATTTAATTGCTGTGTAGTCCCAGGGGGTGGGGGCAAGCTGGGATTTCATTGTTGCATAGTCCCGGGGGGGAGAGCAGGGATTTCATTGTGTAGTCCCGTGGGGGGGAAGCAGGGATTTCATTGTGTGGTCCCGGGGGAGCAGGGATTTCACTGCTATGTAGTCCCGGGAGGGGGAGCTGGGATTACATTGTGTGGTCCTGGGGGGGAGCAGGGATTTCATTGTGAAGTCCCGGGGGGGAGCAGGGATTTCATTGTTGCATAGTCCTGGGGGGGGGGGACAGGGAATTCATTGTTGCGTAGTCCTGGGGGGGAGCTGGGATTTCATTGTGTAGTCCCGGGGGAGGGGGAGCAGGGATTTCATTGTGCAGTCCCGGGGGGCGGACAGAGATTTGATTGTGTAGTCCCGGGGGGGGAGGAAAGCAGGGATTTCATTGTACAGTCCTGGAGAGGGGAGCAGGGAATACACTGTTGTGTAATCCTGGGGGGGGGGAACTGGGATTTCATTGTTGTGTGGACCCGAGGGAGCTGGGATTTCACTGTTGTGTAGTCCGGGGGGGGGGAAGCAGGGATTTCATTGTTGTGTAGTCTGTGGGGGGGGGAAGCAGGGATTTCATTGTGTAGTCCCAGGGGGGGGGAGAGCTTGAATTTCATGGTTATGTAGTCCCGGGGGTGGTGGTGCAGGGATTTCATTGTTGCGCAGTCCCAGGGGGGGGAGTAGGGATTTCACTGTGTAGTCCCAGGGGGGAGCAGGTAGTCCGGGGGGGGGAGCTGGGATTTCATTGTGCAGTCCCAGGGGAGCTGGGAGTCCTGGGGGAGCTGGGATTTCATTTTGTAATCCCGGGGGAGCTGAGATTCCCAGGGTATCTGGGATTCCATCATGTTTCTTTTAAAAACAATTGTACCAAATCCTAAAATCCACGCGAGAGAAGCCACAGGCAGCAGCTAGTCTATATATATATCTATATATATATATAAGAAGAAGTCCTGACTGACTGACTGACTCATCAATGCCCGATAATGTGGTCTCCGCACATTCAGAGGATGATCTCCAAACTATCCTAAATACTTTTGCAGAAGCATACGGAAAACTTGGTCTCTCACTTAACATCAAAAAAACCAAAGTGCTTCATCAGCAAGTGCAAGCTAACCCTTTGGTGATGCCATCTATCCAGCTTGGCGGGACAATACTGGAAAATGTCGATCATTTTCTCTATCTTGGCAGCTATCTTTCTGTTACAGCTAACATTGACAGTGAAATCCAGCATCGTCTGAGCTCCGCAAGTGCCGCGTTTTCTCGAATGAAACATAGAGTGTTCGAGGATCGGGATATTTGTAAGAAGACCAAAACACTGGTTTATGAAGCCATTGTATTACCAACTTTATTGTATGCCTGCGAAACATGGACTATCTATAAACGTCACCTCCAACTCCTTGAAAGATTTCATCAACGTTGCCTCCGGAAAATCCTGCAAATTATTTGGGAAGATAGGCGAACAAATGTCAGTGTACTGGAAGAAGCAAAGACTACTAGCGTTGAAAAAATGATCCTTCAACGCCAACTTCAGTGGACCGGTCATGTTGTTCAAATGCCTGACTACCGTCTCCCAAAGCAGTTACTTTATTCCCAACTTAAGGATGGAAAGCGGAATACCGGTGGTGTCAATATAAGAGGTTTAAAGATGTTCTTAAGGCTAATCTAAAAAAATGCAATATAAACATCAAAAACTGGGAAGCTCTGGCCCATGAACGATCTAACTGGAGGTTGGCCTTTCACAAAGGTTCTATGGACTTTGAAGAAGCCTGAGTGCAAGGTGAAAGGGAGAAATGTGCTAAGCGAAAAGCACGTCAAATGAATCCTTTACAAGACCATCTTCCATCTGGTAACCTGTGTCCTCACTGTGGGAAGCTGTGTGGATCTAGAATTGGCCTCCACAGTCACTTACGGACCCATCGCTAGAGTCTACACAATTTTATTTAGAACTTTCCTCCTTTTAAAATCTCCTTTTTGTAAATTTTCTTCTTCTTTTTTTAATCCTAGAAGACAATCTTACTCGGTCACGAGTGATTGCCTGACTGACTGACAAACCCTTTAACATAGGAATGTGAAATTTGGAAGGAACATATGACGTAGGCACCCACTAAGGAAGGATCTTTGGAAATTCTGTCCCTAAGGGGGGGAAAAGGGGGGGATAATTTTTTAATGACTGACTGACTGCTGTGTGTGGGATGTCTGTCCAGAACATTAAAACTATGTTATTATTACTAGTCTGTTTACAATTTATTTATATATATAAAAGAAGAAGTCCTGAGTGACTGGGATAATTTGTCTGTGGGGGAAACACTATTTTAAAATACTATTATTGTTTATTGTGGTGTTTATGCTGGGTAGACATTGTGTACCTTTCTCACTGCCCCCGAATAGAATTTATTAACTCCCTATCTCTCTCTCTGCATCAAGCTTTCTCACTTTCATCTCTTTCTCTCTTTCCTCCTTTTCTGCCTCAAGCTCCATTTTCCTAAATTCTAATTTGTTTTCCGGTTCTGGCCAGGGGGAGTCGGTGTTCATACCACAAATACCTCTTATACCTTCAGAATACCCGTTTGAATTCAAAAGTCTTCAGTTCCCCCTAAATGTTTGTTTCGCCATGACCATCAACAAGTCGCAGGGGCAGACTTTGCAGGTAGCGGGGATTGACCTAAGGGAAGACTGCTTCTCACATGGGCAGTTTTACGTGGCCTGATCCAGGGTGAGCTCACCTAACTCTCTGGTCATCCTAGCACCTGAAGGGAGAACCACTAATGTAGTTTGCAGAGAAGTACTGAAATAGGTTTTTTTTGTAGGTTGCAGATGCCAAATAAGTATTTTTTAATTTTTTGGTCTGTCTCATTGTCTTTTTCTAATAACACCACGAAAAAATTCATAGACGCATAGGAATGGAACAACTGTCTTTGTTTTGTAGCCAGTACGCCCCGACTAACATCTGCAATAAACATTGCTTATTACATTAAGACATCAACCTGCAAATTATATTTCGTACAGTTTGGACAAAAAACTCATGTTTCTTTTAAAAACAATGGTACCAAATCCTAAAATCCATGCGAGCGAAGCCACGGGCAACAGCTAATTCTAGTATAAATAGGTAACACTGCCAATGGCAAAGAACTTGTTTTTCACTATTTGCAAAGGGCTTTAAAGAGCCTGTAACTAGGGATGGGTGGGAAATTAACTGGGTTTCCCATTTTAATGTTACCAAATTCATACTTCCTGAACCTAAACTCGCACCTGAATGCAATTTGCCATCAGAATCTGTACATTTCAGAAGTTTATAATGCAGTTTGCAAAATAAACAACCAAAAACATGTGTGTAAAAATGCACACAAAAGTGTGTGTGTGTGTGTATTTGAAAAAATACAGAACAATTCACTCATGGGAAAATCCCTTTAAAAATGTATATGTTTGCAAAAGTGCCCCAAAAATGCACACATTAAAAAATATGTTAAAAATACATATTTCTCTAAATCTTTGGGTGGGTGGAAAAACACGCATCAAAATCAGATACAGAAATGAGACGGAACAAACTTAGAAGTGAAAACACAGGAACCCAAGTGAATTCGCTGTCTGTAACCAACAGCCACATCCACTAGGAAACTTTAGCCACTGGTCTCCAACCACCATGGCTGATTAAGTCAAATGGATCAGCTGTAAAAAAATAATAATAATAATAAAAAAAAAAGGTGACATGTGAAATGGCAATGACATTGACTTCAGTCATAAACCCACTTAATCATTTGCAGGTATCACTAAAATCAATGGTCCTTACTCACAAGTGCTTTGGATTGCAGCCATTTGGTAACAAGGGCATTTGAGGGCTCTCTTATATAGCATCAAAAGTGGCACTACAATGCATCTAACAACTTAGGTATTTCAAGGTACTCATTGCTCACTGACTGTCCATCTGAATGACATTTGTTCAAGCACAGAAGACTGGGGTCCTAATTTTTCTATCTCCTCTGTTGGATTCCGAACCTGTTGCTGAACTGTTGGCCAGTTTCAACCTTTTGAACTACTACATCCTAGTTCAAAAGGTTGAAACTGGCGTTCATCTAGTTACTAGGAGCTAATCAAACAGCAAGAGACGATGATATTCCTTTTTAAAATTTAATTTATTTTATTTATTATATTCATACCCCACCTTTTTTCCTGCAAGGAACCCAAGGCTTACATAATCCTCCTCCTCCTCCTCCTCCCCATTTTACCCTCACAACAATCCTGTGAGGTAGGTTAGGCTGAGAGTCAGTGACTGGACCAAAGTCACCCAGTGAGTTTCACTGGCCGAGTGGGGACTAGAACCCGGATCTCCCGAGTCCCAGACCAACACTCTCACCACTACACCACACTGGCTCTTTTGCTAGCTTGCAGCCCAATCATAACCAAAGTTCTCTCTGGCTGTGGCAACACATACCCAGACTTTTGCTGCAGAACAGCTATAGCAGCATCCGTCATGAAACAGGACCCAACCATTCAGCCCAAATTACTGGTAAATATTAGAGCAGGAGTGCAGAACCTCTTTCAGTGCGAGGGCCAAATTCAATTTCAGAGAAGCTCTTGGGGGCTGCATTCCAGTGGTGCATGGAGCTGAAGGCAAAAGGAGGCAGGCCCAAATGAATAAGTGCTGGGGCCAAGAATACAAAAGTATACCAGCATATTGTTGCTTTAAACACTTACTGCCAGACATTAAGCCTTAGAAGAGGCATTTCAACCATTTAAAATGGGGCAAAAACTGCACAAAAGTCAGGAAATGATTGGTGGTTGGGGGAAAGGGATGTGGTCATGTGGCCTTCTGGGAAACTCTAGAGCAGGGGTCACCAACCTTTTTGGACCCGTGGGCACATTTGGGAATTTGAGAAACTGCTATGGGCACTACCACAAAATGCCTAATCAGTGGATCACCACTTTGCCGTTTACCTGTTGTGTGTCTCTGGATCTTAGGCTGTGTCTTATTCAGCAAAAACATATGTTTCCTCATAGCAGCGAACTATTTTGGCTGCTTATTTTGGGGAGCCCTAAGTAATAGTAGCGGCAATCCAGAGTGCCATATCCCTGGTCCAGTATTTGGGAGAACCATTTCCGCATTATTTTTAACAATAGCAGTCCATTAGATTCTTCTCCCTGTTTATCTCCTGACGTGCCTGAATGGCCACCAGTTGATCCCGCTATTGTGAAGGATTTACTTTGCCAACTAAAGCCAGGTAAGGCCCCCGGCACTGATGGTATTCCTCCAGAGATGTTTCAAAGTAACATCAGTTGGTGGTCTTCACTACTGGCTTCCATATTTTCTTTAATAAACCTGTCAGGCATTATTCCTATAGCTAGGTTGAAAGCCTATATAATTCCAATCTACAAAAATGGCTCTAAAGCTGATCCATCCAATTATCAGCCCGAGTTTGCTATCAATAGTAGGGAAGGCCTATGTCAGTTATTTAGGTCTCAAATTAAAGGCATGGATCAATGAGCATGACTTACTGGGCAAAGAGCAGATTGGATTTCAAAACTGTCTGTTCTAGACCACGGTTTGGTCTTAGCTCACCTGGCTTATTGTTACTTCACCCCTAAAGGCAGCCAACTCTTTGCAGCCTTTTTTGACCTACAATCTGCATTTAACACTATATCTCACTCACGCCTTTGGAACAAACTTGAACATTTTTCCATTGATAAATGACTTCTGTTTCTGATTCAGTCTCTATACTATAACACTTCTGCCCAAGTCCATTGCAGCACACAAGGTCATTTCACAAATGAGATTGCTGTGTCCCGTGGAGTTAGACAAGGCTATGTGCTTGCTCCTACTTTATTTAATTTGTATCTGGCAGACCTTCCCCATGTGCCGGTGTTATTGCCCTCCCATCCAGCTAAGATTGGACTCACTGAAGTCTCTCTTCTTTTGTATGGAGATGATGTAGTTCTGATTGTTTCTCACACTAGGTTGGGCCTTAAGAGACTGCTGTGTGGGTTTTACTGATTATTGTGTAGAAAACTCTTACAATTAACTATACAAAATCCAAGGTATTGTTTATTTCTAAATGTAAGCCCAGATTCCTCTGGTCGGGGGGCGGGGGGCTCTAGAATTGAGCAAGTGGACACCTATAAATACTTGGGCATATGGTTTCATGAAACCATCTCGTGGAGAGTGCAGGGGAAGTATGCTAAGATCAAAGCTGAGCAGAATGTAGGTGCAATTCTAGGGGTGGGAAATTTCTCCCAGCAGCTGTCCAAGTTTTTATGGACAAAATTATCTCACAGATTCTATATGGGGCACCAATTTGGTTTCCGTGCTCTAATTGACCCCTTGAAGGTTTTCAATCATCCTTTTCAGGGTGATATTTGGCAAACCCAGGAGCTGCCTTAAAGCTAGAGGCTGGACTGAATTTGGTAAGTTGTCTGGCTTGGATGCAAGTTATCCATTTCTGGCTTCGCTGCAGACTGGCACTCCCTATAAACTCTCTGGTTCACAGGACCCTTTGAATCCCCTTGATCAAAGGTCGTGATGACCAAAAGTACCTTGGTAGGGCTTTCACTGGACTTGTTACCATGCAGGGATGTAGCAACTACTAAATCGTGAAACAGTGGCTGATGGATACAGACTCACAGGACCTCCAAGATGCTGCCTGAGGTCCATGCTAGCCTCAGTCCATAGGCTTACTAATCTTCTTTACTAAAGAAAGGATGCCTTATCTATGCTGGCTGACGATCCTTAAATATAGGAGAGTATTTTCACCAGTGAGATTCAATGCCCTTTCTTCTAAACTTTTAGATGGCAGATATAACAAAATCTCTCTACCTAACAGATGCTGTCCATGCAACAATACTGAGGTGGAAACCATACAGCATGCATTATTGTTTTGCAGGTTCTATCAAGGGGCCAGGAATGATCTCCTAAATCCCATTTTACAGTCCTTTCTCGGTCATTCCACTGAATTTTTGATGATTTTATTACTTAAGAGCTTGGATAAGTCAACTACTGAGCAAGCAGCCAAATTTTTAAATTTGGCTATCTTTATTAGATCACTTATGATCAACTGCTTTTCTGAAGGTATGTAATGTCATTTATGTATTGATTTTGTGAGCTGGAATGGTCTATTGACTGTAATAAAGATTATTGTTGTAAAAAAACATGGTTCATGTCTATTGGACCCACAATGTCTCTTTAATAAAGGATTCAGCTAATTGCTGGTGGTGTAATACAGCTAATGTTTCTTTTAAACAAGGAGCTTATTGCACAGATAAATTTTTGTACTGGAATAGTCTTTAATATTCATTGATGTTCATGCTCCTTAAAATTATTTACCTGCTTCATGGAAATTAACAAATGGAAGGGAAAATGGATCCTCTGTGCCATTTTGGCAGCTAAAAGATGGATATTACAAAATTGGAAGAATAAACACGCTAGGGATGTGCGCGGAGCTCGAATGGGGGGTGGAAGCTCAGTGAACTTGCCGTGCTCGACCCCCCCAGCCCCAAGCTCTGCTCGACAACCCTGGACCCCCGCGCTATGTTTTTGGCGGGGGGAACCAGGGGAACAGGGCTTAAACAGCCCTGTTGCCCTGGTTTCCCCTACCAAAAAAATAGCACAGGGGTCCAGTGCGATGGAGCAGGGTCCCGTCGCATCACTTCCGCTGTGCTGGAAGTGACTGGATGGGACCAGCGCAGGCGGCGCGGCCTGCACGGGCGGCTCTCTGCTGAGAGCGAAGAGGACCAGGTAGGCCCGCGCTAGCCGCGGAGAGCCCGCGCGGGCACAAGCAGGCCGGGTTCGGGCCTCACTCGTGCCCGCACGGAAGCTCTCATACATCCATGGCTTTTATAGAAGCTTGTGTATATTGCTAGAAAGTTGTATGCACGTTTCATACAAATCCATATATTTAAAAAAAAAACAGAAAAAAGTAAATAAAAATAATTGGGTGCCCATTGGCACTGTGTTGGGGACCCAATTGCAGGTACCATTGGAGGGGCCCATGTGTGCCACATTGGGGACCCCTGCTCTAGAGGGTTATATTGGGACCCCAGGAGGGACGGATGTGGCCTCTGGGCCTGAGGTTCACCACCCCTGTATTAGGGGAAACAGTCTTGCCTGAACTCCTGGCAGCTACAATCTGTACCAATGTTAGGAGCTCACGAGCGCTTTGGAGGCCTCTTAGGATGGGACCGAGGGATCCAGAAGCAGCAGCTCCTCCATGCTATCATCCTTTTTCCTGTTCTGAAAAGCACTTGTGCATGCTGGTACTTCTTCACCACTTAAAGGCTTTCTCCCAGCACCAGAGAGCAGTTGTACTGCTGCCTGCTGTTGCTTCATAACAGAGGGCATGATCAGTCCAATACCAGAGCAAAGTGCTGAGGCATCCGTTTTGCTAGGTCTGGGAATTTAGCACCAGATCTGATGCTTATATGCCAATAGTTATTAAGCTATCTCTGCTTTGCTCTGCAGCCACTAGGTTATTAAGACAGAATACTCTCTCTCTCTCTCTCTCTCTCTCTGAGCCAAACTATTGCTGTTGCTATTTTTGTTCTGCTTGATTGGACCCCTATTTTGTTTCTCTTAACCCATTCTATCGTTTTATGGCCACATTGTAACCCTTACACATATGCATATACTTGTTCATGCTGCATCAAACGTTCTCCTGTAAAGGGAAAAAGCAGTGCTTTCTGTGGGCACCAAATCTCTCTCTCTCCCCCTCATACACACACACACACACTTGCAGCCCTTCTGAATTCTGTTGTTGATTCACTGTTATCTTCTTTTTTTATCTTAAACAGGGCTAGTTCTTTTTCCTTCACTCAAAAATCTCAGCACTCACATTGTGAACATGATGACATCACAGTGCGAAGTATGTAGCCAACCAGATTTTACAATGTGAAGATGACTTGGAGGACAAACAAAGATTGCGAATGACATCAGTGCTTCCTCAACTGGTCACATGGGTGATCCTAGCCACCCGAATCACTGATCGCCCTCACTCTGCAGAAGAGGATACTGCTGCTCCATTTCAAGGTGATCCACACCTAAAATTACTAAAATGGAAAATGTCTCCCTCCTCTTCAGCTCTGCCTTAATAATGCTAGCATCCCACAACACACACGCACACACACACACCATTGACTAGTTCGAACAGCTGTCTCCAACCTGGTGCACTCCGGATGTTTTCAGCTTCAGCTCCCATCAGCACCAGCCAGCATAGCCAATGCTCAGGATCCTGGGAGTTGTAGTCCAAAACTTGGCTGGGTTGGAATATTATGTGTTTTCACATCTAAAGAGTGTATATCTTATGTGTGTGTCTATATATCTATCACTATCTACCTACCTAGTATATATATATTAAGGCTACAGTCATATATACAATTACTTGGGAGTAAGTCTCATTTAATTCAATGGCACTTACTTCTATGCAGACATGCTGGGATTGCACTATAAAGGAATTTAAAAGATTGAGCAATTTTTTTATAGGGATGTTGGTAAAATCCTCAACAGATTCAAATGAGTTTGGATTTCTATGAATCTGACCTGCGGATTCTGCAACAGTCCATTTTTTTCTTAGTCATGTGGGTTCCACAGACCAGTTTTTCACTTTGGGGGGGGGTATTTACACAAATGCACATTAGCACAAATACTTGTTTTTGTGAAGGAAGGCTGATCTTACGCCAACCCCGCAGGGCAGGCCACAGTCCCAAAATTCCCGGGACTGGCACACACCTCCCAAGGTCCCATACACCAAACTGGTGTAGCAGCCCCAACCTTTCAAAAAGGAACACACACCAAGATTAAGTTGGAGACTTTATTAAAAGTAAGAATAACAAATTAGTCAGTGTAGGGTCTCCAAGTGTCCAATATAAGTAAAATAATCCCTTATAAAAAGGGGCTAAAAGAAGGTAAAGGGGAAAAGGGGGTGAGGTAGTTGTTGTGAGGAAAAGGGAATGGGAATAAAAAGGGACTCTAAAAGAACATAAAAACAAACCCCAAGAGTCTGCAGAAACAAAGTAAGTCAAACCAGGCCTAGCTTTTCCTGGCTACCCTGTCAGAATGGCATACCTGCCCAGATGGAACTTCCCAGCATCCACGCCTCAACGGAAGAACCCTGAAGCTTTTCCCCCTAGCTCCTTTATTGTCACTAGGGTCCAGTTTCCCGCCCAGCGTTCACCAATCCTATCTCCCTAACTGTCGAAGGAGGGGCCCCCGCCCTTTCTCAGCTGTAAACACTTTCTCATGACTTCATTCCAATTAACGCCTGACCTTGCTTCTCAGCTCTGCAACTCACCCTTATCTCCCAGGTGCTCCCAATACATTCCAAAGACTACAGTAAAAATCCGTTAGCTAAACAGCAATGGGGTGGAAGGGAAGGGACATCTAACAGGGTTTCTTCTAAAGTCCCAGCCACTACAAGTCCCATCTTCACATCCCCCCTTTTAAGGAGATGAGACTGGGAGGGAATTCCTGCCAGACTTCATCTTCTAATTATTCTTCAGTGTGAATCCGAGACAAGCTTCTCGGGGGAAGGCTGCAAACCTTGGCGTTGCTGTAGGGGCGAAGTTAAAGGCCAGGGTATTTCCTCTATCCCCCTTTTCTGTTGACATTCTCTTAACAGATCCAAAGGCCTAGCCAACTCTTCGGGCCTCGGCTGAAGGGGAAACACAAAATCTTTCCGGTCCACATACCGCTTGAGCATATTGACATGAAAAACCTTCGGCAATCGCGAGGTCTCTGCATACTGCAACAAATAATTGACTTCCCCCAGCCGCTCTTTCACAGTCAAAGGCCCTTCCCATTTAAGGGTTAACTTATCGGGTTTAACCGGTTTGAGAACAAGAACCTGATCTCCGGGCTGAAACACTCGGACTCGGGCAGTTTGATCATACCACGCCTTCTGCGTGCCTTGAGCGTGGGCTAAATGCTCCTGCGCCACTTGTTGTACCTCTCTCAGAGTATTCTGTAGCATTTGCATAAAACTTATAACATTCTGAGAGGAACTAGCCACCTTTTGCTCCCACTCTTCTCTAAGCATAGTCAGAGGGCCTCTGAGCTCCCGGCCAAACATTAGCTCATTCGGGGAAAACCCCAAACTTTCTTGAGGGGCATCCCGATACGCAAATAGGAGCATAGGAAGCCCCTGATCCCAGTCTTTAGGGTGGTTTGTCACATAGGCTCGGATCATCTTTCCCAGGGTCTGGTTAAACCTCTCCACTAGCCCATTTGTCTGATGATGATAGGGTACAGAGAAACATTGCTCCACCCCTCCCAGTTCCCACATCTTTTGCATTAGTTGCGACACAAATCCCGGTCCCCGGTCTGAAAGTACTACTTTGGGCATACCCAGCCGGGCACAAATAGCTAATAAAGTCTTAGCCAAAGTAGAGGCAGTGATTGATGTTAACGGTACAGCTTCGGCATAGCGAGTTGCGAAATCCACAACCGTGAGAATGAATTTTTTGCCTGTCTTGGTGGGCGTCTGGAAAGGCCCCAATATATCCACAGCAATCTTTTCAAAGGGAGTCTCTATTCGGGGGAGGGGCTGCAAAGGGGCTTTAGGGTGATCCTTATTGAACCCCACTCTTTGGCAGGTGTCACAAGAGCGACAATAGTTTTTCACGGCTTCCGCCACCGAAGGCCAATAAAATTCATTGGACACCTTGTGCAAAGTCCGTTTCCTCCCCAAATGCCCCCCCCACGCCGTAGCATGAGCCAGCTGTAAGACCGGTTCTCGGAACCCTTGTGGGACCACTAACTGGCGATAAACCTTCCACCTTTGTCCAACTCCTTTCGGTGCAAACTCTCGATATAGGACTCCTGCTTCCCAAAAAAACCGAACAGGATGTTGAGGCGTCACAGTAGCCACCTGGTTCCCAGCCGCCTCCCTGCACTCCTGCAAGGACGGATCTTGGGTTTGAGCCTCCACAAAGGCAGTGGAGCGAAGATTCTCTGAAAGGATTTCTTCTCTCTCCGCCACATCTTCTTCGCCTGCTGGCAATAAATCTTTTCCCTGCTGTTTAGCTGACTCTGTCTCTGCTGGGTCTCCATACCCCTCCCCTGCCCGTCTGTCCGTAGCCGTCGCCTCTCCCCCAGCCGGGGGGCAAGATTCTACTATCGGGGCAGGGAACGCGGGGTCCGGGGAGGCCTGTTTCTTCTTAATTGTCTGACTCCGAGTCACCGCTAAAACAGGGGCTTGACTGGCCAAGAAAGCCAGATCATTTCCAATAAGAAACGTAGTAAACTCAGTTTCATGCACTAACAAGTCCAATTCTCCTTTCCAATTTTTGTATTCTAACGGTACTCTAGCCAAAGGCATGGCAATGGGGGAAGAGTTATAAGGAGTGATGGTTAAAAATTGTCCCTCTAGCATCTGTCCTGGCTTCACCAGACTCCGGTCAATAGCGGAAAGGGCAGCCCCACTGTCTCTCCAACCCTGTCCCCATTGCCCATTAATTTTAAGAGACTCACAGAATTGTAGCTGACTCCACTTGACTTGCCCCGGTTGAACCAAAGCCATCGCCGGCCCCTTTCCCTTCCATGACGGTGAATGCCGGGCCGCTACTCCATTTCCCGGGATCCGTGGGACTGGGTCTTTTCCCTCTCCCTCGCTGGCCTCACTCCAATCTGAGGCTTCTCCGGGGGAGACATCGAGAGGCACCGGTCTCACAGCACCCACTTTAGTAGCTGTTTCTTTTTGCAACTTGGCCTTTAATCTAGGGCAGTCCCGACGTAGATGCCCTTCCAATCTACAATAGAAGCACCCGGTCGTCGTCGGGGTGGAAGTAGCTTTGGGCCCGATTCCTCCTCCAGTTGGATTGGATGTTTCACTCTTCCCGCCGCCTCCCGCCGGCTTGGCTGGGGTGGTTCGATGGCTGCTTCCCCCCTTCCTATAAACTCCCATCTGATCCGCAAGCAGCGCCGCTTGCCGGAGATTGGTGGGCCGCTGGTCACTCACCAGCGCTGCCCTTCCTTCGGGGAGAACGGCATAAAACTGTTCTAGGGCCACCAGCTCTCGCAAATCTCGAAAGGAGACAGCTTGAGCCGTCTCCAGCCATAAATCCAGGGTCCTCCGCAGCCTCGTTGCCGTGGAGACAAAACCCTCACCGGGCTCAACTTTAATCTCTCTGAAACGTTGCCGACACCTCTCGGCCGAAAGGCAAAAAGTTTGTCTGACCAGTTCTTTAAACTGTCCATAATTATGCGTATCCTCTCGCGGGACGCTGTACAACAGTTGAGCCAGACAGCCTGAGGCTCGTGATCGAAGGGCCGACATCCAGTTGCCACGGGGAATACGCTCATCTTCGCAGGCAATTTCAAACAAGCCCAAATATTCCAGCGGATCTTGCCCCTCATGGAAACGAGGCAGGTCCTTGAAGTTTGGCTTCTCAGGGCGAACAGCTCCAGCGTGTTTTGCCAACTGGTTCTGCAGAAGGTCAACTTGCTTTTGTAATTCTCTTTCTCTGGATGTAGGCCTGAGGCGAGACAGGTCGTTTCGTCTCTCTCTCTCCTTGGAAGTAGATCTGGGATGAGACAGATTCGGGATCCTCCGGGTCCGCCGGAGGAGAACCGCTGTCGCTCCCTCCTCCTCTCCCTGGTCACTGCCACTGCCCGTGCTCCACCTCCGAGACCTGGAGATCTCCCCTCGGCCCCTAGGTTCCACCGTCCAGGCTGCCAAGCGAGATGGGATCGACACCCTTCTCTCTTCGCCCTCCGCGCCTTCCCAATCGACAGTCACTTCAATAGGAGGGGCAACTCGAGGAGCCTCAACTGGTAAAATGTCCTCCCGGTCCAACACTGGCAGATCGTCTGCCGCCTCTGCTCCCAGCAGGGGTCGGTCCTGATCCAACAGAGCAGACTCCATTTCTGCCCTAGCAACTTTTCCCTGTCTGGAAAATAACAAACCTTTGCCTGGTTTGACAAACAAATGTTCCTCAGGTGGGCTGCAAAATCCGACCGCTAAGCCACCATGTGAAGGAAGGCTGATCTTACGCCAACCCCGCAGGGCAGGCCACAGTCCCAAAATTCCCGGGACTGGCACACACCTCCCAAGGTCCCATACACCAAACTGGTGTAGCAGCCCCAACCTTTCAAAAAGGAACACACACCAAGATTAAGTTGGAGACTTTATTAAAAGTAAGAATAACAAATTAGTCAGTGTAGGGTCTCCAAGTGTCCAATATAAGTAAAATAATCCCTTATAAAAAGGGGCTAAAAGAAGGTAAAGGGGAAAAGGGGGTGAGGTAGTTGTTGTGAGGAAAAGGGAATGGGAATAAAAAGGGACTCTAAAAGAACATAAAAACAAACCCCAAGAGTCTGCAGAAACAAAGTAAGTCAAACCAGGCCTAGCTTTTCCTGGCTACCCTGTCAGAATGGCATACCTGCCCAGATGGAACTTCCCAGCATCCACGCCTCAACGGAAGAACCCTGAAGCTTTTCCCCCTAGCTCCTTTATTGTCACTAGGGTCCAGTTTCCCGCCCAGCGTTCACCAATCCTATCTCCCTAACTGTCGAAGGAGGGGCCCCCGCCCTTTCTCAGCTGTAAACACTTTCTCATGACTTCATTCCAATTAACGCCTGACCTTGCTTCTCAGCTCTGCAACTCACCCTTATCTCCCAGGTGCTCCCAATACATTCCAAAGACTACAGTAAAAATCCGTTAGCTAAACAGCAATGGGGTGGAAGGGAAGGGACATCTAACAGGGTTTCTTCTAAAGTCCCAGCCACTACAAGTCCCATCTTCACAGTTTTCACTAATGCACACTTGCAAATGCACATTTGCAAACAGGAACAAAATTCTCATTAAAAAATCTGATTCCATCAATGAGCAGATGATGGAATGAAAGACAACCAGAAGGAATGGATTTAACAAACTCCATAAATCCCTAGGGCAATATATTTCAGCTTTCCTTTTCCATTTCCTGGGTCAACTTATTACTTTGGCAGAAGCTTTAATGCAGCAAACATTTTTTTCCCTCCAAAAGAACGCTAATACCTCCCCCCCCCGAACATACATACATATGTACCTCCCCTCCTCATTCTATGCAATTGCAGTATCCAATTTTCTGGCAGTATTTCAACTTTGAAAGGAGGAAAGCTATTAGTTCCTTAAAGCCAACCATATGGTCCCGGCAGAGTAAATACTCCTCGTTATATCTGTCTTCTTGGTGGAAAAGGTAATCTTTCATGTTAGCATGTTCATATCCGGGGTATGTCAATTCATGTCTTTTGTACACAACAGTCAGGCTGCAAGTCAAGCTGCAAGAGAAAAGCACTGCAAAGATAAAAGGTGACACGCTAACAACCTTTAAACAAAGTGACTCCAGCACTGTCTGCGCAGGAAGGACACCTGATGGGTCTGTTCATCAATTTAATTTATGCAAACATAGACTTGATCTTTCCGTGGAGTCCTTTTGGGAAGTCTCTGTATCAATCTCAGGTTGAGGTTCATTTATTTTCAATACAATTCCATAAGAACAGTTGCAGGGTGTGGGTGTGGGTGACCTGAACAGTGTGGGGAGGGCCGTAGGGGTGGCCGAGGGATGGGGAATTTGCCCCAAACCAGCCTTGGATTCTAAGAAAAGTTAATTTAAGGTGCAGTCCTATGCATGTTTAGACAGAAAAACATTGGGATTGCTGGGAGTTGTAGGACTTTTTCTGTCTAAACAAGCATAGGATTGTGCCCTTAAGGAAGTTTATCAAAGGAACATTTCCTCTCCCCATGCCCCATCCCACATTATTCAGTGCCCCCGCCCCCGGCCTTCCAGAAAGCTTGTTGGTTATTTATAGTAGGGTGTTGCTTAAAGATCTGTAGAAATTACAAGGTACAAGGCACACAGAAAGAAAGGTCCCCCCCACCCCCCATAGATAATTAATTATTAGATTTGTAAAGGAAATCCTGGTATAGTCTATTCTACCAGATGCTGAAAGAAGGGAACAAGAAGACCAAGAGAGATGATCTTTTACAAAAGATTGGAGGAACCACCCAAATCTACTCCAGAAACTTTGATCCACATTCTGAACCAGGCCTATAGCCTGAGGGTGGGGGGAGGGCTAGGAGGACCCATCCCCAATTTTCTCCCCCCCCCTAATTTTTTTTACAAACAAATAAGAAAATGTATTACGGAAATTTTGGGAAACCAACAAGACAGTCTGTTTTTCTTCTTAAACATATACATGCTATTATTTTGGGGCAGTGCCATAGTGGAATCTGCCCAGATATTTCTAATGGTACATGCAGCTGAGGCTATACCTTAGATGAAGGAATATTTTGACCTATGTGAACTGTTGTATGTATTTTTTAAGAAGGGGCGTGTTGCTCAGATTTATAAAGGCAGTTCTTTAACATGCCTGATGGTTCAGCAATGGACTGGACACTTGGATGCAGTTACGGTCATACATTCAGATGAAGAATTAATTCTTTCCACACTCAAATTAATCAGTACGCCTTCCTCTTGTGAAAAATGGTGTCATCTGAAGCGATTGGATTGCTCAATCAGATCAGTAGTCTTTCTTTCCCCTTTCTTACTGAAATTATGTTAAAAACACTGGGATATCTTAAACCTGTAACATCACTGCTGCAGCAGAAGAATCTGGATATCAAGGCAGCATTTAAACTTATTGACTGTGATGGGAAGCAGTTGCAACAAATGCAAAATGAAATGGATGCTACTGTTGTCAGCAACACGTTAGAAGCAGCCAAGAAAGCATGTGAATCGGCTGGCTGTGAATCAGCATCAAAACACCTTCATAACTTCCTTGGACTTCAGGAAAGTTGGCTTTAATTAACTCAGAGGATAAATAAGATTCTATGGCAGGAAAACCCAACAGTAAGAGGATTCAAGAGGTGGTGGTAGGGGGTGACACAAAATTGGGTGGGATAGCTAAAACTTTAGAAGACAGAAACAACTCAAAATTCCATCCCCTCCATTATCAACCATTTGTCTTAATTCAAGTCCCCAGATGTTTTTGAGCATACATTACTGTTCACTTCACACTGCATCACAGGTTCTGTAGTTTACAATTATATCTGTGTGAACACTTGGTACATGAAACATGAATGAGAATCTTCTGCATCATAGGTTTTGTGATCCAAAACACTGGAACTTCCGCATAAGCATTTTTTGTTCTAGTATGCAACTGATTTCACAGAATTTGGTGAGATTACAGCAAATGGCCTGGCATGAAAAGATTAAAGTAATAAGATGATTTGACATGAAAAGAGAAAAAATATTGAGAGAATGGAGTTGGTTTGGTACAAAAGATACCTACTATGGGAAACTTGCATATATCATGAAATAAATGATTCATATTAATATCAAAATGACAAGAATTAATGTATATTCATCCAGATGCCTACATGGTGAATTCAGAAACAGTAGTACACATTTTGGCTTGGCCACTAGAATTTTCAGAACAAGAATTGATGGAGCTGGTTTCCGATGCTGATTACTGAGGTTGTGTGTGGAATTTTGCATTTGCCAAAATAAATTCTGTAAAATGGCTATATAGATTTTGGTGTACTTTCATAGCCATAGCCTTCTTCACATTTTAGTGATCTGCTGAGCTAAATCACCATAATTTAGCTGTATCACAGTAATTTTCGTATGGTATGACGTACGAAATTTAGCTGTATCACAGTAATTTTCGTATGGTGTGTGTGTATACTAGGGAAAACTAGGAACACACACACCTGGTTTCCTTAGTACAGGGCTCTCCAACCTTGGGTCCCCAGATGTTTTTGGCCTACAACTCCCAGCATGCCCCAGCCAGCTATGCTGTCTGGGGCATGCTGGGAGTTGTAGGCCAAAAACATCTGGGGACCCAAGGTTGGAGAGCCCTGCCTTAGTAGATAGATAGATATGAATATATATTCCTAGTTTTCCTTAGTACCTTATTTCCTTATCAAGATTTCCTGGATGGACAGAGTGCACTAGTAACATACATCTTGTCTACCCAAAGGACAAAGGAAAGCTCTCTCAATAGCTGCCCTATAATGATCTGAGAACTGCTAAAGCTGGGTCTTCCTCTGTGAGGCCCTTGGCGATAGCCCCGAGAGACTGGTAACAACATTTGTCATAATGTGAGTGAAATGATTTGCATAGTCAGTTCCATGGGCATTCCCCACCCTCAGCCCGGCTGGTTGTACTTATACATTCAGTGGAGGTCTAAAACTATAGATTTATCATATTGGTAAAAATGTCACCGCTCCCCCATTCCTCTCTGGAAGGATCATCACCTATTTTTAGAACAGAATGCAAAGAAGCTGTTTAAAGTCTCAGGAAAGAGTTCCAACTCATTGACTCACTGCTGAAGTTAGAAAGTGTTAGAATTACCATTCTATTCACTGACTGTGAAAGAATAACCCCAACACTATCAAACATTTTTAGCTGCCAAAATTAAAACCCAGTGATGCATTTCAGAAGAAGGACACTCTTTAATTCTCCTGTCACATTATTTTTTGAAGAGCTGCAGGAGAGTGTGTGGGTTTTGTTTTTGTTTTTTAAATCATCATCATCATCGTCATCATCCTGATTTGAACTTTTCTTTCTTTCCTCAGATGCGAATCCAGGTTCATCACACCATTTTAAGCTTATGAATCCCTCACTTAAATCTACACCACGGATGGAGAACTTCCATCCTATGGGCCAAAGTTCCAAACCTAGCCTGCCAGATATCCTCATCCAGTCTTCAAAGGCCCCCAGAGAGGCCCCATCTCCTCCCTGAAGCCCCATGCAGGAGCACCTCCTCTCTTGACTGAGCTGCACCCTTGAGGAGCACCCCTCAAGGCTGTAGCTCAGTGACCCTCTCTCCACCCTTTGCCTTTCCTTTGGACCAAGCCAGCACCTTGAGGAGTGCCCCTCACAGTGCTAGCTCAGTGAGCTTTGCCTGCCCCTCATCCTCCTTGTCTGGGGAAACAGGGGGGAGGCAAAAGCAACTCCTGACTGGGCTATTGCCTTAAGGAGCCACTCCTTGTGGGTGTCAGCTCAGTGGGCTTTGCCAGTTGCGTGTACGTCTGTGTTGCTTGGACATTATTCACTTCCAATAATTGTTTATTCTTTTTGGGCTCTTCTAAATACAAAATCCATTCTCCGTGATGCTAGTGATCATCATTGTTCATCTTTGCTAAATGTTTGCTCTAATACTTAGCATGAGACAATTGTAACATGAATAAAGCCAACTAACAAGTGCACAAAATAATTAGTGTTTAGTAATAATCAGCATTGTGCAATTGCAAGGATAGCCAACTTTTAAGCATAAGAGGTTTTACCCTGTGTACAATTCATAGTTTGTGGAAGAAAGCCAGAATATGAATCCCAGGGCATAGCATTCTCTCTTTTGCTCTCTCTTTCATAAACACACACATTCTGATGTTGGTCATGAGCAGTGGTGGGCAACCTCTTTTGGCCCATGGGCTGGATACCCCCCTGGACTAAGCCAGTGGACCAGTTGATGTCAAGGGGGCAGGCCCCCTCCCTGAAGCCCCACCCTCACCATGATGTCATCTGGCCCCACGCAGCCCACTTCTCCTTTCTCCGTGCATAGATGGGCATGGATGGAGCTTCATGTCTCTCTGCATGGGACTCAGCTGGTGACTGCAGGAGTGTCCAGTTCCTGCAAGTGCCTGCTGAATATAGTACCCCTGCCAGTTGAATCCCCTTGTTATCTCCAATCACAGATTGGAGATAACTTGGGGATTCCTCCTCCTCAACCCACTGTTAGCCTCCAGGTTAGGGGGCATGGCCCACGGTGGGCCAGGCTGGGAACCTGTGTGGGCCATGTTAGGTCTGAGGAACTTCTGCAGGCCAGATTAGGCCTGCCAGTGCCATAGAGAATTGGAGCTAACGGATAAGTGACTTGCTTATAGCCAGAATATGAATCCATGGCAGAACATTGTAAAACATGCCTCTGCATGCATGTGCACCCACACACAAACACACAAACACACACATCTCGTAACAAGCAAGGACTGGATTGCTCAGGAGAAGGTATGGGCATCCCTTTGCATGTAATATTAATAATGATGAGTATATCCCTTGTTAAGCCAGCAGGAACCCTTTGCAAAACACACACAGGGCCCCCTTTCACTCTCTCTCTCTCTCTCTCTCTCTCTCTCTCACACACACACACACAAACAAACCATAACAACAGTGGTCATGATAATAACAATAATGATAATAATTAAAATAAGATGATATTCAAGGAGGCACACAGAAAAGCAGCTTTTAGAACACACACCCACACACACGGCCTTCCTGCATTTATAGGCAATTAATTAAAATCAGTTCAATACTGGCTCCTGTTGGAGACAGGCTGCAGAGTGGAATGAGCAGAATTGCTGTAATGTTAAATTCTGTTCTATGCTGATGAATATAATAGCCTGAAGCAGGCAGGGGAGGCTGGTGGTCAGTCTGAGTGGTGCAGCAGCCGAGGGCAGGTCAGCAGCGGAGGGGCCAAGGGGTCACGAGAGATGGAGCAGGTTTTTAATCTCCAACATGCAGCAACGCATACCACAGAAGGAGAGCACTGAGGCACAAAACATGCAAAGGGGGTGGTGGAGGAGAAATCACACAGCCACACAAAAGCACTCCTTTGGACCCACATTCTCCTGTTCCAGCAACAACTCCCATTCCACAGAGAATCAAGTGATGCTAAGATGATGAGTGGGAGGGGAGAATCCACACAGCCATAATAACAGTGATAATGATAATAATTAAAATGAGATGTGATATTCTCATTGCCACACAGAACAGCAGCCTTTGGAACACAAGAACAAGTTCTGAAAGCATCCAAAAATCCATGCCTTTGTATATCCATCATAAAGAATCCTACTCAGGCCTACTGAGAAGCAGCACAGTACAAAATTCCAAATTAAGCATATCTCGTAACAAGCAAGGACTGGATTGCTCAGGAGAAGGTATGGGCATCCCTTTGCATGTAATATTAATAATGATGAGTATATCCCTTGTTAAGCCAGCAGGAACCCTTTGCAAAACACACACAGGGCCCCCTTTCACTCTCTCTCTCTCTCTCTCTCTCTCTCTCTCTCACACACACACACACACACAAACCATAACAACAGTGGTCATGATAATAACAATAATGATAATAATTAAAATAAGATGATATTCAAGGAGGCACACAGAAAAGCAGCTTTTAGAACACACACACACACACAGATACACTCAAACCCCAGACCATACACACGTACACAAACCACTTCAAAGATTAAAGCATGACTTACTGCTAGAACTGGAACTGGAACTGGAATTCCTCCTCCTCCTCCTCTGATCTCCATGAAAAAAAGCCAGACTGTGCCTGCAGTGGCTCCTGGGCAACTCCACCTCACCCAGAAGACCCCCTTCCTTGTGGAGGGAAGGTGTCGCCTCTGGCTGGCCAGCTCAGGCTAACAGCCTGAGCTGAGTCAATTTTTCTTTGTAGCACTTCCCCTCCAAAGAGGGGAGCTAGCACTGCCTGGTGCTGCTGGGTGCCAGGCTAACTCTGAAGCCTTTCCGCTCCAGGGGAAAGCCCTGGAGCAGCAGGAACACTCTGAGCATGTGCGGGTTTTTGCACATGCACAGTTGTGAATCTGAAGCTGCTGTGCTGTCAGGAGGAGCTCCTGTGGTAGTGCAGCAGCAGCCAGCTGCTGTGGAGAAGCCAGCCCAGCAGTGGCTTGGTGAAGAAGACTTTTTTTTGTTTTTAAAAGGTAAGGCGGGGCATGGGGGGAGAGCAATGGAGGATCTGTGTGCCCAGAGCACCCTCTAATTCAGGGCTCTCCAACCTGGGGTGGGTCCCCAGATGTTGCTGGCCTACAGCTCCCAGCATACCCAGCCAGCATGGCAAATGGCAAGGGATTCTGGGAGCTGTAGGCCAGCAACATCTGGGGACCCAAGGTTGGAGAGCCCTGCTCTAATTGGAGCCATCACTGGAAGCAGGTTTAATTTAAGGGAGGGGAGCCTTTTGTGTTCTTGCTATTGTTAAAAATTTGGGAGTCAGAATCCCTTGCTGATCTATTTCAGATCATCCAGTGATCTACCAACAGAGTCAGATCTTCCATCTGCCCAACCCTGAACAAGCCAATAATAAAATAAAATGACAATACTGAATATAATTTCCTTACACTGGAACACTTGATAATAGCTTATTATTCCTGAATATTTCCCTAGCTTAGTAAAGAGAGAACTGTTTCTACTACCCTCATCTATTTTTACAATCCATTTGCATTTTGGTTTATCTTATTAATACTCCTCAGTTAAACTCCTATTTACTAAACAGAAGGTCCTTGCCCTTTAAATCAGTTTAAATGATGTGATCCCATTAGAAGCAGTGACAGTAATTTGTGTATACACACACACACACACACAGGAAAGATAATGAAATATCCAGCCATTGAAAATGCAAAGGAAATCAAATTGCAGGGGTCTATTAAGTGCAAAAAAAAAAAAAAAAAGACAAATACATATAAATGTGCAAGATGTTCAATGACAAATACTGGGCTGTCAAAGTGATTAAAGTAATTGTTGGTAGTTGTTAGCAAAGTCACAGCTACAAATAAGATATTCTAATACTGATTTGACCTACTTAAGATTTTACACTTTTTCAAAGGAAAAAAAAAAAACCTACATTGCAAAGCTGGCCACAATTTTTATTTTCATATACTGTTAGTTTAAAAACAACAAAAATGTCTTTTAACAGAGCATCAGAAAGAAAGCAGGCAATTAAACCCCTCACCTACTGTGTTCATTGTATGTGCAGCAAAGAAAGACACGCTGTCTTAAGTTTGCGCCAGAGACTGGTTGGGTGTATTTGATACAGCTCAACAAGCAGCATCCATTGCAATTACAACTGAATTCTGAAAGAATTATGTCTTCCATTTACAAAGGCAGTATGCAAATTGGCATAATTGTCTTCAAAAGAGCGACAGGGATTTGTAGCAGCTGGGGATCTGGATCATAAAACTCAGATTGTGTTTCTGTAAATGCACGCCGCCTGCACCATCCCTTTGACCAATCCATAGGCTGATCAAAAACCTCTCATTATCTATCACGAAACAGACTCCAGTTAAAACAGCCCTTCCCAACTTGTCACCTAGCAAGCCAAACCCACCGGATATGGATTGTGAAATGCCAGGTGCTTGATCACCCCTTCGCGCCCCCCCCCCCTGGCTTTTGCCATCCAAGGCTGAGTGAGCTGTATTCATTTTGGTGGCCATTGAATTGTGCAGATAAATAGAGAGTTCAAAGAGACTGAGCTGCAATCTCTTCGGGTATACTTCCTGCATGGTGACTTCTTAATTATTACAGACAACCGATTGCTTTTCAGCCCAAGCAAGTGAGAGCACAAATGTTGATGGCTTGTCTGAACCCTTTCTTAGTTCAGCAGCTGTCATGGTCTGAAGGCCCAGCATCACCCCAAGGAGGGCTCTGAGCCCAGTGAGATGCTGGTCAGCCCACTCCAAGGAGGACCCTCAGGAACCCCTGATGCATCCCTGAGACCCAAGGACTCAGCCCTCCCATCAACCTTTGCCTCCAAGACTGACTTGCCAAAAACATCTCAGGTTCCTCAGCCAGATAAGAGTTTAAGGCTACAGAAATGAGCACAGGCCCCTTTAAGGCTGCAGTCAGTACTGTGTGTGTGTGTGTGTGTGTGTGTGTGTGGCTTCTGAGAGACCGGAGCTGAGGAGTTGCAAGTCCCTTGCTGGACCAGCAGCTCCTATCCCAGTTGAGCTGCTCAACTGGGGTAGGAGCTGCTGGTCCAGCAAGGGCAGCTGCTGCAGAGTGCCATCCAAGGTGCTAGTAGTCTCTTGTTGTGCCCTTTTTTACTTGGCATACCGGTAAGTGCTGACTGAATGTGACCCTTGCCTTGCCGGCTGTAGCTTCCTTCTACCAGAGCCCCCTCAACTACCTAACTGATTGGCTGCTTTCCCCGGGCCCCAACCTTAGCCAAGACAGTACTGTAGCTACTGTTGCTCCTTCTTTGGCCACTGCCAGATGCTCCTTCTCTTTGAGAGTCAGTGTACTTGAGTCTCATTACTGGAATTGAAGTGAATGGCCTCCAAATCAGTCCAAGCTGAATCAGGCCATTTTCTGAAATGCCAAATCGAAGTATGAGTCAAATCTTGTGGCTGGTGGTGCACACCTCAACTTGAAAGAAAAGGCAGGTAATGTAACTGATACAGAATAGGCGCCTCTGATTATCTGATATGAGTGTGTAGCTCCCTCCCACAGGTGTTCTAGCAGCCACACTCTGTACCAGTTGCAGATCCTGAATCATATTCAAGGGCAGACCCCTGTAAAGTGGATTACAGTAATCTAACCAAAGCATGTGACACTGTGGCTAGTTATGATATGTGCACCTCCACAACTTGGGGAACTGTAGCTCAGTGTGGTACAACACGGGCTTTGAATGCAGAAGGTCCAATGTTCAATCAGTGGCAATTCAGGGTAGGTCTGGGAAAGCCTCCTATCTGAAACCCTGGAGAGCTGCCAGTCAGTGCAGATAGACACTATCAAGCTAGAAAGATGGACCAATGGCAGTGGAAGCTGGTGACTCCTATTTTGGTGTGGCTCCTGGAGCTTCATAGGAGCTATCCATGGTGCTCCATGGTGGTGAACTTATTTGGGGGATGGGGTTCAGCACTATGGATAGTTCCTATAACACTCCAAATAAAACCTGTAGTGGATTAGGAGCCCCACCGAAATGGGAGTCACCAGCCTTCCCTCACCAATGGTCTGTCTCTGTATAAGGCAGCTTCCTCTGCTGCTCCAATGGGAAGCATCTTTTGTAAGATGCACTGCAAGGTGTGGATGAGGCTGCATTTCTCTATCTGGCTTGCAATGTAGATGGGAAATTCACTTCCACCATGACCTCAGGCTGGGCCAGCATTATTACATGGAACCAGACTGAGACCTCTGCACCCAAATGTGATTCTTTTTCTTGGGAATGTAACAGAGGGTTGTTTTAAGGTCAGGGGGGGTCACATCCAAAATCTAAAATATAGAAAAAGAGATGCCATTACTTTTATGACCTAGCCAGAATAGGTATTTGCTAAGATATAAACTTTTTTTTTATTTTGAAGTAGATAGAGAACTTCTTCCCCAGACAATTGTCTGATTTAATGATTTTGTTGTTGAAATGTCTCAAGTTTATAGCATGAGGTAATTATGTTTGAGTCTGCAGGGAAAATAGATTTATAGTAATGTAGAAAAGTGAACATTAACTTGATTATCACAGCAGATCAAAAGGCTCTTTACTCTTTTAAGAGAAAGCCATGGGGTTATTTGGGTTGGGGCTTGCTACTGTGAAGTTGAAGGGGGAAAGAATTCCACACCCAAATTAAAAATAAAATAAAAGATACAATCTAAGACTACAAATTAATAAAATTTTACATCTTAGTATATTTTGTGCGTAAGCAAGATTTCAGAATGTGCATAGATAAGATAGTAATATAGCTAACAGCTTGATTCATGTGCTACTTCGATAACCCAGCCAGATAAATCAAAGCCAATTGCCAATGTTAACAGTCTAGTTAGGCACACTAGTTTGACCAGAGGGTTAATTTGAGAAGGGATTTAGGGAGGCGGGTGCTGAGCCTAGGATCCGCTCCCTAAGGAGCCTGCTATGAAATCATGTTGATGCAGTCACAGCTCTGCCACACAGTTCTCTTGCCTCTGCATTAGCAACTGGAAGGGGAGGACTAGTGAATACCCTATGAATAGTTCCCATAATGAATGATAATGTTACATGTGCTCCACTTTCCTTTACATGTAGAGCATATGTCAGGGTGCACAATCTGTGGCCCATGGGCCACATGCGGCCCTCCAAGCCCAAGGTTCTTCCAGCCTTTAGCTGACAGCTCTTCTCCTGCTCCATCTTCTTTTCCAGAATTTATATTTCTTCTCTTTCCCCCCCCCCACACAAACATGCTGCTTACATCCCCCTACCTTGGGTTCGTGTCAGGTGTGTCACCTTCTCCAAACACTGATGGCTTTCCCATTCCAGGGAGGTCTCCCTATCAAGGCAACTATTTTCTAACAATTAGCTGCCATAAATGGAGATCCACTGGCCATCCTAGACCATTAAATAATAGTGGGTTAGATCTAGGGGTTCATCCTGGCAGTGTTAGCATTCCCTGAGCAGAGTTCTGCTCAGAATGCTCGCGCAGGTGGAAAGTGTGGGGAGATGGTTTTCACCAATTTCTCCCTCACCCGGTGCCACCTCCTCCACTAATATATTGGGTCACCCAATGCTCCAAAGCAGTTATTGGATGGCAGGGCTGCAGGGGGAGGGGGAACTGACAAAAAACACTTCCTCCTCCATTCCTCCTGTGGAAATGCTCCACTGGATCAGAATATGTAAACAAAAGTGCCACGGAGCACACAACTGCACAGAAAGAAAATATATTATTGAAAATTATCACGGTAGCCCCTCAGAAAGAGATATGTGTCGACTGACCATGACAAGGAATAAACAAATAACTAACTTTAACAGTGAAAAAACATGTTGTGATAATCAACATGAGATATGGTACGTAGTAGTAACAACTAATAATGAAGACACCAGAATGCTGCAAGCATGTGCCAAAATATATAATATAAACAAACACAGCCAATCAACAATTGATGAAAAATATAACACAAAAAGTAGGCAGGTCAGTAACAATAAGTAAAACTACAGTAAACAAAGTATAAGCAAAGGCAAAATGAGAGAGGGGAAGTGAAAAACAATCTGAATGTAATGATTAACAGGTAACAAAATCAAAGCAAGGCTGACGATAAAGACAAGAAGGACAAACAATGTTGGCAAGTAATAACAGTAGATAAAACTACTATAAGCAGACTGTTATACAGGAATCCGGATTGTAAAGCCTGTTTCGTCATATGTGACTTCACCAGAACAAGTCTTCTTAAGGTCCCTGCTTATGAGCAATTACCGAGGAGGTACAAAATAACATGGTTTCCATCTATAAAACTTATAGTTTGGACTGCACCCGTAGCAGAAAGTTCCGGACTGAAAAATCGTTTGTTCATAAGCAGTAGAGAATCTGTTAATCATTACATTCAGATTGTTTTTCACTTCCCCTCTCTCATTTTGCCTTTGCTTATACTTTGTTTACTTTAGTTTTACTTATTGTTACTGACCTGCCTACTTTTTGTGTTATATTTTTCATCAGTTGTTGATTGGCTGTGTTTGTTTATATTATATATTTTGGCACATGCTTGCAGCATTCTGGTGTCTTCATTATTAGTTGTTACTACTACGTACCATATCTCATGTTGATTATCACAACATGTTTTTTCACTGTTAGTTATTTGTTTATTCCTTGTCATGGTCAGTCGACACATATCTCTTTCTGAGGGGCTACCGTGATAATTTTTGATAATATATTATCTTTCTGTGCAGTTGTGTGCTCCGTGGCACTTTTGTTTACATATTATCATTATCAACTGTAGCCTTCGCTGTTTTTGTGCCACTGGATCAGAAGCCTCCCACAGATTGATGGAGTTCTTCTATCCATGAGAGAGAAATCAAGGATCCAACCCATTAACTTTGCTCTATCAACACACAGGCCATGATCAGATCTTGCTTTAAGTCAAACCCATAGTGAGCATCTCCCCCACAGTAATCAAGCAGCAAGCTCACAACAATATATTTCATCATGGTTTTTCACTAACTCCCTATTTCCACATCATATTTTCATTATACTTGAAGGAAGCGTTACTCTTAACAATTAATTCTAAAACAATTCCATAACCTTCTCATGCAGCCTACATCATCCCACATGCAGACAAAGAACATTTAATTTACTATTTATACTTTCCCTATCGAGTATCATTCAAGAATGACTACTAAGAAAGCCCATTTTGAGTCACAGAGTGACAAATTTCTTCTTCAGGGAGGGCGAAGGTGGATGTGATGGGGGCAGATCCATGTGTTGGAATGAGACCTGTCCCAATCATATGGAAAGCATGTTGGAGGAACCTGATTCTAAGAGCCAAGGGGACACATGGATGAGGTGAAGTGAGCCCTCCCTCTCATGCAGTTTATCCCCCCGTAGTCATTTTTTTTCTTCCAATCTTTTTTAATTTAAATTTTAAGATCCATAAAAACAAAATACAGCAAACAGAACAAAGTAAAAACCAAACAAGCATACACTACAGATACAAAACAACATCAGACTAGTTGTAGTCATTTTTGAAGCCGGTCACACTTCCAGTGTTGGACCCTGGTGAGCTAAGGGAGAGGGCACCCTCTTCTGTCCAAATGCTCTTGAAATTCCAGCTCTCCTCCCAACCCAGCTTTCTACATGATTGGGGCAGATCATGGATCTGCCACCATCACACCTATTTTGGCCTTCTCTTCTGCCATAGCCATAAACAAAACTGGCCAAGCCTTCAAGGAAAGGGGGGGGGGGGAAGCTCCCGTCAAAGAGAGACTTGGCCTGGCTTCTTTTCCCACTTCTGATTCTTCAGGTTTGTATGAATGGGGTGCTTTCCATAATGTGAATTGGGTAGTTTTGTATGGTGACCACAGCAATTGGAACTGTGTGGGATGAATGCTCAGCACCTCCCCCTCCAATCCCACTGTGAAGCTTTCGTGAGAACTAGTCTTATTGCTTTGGTTCCCTCAAAATTCCTTGAATGTTTTGCCCAAGTAGGAGGAACCTTCAAATTTATTGGAACATTTCACTATCAAAAATGGTCAGCTAGGGAGCCATCCTCCCCTTAAGAAGGTTTGTTTAAGCAAAAACACAGTGGCAGATTTACAGCTGAGTGGTATTTCTGTGATGGTGCACCATGGGTTAGGGATCCATGGATGCATGGCCCCTTGGTGACTGGATCTGCATTCTGGCATCTTTAGGACTTGGTTAGTATAAATGGAGCCCTTACATCTTTCTCTCTGCATGTGGACCAAGGGCTGAATTGTGCCCATTTTAGTTTGCTATCTATTTGACTGAAGTAGGATCAGATATGTCTCCTTAAATGGATCTGCTTTACACACACCTCTGTGCACGCACTCACACCCATGCACAGGTCAAGATATCCCACTCCCTTTTCCAACTTACCGTATATAATGGCTCTTAATATTATCGCCAGGTGATTATTTTAAAGCCATGTCCTTCTCATATTGTAGTAATCCTTGTTTTGTTTCCTACATGTGAACAGCAAGGATTGTTTAATGAAAATACTAACAAAATGGCAGCATCTGTCCGCTTCCTGACTCTCTGAGCATTTGTGTTGGCAGCTTTTGAAGTTGCATTACAGCAAGTGTTTGTTTAGGTTTCTGATGACTGTCTAGGCCACCATTGCAATATGAATCACAGTTTTCCATTCCTTTCTCATCTGTCCTTTGATATTTGTGTGTGTGTGTTTGCATTTATTTGTTTATTTTAAAAATGATGCTAATTGTTTTAATTGTTTTATTTTATTAGCCTATGGTCAGTCTTACCTAGGCACCCCAAACCACCCTACACACCCTGGATATTTACCATAATGCTTACCGTAACTCTCTGTACATATTTCTTCCATTTCTGTAAAACCTAAAAGAATCCTTTTAATTAAAACATGTTTAATAATAAATGGAAAGATTAATAAAAATTAAGGAGGAGGAGGACAAATGGATAGATTAGCAGATGAAGATATACATTGTCTTTTTCAGCTGAAGGCATGGCCTTATTCAATTTACAATCATTACTTTACTCTAAACAATGAGAAAGTAGGGTTGTGATTTCTTGAACAAGAAGACTGTATAGTTGATGTTGCAAGCCAGTTGCTGGACACAGTCCATGGATGAGCGAAGTAGCTACAGGGTGGTTCCCTGAATCTGAATGAATTCTTTACATCTATCTGAAGGACCAGGTCCGCAGCTTGGGAGTAATTCTAGACTCCCAGCTGTCCATGGAGGCTCAGGTGTCAGCTGTGAGCCAGGCGGCGCTGTATCAGCTCCATCTGATACAGCAGTTGTGCCCCTACCTTCCTAATCATCTGCTCCCATCAGTGGTTCATGCCTTGGTCTCCTCTCACCTAGACTACTGTAATGCGCTCTACGTGGGGTTACCCTGGAAGACGGTTCGGAAGTTGCAGCTGGTACAGAATGCAGCAGCTCGCCTGGTTAAAGGCTGCCGCCGGCGTGATCACATCACTCCAGTGCTCAAAGAGTTGCACTGGCTACCAGTTGTTTGCCGAGCCAAATTCAAGGTGTTGGCGTTGACCTTTAAAACCCTGTACAGCTCCAGCAACATCAGGTAGGCCGCTCAACAAGATCTGCCACGAACGGCCTTCTCCCTGTCCCATCAGCCAGAGAAACCAGGCTGGTGGGGACTAGGAGGTGGGCCTTTTCTGTGGCAGCCCCCAATTTATGGAACACTCTCCCCAGTGACCTCCACCATACCCCTTCCTTGATTAGCTTCCGCCGTGCATTAAAAACGTGGCTTTTCAGGCGGGAATATGGGGTGGGTTAGGATTTTTAAGTTTTGTACTGTTTTTAATTGTGTTTTATACTGTGTGTGTGTGTGTGTTCCCCCCCCTCTTGTATTTTATTGGATTGTACATCGCTCAGAGTGGCCGGATGGGCGATTCATAAATATAATTAATAAATAAATAAATAAATAAATAAATAAATCTTTGCTGCAGAAGATAAAAAGTAGATGCCCATGCTTGGACTGACCTTTTCAGACCTGGAGTCTGAGGAAATGAGGCAAACAGTAGTGACAAGAGATGAAGTTCTAAGTCATATTGACAAATTAAAGATTAACAAGGGGGCTGGATAATATCTACCCAAGGATTCTTAAAGAACTCAAATGTGAAATTGCTGACTTTCTAACAAATATAAAAAATGCAAATTAACAAATATATGTAACCTGTCCCTAAGATCAGTGACTGTACCAGAGGACTGGAAAGTGGCCAGTGTAATGCCATTTTGTTTTTTTAAAAAGGGATCCATGAGGGATCAAATAAACTACAGGCCAGTTTGCTTAATGTCTGTTCAGGGGAAATTGGTGGAAAGCATTATTAAAAATAAAATTATCAAGCATATAGAAGGCCTTGCTGAAGAATCAACATGGCTTTGGCAAAGTCAAGTTCCTGTCTCACTAATCTTTGAGAGCGTCAGCAAGCATGTGGATGGGGTGAGCTGGCAGGCATTGATTACTTGGACTTTCAAAATGTTTTTGACTAAGCCCCTCACTAAAGGCTCTTGAGAAAACTTAGCAGTCATGGGATAAGAGCAAAGCTACCCAGAGGGCTTTAGGAAAGAAGTGTCAGGGGTCTGGGGCAGATCTGATGTTGGGGGCCCTGCCAGTTCCCTCTACAAGAACCCATGTGTGTGGGACTCTGGTGAGTAACGTGGTAGGGCTGGGGCAGGGAACAGCAGTGCACACAGGAGTTGTGGTGAGGGGACCCTTGCTTTTCAGAGTGTGAGGGAAAATTGTCCCAGTTGCTCCCCAACTCTGGACAACCTTGGATGAGATGACAGGTCATAGATTCATAGATCATAGAGTCGGAAGGAGCCTACAAGGCTATCGAGTCCAACCCCCTGCTCAATGCAGGAAACTAGAGGAGGAGTCTCTCATCCAAGTAATAACCAGGCCTGACCCTGCTTAGCTTTCCACGCTCAGACAAGCTGAGCCAGCGTAAGCCAGTAGGGTCCTACTAGGACTAGTAACCTTGGTCTGATCCAGCAGAGCACTTCTTAGTTCTCAGCGTTGCTGTGGTTATGTCTCTTCAGGGTCCTGTCTCCAGTGGGAAGCCCAGGTAGTGGGGTGTTCGCCATCCCCTTAAGCCAAGCCTCAGGCTCTGATAGGAAAAAAGTATAGTAAATGCAATTTGCTAATGCAACCCATGTAGGCCTACTTTGTTATGGCTAGTGCTATGCCAAAAATGTCCTCCACTTTCTTTCCTAACATTTTCAAACATTCTTATTCAATTTTACAGAAAATAAATTGCTTTTGGGGAAAAAAGATCAAAGGAGAAGAGAATTTCAGTGAAATTTTCATGGACTGTTTTACTTACTTTAATTATGAAGTGGCCACCAAGGGATCTGAGTATCCTGTCTTTCATTGTGCAATCATATTTACAGCAGTCTGCAGCTTCCCATGCTTCAGTTTAAAGCCCAGGGGAAGACAGCATGAGGTAACTCCTCCCATGGGGGGGGGGCATGTTCAGTTGAGGAAATGTGGGCAGCTGGGGAGGCTGCAGAGTGATGGAGAGATGCATTCTAGACAGGAAAAAAACACCGCACCCGCAACCACTTCTCAATGATAAGGTAAGCTCAAAAACACCAACCAAAGAAATGCAAAAGAAATTCTGTAATGCCCTATGAATGAGGCAGACAAACAGAAGCTTCTACCATGGGGGAAGAAACATTCTGGAAAGTGGAGGACAGATTTTGGCACAGCACTAGTTATGGCTCATGGTAGGGTCAGCCCTATTTAAACAGCCTATGGGTTGCATCTAAATGTTTGTCTAACTTCATTTCATTCATTCATTTCAGTGGGTCTACTTTAAGAAGGAATAACATCAGATACAAACAAGAGCCGTGCACAAATGTGTTCTTGAAATTCTCCACCCTATATGTGGGCAGAGAAATTGTGGGGGGCAATTTCACTGAATTTCTTAAGGAAGAGGAGAAATTCTCCAACAATTTCTCACAGGTATAGCTCACCACTGGCACGGGCACAGCTTCTTCTTTTCTAAAGGTTTTTGGGTTTTTTTGTGCTGCTCCTGCAAGTGGCAACAGCATCAACTGTGTTGGCAGGCTGGCTCCTATTTTGCATCCTCCACAATGCAGGTGCAGGATTGTGTCCAGCTCCAGGGGAGAGGTGGAGCTAGTGCTGTGTCTAAAGCTGCCCTCCAATTTCCTGAAAGTTTTTTTCCCCCATGAAAGTGTCTTCCATTGTTCTGCCACATTCTCAGGGTGTTTATAATTTATTTTTGTGATGTTTTTGAGCTTACTGAATAATTGTGAGGCAGCTGAGGTTGCTGTGTGTGTGTGTGTGTGTGTGTGTGTGTGTTTTCTTTCTCATCTCTCCATTGCTCTGCAGCCTCCCAGGCTGCCTGTGCTTCCTGATCTGGAAAAGCCCCATGGGAGGAATTACCTCTTGATGTCTTCCCCTGGGCTTTAACTAAAGTGCGGGAAACGGAGGAGGCTACAGGCTGCTGAAGAGATGATTGTACAACAAAAAACAGGACACTTGTGTACACTCCCCGGCCACATCCTAAGTAAGGTAAGGACAAGAAACCTGACCCCAACTCGAGAATTTCTCTGAAATTTTCTTCACATCTGAATTTCTTTTTGACAACAATTCCCCCCCCCCATCCAATTAAATGAGAATGGTTTAAAAAAAAGAAAGAAAGAAAGAAGGGAGAATATTTCTGCACTGCACCAGTATAAGCCTGTTAACTATTCTGTTGTTTTTATATGAGAGAAAGGTGGGTGAACAGGCTTCAATCATTTGTAGGCACTGACCTGATATTTTGAAGAACTTAACTTTTGCTCAGCTTGTGATTCAGCATGCTCCGGAAAAATAATCCAAAAGGGAATTGAATCTGAACACATTCATAGGAAAATCATAGATGGCATTTAGTCATAAATTCGACAGGGGAATGATGTCAACATACTAACCATGCACAGGACTGGTCCTTGAATATATATACATATATACATATATACATACATATATACAATAATACCTTGGATTACGAGTAACCCGATGTGCGAGCGTTTTGCAAGATGAGCCAAATTTTTTCAAATACGTGGAGCTGCCCGGGAGCCGGTGCAGCAGGACAAGCGAGCGGCCGTGCCGCGCCTCCATGTAGAGCCAGACTGGAGCCGGCAGATGGAGGGAGCAGGCGAAAGCCGGCGCTGCCCCTCTACAGAGAACTGGCCCTGGAGCCAGCAAAACAGAAGGGTGAGGCGCAGGCAGATCAAGCGGCCGCGCCGCGCCGCGCCTCCCCCTGGAGCATCCCCATTTAGCCGCGCGGGCGGAGAGCCCCTCTGCGCCGCGGAGAATCGATCATGGGGGGGCTGCGCAGAGAGGTGAGGCGCCCCCCCAAGGTACGCATTACAGCACAGTACTGTACTATAATCACATTTACTATATGATAAAATGGTTGTGGAATGAATCATCTGACTTTCCATTATTTCTTATGGGGAAATTTGCTTTGATATACGAGTGTTTTGGATTACAAGCACGTTTCCGGAACGAATTATTCTCGTAATTCAAGGCATTACTGTATATATATACACACACACACACACACACACACATATATATACACACACATTTCTATCCCAGCTTTCCTCAAAGAAGCTCAAGCCATGGACCCCTTCCCACTGCCATTTTAGTCACAAGATCCCTGCGAGGTAGGTTAGGCTGAGAGATGGTAACTGGCCCAAGCTTCGTGGCTGAGGGGGGATTTGAACCTAAGCCAACACTCTAACCACTACACCCCATTTCCCTGTGATCATAGGATATTTAACCAGCTCAAATGGGTTATATAATGAGGAATATGTGGCAGACAGTATTGGTAAATCACAACATGAGAATCAAGCAAATCCTTGTACCCTGATATTAAACAAATTTAAATGAGAAATTACATTTGTTTCACTGGAACTCATGTCTATGTTTAGGAACAGGCTGGCAGGATGAAAGCAAATGAATGCCAGTGTATGTGTTCTTCTGAGACTGATGATTTGTTGCTAATTCTGGGACACAAGGCCCATACATAACAAAACACTTTTGTTTGTTTTGTTCATTAAAAATAAAATAAAATAATGCACTTGATATGCCATGCACATGTAAGCTGCCTTGTTTGGGTCAGTTGTGTCACTACTTATAAGAGCAAGGAATAAGCATTATGGGTAGATGAACATTTAGCACAGGGTCATAGGGCTCAACTCAGTCAAAGTTAAGGAATTTAAATGACGTTTATTACACCTGTGTTTAAACCTTTCCCATGTAAATGAATGAGATTTAGACATCCTTAATTTTGCTTGGATCATGCCATGCCTCATAATATCAGTAGCTGATAAAACACACCACAGTGGATTTAGATAAGAAATCTCTCTCATTATTTGTGCAATTCTGACTGAATCACTTTGGCTTGCTTCTGCTGACCTTCTCTGAAGCTTTATTTTTTTAAAAAGAGAACTATGTATTTCATGCGTCATTGATCATGTTTAATAAGGAAGTTTTTCCCCCAATTAATTTCAGTTTCAGATAACTTTGTGCCCCGCAATATGAACTAAATTTCATAAATGAACGATGATTGAGAGTTCGAAGGTCAAGAACTGCATATACAGCCTGGACTCGACACAACCCATCATCTGAGTCATCAGAACGCAGCTACTGTTCTTCTTTAATGTGAGTCATCCCGATATAATCTGAGATATACAGAGGCACAGTGCTCCCAACCCTTTACCTCCAGATCTATCGCTCATCTCTAAAATTAACATCCAGATGATGCCTCATTGTTTCAAAGGAACTTCTTCCACAGTGCCAGATTCAGACTTCTAGGACCCACAGTGCTTGGCTACATCATAGCAGAAAATGTATGAGAGAGACTATGGCCTGATTCAGATAAACATTTAACCAGGGGTGGACAATTTGTGGGTGTCCAGATGTCTTGGCCTATAACCTCCCATCATCCTTCTCCATTGGCTATGCTGGCTAGGGCTGTTGGGAGTTATAGGCTCAAACATCTGGAGGGCAACTATGGGAGGTCCAGTGGTCATTTTTGTAGGGGGTGTCCAGTCAAAACCTCACGCCATATATGGGCGCATGATGTAATTGGGACCACAGAGTCTCTGCCTCCTAGAGCGGACACTCTGTGGACATTACCCAGACGTCCTCAGGGGCAGGATGTTGGTGTTGCCAGTGCCTTCTCTTCCTGCCCGGGAACAGTCTGAGCCATGAACTTGTAAGTGCAGCATATCTGAAGATGTAGCCGAGAGAAGCAGTTCTGAACTTTTCCCAAGTTCAGAACAGGTCGACTACCAAATGATTCCTGCACAGCTGTAAATACTTTCTTAAGCCTGCCTGTATCCATTCTGCAAGATCTGAGTGAGTAAACTCTGTTTTTAACCTCCAAAAGACTGTTTGTCTTATTATTTCTTTATTATTATTTACATTTATCAATCGCCCATCTGGCCTGCAGCCGGCCACCCTGGGCGATGTACATAGGTTAAAAACAAGATAAAATACATTTAAAACATTATAAATTTTTAAAAAAATCTTTTTTAAAAAAAGTATCTTAACCCAGCCCATATTCCTGCCTGAACAGCCAGGTTTTTAATGAACGTCGGAAGCTCAGCAGAGAGAGGGGGCATGGCGGAGGTAACTCGGGAGAGAGTTCCACAGTATGGGGGCCGCCACAGAAAAGGCCCTCTTCCTCGTCCCCACCAGTCTAGCTGCTCTGGCTGAAGGGACAAGGAGAAGGCCGTCTGTGGTAATTTGTTACCAAATCCTTCATTCTCTTTGGCAACCTTGTTGTGCATCTAACATGACCTGTCCAGCAAGGCCAAACATTTTGTAAACCAATTTACATAGCACCAGACCTCTGTGTTAAGAAAATTAATATTTACTAGTTTTCCCACTTAACGGCAGCTAGGAGATGCAACACTGATATATATGGTTTGAACTCTTCTGAAGAAGACTTCTGCATAACTTGAAAACTTCCTGAATTTCTTACTATTAGCTGTTCCAGTGAATGATATTGCTTCTTTTGCTCTGCCTAATAAAACTTTCATCATTACACAATGTTGTTATTGCTACAAATTTCTTTCTTTCTTTCTTTTGGTGTAATTTCAAACATTATTTTCCTTGGGTGAACCATAAAGTTTAACTTTGGGAATGCACTGGAACGTGAGGCACCTCAGGCAGGGGCCATAGCACAGTAGTAGAGCATCTGCTTTGCATGCAGAAGGTCGCAGGTTCAATTCCAGGCATCTCCAGGCAGGGCTTGGAAAGAATCCCGCCTGAAACCCTGGAGAGCCACTGCCAGTCAGTGTCAACAATACTGGGCTAGATGGACCAGTGGTCTGACTCAGTAGAAGGCAGCTTCGTATGAATGATGACAACTTAGTGTGCTGTAAGAGCAAATGTGCCTGGAATATCATTGAAATGCTATGGCTTGGCTCCAGACTTAGTAATCTTTAGAGCAGACCCATTGAAGTCAATGGAACTTAATTTTGTCATGACTAACTTAAGTCCTATTTGATTTCAGTAGGTCTGCTCTGAGTATGACTATTTTGGAGTCTGTCCTCTTGAAGTGGGCAATGTTGAACTAACTTCTCAATGCTACTTGTCCACTTGCTAACACCATGAATGTCTGCTAGGGACAACACACAGCTTAAGCAATCAGCCCTCTGCACTGCTGCTCATATTACATTTCCAGACCCAGCAGGGCTCTCATGAGTCATCCCTATGATCCTGTATGAGTTAATAATACATTATAAGATCTTCTCCACAGCAAGAGTGGAAACTGCCGGGCACCATCTAGAGTCCTGGCTCACAGGTCTTGCCAGGTCTAGAGGAGAATAAAACTCCTGTACCTTTTAAAGTTGCAATAGCAGGGGAAACCATGCCACGTGTGATGATTAGAAGTCCACTCCATGTTTTCCTAGCAGCTTTAGCATACTAGGATGTGGAGGAGTTCCAAGCCAGGTTTTATTTAGGACTCAGGCTCTCACTTTATACAAGGTAGAAATCTAGCTCGGGGCTCACCAGCCTTGGGTCCCCAGATGTTGCTGACCTACGGCTCCCAGCATACCCAGCCAGCATGGCTAATGGCAAGGGGTTCTGGGATCTGTAGTCCAGCAACATCTGGGGACCCAAGGTTGGAGAGCCCTGGTTCTAGCTGCTAGATCTTTGTCAGGAAGTCCTGAAATAGTCTGATAGGCCTCCATTGAAGTCCTTGTTCTAACAAAGCCAGTCACAACGTCATACTAGGGTGGCCAGGCATAGATTTCATAGATCATAGAGTTGGAAGGAGCCTACAAGGCCATCAAGTCCGATCCCCTGCTCAATGCAGGAAACTAGAGGAGGGGTCTCCCATCCAAGTAATAACCAGGCTTGACCCTGCTTAGCTTTCCACGCTCAGACAAGCTGAGCCAGCATGAGCCACAGGCATCCCACCATACAGAGGACAGCCCTCTATTTGACAGTGGCCTCTGCTTGAAGGCTTCTCCAGACCAAGTCCAGTTTAAAGATAAAAAACCATAATGAGAAAAGAGAGCCTTGAAGGGGCCTTGAAGTAGTTGCCCATTGACAATTAGCGCATGGACAGCAGAGGGAGAGGGCACACAGGTCACCTCGCCACAGTCTTTCCTGCTATGGGGAGATGTATTATATTTCTATTTAAATTACAGTAATTATTTCTAAATTTGCACCTATACATAAAAATTAGCATAGGCACATTTATTTTATGCAAATCTATGTCTTCTTTTCTCCTTTTTTTTTTTTTGGCAATGTGTAAGTGGCCACCCTACGCCATACTCTGCTTAGACCACTTCTCTGAGTTTTCCTGGTCCCGCAGAGTGTTTCACCAGCTTCATGGGATTCTCACATCGTGGCAGCACTTTGAAAGGAAGGCTTGTATCCGGTGGAGTTTTCTCTCCTTTGCAATATGTATTTGGCTCAACAAATGCCACTTCGAATAAACTGAATATGGAGGGTGGGGGAATGATATTGGCTCATTTCAGTGTCCTGGATCTGAGACTCAACCAAATGCCCGTGGGAGAGAACGAAATCCATAGCTTTGCATTCTGTTATTGCCACAACAGTTCTCACTAAGGCTGGACTGAACACCCCTCTTTCACTGCACAACTGGAGGGGGTATATTCAGTGACTTTTGGGAGGGAGGGAAACTTCTAAGATTTTCGGGAGGGGGCCCTTATCTTTAAAGACAAGCTAGCCAAGGGTTAGTCTGTCTGCCTGCCTGCCTGCCTGTCTTTTTTCCCTTTCTTTTAAAAGTGCCTTGCTGCTACTTCAAGAAGCTGCTTTGCTGTCCACAGTAGTCTGGCACCATTCTTAGGGCAGAATGCCCCAGTGACAACAATACTTGACCAATGAAGGCAGCCATCTTTCCCTCCAAGAATTCACCAGGAACATCACCAGGATGCTAAGGGCAACCAAGGCACCACAAGAAGCAAGAGTGGCAAGGAGTTTGTTGTTGTTAAAAAGAAAAACCCTTGGTCACATCATATTTAAAGGTAAGTCCCCCCCCCCAATACCTTAGGAATTCTCCCTACCTGAAGATTAATCCAGGGATATTTCCACCCCAACAACCTTCCCCAGAAACTTGGGAAAATTGCTGGGCCCAAATATTTTGGCCAAGCACTAGTTCTCACAAATGAAGAGACAAACTGCTTTTTCGATGGTTTTTTCCTTCGATGGGGAATGTTCATGTGGAATGAAAAAGCAAAGCTCCAAATGTATATATAGTTCTCTTCTTCCTTGTGCATGTACCTCCTTTGGATCCCAGCCCTGGTGAGGTGGACTTCAAATCTGATTCTTATGGAAAGAGTCTTACAAGCTACAGAAAATGTCATTTAAAACTAGAAAGTGTCATTTGAAACTGGAGCAATGTAAAACATCCCAAGTGTAGCCTGTTTAGATATAGGGCCCTGGAGATAACAATAGTTACAGAGAAGAACGAGACAAGAGAAAGCTCCTTATTTATCACCCACAGAGTAACATTATTTTGTAAAATAGCCAATTTGCTTCCCCATATCTATTCTTGGGCTGGTCCTGCTGTGGCTGTTCCATGTGATATGAAATGCTAAATTGTGCTTGGCTTGGGACATGGGAACTAGGATGCAGAGTCACTGAATTGAACTGAATTCAGCAAAGAGAGAGAAAGATGCCCCCCACCCCAATCATCCTACAAATGTGCAATATATTTAGAAAATGGTGAGTGCTTATGCAGTGGGTGATTTGAACTAAAGCAGAATCAAAATGAACTTCCAAATGTACTCAATGTAGCTGTTTCATCCCCTCGTCCTTGTTGGAATTCAAGTGAAAACTATTTGTCAAAGCAAAGAGTCCACTCCAAATCTATCCACTACAGCTGCAGGGGCGTTAATTGTCATTTGCACAATCATAGCTAAAGTAAGATTTACTGCCTGGAATGTGTGGCGGAGCAGAACCATCAGGCAAAACTGGCATAGCATTAAGGTTAGGGCCAGCATCAAGGGTAGGCATGGTTGGGCATATGCCAAGGGCCCACACACTGGCAGGGGTCCATGAACCAGATACTCCTGGAATTGCTGTTCCTCTTCACCATTGCAACCTGCTTGTTCACCTGTCTCTCACTCTGGCCTAGAGCTAGGGATGGGGCAATCAGCTCATTTCGAGCTGATTGAGATTCTCCTATTTTCACCTCTGAGCTCGGATTGCCTCAAAAAGCCCCCCCCCCCGAGAACTTCTTTTGATTTCCATGAAAACCAGGTTAACAAATATGCCAAGCAGTCTGGCATGTGAGTGAAAGCAGCCTTAGGCTAGGCAAAAAGAGCTAAACTCAACTCCAGTTTTCAGTTGACTATATCTATCCACGAACCAAGCAGAGAGAAGTTCAGAAATGCTCAGTTGTTTTTAACATGAAATGAAACATTGAATTAGCTGACTGAAATTTAGTTATCAGGAACCTGTATCCTAAGAATAACTTACCAAAGCAGCTCTCGAGAGGGAGATATCTGGGGCTTGGCGAGTCAAGACAGCTTGGCGGAGTCCAGTCTTGAATCTTTGACAGCTGCTTGAGGACAAAGGAAGAGAGGAATTGGACATTCAAAGTGACCGATCAATAGCCTGAGATGGCCTGATCATGTGTCTTCAAGGTGATTCATTTAACATAAGGTTGAGTCATGTGTATGTGTGTGTGGAATAGAATAATGCAGCCTTAGCAGTGGAATAATGCAGTTTGGTACCTACAAATATCTGGTTCTGGGCATGTCCTTTGTTCAGAGATGTGTTTGCCAGGTTTGTCACAACGGTGCACTGGAAGTTAGATTGAACAACCACTGCAGTTTTTAGATCAGACATCTAAGTAAGGAGTGAAATGGTCTGCAAGCAGTGGTGTAGTGGACCCAGGGCTCGCAGGAATGCAGCACCGGCACTTTTTTTATTAGCAGGGATGCTGACGTCATCTGCCACCATCTCCACCCCTCAGAATTCCCTGCTCCCTCTAAGCTTGACTGCAATCCTCACAGCAGCTGAGGTGAAATGAATTTTCCCAGCAACATTATACATTATATAATACAGTATATTGTTCCCTGTTGTAACGCAAAGTATTTTGGGGTGGCTTGGTCTTGAATTGGCCATTAAGGCCCAATAGCTTCACAAAAGCCCTGCTCCTAGCACATGAAAATTCCTAGAGCTGGTTTGTTGATATAGATCCACATACCTGCTTACATTTTTGGACACTCCTTTGGAGCATGGATGGCTATGGGGACTGTCGTGATGAGTGCCTGCACATTAAAATGTGCCACTACCCCGCTGCGTGCAACTCTTGTCTTTTTTGAAGCCTATGATCAACAGTGGTTCTTCTAATCTCTGCTGATGATTGCGGGAATAGAACCAGGGGAATGTCTTCATCCTTGCCAGCGTATTCAGCAAAAGGTGACTAGATCTCCAGATGTTTTACTGGCCTACCTGCCTTCACATATTTATCTTTGCATTCGGTGACATATCAACAGCTAGGAGGGGAGAATAATTAACACTGTCACAGTTTATAAAAAGCTTCCATTCCTAGTTGTCTGGAGGCGATTCTTATTCAACACAGGTGAGCAGGTGACTGGCCATTTACCAAACCTTTCTTACATTGTATTAGAAAGTGCCTTGTTTCCATAGGGAGAAAAAAAACCCTAGGCAACACAGGCAAGGATGGGCAATATTTTAACAGCGCAAAGCTGCTGCAGCTCAGTTAGAGGGAACTGCCACTGTAAAGGTTTACAGCTGATTTGCTGTGACCTACTCACTGAACAGAAGAAGAAATTTTTATTCCCTCAGTTGATTTGCAGCACATGTTGTTGTTTCAATACAAATAAAATAGAGTGAGCCTCGGCTGCTATGAATCACGACCAAAAATAGCAGCTCTTTTCCATTGGATACGAAGTGTTTTAAAAAGAGCTAGTGCCTATTTTAAAAAGAGGTAGTGATGGCGTTTTATTTTCCCACCATCTAACTATGTTGATCCCTTTCTCTACATTTTTAATTTTAATTTTATTTTCTCCCTGCTTATTCAAGTCTTGTTCAATTTGAATATGGTAGAAAATCAAAGCTTGGGTTCGTTTTGCTGCGTGTGAATTAAAAAACAAACAAACACCTTCTGCAAATAAGGACATGATATGTTTTGCTGATATTACTGTTGTTATGTTTTACCATTGTGATTTTAATTATGATAAGCTGCCTTGAGGAGTGTGTGTGTGTGTGTGTGTGTGTGTAAAACATGGGCAGAGTATAAATCTATTAAAAAATAAACAAATAAATAAGTAAATAATGGTTTAAAAATAGTATTATTTTCTGTTTTAAAGAGGAGGAACTCATGGACACATCCCACAGGAGATTGGCCATGACCATCTGCAAAAGAGGACAGGGGTTCTTGTGCCTTGAGTAAATGTGTAAAAGGAGAGGTTTGGCAGGTGCAAGTAGTCATGCCAGAGGAAAGAAACCAGCACCCAGCTCAGGGCCTGCCAAAAACATTTTGCTGCCTGGGGCAAAGGACAAGATGTCAGCCCCACCCCTGGTATGGAATCTGACTAGACTGGCAGTTTAATCTTAACAGTAGTGAGAAGACAGCATCCTTCACCACACCTGAGGGAAGCAGGCTAGCTTGTGGTGGGGGGCACAGGAATCTGAAGGGGACTGTCTTCTAAGCATCCCATCACTCTGGTGACCAGTGGAGGCTGGTGGTCCAATGTCAGCGGGGCTGTGTATCCACTCTGGATTTTTCTCTGGACTTTTAAGGAACTATCCATGGTTCTAAACCCTATCCCCAAAATAGGTTCAGCACCATGTATACCTCCTTAAAAGTTCAGAGTAAAATCCAGAGCAGATACATAACCCCACTGACATTGGAGCCACCAGTCTCCACTTCGGGTGACTATATCTGAATTTCCTTCTTTTTACATGCTTGGGGAGCCCTGATTATTTGGCGTGATGGTGAGAAACAAACAGTTGTGAGGTCTGTTGGAAATTGCAGCAAACTTAATGCTTTGTACACTCCAGATTATGTATGGCGTTCCCCAACCTGTTTCATTGGGACACTGTTTCTCTTCTAATTTTCTTTTCTTTTCTAAGGTAGTAGCATCAGCACTGCTGCAACCGATCAGTTGAAGACCAGTGTGACAGAGCCTTGTGTTGCTAAAGCTTCCCATGATGAAAGGATGCATGGATTTTTATCCCAAAATCAAGTACAACGTTGAAAATGAGATGGCATCCCCAAAATCAAGTACAACGTTGAAAATGAGATGGCATCCTGTGAATTATAAATTTGTGGAGATCCTCCCTGTTGTATTCTGATTCTGAATAGTTGATTTTTGAGTTTCACAGCACTTCTGATTCAAGAATTTAAGATCAGCGTCTACTTGCTAAAAAGGGTTGGGCATACTCTTCTCTCTGCTATGCCATTTATCTAATATGAAAGTCTGGTTCCCAAACATAATTGCTCAGATTAAGTGTGAATCAGTTAGTGTAGTTTCTTCAGCTTCTTTGGGTTCAGTCTGATTTTGCAGGAAAGATGATCTCAAACCAAACACTTAGAAACATCTCAATTCCAGGAAGAAAGAAAGTTCCCTTATACAAGAGAAGTAACTGGAATTGTGATTCACATTCTTTTTTTCTTTTCTTTTTTTTGAGCTCCTTATGTGAAGGTGTGTGACTGGGTTAAACAGAATGTTTCTGCTTATATTCTTCACTGAGCATCATCTTTGACAACAGAGGTTAAAATTGAAGTCTCTACAGAGTGGCCTTATTCTAACTGTCAGATTGATTGTCCATCTAGGCAGAGAAAGGTCTCTCCAAGACCCAGTATCACAATTCCAGTTACTTCTCTTGTATAAGGGAACTTTCTTCCTGGAATTGAGATGTTTCTAAGCAGATTGATTGGACTGAATCCTGGAGGGAGGAATGAAGAGGAAATAGGCGGCTTGCTGCCTGATGAGGAACTTGTGTGATCCATCAAGCGCCCAGCTGAGTTCTGCTGTAGCTAGTGGGGGCTTTCCACCAGATTCCTCCTCATCCCTCTTGTAGGTATTGAAGGATGCCAAGGCAGTCAACCTTGCTGTTCCTTGGGTTCCCCTTCATGCAGGAAAGCAACCACAGCTGCAAGGTGAACATCGCCATTCCAACAGGGTGCCTCACTATCTTTTCTCAGTTCTATTGAATCACGCCTTTACTCTCTCCTTTTCCTTTACTTTCTCACATCCCCTGGAATCTCTTAATTCAGAGGTGGCAACTTGTGGCCCTTCAGATGCTTGGGCCTACAACTCCCATCATCTGTCACCATTGGCTATGCTGGCTAGGGCTGATGGGAGTTGTAGGCCAAAACATCTGGAGGGCCACAAGTTGCCCATCCCTGCCTTAATTCTTCTTTGGCTTTTGACAGATTCCCACCTACACCCCTTCTCTGATAGTTTTTCTTGCTCTCTCTCCTGTCCATTCATCTCCTCTGTCCATCTGTGTCCCTGCTCATTTCTCTCTACTCCCGCTCCTTCCTCTTCTCTTATCTTGCCTCTCTCCTCGTTTCAATCTTGTCTTGTTTCTTGGATCCCGGCATATAGCATGGCGAAGTGACCTGCTTCAGGCCGGCACCATGGCTGGGACATAGATAAAGGCAGAAATTGGTGTCTGAGTACAGTAATACCTTGGATTACAAGTAACTTGGTTTGAGAGCGTTTTGCAAGACAAGCAAAATTTTTAATATTTATTTAATTTTTTTTTACTTGATATACAAGCGTTGTCTTGCAATACAAGTACTGTAGTACGGCTTAAATTAAAAATCTCTGTACAATTTTTTTGGGGGGGATTTCGTTTTGATATAAGAGTGTTTTGGATTACAAGCACCTTTCCGGAATGAATTATGCTCTTAATCCAAGGCATGACTATAGTAACCAGCCACGTTGAGATCAGCTTCTGCCAGAATACTCCAAATGCTAAGCGTGGGATGATGGTGGAGTGACAGAATGTTGGTCTCAGTAGGAATGGATACATCTGTCAGTTTCGCTTTCTCCCATATATATATATATATATATATATATTTACAATCGCAAGTTCTTTGCATCCTGTATGTGAAGAATTTTGCAAATTCTTCTCAAAAATGAAGTGAAATTCTTACCCATCTGCGCTGGCCAAATTCAGTAGGTACAGCTATTCCCAGCATGGAGAGGACTACTTGTACCTGCCTGCCATATAGATGTTAAAGATGTTAACGCCTGTCAGAAAAAAAGAGGTGGCAGCCCTAATTCAGTGCTACAAACATGGCTAAGTACACAGGGATTCAAACCCAGACGTTTACAAAGAAAGCACTCAAAGCCCTGGGCCTGGATGGATGAATCTGTCAGCCTCAGTTTCTCCCACATTCAATTGGTTATAATCTCCAGTTCTTTTCATCTTGTTTATGAAGAAATTTGTGAATTTTGGGAATTCTTACCCCCCAAAAAGGAACTGAATGATATTCTCACCCATCCCTAGTTGTGGATCCTCTTATTTTTCTGCCCTTCTCCCCAAAAGCACACACACAAGACAGGCCAGATTCACCCTGCCCTGTAAACACTTTAGATTGCTGGTTGACAGGAGCCTTTGCAATTCCAAAAAATCTAGAACAGGACTCTAATTTTCCTGTGGCTATACCACCCCAAGTGAGTCCCATTCGCTCCAGTCTGGGCTGGAACTCTCATTCCACCCTGTGGATAATTGTCTGAACTGTGTTCCAGTGTAGAGAAGTCAAGTGATTCTACAGACATATGTGAACCACCATCCCAAAATGCCAAGTAATCAAGTGATCAGAAGCCAAGTGATAGACATGCATGTGAGAACCAGCCTTTAGATTGCTGACAACCAGTTTGGCCTAATAAATGGTGTTGGTTTCCTTGGCTATACATGCACCCCAGGGTCAAACTCCCAGCGCAGTCAAGATGGGCTTAAAATCTGCAGCATAAGTTGTTTAGCTTTTTTCTTGGAAGCAGGAGGGGCGTTCCAACTTTTGCACCAGGCAGGCCCATGCTGGGTTGTAGAACCGTAAGACTCATTAAACTCTGAGTAGAAAATAGGTTTCTCTATTAGAATATTCCGAGAGAGACATTATGTTAACAGAATGTAATATAAAAAGGGGAAATGTGGTGAAGCTGCATCTGCATTAGAACTGATTCCATCAACCATGACTGTTTTGTTATGTGAAAAAAATTGGTTTGCATTTTTATCAGCTCATTTTTATGCTATATTACCCCAATAGTATCTTTTATCACAAACATGCCTTGTGGGGGGAAATGCTCATTTGTAAACAAATTGGTAATCCTGTAATTGCAGCAACAACTGGAAAACCAGAGTGAAGCATGTGTTGGTAACAGCCCATTGGGATGGTGTTTCATCAACTATTTTCTTCATTATGTCCAAACCATTTAATACAAAAGAAACATGCAATGTTTAATCCACTGGAGAGGAGTACTGTAGGGGGGGCACGTTATATGCTGAGTGACAGCAATACAGGCCCTATTTAATCAATGCTGGACCATGTTAGAAATGGGAATTATCCATGTTATAATCTCCTCTGCTGTGCATTCTGTTGTTGCTCAGATGTGATCCACTCATCTGTTGGAATCACAAAATATCCAGCAGGAAAACTGAGCAAAGCAGATTGCGCTGGGACCCTGAAAAAAATAACAGACACCAAGGACTGAGACTTTGGAATGAGAATTTTGATCAGTGCAATCCTATGGATGTCTACTGGGAAGAAAGCCTCACTGGGTCTATTGGGCGTTCCTCCCAGCATGCACAGGATTGCTGACTTTGTGTTTCATACTGGCATACAGCAAAAGCATGTGGGTTTCGTGCATTTTGTCTTAAGATTGCTACCTTTTAGAGCAGGGGTGGGCAACCTGAAGCCCTAGAGCCATACATGGCACTGGGCCTAATTTCATGTGGCCCTCAGCCTAATTTCAAAAGACCTATCTGTCCCTTCTCTGGCAGCCTGCTGCCAGGAAAGGGGGGGGGGAGAGAGAGAGAGAGAGAGAGAAGGGAGTGGCAGAAAAAGAAAAGGAATGACCCATCCACATTTAACTTTGGCCCCGTACGCTAAACATGTGGCCCCTGACAGATTACTCATGAGGGAATGTGGCCCTTGACAGAAAAAAAGGTTGCCCACCCCTTTCTTAGCACCAAACTATGCACTATGTTCTTTAAACCTTTTTTAAAAAAAGTATGCCTAAACTGGCATACTTATTTTGAAGCAAAAGCAACCACTTCTTGAAGCATGCTCCCAATCTAGATTAGGGGCCCATGCCAGCTTCCAGGCAAAACTCCCCCCAAACTGTTTGCTCACAAAGGTGCTGTTTCCTGCAGCCAGCATCTTTGAAGGCAAACAGCTGCTGGGGAGAGGTCAAGCAACAGTTCTTAAGGGTGCAATCCTATGCATGCTGGGAGCCATAGGGCTCCCCCCCCCCGTCTGAACACACATAGGATTGCATACTAAATGAGGTGATTTGGAATTAGGTATTTTTATTTATTTATTTATTTATTTATTATATTTATCAATCGCCCATCTGGCCGGTCACCCGGCCACCCTGGGCGATGTACAATTAAAATACATAAAACACAATAAAATATAATAATTAAAACAATATAAAAAATTCTCATTAAAAACCTAACCCACCCCATATTCCCGCCTGAACAGCCATGTTTTTAATGCACGGCGGAAGCTCATCACGGAGGGGGCATGGCGAAGGTCACTAGGGAGGGAGTTCCATAATGTGGGGGCCGCCACAGAGAAGGCCCTCTTCCTAGTCCCCACCAGCCTGGCTGCTCTGGCTGATGGGATAAGGAGAAGGCCGTCCGTGGCAGACCTTGTTGAGCGGCCTACTTGATGTTGCTGTAGGCGCTCCTTGAGATAAGCTGGGCCGGAGCCGTGTAGGGTTTTAAAGGTCAAAACCAACACCTTGAATTCGGCTCGGCAAGCAACTGGTAGCCAGTGCAACTCATTAAGCACTGGCGTGATGTGATCACGCCGGCGGCTGCCCTTAATCAGGCGAGCCGCCGCGTTCTGTATCAGCTGAAGCTTCCGGACCGTCTTCAAGGGTAACCTCACGTAGAGCGCATTACAGTAGTCTAGGCGAGAGGAGACCAAGGCATGAACCACTGATGGGAGCAGGTGATTAGGAAGGTAGGGGCGCAGCTGCCGTATCAGATGGAGTTGATACAGCGCCGCCCGGCTCACAGCTGCCACCTGAGCCTCCATGGACAGCTGGGAGTCTAGAATGACCCCCAAGCTGCGGACCTGGTCCTTCAGGGGTAGATGTACCCCATTCAGCACCAGGTCAACATCCCCTAACCTTCCCTTGTCCCCCACCAGAAGTACCTCGGTCTTGTCGGGGTTCAGTTTCAGCATGTTCCTTCCCATCCAGCCAGCCACTGACTCCAGGCACTTGGACAGGGTCTCAACGGCCAACCTCGGTGAGGACTTAAAACAGAGGTAGAGCTGCGTGTCATCCGCATACTGATGACACTGCACCCCAAACCTCCTGATGATAGCTCCCAGCGGCTTGAGGTAGATGTTGAATAACATCGGGGAGAGGATGGAACCCTGCGGCACTCCACAAGTGAGCAGCCGAGGGTCCGAAGCCTCCTCCCCGAGAACTACCCTCTGATACCTTCCAGAGAGGAAGGACCGGAACCACTGCAATACAGTGCCTCCCAAGCCCAACCCCTCCAGACGGTCCAGGAGGATACCGTGGTCAACGGTATCAAAAGCCGCCTGAGAGATCGAGGAGGACTAGAAAGGAGCATTCGCCCCTATCCAAAGCCCTCCTCATATCATCCACCAAGGCGACCAAGGCCGTCTCCATCCCATGTCCAGACCTGAAGCCCGACTGGCACGGATCCAAATAATCGGCTTCATCCAAGTGTGCCTTCAACTGAGCACCCACCACCCGCTCGATCACCTTGCCCAGAAATGGTAAATTGGAGACTGGGCGAAAGTTGTTTAAATCCTGGGGATCCAAGGAGGGCTTCTTTAGAAGCGGTCTTATTACTGCCTCCTTGAGGGCTGATGGCATCACTCCCTCCTCGAGGGAGGCATTCACCACCGCCTTGATCCCCTCACCCAGTCTCTCCCTGCAGCTCATGATGAGCCAGGATGGGCAAGGGTCAAGCAAGCAGGTGGTCGGCCTCACAGATGAAAGCACCTTGTCCACTTCATCAGAAGGAAGAAGCCGAAACCGATCCCACAAAACCGGTCTGCCATTGGCCTCCTCCCGCTCACTCCCTGTGTCCACGACGTACGATATCCCACTCCTAATCCGATCGATTTTATCTGCAAAGTGCTTCGCTAAAGCCTCACAGGAGGCTTTTGACTGTTCCAGTGGGTCCGGAGCGACTGGACCGACCAGACTCCGGACCACTTGGAACAGCCTCCTGGGGCAGCACTCTGCAGACGCAATGGAGGCAGCATAGAATTTCTTTTTTGCTGCCTTCACCACCACCCGGTAGGCTGAAGATGCAGCTCTAACCCGTGTTCGATCGTCTTCGGAGCGGGAATTTCGCCATCGGCGCTCTAGCCTTCTCACCTCTTGTTTCAGAGCTCGCAGCGACGGAGTGAACCATGGCGCAGCGCGAGCTCTGTTTAGGCGAAGAGGGCGCTTCGGGGCAACTCGGTCTAATGCCCTGGTGATTGCAGCATTCCAGTCATTCACCAGGGTCTCGACCGAGCTACCGTTTCTGTGCTCCAATTCCCCAAGCGCGTTCAGGAATCCATCCGGATCCATAAGACGCCTGGGGCGGACCATTCTAATAGGTCCCTCACCCCTGCAGAGGGGTTGTGGCACCGAGAAATCCAACCCCACCAGATAGTGATCTGACCATGACAAGGGGGTGGCGGATATACCCCCGATCTCCAGATCATTTCCCCCCTCTCCGGAAACAAAAACCAAGTCCAGTGCATGACCGGCTACATGGGTAGGTCCAGTTAATACAGGGTGCAGCTCCCAGGAAGCCATGGTCTCCATAAAGTCCCGAGGTGCCCCAGTGAGGGAAGCCCCCGAATGTACGTTGAAGTCCCCCAGCACCACCAGCCTGGGGGACAACACACGCACATCGGAGACTACCTCCAGCACCTCGGCCAGGGAGTCTGTCGTGCAGCGGGGTGGACGGTACACGAGCAGAATCCCCAGGCTGCCCTTTGGACCCAACCTCCAGTACATGCACTCAATAAACTTGGTCTCCCGGAGAGGGAGTCTGGTGAGGACCAGGGACTCCCGGTAGATAACAGCCACTCCCCCTCCCCGTCCCCCAACCCTTGGCTGCTGGGCATACGAGAAACCGGCCGGACACAAGGCCGCCAGAGTTGGAGCAGCGGCCTCGTCCAGCCAGGTTTCCGTAACACATGCCAGGTCCGCACCCTCATCCATGATCAAGTCATGGATGAGATATGTTTTTTGGGTAACGGACCTGGCATTGCACAACAGCAAACGCAGGGTGGGGGGAGGAGCAACACATCCCCCAGTTATCCCTTGGCTCTGGGCAAGCCCGGAACAAGGGATAGATATTAAGCATCGATCCCTTGTTCCCCTTACTCGGCGTGGCCTGCCCCTAGTGCTCTGCCAGCGCCTGCCGCTCAACGTTGGTACCGTTTGCCCCCCAGAACTCCCCCCACTATCTCCCTGGGAGAGACACATGCCCCCTCGCTTCCGCCAGTCAGGCGGGAGACCCACCCCTAAAATCAACCCCTAAAAAGCCCCAACCCTTCAAAAAGGAAGGGCCTCTTTAAAACTCCCAGCCCCAAATTTATCACCAAGGTAAATTTGGTGATTTGGAAAAGCCTCTAATTGGTTCCCATTTCCCAGACCCACGCAACTTCACCTATTGCCACACTCCTCTGCCTAAGTAGCCAACTTCCTTTCCAGTCACTGTTCAGACTCTTTAATGTTTCCTTCAAGTTACCTGCCTTGCCGTGCCTGCCTTTGGATCTGTCTGCTGCCTGCCTGCCTTCTGCAGTAGGTCACTCTTTTGAGTGTACCCACTGGATTTATTAGTGGGATGGTAGATAGTGAGCATGAGACAGTTTGCTGTATTGTATAAGAGTTCCTTGGCTATTATAGGGCATTCTTCCCCAGCCTGGTGCCCTCCAGATGTGTTGGACTACAACTCCCATCATCCCCAGCAGCCATGCCCATGTTATTGGGCATGTAAGAGCTAATGTAGCAATTAACAGAGACTTCTGAAATCAATATGGCAGGGTTTGACAACAGTAAACATCTATATCCAGTGGAGCTCCTATTGTTCAAACCTTGTTTGTCCCAAACCTCTAAGCTATCTAAAGTACCGTATTTTTTGCTCCATAAGACGCACTTACTGTATGGTACAAAAAATTTAAAAAAAAAAAATCAGCTGAGAGGCGGGGGCTTACCCCGCCCCACCCAGGAGTCCTCCGCTCTTCCGGACCAGCAGAGGAAAGTAAAAATAAATAAATAAATAAATTTTTTTAACTATATTCACTCCATAGGACGCACAGACATTTCCACCTAGTTTTTTTGGGGGGTAAAGTGCGTCTTATGGAGCGAAAAATATACTTTGCATCCAAACTTTAGCTGTAGGTAAACAAAAACTGTAGAGATAACCATGTCAGTCCATTAGGAACCACCGCCACCTTCTCCCCCAAAGAAGACAGACTGCCCATGTCTTTATTAGGACCAAGTAAAAATGCCACTAAGTTGCAAAGAAGCCCTTGGGTTCTCCAGAATTCTACTGGAGTGTTGAACAAAACAATGGCAGAGGCTAGAAAAACTAGGCATAAATGTTGTGGCCCCAAAGTCGACAATTTACAGCCGTCTTAAGATGGAGTACAGGATGGGTTATGCAGACATGGTTGTCTTTTAGCTATAGGTGACAAAGTGCAATCCTATGCATGTCTACTCTGTACTATTGAGTTCAATGGGACCTGCTCCTACGTAAGTGGGTATAGGTTTGCAGCCTAAGGGTGCAATCCTATGCAAGTTTAGACAGAAAAAAAAAGCCTACAACTCCCAGAATGCCCCAGTCAGCTGGCTAGGGCATGCTGGGAGTTGTAGGCTTTTTTTTCCTGTCTAAACTTGCATAGGATTGCACCTTAAGGCTATTTGACCAGCTATCATATTCTTCTGACTCTGTTGCTTCTTTTTGGTAGGAGCTTGTTATACTGATAAAAAAATTCCTGGAACAGTCTTTAATATTCAGTGATGTACACACACTCTTTAAAATTATTTACCTGCTTCATGGAAATTAAGAAATGGAAGGGGAGATGGATTCTCCGTGCCCCTTTGACAGCTAAAAAACTGATATTCTAACATTAGAAGGATAAACACTCACCACCTATAATGCAATGGATTGAGGATTTTACAACTTCAGTATTTGAAGGAGTGGGGTATATATCTGGTCCACTTTTGTTGAAGCTTATGTACCATTGCTAGAAAGTTGTATTTTCATTTATATGCATGTTATATGTATTTATTGCTATGGGTCTATACAAATCTATGTACAGTATGTATATGATTCCCCCCCCCTTTCCCCCTCTTTCTCTTTTTCCTTTTGTTTAAATTTCACAATAAAAATAAATAATAAAAATATATTCATCTGACCCTTCCTGTCTTCCAAATGTTTGGAACACTTAGATTTTCCATGTATTTGGTGAGTGGATCAACTAAAGTGTAGTAGTCAGTCTCTCTAAAACAACAACAACAACAACACACCTCTGCATCCTTGGATTCCTGAAGTCTCATACCAATTTTCTAATTGGTATGGTTTTATACCTGCAGATTGCTTTGGAAAGAAAGATTTTTTTCTTTTTCTTTTTTAGAAGAACACTCTTTATGAGAAGAGTGCACAAGGAATGTATCAAGTTTCCTGGTAGCAGTGGCAATGCAGGCTGCGTTTTTTTCTTTCTTTCTTTCTTCTTTTCTTTCTGGCGAAGATTTGCAAAAATGGGTCATAATAATAGAGATAAGAGGCTGAAACTTCCAGGCTTCAAAACAGTGGATGAATCTTACAGCAAGTGTGGTAACTGGTGCACTATGGAGATGCTGCTTGCTTGATTGTTCTAATAACTGTAGGCAGATTGTGGAGGAGAGTGAGAGGGCTGTGCTCTGTTTGTCATGACAATGCAGCCTCCTATCAGCTGAGAGATTGCCTCCAGTGGAGAGACTGCTTGTGTGAAATCACTAGGCAAACTTTACGGGAGAGAGCCACACTTGTTGAATTTCCTCCTGCCATGTAAGCTACTAAAGGCAACATCAGTCTTTCAGCTGAGGACTTTGCAAGACTACACACACAGGGAAACCAGCCAGACTTGACATTTTGCTACAACTCAGGAGAAAACTACATGTGACGTTAAATGGGTCTTTGTATCCACTGTGCAGGGCTTTGTTTTTAAATAAAGGAAGTTGTCTCAGCGTGTGTGTGTGTGTGTGTGTGTGTGTGTGTGGGAGCATTGCTGGTAATTAAAGAAATCAGAGCAGGCATTAGGAGGTTTATGAGGGCTATTTTTTTCTTTGGTTTTTCCATAGCCATGTCATAGGGATGGATGAGAAATTTGTTTGGTTTGTTCTTTGATAAGAACTTACCAGAAGTCACAAATTTCTTCATAAACAGGATGGACACATGATATATTTATTTTTAAATGAAAGTAGGAGAAACTGAAATTGACAGATTCATTCATCCAGGACCAGGGCTTTTGAGAGACTAGCTCTTAAAAGTCTGGGTTTGAATCCGTGTGCATTCCGTCCACGTCTGTGGTGCTGAATTAGGGTTGTGTTACCTCCTTTCCCCCCTAACAGGTTCCTCATCTTTAACAGCGACATGACAGGGAGGTACTACAACATGGCCCTCTCCATGCTGCAAAGAACATCTGAATTTGGTTGGCACAAGTGGTTGAGAATTTTGTTTTGGCCCATTCTTGATGAGAATTTACTGAAATTTGCACATTTCTTTGTACATATATGGAATGGAGAGAACTTGAGATTTAAATAATTAGAATGCCGGAGAAAGTGAACCTGATAGATTCATCGATCTCTACATGCAGGAAGGTTTTGGAGGGAGAAAAATGTATGCACATGTCTGCATCCTTCCATGGCCAACAATTTGAGACTTGCAACTGTGGAAGGCGGCTGCAAAATTCTATGCCATTGTTACCAACAAAGCATCAGATGTAAATGCTGCCAAGGGCACCGAGAAGAACATTGGGGAGGGAGGGTGGGAGGCTTCTAAGCTAGTGGCCCCCAAAGCATCAAGCATACCAAAGTCAAATTCACAGGTCCCAATAGTGCCCCTTTCAAAGGCAGGTGCAGCCTCCCCACATCCCACTAGTCTCCTGGGCTGGATGGGGACAAGGCAGGCAGTGAGTGGCATGGGGCTGGCCATGTCAATGGAACAGGATGAAGTGGCATGGGTCGGGCTGCGCCATGAGGTGATGAAGGCAGAAAATGGTGTTTTGGCGACATCCGATGTCACGTGAGTGGACTTCCCCATGCACAAGAGGGCATCCTCTCAGTCTTCTCCACCCACACTCTCCAGCAACCCCCCACCCCCTGCCAAATCCTCTGGAGCAGATTTTGGGGCTGCACAGGGAGCTGCCATGGGAGGGGGAAATCCACCCTGCCAATGATTTCCCCTGACAAATAGACATCGTTGGATTTCACGCTCTGAATAGTACAGCAGGTTTTTACGTCTTGGCCGGGCTAATGCTCAGTAGGCTTGTATGCACGCGTGCCATTTGGGCTCTGCTTTAGGCAGCAAAATAACTTGGGCTGGCGCTGGACAGACAAGACTTATAAGCCTGACTTTATCACAGCCTACTCCATAAATTACCCTGATCATAAGAGGTCCACAAACCCCCATGGCCTGAGCCAATTGCGGCACTTCTGCTCCAAGTTGGCTATCCAATTCCTAAGCCTTCCTTCCTTCATTTTTAGCTGCTACATTCTCCGCCCCCAGTGTCTAAGAGTCTTATGAGACGATGTACAAAATAGAGGAGGAATAAACTTATTATTATTGGTTATTTACTTAGCAGCCACTTGAACTTTAAGCACTTTCAGCTGACCATCATTGGGCGAAATGAAATGTATTTACCACCTTAGCTCAACTGTAGCTTGTTTCACTTAGGCACACAGGAAGCTAATGATCTCCTGGGAAACTGCTATTATTGTAAGAGGCTTATGAACTGAACAAGGGGTATAAAATTATACAGCTCTCAGGTATTTATGACCTGCGCTAAGATTTCTTTGACATTCTGGACCCACGTACTTAAAAAAACAAATCTGAAAGTTTCCATCAGCACAGATCATGCAAATCATGAGAAAAGTAGTCATATCAGTCATTTAGTGATCGCTGTTCATGAAAGAGCAAAAGAATTCATCTTCACCCTGATGAGTTGAAATAATCTCATTATGGGCATGATCCAGACAGTGATATGTGCATTTTAAATCCCATAAACTTCAATTGGGAAGTTAAGCACATCCTTAAATATCTTGTATTAAATCAGAGGGGAGTCAGGCTGCTTCAGCAAACAGTTCATCGTATTGTGAAACTGCTCCTCAACTCTCTGCCACTTCAAGCTGTGGATACAGGATTCTAAGACTTTGTTATACTGCCAATGGCTCAGGGCCAAAGTGCTGGGAAATACCATAGCTCAGTGGCAGAGCACATGCCTTGCATGCAGAAGGTCCCAGGTTCAATCCCCGGCATCACCAGGTGGGGCTGTGAAAGAGTCCTGACTAGGGTGGCCACTTCTGCATGCAACCCCGCCCCGAAAAGGAATTTGCATCACCAAAAATAGAGGACACAGATTTGCATGTGCCAATGTATTAGCTAATGTGTTAATAGATGCAAACTTAGAAATAATTACTAGAATTTAAATAGAAATACAATACAACGCAGCATAGTGGGGACGACTGTGAGCAGCTGATCTGTGTGTCTGCTCACTTAATGCACCACCCAATAGCTGAAGCTCTCTGTGCGGTTCATAACAATTCACAAAAACAAAAACACTGGCTTCGCTATGGCCCTGCTTCCTCTCTCATCAAGCAGGGTCAGCCGGGGGAGGGGGAGCAGTCCAACTGGAGCAGGCCCTGATGTTCCCTTTGTGTCCTCCTCCTCCTCCTCCTCCTCCTCCACTCCTTCCTCTTTCCCACAGGGCCACTGATGGCACTTACCCCAGTGATGGTCTCACTGTAGCCCTTCAGTAGCATTCCTGGCATAAGGCTCTATGGGAGATCTACTAGGCATAGATCAGGGAGCAACATCTGGGGGCCCAGGGGCCAATTTACGCCATGGAACCCACTCTGAGCCCTGGAACCCTGCCAGGGTTGCTGCTGAAATTGGTTTAAAGTGGTCTTTTTTTCTTGCCATATCACCAAGTTGCAGTGGCAATCCATGGCCTGTTTAATGCAAAATAAGGGGGAAACAGCCCCTTTTTAGCTGCTTTGCAGCTCATTTTGGCAACAGATTTGATGGCCGTGGTGGTGGTAGTGACTGCCAGGCCTGGCATCAGCAGATGGCATGGCTTGGCAGGTCCTGAAGACTCACAGGCTCAGGTAACCCTACTTGAGCATCAGGATCCATGGGAACTACATTTCCCATGGATCCATGTGTCTGGGATATCATCACTGCAATGCCGGGGATCTAATGGAAGCTCCTCAGCAGAGCCCTCATGCTGCAGCTATCTGCAAAGTTTGAATGTAGAAGGGACATGCTGCATTGCAGAGGGTATGAATTGGTATGAACTCAAACCCAGAATTCATAGGGGGTTTGGGTTTGGCTGGTAATGGGCTCAGAAAATTATTTCCTTGCCTCCTCCAATTCTGAACTTCAGTGCCATCACTAGAGTAAAACAACAACTCGCAACAACATCCTCTAAGCACCGTGAGAGTTACATCTGCTAAGGTTTTACACTATGTTCTAAAATATCAGAAACTCAATTCACAGAATTTGCCAATGTTCTATTTTTATTTTGTCCCATGTCTGGTGCTACCAAGGTTGTTCATGTTCCAAAAATGAATGGTTTTAGCAGTAGTTAGAAATAAGACTTGAGAAGAGTGAGATTTTTAACACATTCAGAGTGGTTTAATTTCCACTCCATCTGATCATATTAATTTAACAGGGGAGGGGAAAAAATACGAGAAAAATTATGTGGATTTAAAAAATCCTCCCACACACCTTATGGAATTCATACAGTGTGTGGGACTGAGACCATGAGTCTGTGTTCAGTACTAGTAGAAATGGTCTCCTGGAGCAGATTTTCATTGAAGGGGGGGGGGGGAGTTAAATTAAATTTTAATGATACTTCTTTTATCTAAACACCCTATTCCAAACATTTAGATTGTGCCTATTGGGATGTGATATTATTTAATTTAAATTAGACTTAAGACTTTGCTTAGGGTGACAGCTATAAAAATGAATAAGCTTGCTTATTCATTGGTCGTATGTACGGTATTTTCGTAATGGCAATACTAATGACAACAATGAAGTCTAGAACATGGTGTGTGTGGGAATATAGCAAGAGCCTTTTTCAGTTTTCATTACCATTTTAAAAAATATCTCTCTATTTCCAGGGGAGGCTGGTGACTCCCATGTCAGTGGGGCTCCTTATCCATTGCAGTTTTTATTCTGAGCTTGTAGGCGCTATCCATGGTGCTCCATGGTGGTGAACCTATTTTGGGAATGGAGTACAGCACCATGGACAGCTCATATAAAGCTCAGAATAAAAGCTGCAATGGATAGGGAGGCCCACTGACACAGGAGTCACGAGCCTCCCCTGGTATTTCTCTCGATATAAATAGATAGCTAGACAGACAGACAGATAGATGGATATAATTTCCTGAAAACGCAATCTCTTCAGAGCAAAAAAACCAAACCATAACCCCCATTTTTAATTACGATATGTATTTAAAATGAATAATGAAGAGGGGGAGAAACCCTGCACACATTTTCACTCTGAGCTGCTTTAACTCTAGATTCATAAATAGATTTGGCAGTACGTGAATGAGATGCATAGCAGCTTTACAGACTGGTGCAACAGACTAATGCAGAAAACAGGAGGGAGGATGTGGGAAATCCTGTGCTCTCACCATATTTAAAAAAACACGCAAAAAAACCCACACACCACACAATTAAAAATGCTCTCCCTGAGACATTTTTAGAAACCTGTTTTGAAATATATACAAATCACTACTTTTAGATACTGCCAAAAATGGAGGGGGGAAACAGATGCAGGCTTCCTTCAGATATATGTGTCACAGAAATAGCAAAAGAAAGAAAGAAGATCAGTAATGAACAAAGAGTTCATATTGAGGCCTAATGCCATTTAAAAAATTTTTGTATCTGATCTCATTCTGAAGTCAAGGGGAACATGTGGAAGGGGGCAATTGACCAATGATGCAATCCTATACAGCAGTGATCTCCAACCTTGGGTCCCCAGATGTTTTTGGCCTACAACTCCCAGCATGCCCCAGCCAGCTACACTGGCTGGGGCATGCTGGGAGTTGTAGGCCAAAAACATCTGGGGACCCAAGGTTGGAGAACACTGCTATACAGGATGGGTGGGGAACTTGTGACCCTCTGTATGTTGTTGGACCACAACTCCCGTTATTCCTGACCATTGACCAGGATGGCTGGGGCTAATGGGAGTTGGAGTCCAACACTATCTGGAGGGCCACACGTTTCCCACTCCTGTTATACAGGATGGTATGATCCCAAAGAGTGTGCAGAGCTTCAAAAGGATGTCTCTATAATGGGCTGTGGTGGCACGGAATGGCAAGTCAGATTTAGGTGACTGCAAAGAAAGTTCCACTGGGCCCAAAACATTTTCTCACACACACACAGACACACACACACACGCACACATAATCTAGTACTGGGGTCTCCAACATGATGCCCATGGGCACCAATTTGCCTGCATACACCTCTCTTGGTGCCCACCAGGCTCTCTGCCCCTCCCAATTTTAATTTAATTCTTAATTTAAAAAAAAAAACACAACTAACTGGGAGGTTGCCATGCCATCCTGCAAAACAAAGTGCTGCCCCCCCCCCCCGCACCATCTTTATTTGGGTTCAACAGAGTGGTTTTGTGTTTTGGAGCTCTGACTCCCATCTGCGTCTTGTACTTAGGTTCTTAGGCAAGTTACTTTTCTTTTACTCTCACCAGTTTGCCTTATGAGAAATGAGTGTTTTGTGAAAGCCTGTGCCCACAGTGGCAGCCATTTTATGTATGAGCGAGTCCCCATGGCAGCCATTTTGTGAGAGTGCCCATAACACTCTAAAAATTTCAGCTATGCCCACCAATCCAAAAAGTTTGGGGAGCACTGCTCTAGTGCATTGGCCCCCATGGCTTGTCATACCAGGAAGTGCTTGAGTCAGCTCTCAGGCACTGTACTTTCCATTTCCTGTTCAGCCTTGCCTATTGCAGTATGCTGCACGGCCTGTTTGAAGTAAGCTTTATTTATTAAAGTTGCCGTTAGCTTTGCATCCTCTGTGGCCTTCATGAATCATTTCACTGGTGACAAAGGCAAGGATTCCTCTCTGAGTAGGAATGGGCAAATCAGCGATGTTTGAGCTTGCTAAGACTCTCCGAACATCAGCTCGCTGCTCGTCTCTCCTCGATTTGTGCTCGTGTTTGTGTTCATTGTTCATTTTGCATGTTTGGAGAAATTGTGCAAAACAAATCGCTATCAAACATGAGAGTTGCACAAGCAATTCCCAAATTTGCACAGGTTTCCAAAATTGTGCAGATTTCCCTCATAGACTGAAGCGTAGGTGATTTAAAATGTATGCATTTTGAGAAAATGGCGCTTATTGAGAAAGTTGCACATTTTTCAAGTTCACATTTTGCAAATATGAAGGCAAGTTCAGGAATTTGTGAACATTTTCAGGGCAAATGTGCTCCCGTTCGCGTTTGTGTTTGTATTTGGGATTGCGAATGGGACATTTTCTAGTGATTTGTGAACTGAAATGAAATTCTCATCATCCTTACTTCTCAGCCACACAGAGTGTTTTCTCATGGAGGAGAGATGGAGAACACAGTCTGGCTGAAGCCTAGATTAAGCTTTCACCTGAATCCTTGTGGAAGTCACCACAAAGCACTTCAGGTCAGTATGCACATTGTGTGGAATATGGCAAGCTAGGAGGGCCAATATGCTATATACATATGAGGTTTATATTAGTAGTAACAACCCACTAGTGTACATAAGAACATTAGAAGAGCCCTGCTGGATCTGACCAAAGGCCTGTCTAGACCAGCATTCTGTTTCAACAGTGACCAACCAGATGCTTATGAGAATTCCACAAGCAGGGCATGTGGGCATTAGCACCCTCCTAGTAATGTACCGCAGCAATTGGTATTATGAGGCATGCTGCGTAAGCGTCTCTCTGCAGAGTTTACACCAGAGATGGCTGCAGAGGTTAGCAAGGGATGCCCCTCCCAACAGACATTTCCAACTTCCCCTTCTGCTATCCCACACAAATGGCCTGAAGGGCAGAGAGCTTCATCAATCACAGCAAATTAATTGCCCGTCATAGCAGATTAATGCCTGAGTTTCAATTAAATGTTTTGAAGCCTGTAGGTGGTTTTAGAAATAATCAGAAAGTCTGCTTGCTCTTTCTCCCCCAAGTTCTAACCAAACAGGAACGAGTCAGCCAGTAGGCCTTTGGCCAGACCAAAGGTGCAAAGGAAGTTTCATGTACAGACTCAGAGGGGTGCCGGGATCTTCCTCTCAAGTGAATTTCCCCTGCAGCCTCAATAGTTGGCACTGAACCCCCATCCAATGAGAGGACTCAACCAGGATTGGAAGGGAAAAGGGAAGGAAACTTGAAGGTTCTGGCCTGGTCCCAAAGACTCCACTGTGCGTATTATATAGAGATTGTGGAAACTGATATAAAGTATTATTATGCAAACCTTACAAAGAAGAGAATCCAAGAGTGACAGTTTGCTGCAGGTCTTAGTTTTGAAGGAGCAACTAGAAACATGCCTTCCATGAACTACATAAATTATGTGTCATTGGTATGCATCTCTCCATCAGTTGCTCCATGAGAAAGAACACTCACATACTTTCGATGGGTGATCGATTATTTTATCCACACCTCAATCCTGTATGTGCCTACTCAGATGTAGGTCCCATTGCTGCTTTGTTTATTTAAATGATTTTTTTTAAAAAAAAATAAAATACTGCCTTTACACTAAAGTGTATTCAAGGAGGCTCACAATAAAACACCAAGCTATAAGATACGAAATCATAAAGAGACCACTTTATGATTAGGAGAACACTTGCTAGTATAACATTATCTTCACCACCCACTAAAAGGTAGGCAGTGCCTCCCTAGGCAAGCAGTTCCACCATCTGGACACCACCACTGAGAAGAAGGCCCTCTCTTGTGCCCACTAGCTGTACCTCAAGTTGGCAAAGGAGGAGGGCCTCTATGGTGAAATGGAGTTCCAGGACAGAGTCACACAGGGGGAGGAGAGTCACTCAGAAGATACCACCATGGCCCCATGCCAGGTAGGAGGGTGGCCATGTGTCCTGCTTTACAGAAGACAGTCTCCTATTTGAAAGTATCCTCTGCTTGAAGGGGTATCCAGTCTAAGTCTGGTCTAAAGAAAAAGAACTGAAAGAAGGGGAGAACAGGGAGGGGCCTTGAAGTTGCCCATCAACAATTAGCATCTGGACAGCAGACTGAGCAGGCACACAGGTCACCTGGTCACAGCTATCCCTATTACGGTGAGATGTATCTATTCTATTTTAACCATTATTTATTTATTTATTTGATTTATACCCCACCTTTCTACCCCCCCAAAAAATGGCACTCAAGGTGGCTTACAAAACAATTTAAAATGGATTAAAACACATTAAAATAAAATAAAAAACATAACAATTACGGAATAAAAATAGCATCCAACCCAACAGATCCACTTACAGGCCAAATGCCTTCTTGAATAAAATGGTCTTTGCTTGCTGGCATAAGGACAGAAGAGAGGGAATTAACCTAACCTCCCTTGGGAGGGAGTTCCACAGTCTGGGAGCAGCCGTTGAAAAGGCCCTCTCTCGTGTCACCACCAAACACGCCTCTGATTATGGCAGTCTCAAAAGAAGGGCCTCTCCAGAAGATCTTAAGGACTGGGCAGGCTTGTATGGGAGAAGGTCCCAACCATATAGGGCTTTATTGGTCATAACCCGCACTTTGAATTCTGCTCAGAAACAGATGTCTTGGAACCAACATTTTCTTAAAAACCTTGTAGTATTCAGCCCCTAAACCATCCAGTCCAGGGGTCTTACCCTCTTTCAATTTATTTATTGCATATTCTATTTCCAATTCTGAAAAAGGTTGTTCCATAATTTCTCTATCTTCATCCACTAGTCTAATTTTAAAATGCTTTCCTATATACTCATTAATCCTCTCTTCCGTACAATCTTCTCTCTGAGCGGTTTCATGTATATGCTAAATAGCATGGGGGATAAGATAGAACCCTGAGGGACGCCACAGCCAGGTGAACAGCCATGGTGTTGAACAGGAATCCTTCCAGCACCCCCTTCTGAGATCGCCCCTCCAAGAAGGACTAGAGTCACTGTATAAGAGTGCCTCACAATCCCATGTCAGAGAGACGCCACAAAAGGATACCATCATGGTTGATAATATTGAAATAATTAATTCTTAATGTACATTTATCCATATAAATTAGTGTATACTAGAGCTGTGCACAAATGGCCTCTTGAAATTATCCACCCTATTTGAGGGCAGAGAAATTGGGGGGGGGGGGCAATTTAAACAAATTTCTTCATGGGGAGCAGAAATTCTCAACAGTTTCTCACAAGTAGAGGGCCACCATTGGCAGGGTTTGTAGTACAGCTTCTTTCATATTTCTGAAGGGTTTGGGGTTTGAGTGCAGTGCGCATGGGTGTGGGTGTTTTGTGCGGGCCCTGCAAGTGACAACAGCGTCAGTTGGGTTGGCAGGCTGGCTCCCTTTTTGCATCCTCCACAATGCAGGTGATGTGAGGGGAGCAGTGTTGTGTCTTGCTCCAGGGAGGAGGTGGAGCAGAATGTTGTGCCAAATTCTGTCCCCCAATTTCCTGGAAGTTTTCTTCCCACATGAAAGAGGCTTCCATTGTTCTGCCTCATTTTCAGGATGTTTTACAATTTCTCTTTGTGGTATTTTTGAGCTTACCTAATCACTGTGGGATGGCTGAGCTGGGTATCATCATCATCATCATCATCATCATCATCATCATCATCATCATCATCATCATTTCTATACCACCCAATATCCGTAGCTCTCTTATTATAAACCTCTCCTGCAGCCTCCTACGTTGCCTGCAGTTTCTGATATGGAAAAGCATTGTTGTTGTTGTTGTTGTTGTTGTTATATTACATTTATATCCCACTTTTTTTCCTCTTGCAAGGAACCCTAGAGGCAGCTTACATAATTTTCCTCCTCTTCTCCATTTTATCCTCACAACAACCCTGTGAGGTAGACTAGTTTGAGAGTCAGTGACTGGCCCAAAGTCACCCAGTGGGCTTCACGGCAGACTGGGGACTGGAACCCGGATCTCACGAGTCCCAGTCTAGGGATGTCACCATGAATATTGAGGGGCTGGAGTGATCTCACAGCCCCCCGATATTTGCCGCGACTCACGGACCTACCTTGCCGCCTGCTCGGTCCACCGTTTGGTTCGCCGTGCCGTGCCACCCGCATGGGCTCCCGTCATGTCATTTCCAGCTGTGACGCGATGGGCCCTGCACCAACGCAACTGGACCCTGTTGCTGCGGTTTTGGCGTAGAAACCAGGGCAACAGGGCTTAAACCGGCCACGATGGAAATGACGCGACGGGAGCCCGCGCGGGCGGCATGGCTGCCCAAGTGGTGCGGAGAGCAGACAGAGAGCCCCTCCATGCCACGGAGAGCCCCTCCGTGTCATGGAGAATCGGATCATCGGGGGGGGCTGCTCGCCAAGGAGAGGTGAGGTGGAACCCCCCCCCAAGGTACGAAATTCACCACTATCCCAGTCCAACACTCTAAGCACTACACCACACTGGCTCCTATGGGAGGAATTACCTCATGGAGTCCTCCCCTGGACTTTAATTGAAGTGCGGGAAGTTGAGGATGCTACGGGCTGCCAGAGAGATGGTGATACAATGAAAGACAGGACTCTTGTGCACACTCCTCAGCCACCTCCTAAGTAAGGTAAGCCCAAGAAACCTGAACCCGACCCATGAGAATTTCCCTGAAATTTTCTTCTCCTTTGAATTTCTATTCGAAAGCAACATCTTTCCCATCAAATTGAATGAGGATGGTTGAAAAAATGTGGGAGAAATTTTCGTCACATTACTGGCATATATACACCGGATGCTTCGCAAATCTGTGGTTTAGGGGTACAATCCTATCAATTGCACCCTGGATGCTCATAAGCCCCCAAACTCGGAGGCTTTATGAGCATCCAATGCAGGGTGGGAGGAGCAGGGGAGGTTAGAGTGGCGGAGGCTAGATGGCGGATTTTGGCTAGATGGTGTTTTCGGTCATCTAGCTTTGGCACTTCGGAGGTGGAGGGAAGGCGGCTGGAGCGCCATCAGGACACCTTGTATCCTGGCCGCCCCAGCCTCCTCCCCTCCCCGCCCCCTTTACTTCTTCTCTGAGGTCAATTTCCTGACCTCAGAGAGGCAGCCAGCATGGCTCTTTCTGCGTCAGCTGCGAGGGATGAGGGAGAGGGACCAGGGTGCGGATTCCCAGCTCCTAGGTCGGAGCGCTGTCTCTGACCCTGGAGCTGGGAATCCAAATTATCCTGTGCCTCCCCCCCTCAGATGATGTCTAGGGGCCACATAGGATCACCTTCGTATGAAGCTGTAATAAACGTTGGGCGGAATCACATCAGGAGGACTCCTTGGTATTGGGGTCCATCAGTGTGAACAGGCATCTGTGCATATCAGTCCTGGGATGGGAAGTAAAGATGTGAATGAACAAGGGAAAAAATGGAAAGCTATGGCAAATTCATGCAGGCACAAGTTCTAGAATTACTTTTAAATTCATTCCATTACATTGGAAAGAAGGTGGCAGAGAACTTAAGGTAGAGTGGGCTTGAGGAACAATAATGGAACAGAACAGGGGCAATCCACGCATCTCCATCTCATCCAGGTGGGTTGGTCTCAGGACCCACTGCGTTCAGTGCAAAATCATCTGAAGCGTATAGGCCATGGGAAGCATGAAAAAGATCAGGAACTACTGGATATCCTAATGCCAGCTGAACTTTTCCTGATAATTAGAGTGAGTGGGCTGATGGAAAATACTTTGCAGTTTCTAGATGAATGGGAATAAACAGGGCATTGAGTCCCATGTGTTGGTCTCCATAGGCTGCAAACCAAATGAAATTTTACTTCCTGTATGTGGTTTGCATCTGCATAGAGAGTTTTAGAGTGTCCAAACACTTGCAAGGGTGCCATTCAGATGTGCACGCTGTAGCACGGTAGGTACTTGAAGCACAACCAAACACAGGTAGTTCTGTGTTGTGACCTGTTTGTGTGAAACACCTGAACATGACGTGTCATTTCCTCCCCTCCCAACCCAGCTGAGCTCGGCCCTTTTTATTATAAGTGACGAAACATCATCCAAACTTCATGGGAAGCCCATTTCATACCACCTGCTTGCCCCACGGAGCTGGCTCCACACAGTTGCCTTTCAAGTGGTACCAGGCCACTGTTTGCATGTAAGAATGGAGACACAGTGCACACCCCTGGATACCCCTGGGTCACACAAGGCATTTCTCTACAGCCACCTGTGCTTTGTCCGTATGCATCAAAATTCAGTCACTGGTCTTTCATCTGAAAATAGTGCAGACAGGAAAATGGAAAATGCCCATGCCGAAATGTTTTGTTTTTGTTTGCTATTTTTGAAAAGCATTCATTCACAAGAACAAATAAAAAGCCAAACAAATAACACATTATAAGTACCAGTAAATGAATAATTTCAGTGCGTTCAATAAAACTTGTCTGCCCAAGAGGATAGGGCAGTCAAAGGGCAACCAGCTCAGCTTGGTTCTTTTGTCTCCATGCTTGTTTAATTTCGTTCATCCTCAGGGTCAATCTCTGTTGAAAGGAACGAAGTTCCCCCAGTCAGCTTCCTGCTACAGGTAGAGACAGCTCCATCCTAGCTATGAAAGCCTGGGTTCTTCTATAAAAGAGCTTTCTGTCCTCTAGGAAAAGGAGAGGAGCCTTCATTGAATGATAGGTGAGCTGCAGCAACTGCTTTGGTCTAGCTAGTCCTGGGGTCTCCAATGTGGTGCCCATGGACACAAATGGGCCTGCAAACACCTCTCTTGGTGACTACCAGACTTCCTGTCCCTTCTGATCTCAATTCTTTTTTAATTATTATTTTTAATTTTTAATTAATTCTTTAATTCTTTTGTTGTTGTTTTAAAAAAAATACTATTATTATTAACTGGGAGGCTGTCATGCTGCAAAGCAAAATGCTGCCCTTCAGCACCATCTTTATATGGGTTCAACAGAGTGGCTTTGTGTTTTGGAGCTGAGAGACACCATCTCCACCTTATACTTAGGATCTTGGGCAAGTTGCTTTTGTTTTACTCTCAGCAGTTTGCCTTCTGGGAAATGAGGGTTTTGTGACTGACCACGCTCAGCATGACAGCTCATTTAAGAATAAGCGAGCCACCCATCCATACAGGGCCGGCACTACCGCTAGGCAAACTAGGCGGTTGCCTAGGGCGTGTGGCTGAAGAGGGCGCAGAGATGCCTCTTTGCTTGCCGCCGCCGCGCCACCTGCCCGCCCGTGCTCCCGCCGAAGCCACTGCCGCCACTGCCGCCGCCACTGCCGCCGCCGCGGCCCACCAATCCAAAAAGCTTGGGGAACACCACACACACACACACACACAGACACAGTGAGAGCTGAAGATAGGTTTGTGAGGGATTGAGGCCTACACAGGATTGGGTTTGTTGAGGCCTACACAGGCTTCAGTTTGTTGAAGCCTGAAGGCCCAAACACTTGGATGGGAGGCGGAGTTTGAGAGTTTTAAGTTACCCAATAGAAGTTAAGAATTAGATATCCTATTCAAGGTCACATGAATATAACCTTCCATTCCTGGGAAGGCTATATATGTGGGGTGTGGTCAGCTAGCAGTCAGTGTGTGCTGGGAGAGAGCTAGAAGCAGAAGCACAGAAACAGCAGAGAGAAGCAGAGAGAGAGAGAAAGAGAAACTGGCTGCATAGGATATAGGTAGTCTGAAGTTAACTAGAGAACATTGGATTGTTTGTTTGTTTGTTTTATTTTATCATACTTGCTTTTGGATTATAACCACTCTATTAAGTAAAAACCCTAATATTAATAGTAAAGTGTTGTTGTTTACCCTGGAGTTTGGAGTGACTTATTCACCACGTCTACAGCCTACACCCACGTTACTGGAAGCAGGCAAAGGACTTGATAACCTAGAGAGGGAGAGGCTTTGGGAAGAGGCAGAGATCTCCCAAAGGCAGATCAAGGGGTCCCTGCAGTAGCGGAACCTTGACAGATGGTGGCAGCGGAGCGATCCTGAACAGTGAGATTAAGCACTCCAAACAGTAATCGAGGGTTTTACTAATAGAGCTGGCAAAAGCAGTGTATGTGTTAACTTCAGGACTGAGGAATAGGGACCCAGTGAGGCAATTAGAATGAGCCAGTATCTCTCCATGAATAAAACTGCCCTGATAGAGCAGTGTAAAAAGGACAATTTGCCATGGGAGGAGAAAACAGCAGAGGAACTGAAAGTTATGCTGATCTCCCAGGCGGCAATAGAAGGAGCTGCACCCTCTAGCCCTAGAGTAGCAGGACCCCAAACAAAAGAATGGGAGCTCCGTGAACAGGAACTGCGGCTAGGGGCAAAGCAGAAGGAAGAAGAGACCAGGTTAGAGTGGGAAAGGCTTCATCAGCAGGAAGAACAACGCAAACACGAGGAAAAGGCGCGGCAGGAGCAACTTAAAGCTCAGGAAGAACAACGCAGACACAAGGAAAAGCTGCAGGAAGAACAACGCAGACATGAGGAAAAGCTGCACCAGGAGCAACTGCAAGCCCAGAAAGAGCAACTGCAAGCCCAGAAAGAGCAACGCATACACGAGGAAAGGATGATGCAATTGAAACAGGAGCAGCCTGTCAGAGTTACCCCAAAGGACTTCACAGCATACACCCCAGGAGAAGACCCACAAGTGTTCCTGACCACTTTTGAAAGGGCAGCACAGAAGTGGGGATTGCAGGAGGGTGATTACATGAAGTTTGTGCCTAATTTAATCAAAGGGGAGCTGGCAGAGATTTATAATAGCATGCCAGAGGGGGAGGCTGTTTCCTATGCTCAATTCAAAGAAACTGTGTTTAAAAGGTTCAGGTTAGGCCCTGAGCACTTTAGGAAAAAGTTCAGAGGGTTAACACCTCAACCTGGTAAATCTATGGTAGAGTTTGCAACAAAATTAAAAAACCTGCTATTAAAATGGGTGGATGAGGCAAAAGCTGACAACAGGGAAAAGGTGCTAGAGCTTATGGCCCTGGATCAGTTTTATTTTCGGTTGCCCAGAGAAATAAAACTGAAGGTTAAGGATAAAGATCCTGAAACTGTAAACCAAGCTGCAGAAATGGCTGACAAATTGATTGAAAACCGGGAAGGGTTAGGCCCCAGGATTGAGTCTGAGAAGAAGGGAGGGAAATGGGAAGCCCCAAGTAAAAAGGAGTTCAAAAAACCTCCTTTTGATCCTTCTCACCCCAGAGACCGTGCCTGTTATTCGTGTGGTCAGACAGGCCACATCAAGAGTAGCTGCCCCAAGTTACAAGCAGTAACACCAGCTAACCCAGGTAGTCCTAAACCCGAACAAACCAAGCCACAAGGTGTAGCAAGCATAAAAAAACCTTATAATTGTGGATTTGTGATCACCAACAGGGAAGAGGTTAATAATCAGTTTAAAGAACCTGTTTATGTAAAGGATAAGACCATTATGGCAATGTTGGATTCTGGAGTTTGGAGTGACTTATTCACCATGCCTACAGCCTACACCCATGCTATTGAAAGCTGTAAAAGGACTTGATCTCCTGGAACGGGAGGGGCTTTGAGGAGAGGCAGAGATCTCCCAAAGGAAGGTTAAGGGGTCCCTGCAGTAGCGGAACCTTGACAAGGTTAGATTAGAACAAATTGAAAATGTACTTCTTAAGCTTATATGAAGACTGAAGCCCAAATGAGATATAATAGCAGCAGCTCCATCTGTTTAAACTGGGCTCTGCTCCAGTTACATAGAAATGAAGATGTGCAGATGTGGATGGTTCAGTTTTTGAACAGCAAAATGGCTGTGTGGGTGAGGAGTGTAGAACTCTCCCACACAAGCAGTTTTCTTCTAGCCCAGCTCACTTCCGGTACTGGAGGCTGACTGAGGGGAAAATGACATCATGGGACAAGCTGTGTGCATATAAGCCTCAGGCAGGGGGAAGGTTCTGCATTCCTCACTCATACACCCCCTTTGCTGTTAAAATTGGATAGCCCATCTGAGTCCAGCACAATTGCAGCATATCTAGGGAGACTCGCGTGAGCTGAACAAGGCGAGTTTGCTCTTGCTGAACGGTTCATGAAAAATTCTCACACAACCCTAGATCTGCTGCCATATTTAAACTCACTGATCTATGATCACATCTGGTTTGGCCCTGAATGTGTGAAATGTTGGGGGAATATAATGAGGAATCTGTGGTCCCCCTGCCTCCTCAAATGAGGGATACAAGAGCGGAGTTTGTTTTGGATCATTTTGGATTTGTTTATGGATTATGTAATGCCTATCTCTGAATTGTATTTTGTAATTATGTGGACGGGAACTATTTTCATGGGGGTTTTCTTGGAAAAAGAAAGGCAGCATGTAAGTCTTTAAATTCTTTTAAAGGACATATGAATTTAAGTTTCCATTCATATAACATATGCAAATGACCACATCCCCCCACCCCTCTGGAGAGATGGTTATCCTAGCCAACTTATAAGAATGTATCTATTTTTAAATTTTGAATGATGAAGATATTGGATTTTGTGCCCTGCAAATCTGTTCATTCACGAAAGAAGAGTAAAGTATTGGTCTGCATAATGATTCAACTAAATAATAAGCCCTTCTCTTCCGTGAATTGCTTTTTATTTCTGAAGTTATGGAGAAGTCTTACTCTTTGCCTATATTGGTTTGTGAAATAGACACTTAAATTACAACATAATCCTGGTCTTTATCCTTTAAAGATAGTTGTCTGTCCATGTTCATGATTTATAACTTTGTTAAGAGAAGCCATGTGGCCCTTCAGGGCAAGATGTTTCATTTCAAGAATCGTTCCATTTCATTTTTTGCCTTCTAAATTAAATTGTTAGAGATCTTTGTGATTGCTCATAAGCAAGAATGTTGGCCATATCCAAGCTGCTTGACTTTCTTTTAATGCTTTATCAGATTTGTAGGTGAATGTGGTTTCTTTGTCTACTTTTGAATTGATTTGAGAATCGAACATGCATAAAGGAGCCACTAACGGTTGGCTGGATGCAGGAGTAGACAAACACAGGCCAAATAATGCCTACCTCAATTACCCAAGAAGTCGTGGTGATGGAAAAGCATTCTTGAGGCCTAGGCCTGGTTAATATATCCTGGGTTAGCGATTCTTTTTGTGTGGTAAAACAGAAAGTGGCAGGTGACTCTCCCTTCAATCATGCACTGTGATCTGATTTGCACGTGTTCCCTAGTCCCATGCACATGTTCAGCCTGCTCATGGGGTGGCTAAAAGTGTGGAGGGGATGTAGGTGGTGCGCATGCAAGCCCTGCCCTTCCCATGTCTCAGAGGAAGGTCTGAAAGAAGGTTCTACTAGCATTATCTTGAGCTCAGTAGGAGCCGCCTCTATGTCATCGGGACACCTTCTTTATCAGAACTGAGGACCAGTGCTGGCTCCAGGTTTTTGAGGGCCCTTAGGCAAGACACCCCCATGGGCCCCCTCCCTCAGCGAGTCTCTGAGAAACCAAGTGTGTTAATGGAGTATCTGTGGCAAATTCCACAGTGCTTTTTAACAATGCTTGGAACAAAACAATGCTTTTCACCGGAACCAATTGACTTCAGGCCTTTAATTACAATTTCCATGTCAAGCAATGCCTCACATGCACTGTGGGGTCAAATGGATATAAAACTCATGGCACTTAGCAATATAATAATTATAAATGTGGTTATCTGACCTTTAAGAAACCCTGATCATTCAAATGTCTATATCTGGGAACAGGTGTCTGTACTGAAGCATTCCATGTTTCACCCTTTTCTCATCTTTCCCCCTTGCAACATACAGGAGTCTCTTCACATTTCTTCTGCCTGGAAGCTGTTTTTCTGTGCAATCTCCTTTTGGTGCATTAACTGTGGGAACTGGTGTAGCATCATGGCTATTAGGCAGAGTGCATGGCTGGCCCAAGACATTTTGCCGCCTGAGGCAGAGCAGCAAATGTCTATCTGCTCCACCAAGCCAAGTTGCATAGTACCCAATGCCAGTCATGAAGATCCCACAAGTGCCTACCCCCCCCCCCCGCTCCCTGACAGGAAAAATACAACAATAATAAATTAAATAACCATTTATTACTGCCCTTTCACAACCATCCAAAATAAGCTGCCTGAGGCAGACACCTCACCTCACCTGGCAGAGTGAGGCAGCTGCCTCTCAGGCAGGGATTTTAGGTGTCATGAATGGGCAGAAAATTGTTAGAAATAATAATAATAATAATAATAATAATAATAATAATAATAATAATAATAGTAGTAGTAGTAGTAGTAGTAGTAGTAGTAGTTGTTGTTACTATTATTACTATTATTATTATTATAAATGTGACCAACCTTGGAAGCTATTGGGAGGAGGTGCTACTATCTGCCGGTCAACCTCAGGCAGCAAAATGGGTTGGCCTTAGTCAAGCTACATATTGGGAATTTCCCAGCAGTTGCCAGTGAAGTGGTTCACTGATTAGTATACCCCGCTGCTGATGTGTAGTGGTCTGCAGGGGAGTGGGGAGGCAAAGCATGCTTAGTGAGCACTATGCGGACACAGAGCTGCAGCATCAGCTCGTGATCCGACTGGCATCCCGTGGAGGTGCCAACTGTAAGATGATCTTTTTCATGCTGCCTCCATCACTGAAGTTGCACCAACCATGTACAGAGTCCCACACAGGGATGCTGGTTTCCTACAATTGGTGCTTCCATGTGACCCCAGTCAGGCCACCAGCTGCCCCACATCCTAGTGACTATTGCATGGGAGCTACTGGCTATGTGACCGAGCCCTGTTTCTACCACCTTGAAAACACTGACACTTTTAGATAGTGGTGCAGCCAGGATCAGACCTTGGGCTGCATGTCCAAGGCCCCAGGGTCCGGGAAGGGTCAAACAACCCCCTGAACTTGTGGCAGTGGCTCTTCCTCCCTCGCCTTTTCTCCGGCCTGACCCTAGCTGCAGGCTTGCCAGCTGGCTCCAAAAGGAATTGTCAAGGCAGCCTGCACTGCGGTGCACTTTTTAAAAATAACTTTTTTTCTTTTCTTTTTTTTAAATTACATTTTTAGTAGCAGCAATCTGAACCAATCAGATGCTGCCTCTAGTCTAGGGGACACAGCCAATGAGGGCACAGGAGTGACATAAAGACAGCCCCTTTGCCACTCCTGTGCCCTCATTGGTCATATCTCTCCATAGACAACATCTGATGGGTTCAGATTGATGCTATTAAAAGCTTAAGTAAAAAAAAACACAACCCTACGCTATTTAAAAATAGTGCACCGCAGGGCCTGCCTTGGCGCTTTATTTTGCCAGCGCAGGGCCAGCTCAGCTGGAAGGAGGAGGAGGAGGAGGAGGAGGAGGAGGAGGAGCCATTGCCGCGCCACCGGATGAATTTTAAAAAGGAGGGAGAGCTGCTGGGCAGGGGTGGGTGGCAGAGCTGCGATTGGAGGCGGTGGCAGCAACAGAGGTGGCCCTGAGAAAGCCACTTGCCCAGGGCCCTCTCGAAGCTAGGTGTGTCCCCCTGCGTTTCGGGTGCAGTCCTATGCAAGTATAGACAGAAAAAGTCCTGCAACTCCCAGCATTGCCCAGCCAGGTTCTAAGTGTTTTGAAACTTCACAGATATTCTGAGAAATGGCACAGGAGCCCACCTGGATTTCGCATTCCATGTTGAACCCAGTTAGAACCTTCCACAATCCAGAAATTTGGAGCCAGGCTATATATTACATTGAACATGTAGTTTGTGTTGTGTGCTTTTGAAACCTTTTAACCACCATTGGGGGAGGGGGGAATTAGAGATGAGAAGGCCTGGAAAAATTCAGGGGGGGGGAACCCCTTTTTTTAAATTCCGAATTTTTTTCCATTTTTTTCCTGGGCCTTCACATCTCTAGGGGGAATCAGGTCAGGACAATGGTATGAGGGAAGGGGGTTTAACCTTTCCCTCCTGTGCTGCGATCCTGCCTCAGGTTTCTCCTCAAAGCTGCTATTTGGTATGTGGGGGGGGGAGGGGAACTGCCATTGGAACTGCCTTACTATACCAAGTAGCAGCTGGTGGGGAGGGGATATTTTGGGGCAGAGCTGCAACATGGAAGGAAAGAGTTAAACCCACTTTGCCACAGGCCTGATCCTGAGCAACCTGTCTGCAACTTGCTAACTCTATATTAAAAGTAAAACTCAGTCGGACAATGCCAAAGTTTACATTTAAGGTACCTTGGACTTTGGCTTGAAGACTCCAGAGCGTGTGGAGGATTCCATAGATGCAGACAAAGGAGGGGATTGAGGACATGTCCCTTCCTTAGTTTGGGTGAGGGCTTAATTGGAGTTATTCCCGGTGTAGTCCCCAGTTTTCATTTACTCACATCCAGTTCGAAGACTTTGGCTTAATTTCTTAGCCCTTTCAGATTTGGATAATTCGCTCTGTGTGTGGTTTCTCAAAGCTGAGCCAAAATATGTTTTGAGGACTTTTTTTCTTTTAGCTTGGGGAGGGGGAAGGTTTCACGGAAGGGGAATCCCTGGCCTGCTCACCTGTTTCACAACCGCCCCTTGTTTGTGTGGCCCTGGTGGCAACGGTGGTGTTTATGCTCCCCCATTGCTGCCTTGCAGAGTTTTCCCAATGCTTCCCAGAAGATGCCAGAGTGAGGGCAGCAGAACGTCGAACACTTTGCCTTTGTAATTCTTGATCGTTAATCACCCCTCAATTTCACACTCTGAGAACAGGATGACAAAGCAGTGTGTGTGTGTGTGTGTGTGTGTGGTGTCATTTCAGCTCAGCACTAGTTTTTCTTGGAAAACTTGAAATTTCAACCCCCATGTAAAATGATGCCAATTTTGGTTACATCTATGCTCCAGTTTGCTAGGATCAGCTTAAGTATAGAGTCCTAGCAAATCAGCATTTCTCTTCCCTGTAGGTGTTGGGGAGCAAGGAGGGAGGAACAACTGCAATAGACTTGAAACTATTTTGGATTTTTAGAAGGACTTTGTTCCTCATAATGAAAGCTTTCCAGCCAGAAATCCATAATGTATATGAGGTCGTATCGGCAAGGCAATATTTAATTAAAGCACTTACGTTATTAATGCTTTCAAAATTGGCTTCTGTTCTTGATACATTTTCTTCATAGTATTTTTAATATACCGATTCATAATTAATTATTGTTTTCTTTCCTGGGTGACGGTAGTTGCTTTATGAGGTATGAAGAGAAAGATATGAGTAAAGGCGGGCAAGGTAGGTTCTTGGAACCACACAAGCTTGGGATCATTACAGACACTTGAAAAACTGTTTGAAGTACAGCACTTGTTTATATGCATGTAAATCACTACATTAGTTCAGGTACATAATGTAATTGGTAACACATACTGTACACTTTAAATGCAAGGATCGGCCTTTTCAAAGTGTGTGGAAAATAAAAGATGAAATAGCCTCAAAAAATCATGTTCAAATAAAAAATGCAACAGAAAAAACTAGCTTAAGTCTGACATTGTAAGCATACCAGTGAAGTTGTTGCCTGATGGTTTGTGATGGCGAGGAGAGGGCAGATGGATTGATCAGAAACTGCTTCCAGGCCAGCACAAACATCATGCACACCCACCCACACTCACAAACACATGCACAGGGCCGGCATCAAGGGTAGGCATGGTTGGGCACCTGCTGAGGGCCCACATCCCAGCAGGGGCCTTCTGACATGAGCTCCTCCTCTTCACCATGGCAACCTGCTTGTTCACCTGCCTTTCACTCTGGCCCAGACAACAGTGGTGATGGTGATGAGGAGCAGGAGCAGCAGATGCCACTGCCTACTTGCTCCCTAACTCTTTCCATATCAAACAAGGAAGTGGTAGCAATTACCGATGCATCCAAACCTTGACGGGGGCTCTCCGCGCCCCCGACTCGATTCTCTGCGGGGGTGGCCCCCCCCGACTCGATCTTCTGAGCGGCACGGAGAAGTTCTCCGCACCGCTCGATCCACCTTCTCCGGCCCCGTCGCGTCACTTCCGGGACCGGAAATGACACGACGGGACCCTGCGCAGGCGCAGAACGCGCCACAGGGGTCCAGCGCGCCTGCGCAGGGTCCTGTCGCTTCATTTCCAGACCGGAGTGGGCCACCCCGAAGACAAAGGTAAGGCCTCGCCATGCGTGAGCGGGGCCGATTTCGGCCCCGTTTTGCCCGGGCGAGGCTCGATGTTACAACACTAGTAGCAATGATGACTCACGTAGGGATGTATGTGAAAATTCAAAAGTTGTTTTGAATTTTCAAAAGTAGACAAAGAAACCACATTCACCTACAAATCTGATAAAGCATTAAAAGAAAGTCAAGCAGCTTGGATATGGCCAACATTCTTGCTTATGAGCAATCACAAAGATCTCTAACAATTTAATCATTTCAGTACGTTTTTGATCTGGTTTTACCCTAGTTCACACCTTCTGGAGAGAACACAGACTTGGACACAATCTGCAGTTAAAGTCCATACGTTTCCAAGTTTGCTATTTGATTTGCGGACTAAAAAAAAAGTGTTTGACAACATGTGTGCATTTGGAAAATGCACATGAAAATCTGTGTGCTTTTGAAAAATGTGCACAAATACACTTGAATCAATGGGAGAAGAATGTGTACATCTCAAAGATGCATGCAGTTGATGCATATGTTGGGAAAAATACGCACAAAATATACACGGATTTTCATGCAAAACAAAACAAAAATAGCTCGCAATTAGATATGGAATCAAATCAGAACAAGCTTTGAGATGGAACTGGGAGAACTTTGATGAGCTCGAGTTTTGCTGATCCGTATATCCCTAAATGAGAAAGAGCAGGGCCAGCCCTCTCATGAAGCAGGGTGAAGCCCCTGCCCCAGGTGACAAAGCTGGAGGAGCGGTGAATTGTGCCACACACACACACCACCACCACCACCAGGAGAGCCCACCACAGCCGCCTCCTCTAGTGGGTGCTCCGGAGAGCCCTGCCAGCTACTCTCCCACTGTGGCATTTGCTGCAGCGAGAGAGTGGCTGGTGGCGGGGCTCTCTGGAGCAGCCGTCCCTGGAGAGATCGGTGATCTCCTGGGACACCCCTCCCATGCCTGGCTCTGAGGGGATCTTTCTCTGAGGAAAGATCCCCTCAGAGCCAGGCATTTTGGCTGGCAGGCTCTCAGAGCCACACTGGCTGTTTCCCCCAGGCATGGCAGTAAAGGTAAGGGGACAGGGGGAGCTTGTGCTGGGGCTAAGAAAGAGGATGAGGAGCAATAGGATCTGGTGACAATGGAAGTGAGAAGGTAGACTCACCGAGGGAGGAAGCCCATTGAAGCTGTCTTGCCCAAGAGCCCTCCAAATCCTGGAGGCAGCCCCGCAAATACACTTTTCACATACACCTTATACACATGCCACACAGACACAACATGCATATTTTACAAGCCCACAGCAACCCCATCTTCCAATTGCTTCCTCCTTCTGTCTTGCTTTTTTGCCCTCCTACAAATCTTCATCTTTACAGCAGCTCGAGCAGCAGTGAAAAAGATAAAGTGGTGAGGGCAGGAATCCCAAGACAAAGAGGGTTTTCAGGCACTGCCTTATGAATGTGCTATTCCTTTCCCTATCTACCACATCTCAATGCACAAAAACAAACATGAATGGGGGAGTTGAGTTGACCCCAGTCTTTTTCCACAAGGACATACAAACTTTAGTCATCTGCTCTTTCCCTGCCTCACTGTCCAATTTTTGTTCTTAATTGTCCACACAGGGATGCCCAAGTTCATTATTAGGATAATAATGACAGACAGTGATTTTCAAGTTTTATTTAGTAGTCTCCCAAACACTTAGCCTTCAAAAATTATTAACCTTAGGGTCCCGTCCCCCCCAAATGGGGTAGCCATGTTAGTCTGTTGTAGCAAAAACAACAGAGAATCCCATGAAAACTTAAAAACTAACACATCTATTATGACATAAGCTTTCATGAACTACAGTTCACTTCCTCAGATCCATGAAGTGTTATCCTAAGTTACACACACACACGCACACACACACACACATGGTTGGGATGGGGTGGGGATTGTATTTATTTCTTTAACCAAAAATATTTTTATACTGCCTTTCATCTTATGATACCAGGATGGTATACAGAATGTGGTAAAGAGATATCCCAATATAATATAGAGTAAAAACAGTAAAACAACATCAGCTACAGCAGAAAAAGGCAGGAGGGTTTCCCATTGCTGGCAGATGATGGAATATATCACATTGGAAGTAGAGCAGGTGAATGAACCTCTAATGTTGCTGATCTTACTTAGGCTGCAATATTATACACACCCACCTGCTGGGAGTTATCCTGATTGAACACAGTGGGCCTTACTTCTGAGTAGACATGCACAGGATTGTGCTCTTTGCCTATACAGTAATTCTGTACTAATTTACCTGGAAGTAAATCTGATTGAACTCAATCAGGCTTACTTCTGAATAAACATTATAGGATTGCAGTATTAGTTCCTATTAATATTCCATTTGTTCTCAGCAGTTTAAACCACAGTCTCTTTGTTTTTGGCACATATGCATATTTTGTCTGATCTTTACATGGGTTCCTCGAATCAGGAAATTGAACTTGATAAAGTTATTTTATATGTTCTTTGTAATAATAAAAAATCCTAATGTACTAATTTCAGTACACTGACATAAACTGCCGCATTTTTTTTCTTGATTTTTCGCTCAACCACATTGTCAGGAAGACTAATATGTTGGGGAAATGCTGATTGTGTTTAATTTTTCCTCTCCTTTATTATATAGCCTTTGAAAGCAGATGGGAAAAGAATATTAATTACTTTCTGAATGTAGTGCTAGATATTTTGAATTTTAGTCAATGGTAATCCATTTTCCCTCTGTTGATCACACCATTTTATTGACACATTCAAGAGTAATAATAATATATTTCTTTCCTGACCTGTCATTCCCTGGTTCACATCAGTTATTTTCATATTGAGTTGAGCATTATATTACTGAACTGGGGGTGGGGAAGAGATCATAATGCATAATGGTGACAAAGCGGGATTTTATCATTATTGCAGTGACCTGTACAAGAATGATTTAAAGTTTTCATTTTTCTTTCCTTTCCCCTCCACCCTTCTTTTTAAAGAAAGGTGATAATAGAATTCCAAATTTCCAAGAATCCCTCCCTTTAAACAAGTTAGAGCCTGCATGGCCACAGGGAATAATATATGTATTCAGGGCCAACATGTAAATGGCTCGTCTTGAATTCAGCCTCCTAGATTGGTTTGACTTGGGCTGCTAATGTACATCTCAAAAACACCCTCCAGGTGATATTGATATATAGTAGATATATATATATATATAGAGAGAGAGAGATTGCAAGTTGCTATGTAAATGGTTAAATGCAATGATGAATATTCTTACTGGAGACTTGCATATTCTAAATTATACTTGGATTATTCATAAGGAAGGAGAGATTTGATTAAATATTTAAACTGCAGAATACTGAGCTTTATATCTGTCACATGGAAAGTGACAGATATGCATATGCATATACAATATGCATTGATGAGTACAATTTGCACATTGTTTTATGCTCCCATACGCTGCCCAGAGAGTGTGAGGATAGTGGAGTTCATGAGTCCTTAAACACATTTATTGCTGGGGGTTCATTAGATTCCAAAATTTGATGATCCCATAATTCCTTGCCTATTTTGGATCCACCGAAGAAGGTGGAAGGTGGCTGTTGAACTGGGGCTCCTGGAAGAAGCTGAGGACATATTGAAAATTGGAAATAGGCAAGATATTGGAAATAGGCAAGTTCACTCTCCCTCTCTTCCCCACTTTCTTAAATCCTCAGGAATGCTTCTCTAGGCACAAACCAATCATATTCAATAATCAGAGGTCCTGATCCAGAGAAACAGAGCATCCATGATTACTTGTATGGGTGAAAAAAATGGAGAGGAGGAGGAGGATTATGTAAGCCGCCTTGGGTTCCTGGCAGGAAAAAAGGCGGGGTATAAATATAATAAATAAATAAATAAAATAAATGAATGAATGAGCCATCAAAGACCGAACTGTCATTTCACCTCCCATGACCTCAAACACATTTTCAATGGAGTTTTTAGTGGACTTCACATAGACAATAGCAGCTGCTCATCAGAGCCCTTTTCATGTTTATATTATATGTGTAGGACTTTCATGTATATAAGGTAGAATGGGGCCATGTCGCTGGTCCCGTTCCCAACATCACGCTCCCCACTGCTCTTGTCCCCCATGTGTTTAGTTTGGACATCTGCTAAGGGGACAGCTATACCTGAGCAGCTGCTCACATGTATTTACTATTTATGTATTTATTTATTTATTTATTTCATTCCTTAACCACCTTTCGAGACCATAGTCTTCCCAAGATAGTTTATACCAATAATAATAATAATAATAATAATAATAATAATAATACAAACATAGAAATAAAATCATATTATTTTTCAATTTTAAATAAAACCAGTGTCAGTAAAAATAATACTAATGTATTAACATCCTCCAACATACATAAAAATATCCGGAAATGTGTCGGGGTTTTTTTTACTACCCAAGCCATTTTCTAATGTATCCGGAGGTGGTAAAATGCCCCGCAACCAGAAATGTGTCTGCGGTGTCAGAAGTATTTTTATACTCGAGTCAAAAGCATAATAACTGTCAAGGTGAAACTTTATTAGAAAAGCATAATAACTGTCAAGGTGAAACTTTAGGTAAACTGTTATTATTACTAAGAACTAACATGTTTGGTCTCGTGGGTTATTTCTCTAACCCCCATATGAAATCTGTCTTTGGTGAGGTAAATGTTCCCCAAATAAATTCCATCGTTTGCGCCAACCTACTGCCACCCAGTGTACTTAAGCCTGCTTCCCTAGACCAGTTTTCTTTGGGAAAACACTTGGGGATTGGGGACATCTTCTACCCCCAAAACATTGCTGCATTTTGGGGATATAAAGAGTCCCCAATGGCAAAATCAATAGATTCTGGGGATATTTTATGCCCCAGATTGGGGATTCCCCCCCCCAAAGGAAACAGCAAGTGGTACTAGTCTACAATTTGGGGACATTGTGCAGGTGACAGAAGAGAACAATGTCATGGAAGGACCATGCTGTAGGTCTACTTCTGTGTAAATCCTGCAGTGTAAAGTGTGCTTGGGTAACCTCTGTATTCACACCTGATTGGAGGGGTTTAATAAAATCGTATTAAATAAGAACAATTTCAAATGAAACCAGTTACAATGAAATACAATGTCAAAATATTCATATCTGGCAATTATTTCCATGTTCTTTGCCAGTGCTGACAAGCCAACATGGGGGTGCTGCTCCTCGGTGTAGAAGGGAGTCAGTTCCTCAAAGGTGGTAGATCTGAGGTAATGGACTGTGAAGGTTCCAATTCAGGGGACCCTGTCTCAGGGGCCTCTACAATCCAGAGGGTTCCGTCTCTGGCTTAGACCTAGTCAGGATGCAAGTCTGGTGCTGCCAATCCGACAGATTTAGCCACCCCCCTCCTTGTCTGAGTTGGGAGTCGGAGCCCAGGCTCTTGCCACTCAAGGCAGAGGTCCTGACCACTCCATGTGATTGGGACTCCCAGTTGTGCAGGGTTCCCAGTAATGTGGATCACTGCATCACTCAAGTGTAGCTGCCCCTTTGCAGATGTCCATGCTGAACACACAGATGTCAAGGTGGAAGGGCCAGCAAGGGGCATGATGAGAGGGCCAGAGGCATGGCCCTGATCCACCTTAATCCATGGATCCAAATCTAAACCACAATACGGGTCTTCCGTGAATCTTATCACAGATCTAATTAAAAAAGACTTTGTGTAGTCGAAACAGAATTCTACCAGTACTCTACAGTATGTGTGTGTGTGTGTGTATTTGTAATTGTGTATTGTTACTTAGTATATTTTAAAACAATGAGCATAAATACAAGTGTGCAAATATATTGGGTTTTGGTTGTGGTTATATTGTGCCTAATCCACCTTATACACATGAAAGCCCTACATGTGGCTCAAATGTGAAAAGGGCACAGGTGTACAAGTGTAGAGAAATCAGGTGATATTATATATCCTTGGGGCTGATGTTCATGCATGTTCATCCCTTGATTTCACTATACTTGATTACTGTACACTTGATGTCGACTTGTACATGCATACCCAGTGAGCAAGCGTAGAGAATTCAAGTAATGTACATGGATGTGTGAATCTGCTCAAATTCCTGTTGGAATCAATGGGAATTTAACTAGATGTGACTGAGACTTTCATACTCTGTTAATTTCAATGGGATTTTGGTGTTACTGGGTTTTTTCCCCCTTCTCTGGATTGATCCAGCATCTTTATAATTTTAGAGATCTTATTAATTGTTAACTCAAACATGTATTTTCTCACATCAAAAATAGATGAGAAAATTTGTTTACTAAATGAAAACACCTTGATGTGTGAGTTGCTTTTTGTTTTGTCTCCAATGCAGAAATATTTTATTGAGACAAACATTTTTTTTTACTAAAGTTTAACTACCAAATATCCCTTTATCCCTAGTCAATTAAAAAATAAATAAATGGTGATCTGCCTTCTACCTTCTCTTCCACCCCCAACCCCTCACAATTTGGTTGGCAAAAGAGAACAGAAGGAAAAGGGGAAACAAAGATAAATGATCTTCTACATTAGGATTGGGCAACCTTTTTTCGGTCTAGGGCCACATTCCCTCGTGAGTAATCCATTGGTGCTGCATGTTGGCCGTGAGCAAGGTTTGAAGCCAGTGGTGGGGAAGGACAGAACCAAAATTGGGGGGTCACCCCTTTTCTCTTTCTGCAACCCCCTTTTCTCCCTCTCCCTCTTCCTTCCTACCCAGCAGGAGGCCAGGAAAGTCCTAGGTCGCTCTTGCCAGAGGCCTGGACTGATCACATCTGGAGAGGGCTTTTGAAATTAGGCTGAGAGATGCATAACTTTAGGCTGAGGGCCCTGGGGCCAAAGGTTGGCCTCCCCGGTTCTATATCTATAAATGACTACACAAAATGGCTTCTATGCAGAGAAAGAAAGTGAACCAAGTACAAGTCAGACCTGCACCATTTGTTACTTACAAAGGTAAAAGGAGCCAACCAGCCAAATGTGGTGACGTAGTAGGGCAGGAATAGAAAGGAGGTAGACTGGGATCTCCTAGTAGATCTCTGGGTAATTTGAAGTAGATCATGGAGCGGTATACAAATACTGTAAATAAATAATAAAATTATGAATAATAATTGAATGACTCTTCCTCCCACAAAAATTAATAATAATTCCCAGCCTCAGAACTCTTTAATTCAAAGTGTATGTCTTTTGCTCCAACTTTGGTTGGTGGATTTTGGGGTTCTAGTAAAAAGCAAAATGGGTCCCATAAGCCTGACATCTGCTCATCACTGTAGTAGGGGCTAAGGAAACCTCACTGTTTTTGCTGGGAGTGCAGGGGCTTTGCGATTGTCAATCAGCTGGCAGGCCATGATGCATGCCTGGAGAGTGCCTTTGGCTTGGTGGGCCACAAGCCCTAAGGCTTGGCGAACCGCATGGATCGTAAGTAACTAATGCTGTGCCAAAAATTTCTCCCACTTTTTTTTGGGGGGGGGGCATTCTGATTCAATTTGATAGAAAAGAAATTGCTACTGAAAAGGAATTTGAAGGGGAAGAAAATGTTGGAGAAATTCTCTCAGGTTTGGTTCACAGTTCTTGTCCTTGCTTTACTTATGAGGTGGCCGAGGTGTGTGTGCGTGCGTGTCCTATCTTTCACTGTACAATCATCTCTCCAGCAACCTGTGGCCGCACTTCAATTAAAGCCCAGGGGAAGATATCATGAGGTAATTCCTCTTATCTTATGGGGGCTTTTTCAGATCAGGAAGCGCAGGCAGCCTGGGGCTGCAGAGCAATCGAGAGTTGTGCAATAGAAAGAAAATGCACAGACAGCATCCTGAGCTGCCTTGTAGTAATTAGGTAAGCTCAAAAACATCACAAAAATAAATCATAAAAAACCCTCAGAATGAAGCAGTACAATGGAAGCTTCTTTCATGGGGGAAGAAAACTTTCAGGAAACTGGAGGACAGAGTTCAGCACAGCAGACTAGCTCCACCTCCTCCCTGGAGCTGGGCACAACACTGCCCCCCCATACCTGCATTGTGGAGGATTCAAAATGGAGGCTAGGCTGCCAACATAGTTGTTGCTGTTGCCACTTGTAGTAGCAGTGCAAAAAATAAAAAAGGCTTGGGGGCGGGGGGAAGAAAGAAGTTGTGCTGCAACCCTTGCCAAGGGTGAGCCCTACCTGCAAGAAATTGTTGGAGAATTTCTCCTCCCCCTGGATAAATTTGGTGAAATTCTTCCCTTAATTTCTCTGCCCACAAATAGGATGGAGAATTTTGAGAGGCCATTTGCACACAGATCTAGTTGTAACTAACTTGTAGTATTGTTTTTAACAGTACTTAGGTGAAGCTAATTTGGTTTTTTTGGTTTTTTAAAAAAATATATTTACTTTTCAAAACAAAATATAGCAAAATACAAGAATAACACAAAAATATAACTTAAACTACATACAATAAATCATAAAGTGCACCCACCCACCCTCCTAGGGACCAATTTATATACTTCCATTCCCTTGATCAAATGAATTCCAAATTCCAAAAATATAACATATCCTGACAAGGCATACTCCCCTTCCCCTTTATTAATACATAGTCTAATAATTGATTCCATATATCCATAAAATTATTCTTCTTTAACTGTCCTTTTTTGCATTTGATACTACAAGTTAGTTTATCATTTAGGGCTATATCCCAAACTTCCTTATACCAGTCAGTTATTAGGAAAACATGTTGTACTTTCCATTTCCTCGCTATCATTAGCCTAGCCACAGTTAACAAGTTTACAATTAATTCCTTCATATTTTGGTTGCAAAGAAGTTTCTCCGTTATTGATAACAATGCTAGTTTTGGACAGACCTCTAAGTTACAGTATTTTTCCATGTATAAGACTATACTTTTTCCTAAAATCGCTAGACTAAAAATTGAGGGTCGTCTTATACACGGAAGTAAGCCGAGGAGAGAACCGTGCGGTTGCAAAACTGCCCAGTGGGAGGCGTCTTATACATGGGGGCATCTTATAGACGGAAAAATACGGGTAATACCAATAATTTCCGATATTTCTGTAAAAATCTCTCGCCAAAAAACAGTACATTTTTACAACTCCACCACATATGAGCATATGTCCCTTTTTCCTGACATCCTCTCCAACAAAATGCGGAGCAATTATTATCTATTCTATTTAATCTTACTGGAGTTAAGTACCATCTCCAAATTAGTTTATAGAAATTCTCCTTTATCCTAGTTGACATAACTTCACAATCCGTCAATCCCATATATTGTTCCAACCCACCTTTGAGGTCACCTCTTCAAATTCATTATCCAGGTGGAGCTAATTTGATCTGGATGCATGTAGATTTGTTGCTCCAACTTCTGGTGCAGGTGGAGGGGAACTGGAAATATTCTTAAAAGTGTACCACAAGCTCATTGCTAAGCACATGATGAAGAAAAGTAGAGTGATTGTTGTTGGAAATAATGGAAAAATAACTCAGCGCTCCAATTCCATTTCTCCGAACTTTGAAAGAGGGCAAGTGCCACCCCCTCCAGGATCCTTGACCAGTTCTTCTAATGTCAAGTGACGACTGTTTGCTGGCAAGAATAAAAGCGTATAGCTGTGGTGACATTTCAGATTTCACAGTGGGGGCAACTTTGAGCAAGAGGTTCCTATGTGAAAAATAAAACTATTTTAGACTGGCTATAATGGTTGCCATGATTACAAGCTGGGTCCATTAAAATCAACAGGAGCTTCCCCATTAGCTTCAGTGGGAGGTGGACTGTACCCTATAATATGAGCTCCTATAAGGTTGCAAGTACAATAAAATTATTCATAGAGGACAAAATGAATAGCTTCATCCCAGTGCTTTGTCTTCTGCCAAACTGTGTGCTACCTGTTGCCGAAGAGCAAGGAGGCAAGATGGAACTCAGTGTGTGCTGCTGCAGAAAAGTAATATTTTCTCATCCAGGAGCAAGGTAAAACGAAGCTGTCAGTACAGAAAAAGAGAGGAGCTTAGTGAACTGCTGTAGCGATTTTATTAGGGATTACTAAGTAGGGCTGAGCTGGAACAGCTCCCAGACCTTGTGGCATTCTTCAAGGGCTGGGAAAGGAATCCACCCTTTGGGGATCCTTTTTGTGGGTGGGTCTGCAAGCATGGGCAAGTCTTCATGGATCTTACTGATGGCTGCTGTAACAGCCATAGTCACCATGCTCTTCACTGCCAGTCAGTGACAGCGCCATGTTTTAACTTATCTACACACTGTCAAAGTGAGGGTAGGAAGCATTGCTCTCAGAGTAATTTGGCTTTGTGACATTGTCACATAGCCAAACTGATTTGGCTACATGATAGTGTTATATGAAGCCAAATCAGAGTGAGGGCAATGCTGTCATTCTGGCATATGCTGTGTGAAACAGTGGGGAGCAGATCAGGGTGAAAAGGCAGCTATGAAAAGGCAGCAAAGAAAGGGTAGACAGGGTGAGCGAGAGGATCTTTAAAAAAAACATTATTCCCCCCCCCCGCCAAATCCAGTTGCAAAAATGATAATTTTACGACATTCAGTGCAGTTCTACGAAGTGGCAAGTCAGACTTTTGAACTGCATCAAGAACATACCTCTTTTTCATATCTTACACTGACTGGATTCACATGACAGACATGACAGCCCACCATGGGCCAGGGATGTTGAAGAGTCCTTGGTCTCGAGTCACGAGTCGAGTCACGAGTCTTTGGACCCGAGTCTCGAGTCCGAGTCCGAGTCCTTGGTCCAAAATGGTGACTCACGAGTCACGAGTCCTGAGTCACTCCCAAAACTGACTCCACGAGTCCCTATTAAAATCAATGGGGTTTCCCCCCAACAAAATAAGGCTACTTCAGATGTGTGACTTAAATAAATTCTAGGCACAAGTGTGCCTTTTTATTTCAAAACTCTGCAACTGATTTTGGCAAGAACAAACCAGGCAGACAAACCCAAAATAACCAGGCAGGCAGAGGCAGCCAAACCCAAAATGTCTGACCCTAACCCAAACCCCCCACAACAACACATCAATCAAAATAAATCTCAACACATTGTTGGGGCTGCGCTCCTGGTAGCTGTCCATAGTGGCCGAGCAGCGGCCGCCTCGCTTCCATGCGCTCTTCACCGGTGATCACGCTTCTTCTGGCACAGCCAGAAGACTCGTCAACAGCCCAGGGATGTTGACGAGTCCTTGGTCTCGAGTCCCGAGTCGAGTCTCGAGTCCCATTAAAAATATTGGGACTCGAGTCCGAGTCGAGTCAGAGGGGGGACTCAGTCCGACTCACGAGTCGAGTCCTCGAGTCCGAGTCCCCATCCCTGCCATGGGCATGGTGGGTTGTCATGTCTGAACCCGGAATTGGCGGAATGTTTTCTGTGGGGTGGCTGATTTTTCAGGAACAAGCCACACAGAAAACCCATGGCTTGTTTTAGGGTTGTTCTTGCCCATGTTGTGTTGTCTGAACCGGGGAGATTGATTTTATCAGTCTCAACCATCCTCAGCTCCTAAAGTGGCTACTGGCAAGTTCTGTAGCCATGGATGGATGGATGCCTTTTTCTAAGAGCTGATCTAAACACTGGCTTGATCCTGGTATGCATTCCTCTCCTAGTTTGGACTTTGGAGGGATTGCTCAAACCACAATTTGTAGGTTTTAGGCTTCACACAAACTGTACAGCTTGAGAAACCAGGAAAAGAGGGAAGGGAAGGGGAGAGCACTCAAGCTCCTTGTTCATTCTCAATTCAATTCAGAATTGGATGTTTGAATGTGGCTATTGTATTTGAGATAACAAAATGCAGAAAACAAGAGGGACTTGCCCAAAAGTACTATGATGAAAGGATCGGCCAACTGTGTAGACTCAGTCTACGCATGGTTCATTACTGGGTAAGTTAAGAGAGTGCTTTAATGTTCTTTGCTTCTTGTTAAAACAAGAAGCACGCTACTGCACTCAGACAAACTGATTGAATTCATAAAATTTTGAATAGGTTGCATGCGTGTGCATCTGTGTTTCAATTGGAATCCAGGTACATGTGGCTGCAATCGGCCATTACAGCTTTATCATGTTTTAAATGAAATCTTCTTCAAGTCATCCAGAAGTCATCCAATGCATATTGACCTATGGATATCAAGTCATCCAGAAGTCATCCAATGCATATTGACCTGAGGATGAGGATAAAACCATGTACGCCACCTTGGGATCCTTGGTAGAAAGATGGGATATAAATGTAACAAACCAATGAACCCTCCCCCTGGCCCCTGCACTACTTTCCCAATGTCAATCACACATACCAGGAAAACAAAGAATGGGACTATGGAAATCAGAGCAGTCTGAACATATCTTATTTCCTTAGCCATTTTGTCATCTCTTTAAACTAGTTCTGTGTCATCCAGCCACATTGATTTGCCTGATATAGCATTTCAAGTTTGCCGTTGCAGTCTATCAAGCTGCACTGTCAGCTGGTACCAGCACCTTGCCCTCCTAATCAGATTCTGAATGTGATGGGAAATGAAAAAAACAAAGGCAACCTATTGCTGACAAGTGCTGCTGATAAATATAGCTCTTGGGTCAGGCAGGCAGTACTGGCATGACACAGTCCCAAATATCATGATGATGTGGATTGTCAAAATAATCCATGTTAGATGGGCATCAAAAATACAGACTGAAGCCTGCAGGGTACCAACACTGCACATTCAGCCAAACTTCAGCACTTGAAACACCACTGGTTTCAATCAGTGAGGGACAGAGTAATCCTATAGGCACCAGTATCCAGTACATGCTCAGTCTAGGAGGGGGAAAACACACAACTAGAAAATACGGTAATACCTTGGATTGCAAGTAACTTGGTCTGAGAGCGTTTTGTAAGACAAGCAAAAAACATTTTTAAAAATTGACTTGATAAATGAGCAAGGTCTTGCAAGACAACGTAGGGATGTAACTGCTCACCTCGAGTGGGCATAGCGGGCTGAAATCGGGCCCGCTCACGCCCACCAGAGACTCGCTTTGATATACGAGTGTTTTGGATTACAAGCACGGTTCCGGAATGAATTATGCTTGCAATCCAAGGTATTACTGTACAAAAATGGCAGAAAAATAAAATACATCCAGGCACAATAATCATTTGCATCCCTTTTAATATAGAAAGGAAAAGAGGGAAAAAGAAGCATTTAACATATGTTCTTTCTTTCTTTTTCTCCCCCTCTGCATTTTCCACCACCAAGAGAGGCTAGGTTGGTGGAAACATGGGGAGAGAAGTCCTTCTCTGTGGCAGCACCCCACCTCTGTGAACTATCTCCCAAGGGAGAGTAGACTGGCCCCTTCTTTGTTCAGTTTTAGGCAGTCTGTTACTTTTTTTGGGTTCTACATGGCTTTTCAAATTTATGAGCCCTGCACCCTGTTTTTAAGATTCTCTCCTGCTCTTAACTCTGCTGGTGGTTTTGTTTTAGAGGCTTTCAATTGTTTTTAAAGTTTTCAATTGCTTTTAAAATTTTGAGAGCGTTCTAAAGTATGAGGTTACCTCCACTAAACTAGCTCCACAGTCCAAGAGGAAAGAAAATGCCCACAAAGCAAGACTCCAGACACGACTTTTTTCACGCCATTGCCTTGCCTCATTCTTTTTTTTATTTTTTTTAAAATTTAACTTTATTTCAAACAATGTATATAAAACAAATAAAAAACATACATGTAACTAATAGAGTGCTCCCATCACCACGGGACCAAGAAATGATTTATATCATAATAATCCATTATTATTCAATATTCCAAAAATACATCATATCTTGACATGCCTGCCTTGCCTCATTCATGGGATTTCACAGGGAGTCCTGATGATGTAACCACTCATAAGCTTCCTGTGTTTTCCCACAGCATCTTCCGCTTTCCTTCTTACTGCAGAAAACATATCAAGGAGAAAAGGATGGAATAGCTGCACAAGACCTTCTAACTGGTAATGCTAGGAGCCCTCCTCCACCTGGAAGCAGCATAGGTATGCAACAGATAGCAAACATAAAAAGTAGAATGTCTTGTCTGTAAGTGCATCCATTTTGAAATGTTGCCACTGGCACTCTGTTTCACCAACAACACTGCTTATGATGCAATCCTATGCATGTTTAGACAGAAAAAAAATCCTACAACTCTCAGCATTCCCTAGCCAGCCATGCTGGCTGGGGGGTACTGGGAGTTGTAAGATTTTTTCCTGTCTAAACGTGCATAGGATTGCACCCTTAATTTTCTACTAAGTGAGGGAAGACTTCACTGACGTATCTGATATTCAGAAAGACAGGAATCTTGTAAGGTGGCTGGTGACTCCAATATCAGTTGAGCTGCATATCTGCTCTGGATTGCATTGCGTGCCAACTTTTAAGGAGCTATCCATGGTGCTGAACCTATTTTGGGGATAGTGTTCTGCACCACGGATAGCTCCTTTAAAGTTCAGAATAAAATCCGGAGTGGATATGCAGCCCCGCTGACATTGGAGTTACCAGCATCCACTTGATTATCAATAGAGAATGGACAGTTTTAGGCAGTCTGTTACTTTTTTGGGGTTCTACATGGCTTTTCAAATGTATTAGCCCTGTGCCCTGTTTTTAAGATTCTCTCCTGCTCTTAACTCTGCTGGTGGTTTTGTTTTAGAGGCTTTCCAGCATCCACTTGATTATCAATAGAGAATGGACAGTTTTAGGCAGTCTGTTACTTTTTTGGGGTTCTACATGGCTTTTCAAATGTATTAGCCCTGCACCCTGTTTTTAAGATTCTCTCCTGCTCTTAACTCTGCTGGTGGTTTTGTTTTAGAGGCTTTCCAGCATCCACTTGATTATCAATAGAGAATGGACAGTTTTAGGCAGTCTGTTGCTTTTTTTTGGGTTCTACATGCACCCAGGTTTTATTTACCGTAATAAATACCGTAATAAATTTGCAACTTTATTTTGGGGTGTATGTGGATGTATATGTATATACATATCAGTATCACTCTCTACAGATTGAAGCATGGGCTCCTTTAACGGCAAGGAGCACATTCTGATGAGTATCCTGCGCTTCCCTATTTGCTGCCTTCCTGGCTTGCATCATGGGTGCAACAGATAGCAAGTTCTGATGGGCGAGTGAGTGGCACCTGTCAAAATGCTCTCCCCCCCATCAAGATGGGAGCTGGGGAAGATAGCACATTCTAATAAGTGGAAGGCACCTATCATAAATCGTTGCCTCCTGTATCAAGGATACAAATGGTGAAGATAGCAAATTCTGACAGGAAAGTGACATCCGTCAGCATTTCCTAGAAGTACCTTCCTTATTTCAGAATGTAAAATGATACAATCATCATCTTTTGCTGCTAGAAGCAAGTGCAGGCTGGAAGGCATTTTTCAGTGATATACTATTTCTTTCTTTCCCCCAAATTAAACCCTGGAATTTCATTCCATTCCATCCCTGCTTAGTGCAAAGCAGAGTGGTGAAGCTCTAGCACTGCTTTCTGTAGTTAAAAGTGTCCCTTAACAGCATCCTGTGGTCTTTATCAAGTTAGACTTCCACAGTGTGGGAAAATGAGGTAGTGTGAAGTTGTATTTGGGTCAGCCCCTGACTTTATGGGCAGCGCAATCCTATGAGGCTGCCCATAAGGCTCTGAGCTTGGAGGATTAGGGATCCTATTGAAGGCAGGAGGAGCACAGAGGATAGGATATCCACCATGCACCTTCCACCCTCAGAAACATAGAAATTAGAATCATAGAATCATAGAAAAGTAGAGTTGGAAGGGGCCTACAAGGCCATAGAGTCCAAACCCCTGCTCAATGTACATCTAGATGGTCGATTTTGACCCACCTCCTGAGGAGGAGAGGCTGAAGCGCTCTGCCCCCAGGAACACCCCCCCCTGAAGAAACCACGCTGCTATGAGGTGGGGGGACGCTCTGAAGTGCTGGGACCTCGTAAGGGATGTCGCAGCACCATCAACGTCATATCCTATGTCCCTCCAGATGAAGTTTGAGGGACACAGGATTGTGCCCTTATTTGTTATATTTACATCCCATCTTTGCACAAGGAGCTCAAGGTACACATGGTTCTCTCTCTCTTTCCCTCCCGCTCATTTCTTCTGGTGGTTTATACCATAAAATAGCCCCCTCCACCCTACTAACAATTTAAATATTTTAAAAAACAAAATGTTGAACACTATAAAGAAGAGGACATTATTGCCCTCCAATTAAAAAGTGTTATCTTTTTACTTGTGCTTTAAACCTATGTTTTGTAAACATGGGCCTTATTTAGAAAATTCCCAGACTCCCCCAAGTGGATAGCTAGGAAATGCAACTCTAAAGATATTGCAAGTAAAAGAAACCTCTGGGCAGTCATTATCCATAATGAGCTAAATTCCTGCATTCTGATATACACCATCCTTCCCCCATTAGCTTCAGAGCATTGGTTTGACAAGAATCATTGCGCACAAGTTGATCATCTTGCTGCTCCTTGGACGGTAGCCTCTCCTGGAAAAGTCTTGGGAGGAAGGTGGCTCTTTATGGCAGTTCCCACAAACTTTTTCAAATCAAGGGGATCAACCTTTAACCCCAACCTTTGATAAAAGGGTTTACTTCTTTTTTTTTACCATCATCAAAAATGTGTATATTAAAGTTCTATAAAAAAAATTAAAAAATGATTCTTCCTACTATTTTGTTTTTAACCATCCATCTCTGAAACTATCCCTCATCCTATCCCCTCACTGTCTCAGTTTTTTCTTCTTTCTCTTATAGGTCAATTCTATGTGTATGTACTTGGAAGTAACAATCCTATATACATCTACTCAAAAGAAGCCCTATTGATCTCAGTGGGATTTACTCCCAGGTAAGCATGCGTAGGATGTCAGCCTAAAGGTGCAATCCTGTGCATCTCTACTCTGAAGCCAGTCCCGTTGATTTCAGTCGGACTTACTCCCAAGTAAGAGTACATAGAATTCCAGTGTTAGTCTCACTGTGTTTATTAAGGGTGCAACCCTATAGCAGCATGTAGGACTGTAGCTGTAGGACTTTTTCCCTGTCTAAGCATGCATAGGATTGTACCCTTAATCAACGTATAGACTGCTTGACGATGTATAAAAAGACATCTCTCAAAGCGGTTCAGTGGGTCTTACTCCCAGGTAAGCGTGCATAGGAATGAAGCCCAAATTTCCAACCAGCTGTGATGGGAGTGTTTAGTATTCAGTTTCTTACAGTATTATGTCAGATGTTGTTATAGTCACCACTCATCAGATATAAGTAGCATAAAAAAATAAATTAAGACTGTTGTTGTCGATGGTGATGGACTTCTAAAAGGTACAGAAGCGTTAGTATTTAATAATAATAATAATAATAATAATAATAATAATAATAGACTTTTCTCTCGCAATAGCCGCTCTCCAATTCCTGCGATTCTGTTCTAAACCTGTTCAGTTCAACTCCACGATCTAAAGGAAAAAGGAAAACCCGGCCAAGCCAGGCTCCAGATCGACTCTAGTCCCGCGTTTTCAAGATGCCAGCGCGAGTCTGCGCCGCAATGTGCCTTAACCAATTAAGCCATCTTCGGGTTAGAAAGAAAGAAATAAAAGTCTCCGTAAATCCATTGAAGAAGGAATGGTCCCCAGGCTTTCCGCTGGCTGCTATTGATCCCTTTAAGTGCCTGCTAATGAGACCCGTTTATACCCAATAAAGTACGCTCCGCGGGAGCCGGTAAGACAGACGAAGAGCTGGCGAAGAAAGCCTCCCCCTCCTCCAGCAAACCCAACCCAACCCAACCCGGGCAGGCGGAAAAAGGATGCATCTGCTGCGGTGCTTAAAGGGTTAAGCCGCTCGAGGCCGAGGGAAAGAAAGAGAGAGAGAGAGAGAGAGAGAGAGAAACGGGGGCGGGGAAAGCTATAAAAGAGACAGGAAAGGCAACAGTAGAAGCGAGAACGTTTTGTCCGAGGAGCTGGCTGGGGAAGTGCCGCGGCTGCTCGCTCGCTCCAAAGTGGGAGGGTGCCGCTGGGGCAACCGCGGCGTGCTTTCCACGTACGATCGTCACCACCCAGAGAGGTAGTAGCGTTCAGAGGCAGCCTATTCTCTATGCCTGTAGGACTTGGGGCCAACACAAGCACGGCTTTCACAGCGCAAGTGGCTGCGTGTCTACTCGGAAGTAAGCCCCATTGAGTTAATGGGACTTCCTCCCAGGAACGTGTGTATTTGCAGCCTCCATGCGAGGGCAAAGAGTTAGCTCTCTCTCTCTCTCCTCCCCCATTTTTACTCAAGAGTAAGGTGCAGGGACCCCGATCCAGATCTTCAAAGTCGCCACCCTCACGCTAGGGTCCGGATCGGGGCCTTGCGCCTACTCTACTAGACGCACGTTTAAAGTAACGACTTGGCTCTGCCCCTCCCTGACGCTGGAACCAAGTTCTCTGGAGTTAAGCTCCGATGGTGCTGCTGGCGGGTCCAGTGGCTCAGTCAAGCTCGCTGGGCGACTCTTGGGGGGGGGGGTGTCTCTGAGCCTCCGGCGGGAGGCAGCAGCAGCAGGCAACGGACGAGAGGGTCGGTGAAATGAGTCGGAGGAAGGCCAGAACAAAGCTCCCTCTAGTTCTCCGACGGTCCTTCTGTTCCTCCCCAACAGCGGCCGCTTCGATGCGTGTGAGAAGCCCTCACAAGCGGGGCAGGGGAGGCAACTGCCGCTTCCCCCCCCCCCGTTATATGTATCCCCCACCCCATCTCACGTATGCATCCTCTGAACAGGGTAGCTCCATTGAGCTTGGACGGCTAATAGCCGCTGGCTGGCAGCGGGGCGGCCGCCCTGCCCTGCCCTGCCCTGCCCTCGTGTCCACATACAAGAATCCCCTGAGAGCCGCGAACCTCGGAGCGAGCGGCCGTCGATTCTGCCCCTGGTGAGGACTTGGCAGGAGCGATCCCCCCCCCCTTTCCCTTTTCCCCGAGAGAGAGAGAGAGAGAGGGAGAGAGGCAAGCAGCTGCGAATGTCACATGCTGGGAGAGGGGATTCGCTGCAGCTGATGGGAAGGCTTTCCTCAGCCAGCCAGCCAGTCAGGGAAAGAGGCTCGCTTGCCTTTACCAAAAAAAAAAAAAAAAAAAAAAGCCCAAGGGGGGGGGGAGCACCCTCCTCACTCTCTTTTCTTTTACCTGGGCTACGGTAGCGGCTGTTGTGGCTGGGGGTGCCCTCTTTGCTTCCCCTCCTCTGCCCGTGATTGCTCTTTTCTGTGGAGGGCTTGAGCCCAGAGTGAGGGGGATGCTGGGGTTTTTTTTTAGAGGGGGTGGAGGAGAGAGAAGGCGGCGTGTGACAGATGCACTACTCCTCTGACAGCTCCCAGGCTCAGCCTAGAGTGGCTCCCTGCCATTGGCTCGGTGCGGCGGAGCGGCAAGCTCTGCGCGCTATAATAGCGCCGTGCCTGTGAGAGGCGGCAGCTCAGACTCCTTCGGCGAAGCTCGAGAGATGCTGATGCTGCCAAGGCTCCCCCCGCTCCTCCTCCAGCCAGCTCTGCGCTGAGAGAGACTGTGGTGGTCCAAGCCTGCCGGCTCCTGCCATTGCTAAGCTTGCTTGCTGCGGGGTCGCTCTTCCCCACTTCCCCAGCCGCCCTGCGGAAAGGAAGGACGACTTGGGCTGCCTCTGCCGCGGCCGTCGCCTTAGTTGGGAGAGCGCAGCCGGAGGGAGAGCCGTACATGCCTGTCAGTGCGGGGCTTGGCTTCCCCCCCTCCGGGTCTCCCGCTTCTCCAGCCCTCGCCCCGCCGAGCGAGCCTGCCTGCCTGCCAGCCCCCTACACCCCCACCCCACCCCCACCCCCGGCGCCTTGTGCCTGGCTGATCTGGCACCCTTGGGGTGCATGGAAACGGCTGCTGCAGCCCACGAGGCGGCTGCCCCATGGAGTGTTATTACATTGTCATCAGCTCGGCGCACCTCAGCAATGGGCACTTTCGCAACATCAAGGGAGTTTTCCGAGGTCCTCTCAGCAAAAACGGCAACAAAACTCTGGTAAGGGTGTTTCGTGGTTTGTTTGGTGCCCCCCCCCCATTTTATTTGATATTATTTTATTTTGGCCCTTCCTATTTCTTCCCCTGCCCCACCTCTCTTGATGCCGCTTGCGCCACTCTGGATTCAGCACCCGGGAGTCCTGGACAGTTCAGAGCGGCGCGCTCTAATGGAGAAGACTCTCTTTTCAACTCGCCTATGACGGTTCAAGATGTTGCTAAAAGGGGTGGGGGTCGCTTAGTTTGTACAGAATTTCCCCTCGGGTTTCCTCCCCTCCTTAAGGTTTACTTGTGGCTCTTCCCAGACAGGACTGTCCAATAGGATCGTGTTCTTCAGGCCTGGTTTTTGGTAACCCCAAGTGGAAGGGGCACAGGCTTTTTGTTGTTGTTGTTGTTGTTGATAAAAGGGCTGGTTAATTTTGAGTCCTTTTACCCCGGGATAGTAGTGAGTGTTTCACAAGCTGTAAAGTTATTTGATCCAGGTTACTACTCCGGAGGAGGAGGGATATCTAGCCTTTGTCTCGATCAGGTTCTGACAGTGCAGTTAACACCAGCTTTGCCTGATAGGAATTAGGGTCTCTGGGTCTTCAGAAAGTGTGAAGGAAAAATACACAGTCAAAACTATCGAGCTTTGAACTGGGCACTTAGTCGAGAAGGATGATAACTTCTAGAGAAGTTCAGAGCATCCTCCCCTGTTGATGAGAGTGGGAAAATTTAAAGAAACTTGCACACCTGCTCTCGCAAGGAAATCAATTTGACTTAAAAGTGCTTAAGGCTGCAGTCCTAAAAGCCCTCTCGCTAGGGAGACAGTCCCTTTGAGCACAGTGGGATGTTTTGAGTGTGCATATGATAGAGCTGTTAATCAACACCATGGGATGGCCCAAGTTCAGAATTTACTAAGGACACACACCTACCTAAATGATTATTTTTTGATTATTCGGGATGGCAGCCAAGTTACATTGTGTCTGTTTGTGTATGTGTTGGATTGGCAACTCTTCACTTTCCCTTAGACTTGTTAAATAAAATAACCCATGCTTAGTTAGTCATGAAATGGTCACACTTATTGTGTGTCTGTTTGAAAGTGTTGCTGCTGAATGAAGTTCTTTCTCAAGAATATTGGCTTTTATATGAGATATAGGAAGTCTATCGACTCGACTGTAGACCTTAGAGGATCTTAGTCAAAATATGACATGGCATCCCTGGGTACAGATTTGGAAGTAAGATGGAAAGGACGCTACTGCTTTCTCATCACTTTCTCATTCTGAAACTTTTCTATAGCAACAGGGGAATAGGGAATTCAGCATGGAAGCCTTTTTTTAAAATATATATATAATGGGAGGGACACCCTCTATGTTTGCTAAAGATGGCTAACCAGTAATTTCTCTGTAAGCAAAGTTTGAGGCAATACCTGAAGGTAATTCATATGCTAAATAGAAAGAATATTGGTTTTGGAAAATGACAAAGATGACTTTTGTATTCTAGCTCTTTCAAATCCAAGTCTAGTATTATCCTATTCATTTGAAATCTCCTATTCATTCATGTTTTATCAAACAGGAGGGCAAAAACAAAACCACACTAGAGGAATTGCAGACATAGAGATACCTATAAAACAATAAAAGGAAATGGTACAAAAATGTCAGGTTGATTACTGAACTCTTCCAAGAAATGATGAGGCAAGACGTGATTTATTGATGAAATTCTGATGCAATGCATATGCAGCCCTAACGCATTTGAATCCTTATTGGTTAATCTGTGGCAAATTTTGTTTACCCTCATTTTCTAGTTTTTATTACCATAGAAATAAATGGTTTGTATAGCCAACAGTTCTCTGTCTCTTTGCTAATTAATATCATGATTCTAAATTACCTGGAAGCGTGTCCCAATAACACCAGTGGTACATACTTCCAAGTAAGTGTGCTTAGGATCATGACCCAAAATAGGCTTAAAACCCAAGTATCTATAAGTAAATTCATTATAATGGGAAATACTCTGGTTCCAATGTTTCAGATGTCTGTACAGAAGTTATACATTACTCCTAACTGACTGGAGGATTAGAGCTTCAAGTCAAGTACTTCTGAAAGTACAGTAGCTGCAAAGTTCTGTCTAGTGAAATAACATGTGGCATCTCTAAATATCAGGACAAATGCATTCTAAAACATATGTCAAATGTCTTTTGTTATGCTCACCTAATATAGATGAAAAATCAATACCTGCTTGTTATTCAGCATGATTGGGAGCAAATCTTAATTTTCTTAGGGTGCAATCCTATGCACGTTTTGGCAGGGGAAAAAATATTCTACAGCTCAGTGTTGCTGGGAGTTGTAGGACTTTTTTTTCTGTCTAAACATGCATATGATTGTGCCCACAAGAATGTATACTTATCACATTCTCATTTAGAAAGGTACTAAATGACACCAATTTTTTACTTCAGGCACAATATTTCCCGCCCTGAAGTTATTCTGGTAAGTGTCAGAATTGGCTTTTGCCTCATATCTAATTTAGTTTCTGTATTCTGGGAGTGTATTTTTTTAAACTTAATATAATGAAAGTGATACAACAGACTTTGTGAAAGCTAATAAAAGGTGAATCTGCTTATAATACAACCTACTGCTCTCAAGAATGAAATTCATTTCTCTTTGAAATCAAATGCAAAATAATTTCACAGAGCCAGTCAACCTGGATTTAAATGTACTTCTTAAACATAATTTAATGTAGAAAATCTTACCAGGGAGATTTGAGAGTTTTCTTGAAAAGAAATATACAGTTTGTGTAATTTTGAGTGCCTGTCTTCTCTACTTAATATGTAATAGAATGGGCATTATGCATTTTAAGAAGGAAAGAACCAAATGAACAGGAGGAAAAGAAAGTGCTATCACCCAGTTAACAAGATCATTTTATTATTTATTTAGAATATTTTGGATCACCCCTCCACTCAATGAATTCTCAAGGCAATGTACAAATAAAAGCAATAAAAAGAATATATATAAACTACAGAAAGCTGAATAATGCTTTGTACACTTATACCAGGGTATATAATGAAAACAGAGGAGCATTAACTGTTAAAAGCTTAGTGGACTTCACCAACCATCTAAAGGATGATATAAAGGACCCTAGACCAACCTTCCTTGGGAGGGAGTTCCACAACCAGGGTGCTATTATGTAAAAGGCCCTGTCTTGAGTCCCCACCAATGTTGCTGTTCTAGGATGTGGGACAGGTAACAGAGCCTCATATAAGGAATGCAAACTTCGGGCAGGTTCATACAGCAGAGCATGGCCTTTCGTGCAGTGGAGTCTGGTGGCTCCGAGGTCAGTGGGGCGGCTTATCCACTCCAAGTTGGAGTCTTCTGAACTTTAAAGGAGCTATCCATGGTGCTGAACCTACCTTGGGGGGAGTTATGGTTCAGCATCATGCATAGTTCCTTTAAAGTTCAGAAAAACTCAGAGTGAATAAACTGTCCCAATGAAATTGGAGCCACCAGCCTGCACTGCTTTCATGTGAGTTTTCATATATTAAAGAATCAAATTTACATGATTTTGCATATTAATAAAAAGTGTTCTGAAGAAAAAGCATATTTTTTTAAAGATATATGCAGGTGTTCTAGCAGGCCCCGCCTTAGAAGATGCATTCCATTCCATGTGAGAAGGGAGGCAGAATGCCTCTTGTAAGCCAGTTCTTGCCACCTGCAGTTTTTGTTAAGTACTTGTATCACAAATAATTAACGTTTTTAAAATGTGCTGACTAATTAATCTGGAGCAGTTTCTTTTTAAAACCTATCAAAAGTTTTTAAAATATAACTAACTAAAAGTTGAAGTCCAAGACAAGACATTGGTGGGGACTCAAGACAGGGCCTTTCGGTTGTGCCCAAATTAGCATAGCCCATTGTCATCTGCAGTCAAAGCCTAACTCTAGTTATTGTCAGCCGTCTCTGTGAGTTGTGGAGCATGGTGGAAAGCAGTGATTTGTTCAGAGTATGCAGAATAACTTCCATGCAAAGGATATTTATGTAGTCTTGGCTTGGCTTTGCCCTGAAGGGATTAAGGTATACTATTTCACCAAGAAACAGCATACATCGGTACATATGACTAAGGAAAAAAAAACCCAGGCTTTTATCCATACCTCTTTGTGACATCGTCCATATGTAATAATCAACTTTAGGATGGAAGTCCCACCGTGTTTTGCTGGCAGGAGAGTGAATACATCGCCAGGAAACATCAGACGTGGAAGGACCCATACTACTAGTTAAAACAAAAGAGCAATGAATAATTTGAGAGGTAATGAAAGGGCCTTAGTTATTCCAGCTCCTTATGGGGCTTACCTGTACTTTATTTATTCTTCTGTTTGTGCAGTTTTTTTCATTGGCCAAGAGGGGCCACTGCTGAGCAGCTTATCCCCCCTCTCTTCTGCTCACTTCTTTCTCCTCTTAACTAACTTTGGTGTGTGTCCTGGGATTTAGAACGAGAGCTGTGCTGCAGTGGGATGTAATGTCACTCCTCATAAAAAGACCCCTCTGGTGGTCTGGTGAAGAACAAAAGCAAAAATCCCAGTATTCCAGGCAATTTCCCAGCCTTCTAGTTGGGAAGAAGGATGGGGGCATAGTGCCATAGGTTTTTCTGTTGCTCCAATGTTTGGAGTGACTGGTAGGGTGATTGAGAAAGTATAGTTATATAGCATTAAAGACCGAAAACAAATTCAAAGGCTCCCTTCATATCATCCGTAGCAGGAAAGTGTGGCACAACGTCATCATCACAATATTTAATGTTCTGATATGATACAGGCCTGTGGCTCACGCTGGCTCAGCTTGTCTGAGTGTCTGGAAAGCTAAGCAGGGTCAGGCCTGGCTATTACTTGGATGGGAGACCCCTCCTCTAGTTTCCTGCATTGAGCAGGGGGTCGGACTCGATAGCCTTGTAGGCTCCTTCCAACTCTATGATCTATGAAATCTATGAGATATAGAGGAATGTTTAGGTGTAGAGTGGATACAAGCAGAGCCTGAAGACTTGAGAAGGGAGGAAGGAGAGAAAATGTCTGTGAGATTAATATAACAGACAAACATGAGAATGAAAAAAAAAAGATTTTAATTATAAACATTGTCGTGAAACAAAGCATTGTGTGGGGGAAGTAAGAAAGTTGAAAAAGATACTATAAGCTGATGCAAACTAACCAAGAAAAGTGCAATCCTATACATGTCTACTCAGAAGTGAGTCCCAATGGTTTCAACAAGGCTTACTCCCAGGTAAGTGTGTATAGGACTGCGACTTAAAGGGCTGTGGAACTGGACATAAGCTTAGAAGAGCTAGGTAGTTATATGTCATAATGCAAATTGTGTACGTAAGGCTGCAGTCCTATACACATTTACCTGGGAGTAAGCACTATCTGGCCCAGTAGGACCTGCTTCTGAGTAAATGTGCATTGGATTTCACTGTAAGTATTGATGTAAGGCAGGGAGGGACAGTCAGCCTAGCTCCTTCCAGATGTTTTGGATGAAAACTCCCATGGTCCTTGACTATGCTTACAGGAGTTGTAGTCCAAAACATCTGGGCGGGGCACCAGGTTGCCTACCCCTGATGTCCGGAACGCACAATAGAGTTGGCAACCATGTGTTTTCTGGAGTAATAATAGTGGAATGTAGCTAGAAATGTGTCAATAGATTCCTTTCCATGATCGTTTTAATCTGGGAATGGGGGTGGGAAATATATAAAATGGCAAAATACGTGGTATGAGATGAAATATGAGCATAGAAGAATTGTTGACATTAGGCCAATAGGAACTGGACATAAGAAAATATAATAAAAATTTCAAAACTCTCCACACAGAATGTACTTGCACTGACCTTTAGCGCAGCAGGAACAGAGGAAGCAGCCTTTATTAGGTCAGGCCACTTGTCCATCTAGCCCAGTATTTTCAGATGACAGTGGCTCTGCAAGGTTCTCAGGCAGAGCTCATTTTCAGCGCATGCTACATGATCCTTGTAATTGAAGATTAAATTATTTGGGACCAAGTTACTTGAAGGACAGCCTTCACCCGTATCAGCCTGCCCACACTTTAAGATCAGCAAGATCACCCTCCTCATTTTCCCACCTATGAGAGCAGTTAGATGGGCGACCACATGAGACAGAGCCTTTTCTGCAGTGGCCCCACACCTCTGGAATAAGTTGCCATGGGGGGGGGGGTCTGCCAGGCCCCATCATTGAAGGCTTTTAAAAAGGCCCTGAAAACATACTATTGTATTCCGCCTTTCCCCTGATATGACTGCTGTTGCTGTTAGTTCTGCTGCTGTTGCTGTAGGCACTGTTGTTGTTGCTGTTGCTATGTTTTTATTGCTTTTTAAGACTGTATCGATTTTTATGATGTGTTTTATTATTGTACGCCACCTTGGGAGGGCTTCTGCCCTGAGTCGGCCTAGAAATGTTTTAAATAAATAAATAAAGATGCCAGGGACCACACTGGACCTTCTGCATGCAAAGCATATGCTCACTTTCCATCATGTGCTATTAGTAGGGAAAAGGGGCTTACCTGTTGGATCACTTAATCAATGAAAGAAGCTACTAAGCAAGGTGGCGGACTTTCTTTTAGTGGATGCTTTCAAGGAAATGAAAGGGATTTTGCGCTAGCTGTCCTGTGATATGCCTTTTAGCTCCACATTTCAGTTGTTTTCACTTCAGGTAGGAACCGTTCTGCAATCCGACTATTTAGAGCAGGAGTGAACAGGCCCAGGCACCAAATCCAGCCCTCTGTGGGTCACCATCTGGCCCTCCAGGCTTTCCCAGAAGGTCATGCTCCCATCCCCTGCCCCCCAGACCCCTTTCCCCTCAACCACCAATCATTTGGTGATTTCCTGGTTTTGTGCAGTTTTTTTTTTTCTCCATTCTGACAGGTTGAAGTGCCTCTCCTGAAGCTTAGTTACTGGCAGCGAGAGCCTTAAACTAAGATATGAAGGTACTTTTGTTTTTTTGGCTTTGCCCCCTTTGCCTTTGGCCCCACCCACCACTGGGATGCAGCCCCCGAGAGCTGCTCCAAAATGGAATTCGGCCCTGAAGCTGAAAGAGGTGCTGCACCCTTGCCCTAAATTTTAGGGCAATAGCTCTGTATGTTTCTTTCAATTCAGTGTGTGATGAGAAACGGCAACGGTGTCTGAAGTTGCTGTTGCAACTCCCTACCCTTGCTTCTGATCTAGGAGTCACTTTCAAAGGAATAGAAAAACACACCAAAAATGTTCCCGGAAGGAAGCCCCTTAAGCGTATTGTCTAAGAACAGCCTTCCCTAACCTGGTCCCTTCTAAATTTTTTGGACTATAATTCCTCGCATTCCTGACCATTGGCCCTGTGGGTTGGGGCTGATGGAAGTTGAAATCCAAAACATCTAGAGGGTACCAGTTTGGGGAAAACCTGGTCTAAAACAAGGGTGACCCACAAGCTAAATCCAGCTCCCAATTATCTGGCCCCTGGTTCCCCTGTGAATTTTAATCAAGGTGTGGTAAACATTTCACTCATGGTTTTTCTTTTTTGTTATTAATGTTTCATTAGATTCCCGTCCCCCCCATTTTCTATTCAATGCAAACAGAGTAAACCCTCCAGCCCTTTAGGTTTTCACCTCCCTTCTTCATGTCATCCTGAATTTAAAGAGCAAATGTTTCATGTCTATGCGGAAAATCATTAAGCAAAAATTGGGTAATTTAAGGTGCAGTCTAAACATGCAAGTTTAGACAGAAAAAAAGCCTACAACAACTCTCAGTATGCCTTAGGGAGCAATCCAGTGGCCCCTAGACAGCATCTGAGGGGCCATAGGATAGTTCAGATTCCCAGCTCTGAGGTCAGAGACAGTGCTCCAACCTCAGAGGAGGGAATCGGGCCTACCATTTGGGAGTTCATCTATTGCATGTACGAAAGAGATAATGCCAATGCTTAGATTATATATGTTTTCCGGTGGCTTCGTATTAAGTCCCCACAAACCTCGGCATGTAATCTATTCCAACGTTGTCCCATCCTATCCCGATTGTATCAAACCTGCACATTAGCTGCTGATGTTAAGAGCAGTTGCAGTCATGTAAATGCAAAATAAGTTTCTTCTAGATTGGCTGAATGTGTGACAGTTGCACACAGACCAATTTGCTGCTGATAGAAGAGCACCTCGGGCAACTGCTAAGGCTGGATTGAGGAAACTGTTGTACATATTGCTTTTCAGTATCTGTTGGAGGTGGAAATGAAAACCTTATGGAGAGTCGGCATATGTTGTTGGCAGCACAGTAGGCAGCATAATAAGGGGAAAGAATGTAGAAAGTGTCTGCAGTGGCTGCTTATTTCTTTGCCGCTAACATTTTCTGTGTGTGCTCCGATTTGTTCAGCCTGATGTGCGTGGTACTAGATCAGCCCTGCAAATTGATAATTTCAGAAGCTTGTAATATAGAATAAATGCTACCTTGGGAGGGCCTCTGCCCTGAAGGCAGCCTAGTAATATTTTAAATAAAATAAATAATATTAGGACTTATGTGAAAAACCTGTTTCAAGGAGTAGGAAGTTTGGGAAAACAAAATTCCCAGGAAACAGTCAATATTCCCTTCTCTAGAAAGCCATGAAATGTCCTGATGGCTACAATCTTGTGTACACTTGTGAGTAAGCCCACTTATGTCAGTGGGCCTTCCTTCTGACTAAAGTTGCATAGGATCTGGCTGCACATAAGCTTGTATTCCTAATTTTAAGAGCAATCTTTAGGATTTTTTATGCCTTTTTTCACAGTTTTTTGCCCCTGAACTGAAGGTTCAGTTACATAACCTTCAGTTTACATAATCCTCCTCCTTACATAATCCTCCTCCTCTCCATTTTATCCTCACAACAACCCTGTGAGGTAGGTTAGGCTGAGAGTCAGTGACTGGCCCAAAGTCAGCCAGTGAGTTTCATGGCCGAGCGGGGACTAGAACCCGGATCTCCCGAGTCCCAGTCCAACACTCTCACCAATACGCCACACTGGCTCTCCTTCCTCAAAAGGAGCCCAGGGTGGCTCAGTTGCTTGCTGTCTTAGAAAGGGATGGTGGAATCTTTCCAACCAGTGCATGGATGATGATGGTCCAATCCAGGTAGGAGCACTTTGTGCATAGGAACAGGCTTCTATATGTGTATTCTCAGCTGGATGTGGAAATGCTTGCAGAAATGGGTCTTGAGTATGTGCTACTTCACTTCGATCCCACAGGTACAGCATGCAGTTGCCTGCTCCAGCGAAGGCTGGGGCAGGATCCATATATTCCCCACTCCCCTCTCCTTGCCAAACAATGGATTGGCGGCATGTTAAATATTTTGAAAGGGGTCCATGCATGGAGCCCCCATCCGGTAGATTGGTGAAGGATAGTGTGCTGATACTGAGAGAGGGATTTGCCTGAGGCAACCTGATGTGTTTATGGCTGAGGTGAGACCAGCCATTAATCCTGGGGCATAAATTGTCGTCACCACATGTCAGTATTTTCTTATGCAGCAAGCATTCTACTCAACATCTCTACGTGTTTCTTCCATTATGGTACCATGGCATAAGCATGGCAGTACCTACCCACCCACCCCTTTTATTAGCAATAAGGGCCCACCTTTCAAACAAGTACATAAATCCAACTTTAGCATAGTCACATTAATTTCCAGTCTTGTTTATGGCTGGCTTTTCTCTCACCCCCACCCTCCATTAAAAACACATCCTGGGAATTAACATCAGCATGGTTCTTCTGTTCCCACTGTGTTCATTTGTCCATATACCATGTTACATTTGACATTTAAAGAAGAAGAAGAATCTGACAGACACTTATTTTTCTTCTGCTTTCTGTCTCCTAGGCTTTAAAACTTCTGTATTGCAAACAAAGTCATGGGTGCAATCTGAAAATGCTCCATGTTGGGGTCAAAGTTGAATGACTTGGATGGAAAGCATCTTATTAACAAAGAAAACAATCTAATTTCGGGATAATTAAAACTAATCGACCACTCCAGTAGCTTTAATGAAGTGTGAACAGGGGTCTGAGAAATACGCACACCAGGTTCCTTCCTCCATTCCTACCTCACCCCTGACCCCACCCCTTAATCATAAAACTCTTCTTAAGAGAGCTGCCATCAGTGAAGGAGCATGATGAGAAATAGAGGAGAGAGCAAGAGCAAATACAGGGAACTATAAATAAGGTTCGGTTCACACATTGCAAAGAACAGAAGAGCTGCTGTTCGGCGATTGCTCTCATGTCACTTACAGTAGTGCGGTTAGGGCGGATTGTGTGGCTACAAGCCAGCTCAGCCTTCCCTGGCCAGGCACTCTCCAGATGTGTTGGACTACAACTCCCATCATGCACAGTAAGGTGGGAATTGTAGTCCTACATGTCTACATGCCATGTTGGGGAAGGCTGAGCTAGTGACACACCCACTGACAGGGTAGCCAGTGCTAGAGGGCTACATACTACACAATCTACCATAACCATGCCGGCAGTGGTAGCATGAGAGCCACTGTGTGGCATGGTTATCACACAAGCGACCACACTATTTCAGGCAATGAGGAGTGAGATTCTGCAACAGATGGTGTCTATATAAGCAGGGCCAGCTGCCAGATGCCCTAGTACCCTGCCAGGCCGAATGCTGATGCCTGCTCTGGCTCGCCCTACTTTTTCTTTCTTTCTGGATGAGCACTCCGAGCAGTGCTAGGTGACTGGATCCAGCCACCCTTTTGATTTTCCCAATGCCCCATACCTGACGTTGCCCTGGAGCATTGTGGGAAATTAAAAGCGGGGCTAGATCCAGCTGCTGGCACAGCCATCGCAGCCAGGGAAGCCTGCCGGGAGCTCCCTTACACAGGCGATCCATCAGAGGACACTTTGCCCAAGGCCCCATCGAAGCCGAAACTTCGATATGAGCTATTCTAGTTCAGGGAACCAGATAATTCATCTAAGTGAACTGAACAGCGCTGGCTCCAGGATTCTGAGGGCCCTTGGGCAAGACACCCTCAATGGGCCCCCTCCCTCAGTGAGTCTTCCTCCTCACTGCCATTGTCACCAGCAGCTGCTCTTGCTCCTCATCCTCTTTCTTATCATTGCTCCCACTTCCTTGCTTGGTAGGCAGAGTTGGTGAGCAAGTCGGCCGGCAGCAGCATCTGCTGCTCCTTCTTCTCGCCAACACCGTTGTCTGGTCCAGAGAGAGAGAGGTAGATGAACAAACAGGTTACAAGGGTGAAGAGGAGAACTCCAGGGGGCTCTTGTCAGTGGGCCCCTGCTGGGGTATGAGCTCTTGGCAGGTGCCCAACCATGCCTACCCTTGACACTGGCCTTGGAATTGAACACTGGACCTCTATCTGATGAGATAAAATGTGCAGTAAAATGCCTAAATTCAGATTGTATCTCTCTGCTGAAGTTAGAATATTCACCAGTACGTGATGCCAGAAGCACCCTTTTGGCTTTCTGATTTTGATATTTGACTTTTAAAAAACCAACCAGCATTTAATTTTTTAGCCCTAAAGTAGGTGACAGATGCTGTCTTTGCTCTCTGCCAAAAACTAACTTTGATTTTTTGAATTAACTTGTTTGTTTGACTTTTAGCAATATGCTAAAGGCCAGAGAATTTGCACAGTCAGTGAATTCACCTGAAATAATGCGCTGGGAATTTGGAGTTCTCTTAGTAGAGTCTCTCAGCACATTTGGTTTACTGCTTAGCAGTGGGATTAAAGGAGTAAAGGGATATTTCATTTGCTAGATGGAAACTCTAGCTTGTGAATGATCTTGAACAGAGGACTCACTCTGCTGAAAATATCTGAGATACGTGGGGAAATGCCTTTTTTAAAAGGAAAAAAAGCGTTTATTTTTTGTAAATGTTGCATATATGAGAACTGCAACAAAGCACTTGTCGTGGTTTACTTTATTGAAGCTTTGTGTATGGATATATTGAAGCTTTGTGTGTGAATATATCCAAGTTCTCTTGCTGTTTGTAGTGGTTCATGGGGTGTGGTTGTAGTTCCCGGGAGTTCTGGGGGGCAGGATTAGGCAAATAATGAACCACATGCTTCATCCATATATACTTCCCCTTCTGAGGTTTCAAAGATGGAGGCATTGGTGAAACAGGGAGGCTCAGCTGCATAGGCCATGGAGGAAAGCTTGAATAGACTGTATGTTGCTGGTTGATCCTTCAGAAATTCTTGCTTTCACAGCAAAGGAACTGTTGACATGAGACCAACACTGGCCAGCTCTGGCCAAAAAGAGAGAACTATAGTAGGGTGGCCATGTGGCCTAATTTACAGAGGACTGTCCTCCATTTGAAGGTGTTCCCTCCTTGAAGGGCCGTCCAGTTCAGGTCTAGTTTAAAGAACCACAAGAAGGGAGAGAAAAAGGATGGGCCTTGAAGTTGCTCATCGACAGTGAGCACTTGGACAGCAGACTGAGCAGGCATGCAGGTTACCGGATCACAGTCTTCCCCTCACATGGTGAGATGTATTGTCTTTCTATTTAAATATAATAATTCTAAATTTGCATCTATAAATATAAATTAGCATATGCAAATCCTTTTAATCTTTTGTCCCTTTTTTTTTTTTGGTGATGTAGGAGCCAATGAAGCTTCTTTATACTTACAAGTCAGCGTGAGTGAAACACTCAAGCCTTTATCAATGTTTCCAGGTGTCATTTCCAAAATGTAGTGGGAAACCTGTTGCCTATGGCCCATTATATGCACATCTTGTTTCACAGGAAGAATTCCCCAAGGGGGGGGGGGAGTTGGTCTTTCCTGATTTTAACACACAGGAGGGAAAAAAATGAGAGTGGGAAGATACTGGTGCAAGTTTACTTTCTTAAAAAAGGGTTGCTGGTGGAGGTAGTGACTGAAGCATCATGTGGAGTATGATGATTCAGAGGAGGGGACTTACCCTTTTAAACTGGGATCTTGAGTGCTGGGAGCTCTTCATCTTCAGGCATTCTAAATGCTTCACATACTCATTCCTTAGTAATCAATTCCATTGCTATGGAGGTCAGATATAACTAATCTAGCCTTGTGATTGATAATCTTAAACTGTGGAGGATTTCTCACCAGCTTTTTAATTTCGGGAAGGGTTGACAACAGATGGGAAGGGATACCTGTCCAGGTAGATAAATCAGGAGTCAGAAGTTACAAGCAAGTTGATTTGTGGAGTATTCACAGCAATGTCCTTCAGAATTGCTACCAGTGTTTGAAAGGTTTTACTGACCCTGCACACACGACTCTCAAACACTTCAGGTGCACTGACCTTTAAATATGATCCTTCTGAAAATGGTAGTGGCAAATTATGGTCCATTAATTTGTACTCATTTTTTTTTTGCTAGAGCCTCAGCTTGGTCAGCTCTGCAGACCTCAATAAGAGTAAGGTGGTTTAACAAAAACCAGGGCTCTGAGCCATTCCCTCTATGGGTATTTTCTATTATTATTTTTTTGCATTGTTGTTGTTTCATGCTATAGTTCCATAATGAAATATAATGTTACTGGGTGTTTTTGTTTTTGTTTTTGTTTGGTTTTGCGTTGATAAGGACTAGAGGTGAGCCAAGGCTACACACCTGGTTTTGTGGATTTGTTCATTCACAGAAGGGGGGCAGGACGCAGTTCAGTGGTATAGCACATGCTTTCCATGGGGAAGATCTCAGGTTCAATCCCATACCCTGGCATCTCCAGGTAGGAGATGGGAAAGACTCCTGGGTGAAACTCTGGAGAGCCACAGATAGTTGGCATCGACCTGACCAGCCTTCCCCGACCTACTGTTTGCCAAATTCCTATTGCCCCCATCCAGCATGGCCAATGGTCAGGAATGCTGGAACTTGTAGCCCCAAACATCTGGATGGCACCAGGTTGGAGAACACTGGTGTAGACAATACAGAGCTAGGTGGACCAAGGGCCAGACTCAGTATACGCAGCTTCCTATGCTGAATTTCCTTCTGGCACAGTTGTCCCAAGCACAGTGTTGCGCTGGGTAGAGCCTTGATGCTTTCTGAGTAGAAGTAATCTGTGCATGTGAGTTCACCCACCCACCAGTGATAGCATCCCGCCAGGGGTTCAATAAACCACCTGTTTCTGTTCCCTGCTATGGGCTACTTAAGCAGGGAAGTTGGCAAAGGGTTTTCTGATCACAGGTGATTTGTGGCTTGTATTTGTGCCTTGGTGGTTATAAGTTGTGTAGGTCAGGCTTAATTCAAAGATGCCTATCTTTTAGTGCTAGTGCCACATACTGGAAGCATATTAAAAGCTGGAGGGCTGCCGCATATTGCTCATTAACATAAGACAATCTACATGAGTCTGAATGCTGCCAAGCCTATGTTTTTGTCTGTATGTCCATCCCCAAAGTAAATAAGATGTTCTTTGTCTAAAAAAGTTTGGGTATAATTCCATAATTTTCTGCTGAGCTATTGAATTTCCCTTGTAGTCATCCCAGGAGATATCTGATTGTAAGATCTGTGACATAGTTTTTGCTGAAGATGTCAAAAGGGGGTTGACTATATAAAGGACTCTGAGTCTTCAGCTTGGTATATTAAAATAAACCAGAACATTAAAAGGCAGCCTATCTGCAAGAGCTAACTTTCCTCCATGTTAAACATGCTTCTACCTAGGTCAGGTTCTAAATTATGCCCACAGAATATTGACTGTTACATACTTGACTTTTATTTTTTTTTATTTTTTTACTGGCCAGTAAATGACCGTCTTTGTGCATGTGGATCAGGCCATAGTGAAGATATTGTGCGCTACATTTTTTATTGCACAGTTCACCCAGGGTTACTGTTTCTTTCCAGATATTTTTAAAGAGCCAATCAGATGACTTCAGAATTAGATGCTTGTGCGTGGACTGGTGTAGATAAGTTCATCACCTATAGGATACCTTTTTATACCTTAAAGCAGGGGTGGGCAAACTGTGGCCCTCCATAGGTTGTATCCAATGTTAGTCTGACCTAAACTCCATTCATTTCCATGGATCTACTCTAAGTAGGACTAACGTTGAATACAACCCATATCTTTTGGCCTACAACTCCCATCAGCCCTAGCCAGCATAGCCAATTGTGAGGGGTGACAGGAGTTGTAGGCCAAAATGTCTGGAGGACCACAAGTTGCCCACCCCTGCATTAGAAAGGCAACTGGATTACTTCAAAATTAGATGGTTGCTGGCTGGTGTAGATAAGTTTATCATCTATAGTAGGGCTCTCCAACCTTGGGTCCCCAGATGTTGCTGGCCTACAGCCAGCCAGCATACCCAGCCAGCATGGCTAATGGCAAGGGATTCTGGGAGCTGTAGTCCAGCAACATCTGGGGACCCAAGGTTGGAGAGCCCTGATCTATAGGATACCTTTGTATGTAGTAGCTAGGGATATCGGAGAAATCTGCAATGGACTCAAATGAGTTCAAATTTCTAAGAATCCGACATGCGGATTTTGCAGCAGACCAGCTTTTCCTGAGCTGTGCAGATTCTGTGGACTTGCAGACCAGTTTTGGTTGTACTTTCCCCCCCTGTAACTTTATGCAAATTCAGTTATTAGAGTAGCTCCATGGAAATGAATGGAATTTAGGTTAGACTAACATCGGGGGGGGGGGGACAACAACCAAAAATGTGCATTTCCCCCATAGGCTAAAGCGTGGAAATACATGTTTTGGTTCCCCCCCTATTTTGGGGGGATTTGCACATTTTTGGGAGTGTGAATTTGTGCAAATGTGTACAAACGCATTTGCTCAAAATCCGATTCTGTCAATAAGGGGATGACAGAACAAAATCCGATTCTGTCAATAAGTGGTGCCAGACAATCCACAAAACGTAGATGGAATTGATTTTACAACATCCGTATATCCCCCAGCAGTAGCAGTAAGAAAGTTAGTGCCATTTTTCTGACTCACAATAGCATTAACTGCCAGGGGGATTTCTTAACTTAAATGTTGGTGTTGTTTTAAAAAAATGTATTATAGGGTGCTAAAGTATTCCACAGACACACTTCTGGAAGTTACAGGGGACATAATGGTACATATACAATTCTGTTGACTATAATATTTGACCGTGCAACAGCAGACAAGCATATGTCTGAGGATGGCTCAGGAACGTTCACCTCGAAGCGATTCTGTGTATTGTGTGTGCTGTGTCTTCTAGCTTCCTGCATGACCAAAAGCCAAGTATTCCTCAAAGCAAATATTTCAAAACTTATGATGCCGTTCTGAAGCTACAATGGCCTTACATAATGAGATTTATTTATTTATTTATTTAATTATATTTATACCCCGCCTTTTTTCCTGCAAGGAACCCAAGGCGGCTTACATAATCATCATCATCCTCTCCATTTTATCCTCACAACAACCCTGTGAGGTAGGTTAGGCTGAGAGTCAGTGACTGGCCCAAAGTCACCCAGTGAGTTTCATGGCTGAGCGGGGACTAGAACCCGGATCTCCCGAGTCCCAGTCCAACACTCTCACCACTACGCCACACTGGCTCTCAATTTGAAGACATTAAGTGTGACAAAAAAGTTATTGAATTCTAAAGTGGAGAAGGAGAGAAGGAAGATTATGTAAGCCGCCTTGAGTTCCTTGCAGGAAAAAAGGCGGGGTATAAATTTAACAAATAAATAAATAAAGTCACAGAATACAAATTGGTGAGATTTACTCACAGTTATGTGCTTAAATTCCATTGATTTAAATATGAAGTAGACATATCTAACTTCCTTTGGATTTACCCGCAATAAATAAGGAATTTCTTAACACTTCTCATCTGTTTTCAAAGGTGTTAGAACTGTTTCACTTTCATGAGTACTAGAAACACTTTTAACAAAAAATGTCATTTGGGGATAATAATCGCCTGTGGGTACTGTATTGGTCAGTCCTGACTTAATTAAGGAGACACAGACAGGTGCATACTTTCTCTTTTCCTCTCCTTCCCCCCCCCCTCTCTCACACACACAGGTTGTTAACAATTACAATTCCTGTTTTTGTTTTTAATTTCTGATTAGTTTTGTGAAATTGGCATGTTGGTGATATTTCTAAAAATGTTTGTGCAACTCTGTTTTTAATTTTAAATAACTATAACCCTCCAAGTTCAATGGTCTGGCTGTGTTTGTATTAAAATTCCATGAGGTTGAGGTCTATGAATGCCTTCTGAAAATGCCATCTGTCGTTCAGGCTGTCTGTTGTCAGCCCATTCTGTATGTAGCATTTTGTCAAATTTGCCTGTATCCCTCGACCACCGTCCAAATGGTGTTGGATCATGTGCAAATATATTTGTACAAGCAATGAAAACATGAGCATTACAAATATTAGTCATTAAACAGTGCAAAATATTAGATGCTTTTAAAGCCAATCTTCATGAGTGATTTATAGAGTAGGATGGCATTTTAACGTACACATATGTTGGGAATACGTTGTGTTCAAGGAGGTCATAGATTTACCATATGGGCAATGCTCAATTTATTAAGTGTTCTTAGAGATAACTGGTTGTGGTGAACTACGTGATTAATGAAAGCAACATCTTTAATAAAATTGTTTTGGAAGCAAACAGATTTTGCACCCTAGACAAGGCTGGGATTTCAGAAGGAACATTTATCTTCCAAATATGCATCTGACATTTTTCTCCAAAGATCTCCTTTCCAGAAGTTGCCCCACACAATGCACATATGTGTGCATGCATACACGCACATCCTTTCTTAAACTCTCTTATGTTTGGGGATATGTGAAGTCTTGGAAATATACACAAAAATACATTCAACTTTCCTGAAGTTTGGGATTCTTGGCTAAAAGGAGATCTATGATTTTTCTTTTTTAGATATATATATTTTGCAGTACAGTTGCCAAAACACTGGCGTGCATCATTCCACATTCACAAGGCACAATATAATCATTGCTGAGATTGCATGCCGTAGCAGATCTATTGGCTTAATTATGCACCATTCCCTATTCAAAATAACACATTTTCACGACAGTATAATCATGGTGGAGCATCACTTGTGCAATTAGGCTGCTATGCCGCCGCCGCCACCACCCATGTAGTTCTGCTGAAAACATTCCCAGCCTGCTTGAGACGCTTATCTGCAACTGTGTTTTGTTTTTGTTTTTTCTTGAGGGAACAAAGAACTGCCGGGATTGGCAGCATCCCCACCTGATCTTTAAACAATGACATTTTAACTTAACAATGGCATTTAAAAAAAACACTTTGAAGATTTGTCACAAGATCTTTAAAAGTGTGTGTGGGGGGAGATTCAGGGAGTTCACAAATAGTGATGACAAAGGACCAGGAAAGGGAGAGAAAATGTCTCAAGTGCGACTGCTACCTGTTTCTCTGGCAGCACAGATCTCAGTATCTGAGCTGCCTCACCTGGCTGCCTCACCTAGCTTTAGGGTGGCCATGTGTCCTTACAGTCCTCTATTTGAATGGCTGCCAGAGGACCGTCCTCTATTTTAAAGATGTCCTCTGTTTGAAGGGCTGTCCAGTCCAAGTCCAGTTTAAAGATAAAGAACCATCAGAAGGAAGAATTCAACAGCACTTGCACAGCAGACAGAGCAAGGCACACAGGTCACCTGCTCATAGTCTGCCATGGTATGGTGAGCTGTACTGTATTTCTGTTTAGATAATAGCAATTATTTCTATATGGGCATCTATACACATACATTAGCTGTGGAGAAAAGAGCCTTTGAGGGTTCCTGCACACACACACACACACACACACACACACACACACGCCTCCTCATGTGTAAACCAAGTAAGGCTGGGAGGAGGCGATGGCGCCTGGAAGTCCTGAAAAGCCAAGACCCGGCTTTCAAATGCAAATGTAGTTCAGGCCCAGTAAGTCAAGAATCATGAGTTCCCCTCCCCCTGCCTGGCCAGGTGAAGTGCATCATGATTGGCTAAAAGCCAAGCAGAGCTACAGAGAGGAGGGGAGGGGGGAAAGGTATATTTCCCAACGTGTGGGTTTTTGTCTTTGTTCGTCGTGTGGTTGCTGGCTGTGGAGCAATGGCAGCAAGACAGGCAGAGGTCCAAGCCTTCGGGGGGCCTCAGGATACGACCCCAGGTAGCTCCTGGTGAAATTAGCTGAATGAGGGCTCTGGTAAAGGCAAGCCTTGTGGGGGGCTACCCATCTCGGACCTTCGGGTAGGTGAAGTAGTCCTCCCTGGGCAGCAAGGCTGTGCTGGATCTAACCCTGGAAGAGAACTGACCCCCAGGTAACAGAGTTGTGTGCCTGGGAGATATTAAGGAATCAAGTTTTGTTATTTTGCAGCTTTACTTTGTACCAAAGTGTCTCTCTCTAATTTTGTGTCCTTCCGTCATTTCCCTATTGGTTGTTGTAAAATGCTACCTGAATAAACCTCCTTTTGGTTTTTTACCCCACATGGTGTTTGTGGATTGCTCTGTGGTTCCAGCAACCAAATCCAGGTTACAGTCAGAAAGGCAAGTCCCTGAACAGAGATTCAAGTAGGATTGCAGACAGCTGAGGCTGGCAATCTGGTATCTTGAGATCTCTGGGGGTCCTGGGTCCTTTGGGTAGGAAAGGGTGGGGGTGTGGTGGGTCAGCCAGCCCCCCCTTTCCTCCACATGGTGGCAAGCGCTGGGATTCAAAGCTGGACCACAGAGTGGGTGCACGTGGGCAAATAGGGAAGCTGCCTTGGAGAGATTTTGGTACATGAGAAGAGGTTTGTTATTTTTTAGAAACTGAAGTGTGAGATTGAGCCTCAGGGAAAACGTTCAGATTGCTGGAAGGGGCTACCCAGTCTGTGGAAGCCTAGCTGCCAGAGGGGAGCGTTGAAGGCAAGAAATCTCAACTGTAGAGTGAATAAGCGGAGGCGGATCCTACCATCCCCATCGAGTGCAAAAAGTCTGTGGCTGGGGGAAGGCGGCTGTGCGTGTGTGTGTCCCAGAGGCTGAGAGCAGCAATTTTATTTATTTATTTATTTATTTATTTATTTCCCGCCTTTTTTCCTGCAAGGAACCCAAGGCGGCTTACATAATCATCCTCCTCCTCTCCATTTTATCCTCACAACAACCCTGTGAGGTAGGTTAGGCTGAGAGTCAGTGACTGGCCCAAAGTCACCCAGTGAGTTTCATGGCCGAGCGGGGACTAGAACCCGGATCTCAATTGCCAGGGAGTAAGCGGAGGAAGATCCTACCCATCGAGTGCAAAGAGTCTGTGGCTGGGGGAAGGCGGCTGTGCGTGTGCATGTCCCAGAGGCTGGGAGCAGCAATTGCCAGTGAGTAAGCGGAAGAGGATCCTACCCATCGAGTGCAAAGAGCGGGTGAGCAGATGGCGGCTGTGTGATCCCAGAGAACCGGAGCAAAGAGAAGAAGAAATAGTGTGTGTGCGTGCGTGCGTTCCAAAGGGAGCAGAAGAAAGGAGAGAAGACCAGAAAACCTCTCTTAAGAGACTGGTGAGCAAAATGTTAAATTTTGGGACAGCGTTTGATAAGTAATTTAGTTGTGCTATGTGCCCCAGAGAAATTGTCAAGACTTTGGGGGGGGGCATGGTGAATTGCCAGGATAGGCAGCAGCAAGCAGAGGGGGGGCAGACATCAGAAAACACTCCCCCAGAAAATAGACTTTGTCCCTGTGCTGCCGAAATGGAGAGCTGAAAGAGCAGAAAGAAAAGGGGATTTCCCTCCTAGCTGGTGGAGAAGCACAGACAGAAGAATTTCCCTCCAGGTGTCTCCAGCGAGAAGAAAAGAGGACTGAGATTGGGGGTTGATTAAAGCCAATGAAAACTGTTAAATTGTTGCTGGAGTGGAGGAGACGGGTGATTCAAGTGTATTTGTGTTGTCTTGTTGATAAATTGTTGCTGGAGGGGACGGGTGATCCCAGTGTAAGCAATGGAACTATTTGTGTTGTCTTGTCCCCAAATGAAAAAATTAGTCCAGACTGTATCAAGTCAATTTGAAATTTGAATGTAATAATAATGATGATGATAATAATCATGATGGCTGCATGTATTCAAAGGGCCTCAGGGGGGCAGAGAAGAGTTGCCAGAGAAAAATCAGTCAGAGGCTAGAAAACAAAGCAGAAGGTTAAAAGGAATTTAGAGGCGGGAAGCCCTCTAACAGCTGAAAGATTGCCAGGCTGGTGTTCTAGCCGCCTGGGTGGAGCCTCCAGGGCTCAGCATATAATTTTGAGGGAAACAGTCATCCCATTCATGTCATTGGGTAGAAAGTGCCACCAGCAAGCCTTTGCAAGAAAGGGGTGGTGTATTCATGTCATTGGGTAGAAAGTGCCACCAGCAAGCCTTTGGAAAAAGGGGTGATGGATTCCTGTCGTTAGGTGGAGGGTGGCAGAAGCGAACCTTTAACAGCAAACATAAAGGTGAATTGAAGAGTCACATTTCAGTCAGCAGTGCCCCCTACAGGCTTGTGTGAAAAGTAGCAACCCTAGAAAGTTTTTTTTAGACAGAGTGCCAGTCAGGCGACAGAAGGGTTGGGGTTCCCTTTTGAATTGTATATGATGTTTCGTGTGTATGCAAAACTGATGTAATGCAAACCTGTAAACTTCTGATTGATGGTTATTGATTGTTGTTTTGCTGTTTTGATGTTTAAGGAGCTTTAAGATTTAAGATTTAAGATTTAAAGCTTTAAGCTTTAAGATGTTTAAGATTGTAGTTAATGTGTTTTTAGTTTTGTTTTGTTTTTGTGTGTGTGTGAATGAGAAGAGGTGTGCTAGTGGTAGAAGGCTAGCAAAGGCTTTTTCTTTTAAGTTAGTTTAAAATGAAATGAGAGGGTTGACCTCTCAGGTTTCATTTTTTTTAAAAGGGAGCGTGTGGAGAAAAGCGCCTTTGAGGGTTCCTGCACACACACACACACGCACACGCCTCCTCATGTGTAAACCAAGTAAGGCTGGGAGGAGGCGATGGCGCCTGGAAGTCCTGAAAAGCCGAGACCCGGCTTTCAAATGCAAATGTAGTTCAGGCCCAGTAAGTCAAGAGTCATGAGTTCCCCTCCCCCTTCCTGACCAGGTGAAGTGCATCATGATTGGCTAAAAGGCAGCAGAACTACAGAGAGGAGGGGAGGGGAGGGAAAGGTATATTTCCCAACGTGTGGGTTTTTGTCTTTGTTCGTCGCGTGGTTGCTGGCTGTGGAGCAATGGCAGCAAACCAGGCAGAGGTCCAAGCCTTTGGGGGGCCTCAGGATACGACCCCAGGTAGCTCCTGGTGAAATTAGCTGAATGAGGGCTCTGGTAAAGTCAAGCCTTGTGTGGGGGGCTACCCATCTCGGACCTTTGGGTAGGTGAAGTAGTCCTCCCCGGGCAGCAAGGCTGTGCTGGATCTAACCCTGGAAGAGAACTGACCCCCAGGTATCAGAGTTGTGTGCCTGGGAGATATTAAGGAATCAGGTTTTGTTATTTTGCAGCTTTACTTTGTACCAAAGTGTCTCTCTCTTTTGTGCTTCTCTCATTTCCCACCTTTTGTTGTAAAATGCTACCAGAATAAACCTTTCTTGGTTTTACCCCACATGGTGTTTGTGGATTGCTCTGCTTGGTTCAGTAACTAAATCCAGGTTATAGACAAAGGCAAGTCACTGAACAGAGATTCAAGTAGGATTGCAGACAGCTGAGGCTGGCAATCTGGTACCTTGAGCTCTCTAGGGGTCTTGGGTCCTTTGGTGTAGGAAAGGTTGGGGGTGTGGTGGGTCAACCAGCCCCCCTTCCTCCACATTAGCATATGCAGATTTTATGCAAATTGGTGCCCTCTTCCATTCTCTGTTTGGGCAATGTGTTGCCTCCTTTTTGGTGATTCATCAGTGCTCACCCCCACTTTACAAGCCTGTGAGAAGTGTGCTGTTTAAAGTTGTTCCTGGAGCTAGTAGGTTGCAAAGCAGGTAAAAGATGGGGGAGAAAAGCAAATGGAAAGCGGTGTTCCCCCCATTTTCAAGGCCCTGGGATCTAGGATGAGGACTGTGGTGGGAAACAGGGCATTATTCTTATGTCAGGAGCCAGCCACCTTGGCCATAGGAGAAATAAATTAGGCAGTGGCCAGGGTTATTCTCCCCCTTCTCTTCCCTGCATCACCTTAATCATGGCTTGCTGTCATGCCGTTGGATGGCTGTGAAGGCGGTAAGACGAGACTGCAAAGCAGCTACACTTGCTTCCTCTCTGTGAAATCAGTGACTAACCTATGCTGTTGTGTAGAGTGCCTCATAAGCACCAGTGCAGAGCTAAATTATTCATCTTGTGCCCTGTCAGCAGTTTTACTGTAGACAGTGAGACAACTAGCAGCACCTAATATTTGAGCATATGAGTTCATCTTCCAGTGATTGTGGCCCATGAGCATATTTTATCATGGCTGGGCCAGCTGTTGTTCGTTTTCCGGTAAAATTGTGGTGGCTTTGCTCTTTCCAACCTGTGCTTCTTTCTTTCCTCACTGCTTGTGTCTCCTGGATTCTCTCCCCCACCCCCACCCCGACTGCCCCTTTTCTTAATGTTACTTGACTTAAGCAAGCGAAATACTAAATGATGGCTGAGGTTTAAAAATGGAAGTGTTCAGAGCTCTCATCTCTATGCCAATACAGTGTGGCTGTGATAACTCAATAAAGTATTAACTCTATGCAAAACATAATTATCCTACTCAGTTTGGCTCTAATAGCTAATCGCATACACGCGTGCACACTTAAAATAATTGCAGAAAACCAGTCAGTCATTAAAAAGAGACAGAGCCTCTTTTTTCTTTTTCTTAAAAAAAAATAAATGGAAATAATGGTTAAGGTCTAAGTATCTGTTCTTGGGTCTATTTTTAGAGCTTTGCTACAAAATCTTCGGAATGAATCAACTTAGTCCTATGTGCATCTGTGCCTTATAGTTGGTCATGATTTGACAGTGTGAACTTGTGTTATACTTGGGGGCAGATGCACTGAGTTGTTTACATAGGAGGCTCTTCTTTTTTGGAAGGGGTGGAGGGGTTGCTTTATTAAGACAAATTAGGAGCAGTCAGTAGGAATCACGATTTGGTTACAAAAGGGCACTTCATGGCTTATTTGAACATGACATTTTCCACGCTGAACGTGTCACGCAGCAACCATACAAAAGTCAGGTGTGTGTGTGTGTGGGGAAAGACACAAGTGTTTCATAACCCTGTAGAATCTTTTGTTAATGGCTCTGTTTTGCTTTTGCAGCATGCCATTGTTTTCCCTTGTTGAAAACCAACAAGGGCAGACTGATGCACACAATCTTGCAAGGGTTGGCTGCTTTATCAACAGTCAGGGAGTCGGGGCCTAGTGTGGGGTCATGATCCCAATGGGATTACTGAAAGAGAGTTTAGGAGTTCCTATCCACCGTCATCCCAGTTGCCTCAGGCTGGAGATGGGCTGTGAAGGAACTGGTGGAGATGTGTGGTGAAGGGGTGGTGGGGGAAAGAGCAAAGTAGCAGCAAAGTGGAGGAAAGTTGGAGTTGGACAGATGAGGAATGACAAGAGTTTGGAGACAGGTGGCTATATCCAGTGTGAAGATTCTAACTGAGGGAAGCACAAAAGATCTTGCACTTCCATGGCCTCGTTGTCATTGATCTGACAGGCCTGTGTTTGGATTGTATCACTCTGCACAGCAGGTGGGAGCTAAAGTGAGGAGAGCAAAGTCAGAGAGCAAAATGTATTTGGCCAGCCCTGATATGAGTGCCATTTGTTGGGGACTGGAACGTGATTTATTTTTAAAATGTGTTTACATGAGTCACTTTCCAATCTTTTTTTTTTTTTTTTAGTGTGTAAATGCAATGAGGCTTCCTAATGGCTTTCTACTTTGTAGTGTGTTACAGGTTGTGTTTGTGAATATAAAAGTCCCATTCCAGGAAAGGCCAAGGATCTGGAGATCTGAACAGTGAACGGCAGACTTTGAAGAGCTGGGAAGGGAACTCAAGAACTTCGGGGCCCAGATAGTTTTCTCATCCATCCTTCCAGTACTTGGAAGAGGCATAGAAAGGGAAAGAAAAATACTCCGAGTGAATGACTGGCTACGAAGGTGGAGCCGACGTGAGGGATTTGGATTCTGGGACCACGGGCTACACTTCCTGGAAGATGGACTGCTGGCAAAGGATGGGTTGCACCTCACAAGGACTGGGAAGAATGTGTTTGGACACAGCATGAGGAACTTAATCAGGAGGGCTTTAAACTGAATCCAACAGGGGAGGGAGACATAAACTCGGGGGTACCAATGGAAGAAGGCCTCTATGCCACAACGGAGAGAACATCCCCAGCGGTGCCCATTGATAGTCTACCACAAAATGTAGGGGGAAAGTCGGACTATAAAGCACATAGTCTTCAATGTCTCTATACTAATGCCCAGAGTATGGGCAATAAACAAGACGAACTTGAACTCTTGATACATGAGGGCAGGTACGACTTGATAGGGATAACTGAAACCTGGTGGGATGACTCCCATGACTGGAATACAGCAATTGAAGGGTATAACTTGTTCAAAAGGAACAGAAGCAACAGAAAGGGAGGTGGAGTTGCACTGTATGTTAAAAATACGTATCTCTGCACAGAGATACAGGAAGAGGAGCTTGGCAGCCCCATTGAGAGCATCTGGGTTAAAATAAAGGGGGCAAAGAATAAAACGAACATGGCGGTTGGAGTCTACTACCGACCACCCAATCAAGGAGAAGATGAGGATGGAACTTTTGAAAAGCAAATTGCCAGTGTTTCAAGGAGGCACGATGTGGTAGTAATGGGAGACTTCAATTTCCCTGATATCTGTTGGGAGACTTATTCAGCCAAACATGGCCCCTCCAAGAAATTCCTGACCTGTGTTGCTGATAACTTCCTCCTACAGAAAGTGGAGGAAGGAACTAGAGGATCGGCTATCCTTGACCTGATTCTAACCAACAGAGACGAGTTAGTGGATAAAGTGGCAGTTTCGGGAACTCTGGGGGAAAGTGACCATGTTATACTAGAGTTCTTGATTCTAACAGAAGCAAAAGCTGAGTGTAGCCAAACACGTACCCTGGATTTTAGGAAAGCCAATTTTAACAAACTCAGAACAATGATTAGTAAGATCCCATGGCAAGTGACTCTCACGAGAAAGGGAGCCCAGGAGGGGTGGGAGTTTTTAAAGAAGGAAATTTTAAAGGCACAATTGCAAACAATTCCCACAAGGAAAAAAGGCAGAGGGCAACAGAAAAAGCCAATGTGGCTTCACAATAAACTCAAAGATGACCTGAAAACAAAAAAGGACACGTATAGGAAGTGGAAGGAAGGACAGGCTACAGGGGAAGAGTACAGGCAGGTAGCACAGAACTGCAGGAATAGTGTCAGGAAGGCTAAAGCTGAGAATGAGCTAAGGTTAGCGAGGAATGCTAAAAGCAACAAAAAAGCTTTCTTCAGATACATGCACAGTAAAAGACAGAAGAAAGAACTGGTGGTTCAACTACGCGATGAGGATGGCAAATTGATAACAGAAGACAAAGAAAAGGCAGAAGTGTTCAATTCCTACTTCGGCTCGGTCTTCTCCCAAAAGAGGGTCTATGACCCCCCTGGCAAACCTGAAGTGCAGACTGAAGGGGCAGAATTGCAGCTTGAGATTGATAGGCAAATGGTCAAGGAGCACCTGATTACTCTGAACGAGTTTAAATCTCCAGGGCCTGATGAGCTGCATCCTAGAGTAATAAAGGAACTGGCAGAAGAACTCTCAGAACCACTGTCTATTATCTTTGAGAAATCATGGAGGACAGGTGAAGTGCCAGACGACTGGAGGAGGGCAAATGTTGTTCCCATCTTCAAAAAGGGCAAGAAGGAGGAACCTGGGAACTATAGGCCAGTCAGTCTGACATCAATCCCTGGGAAGATTTTTGAGCAGATTATAAAGAAGTCAGTCTGCAAGCACCTTGAAAACAATGCAGTGATTACTAGAAGCCAGCATGGATTTGTCAAGAACAAATCCTGTCAGACTAATCTGATCTCATTTTTTGATCGGGTAACCTCCCTTGTGGACTGTGGGAATGCTGTGGACATTATATATCTGGACTTCAGCAAAGCTTTCGACAAAGTGCCTCATGATATCCTGATTAGTAAGCTAGCTAAGAGTGGGCTAGATGGAACAACTATCAGGTGGATCCACAATTGGCTAAAGAATCGGACTCAAAGAGTGCTTATCAATGGTTCCTTCTCAAACTGGGGAGAGGTAACGAGCGGGGTACCACAGGGCTCGGTCCTGGGCCCGGTGCTCTTCAACATTTTTATTAATGACTTGGATGAGGAGGTACAGGGAATGCTTATCAAATTTGCAGATGACACAAAGTTGGGTGGAACAGCTAATACTCTGGAAGACAGAAACAAAATTCAAAGTGACCTCGATAGGCTGGAGCGCTGGGCCGAAAACAACAGAATGAAATTTAATAGGGATAAATGCCAAGTGCTGCACCTAGGGAGAGGAAACCAAATGCAGAGTTACAGAATGGGGGACACTTGGCTCAACAATACTACAAGTGAGAAGGATCTTGGAATTGTGGTAGATCACAAACTGAATATGAGCCAGCAATGCGATGTGGCTGCAAAGAAGGCAAATGCTATTTTGGGCTGTATTAATAGAAGTATAGCTTCCAAATCGCGGGAAGTGATAATTCCCCTTTACTCGGCACTGGTTAGGCCTCATCTTGAGTACTGCGTCCAGTTCTGGGCACCTCACTTTAAGAAGGACATAGACAAACTGGAGAGGGTTCAGAGGAGGGCAACAAGGATGATAAAGGGACTGGAAACAAGGCCCTATGAGGAGAGACTGAAAGAACTGGGCATGTTTAGCCTTCAGAAGAGGAGACTGAGGGGAGATATGATCGCACTCTTCCAGTATTTGAAGGGATGTCACACAGAGGAGGGCAAAGATCTCTTCTCGTTCATCCCAGTTTGCAGGACACGGAATAATGGGCTCAAGTTACAGGAACCTAGATTCCACCTAAACATCAGGAAAAATTTCCTGACTGTCAGAGCAATAAGACAATGGAATCAACTACCTAGGGAGGTGGTGGGCTCTCCCAGTCTGGAGGCATTCAAGGTGCAGCTGGACAGACATCTGTCAGAGATGCTTTGACCTGGATTCCTGCATTGAGCAGGGGGTTGGACTCGATGGCCTTGTAGGCCCCTTCCAACTCTACTTTTCTATGATTCTATGATTCTATAAAGAACTGTAATGATTGCTTTCAAGGCCTCTTGCATTTTGGAATGATCTAAAACAAGCATTTATACAGGAGATCACAGCAATAACACCCATTAGGGCTCATTGTGCTGTAGATTTTCACAATGAAAAGCTACATTCTCCAGCAGCTGCAATGAATGGCAAATTCTTACCAACTGGTGCTAAGTAGCATCAGGCTCTGTGCATCTCAAATGGTTTGAGCAACACAGCTCTGTAGTAAATCCAGTGTAACTTAAGTCCCATTCATTCCAAAGGGTCTACTCGATTTTGGACTAATGTTGGATACAACCCTCAGACTGCTGTCCAGGTGCCCATTGTTGATGGTCAGACCAGCTTTAAGGCCCCTGCTTGATCTCCCTTCTTATGGTTCTTTATCTTGAAACTGGACTTGGACTGGACAGTCCTTCAAATAGAGAACTGTCCTCTGTAAAGTAGGAGTAGGACACAGGACCGGTGCAAGGCAGTTTGGTGCCCTAGGCAAGATCAGATTTTTAGCGCCCCCCCTTCCCACTTGAGAGCGCTGTACTTTTTAAAAAAGCGTTTCTGGCGCCCTCTTTAGCCCTGCGCCCTAGGCAGCTGCCTAGTTGGCCTAATGGTAGCACCGGCCCTGGTAGGACACATGGCCACTCTACCCCTCACATGTATGTGGAGGCACATTCTAGGACAGTACAGTTCCTGCCTGCCATAGCCTCATCCATGCCTCCCCACTTCACTTTGTAAAGGAAAATGCACTCTGAGCTCTTGTTCTCGGACTGAGCAGAGTGAGATGGTGGTGCACGCAGACGTTATATTTCCTGAAACTTGGTGTGCTGCAGTGAATATTTGATTGTTTGATTGCATGTTTATACCACCCAGTGGCCAAATCTCTCTGGGCGATTCACAAAACAAAACTTAAAACTATAAAATACAATAACCCGGGCCAGCCCTTTCATTAGGAGAGTGAGGCAGTGGCCTCAGGCAGCAGATGCTGGGAGGTGGCAGTGAGGTGTTGGAGTGGAGGACAGAGCTGTGTGCCATGTGGCCAGTCCTGTGCCCCCTAAGTTAGCCTGCTGCCTGCAGGTGAGGTGAAGGATGTTGTCCCATTGCCATTGTTGAAGAAAGATTTTGCTGCCAGTTCAGTTGACTTTTGTACTTGGAATAGGAGGGGATGCCATATTGTTCTTTGCCTTTGCCAGCAAAATGTCTTGGGCCGACCCTGACAGTAACACAGTAAAAACTAGTATAAAAACCTTAAGCTTAAAACAGAATAAAACCAAAATAAAAACCAGAGTAAAAGCTAGCAGCAGTGCAGAGATCTTAAAACACATTAACACAATTTTTAAAACAAGGGCTAAAAAGCAAAATAAAAAGGTCTTCACCTGGCAACAACCCCCCCCCCCATGTATGTGCCAGGCAAGCCTCAGAATCTGAGATCTGTTATTGGGGTCCCTTTGCACTCAGATACTGCACACACACTGGACTGGATTGAGCCTTTTGGAGCTGAAAGCAGAGAGGGAGGGAGAGTTAAAAATTTAGTGCCAATATTTTGTTTGCAATGGTGACTTCAGGTTTAAGGCCAGTGAGTGTGATGCTTCCCCATGTGCACAAATTGGGTTATACGTTTATCTATACAAGGGAAAAGCACATTGTGCACTTGTGGAGCACCATCTGTCACAGCCACAAATGTGGAAGCTCTCGTGCATGACATGAGTAGGCTGTGGGTTGCACTTGATATTTTGCAATAGATTGCACCCTGTTTTAACGAACATATGTTTGTGCAAAGAAGCTTTCCTTATGATACTTTCTGAGTATATTTTGTTCTGGGGATTGAAATGCCACTTCCAATGCTTAAAATGAAATCATTCATTAAGGGGAAGGGGAAGAAGTACCTAAAGCTGTCCTTCAACTACTCAGTGGATTTTAATCTGGAAGAACACATTTCTGTTCACAACCAGTACAAAATGGAGCATTGCAGCAGCCAGCAGCAAAAGAAAACAAAAACAAAAGAACCCCTTCAATAGCAATGGGACCCACACGCTCATTAATGTTGTTGCAATCCTGTACATAGCCAGTTGCACATCAACTGGGCAGGCACATGGGTCCCTTCATGTGACAATGAACATGAACACTTCCGCCATTCTCCAAGGCAGTACAGGCTGAAAGATGTTCTTCCTGTTTACTCCTGGGTAGTGCTACCACCTAAGCTCCAAGGCTTGTGCAAAAAATCAGCATCCCTAATTGTATGAAAAAGAGTGAGAAATCAGGTTGTAAGTGAATTTATTCTGGGAAGTAGCAAACTTTCTATTTGGGTAGCGAGGGGGAGATGGGAAGGAGTTAGTCCTGCTGCAAGAATGGAGCATGCAGACTATTTTGAGGCTCTAGATTGAATTAGTAGAGAAACACGATGTGCACTCCCCGTACTAAATGCTCCTCAAGGGAACCCTTCTCTGCCCTTCCCTACATAGGCCCTAGATGATTTCCCCTATTTCATGCCTGAGACAATGTGCTTGCCTTTTTTGGGGTGTGTGTGTGTGGGGGGGGCAACTTTGAACTTACATGTAAGGATCAGGGGATTTCTTATTAACAGCATGTAAAATACTTGCACTCTCAAGTCTGCACTGAACTGAGCCAGCGACTCTTGGATCTTCTCCATCCAGTGGAAAGTCAGAATGTGTTGACCTCTGTAAAGAACTAGCCAGGAAAAGTTTAGGACTTACAGCTGAACATTCTTGACAGGGCTTCTGCTCCCTAAAGAGAGAGGTGGGGGAAACATGTACTCCATTGGGATATCATTGGGATCGCCTACTGGCTCAACAGACAGAGCGTGTGGAAGCATCCACCAAACAGGACTTGTACAACTTGGACGGTTTGGAATGCTCCTGCCATCTCTTGCCACCTGAAGTCAAAGTGCTCATGCAGGATCACAACCCACAATGCATCAAGAAGCTGCCCTACATGCTGTGACACGCTTATGCATTGGAGAGGTGGAGGCAACCCTTCCAAGTGAGGGGAAGGGATGGTTTCCCAAGGCCTGGGGGTGCTGGTGTCACAATCCTAGAGCACAGAGCAACTGACCCTATTGGAGTACCACGCAACTTTCAAGCAGACCAGAAGGGAGCCTGTGAGAACCTGCCTCTGCTGCCCAGAGAGCCCCTCAGTGCCCATCACCCTCTAACCACCAAGAGGAGCAGAGGCAACCTTGCTACAACTGCAACCAACCAGGGCACTTTAAGAATGAGTGTCCCCAGCTCTCCAGCAGCCAATGCGTATAGGCTGCAAGAGCCCAGGCCCACACAGAAGTTATATCCTTCAAAACTGACCCACGGCATGTTACTTCCATGACAGGGGGCTACTGCCACTGATGACCTTTCTCCCCAACTTCACCAGGTATGGCTGCAAGTCAACAGGGCAGAACTGCTGGGCTGGAAAGATTTGGGTGTGCTTCTGTTCTGCCTTCCATGCATCATTCTTCCATGCATCAGTCAGCTGCTGGGGAAGGAGGTTCTTAAAGTGGTCCAATCAAGCTCTCCTTAGTGAAGGTGCATTTTACCTTCCAAGGGAGGGAAGTGTGTGTGCTTTTAAAGTGGCAGTTTATAAAGAACAGCCTTCCCAGCCATAGCAGGAAATGATCTGGCCTCTTTTTCAACTGGCAAAAACCCCTTGTCCAGGAGACATCACCCTGAAGAGCAACCTCCTACTGGCCAAAAGAGGATGCTCACTGATTAGAGGAGAGGCAGTGCCCCTCCCTTCTCCCCACTGTGCTTTTCCAGCATTGGCTACATCTTTCTTTATAGTAAAAAAGCTGGTTTGGAACTGATACCCTGTTCAGATAAAGTTCTTCTCCCCCACCCAGGGTGGCTGGTGACTCCTATTTCAGTGGGACTCCTAATCCATTGCTGGTTTTATTTGGAGCTTTATAGGAACTCCACCAAAATAGGAGTCATCAGCCTCCACTGCCCCCACTTCCTCCATGGAGGTTGTGTGCTTAACATGTATGCCTAGCCCTATGCTCAGTTAGTTACCTTGAAGAGCAATCTAAATGTCCAACAGCACATCTTATGGCAATATGTATTTCCTTTTGTTCCTCAACATGGCAGGCTGGCTATTTGAGGTCTTTTGGACTACAGACTAAAGGCGAGATTTGATGAGACACAATTAGCAATTGTGTGAAGGCCTTTTTAAAGTTAAATAGTCTGGGGGGGGGAGGTTGGGGCTTTTTACCCTTTCACACTCACTGTAGTTCTGATTTGGATTGGAGCTGCTGCACTTTTTATTGGTATTGGAAAGAAAGTTTCTATTGGCGCAAATGCAATATTTTCTCTCAATGCAAATAACAGGTGCCAGATTGGAACTGAAATGGGGGAGGGGCAAATGGTAAAATCCCCCATACCACCCATGCCATGGTCCCAAACCAGTTCAAAGGCAAAAACATGAGGAGATAAACATCCAAAGGGGGGGGGGGAGGAGAGAACAAGTTCTCAGGATGCAAATTCTTTAATATTTGTATACAAGTATGGGTTTTTTAAGGTCTTCCTCAGGGGATTGTGAAAAGATGTCTGCAGAATTCTTCAACAACTAGAATGTCTTTCATTGTTTGTTAGATGCTGGGGCTTACTCCTGCATAAGTATGTACTTAGGGTTGTGTCCTATGTCTGCTATCGCTTAATAAAGTTTGTTCAAGCATTTCTTTTCTTTAAAAATAAATAAATAAATAAATCCTATATTCTCTAAACAGTGCAATTAAACACCCTTTTCCTTATAAAGATGTGATTTGTCAGATGGGCTCCCCCCCCTCTTTCTAGAGGAGCTGATGTGTCCCAAAACACCAACTGATTGTAAAAGAAATTCCCATTTCCTTCCCTAAATGTCTTGTTGTCGTCCCGTCCCATCCCCCCCTTATTCCTAGATCACGAAGCTCATCGTTCTAGCTGTAATGTGTGGAGTTCACCTTCCATCCTTCTCCATAGCTTACTTTTTAGTTGCAAGTGGGATGGGGAAGGAGGGGGAAATCAAAGGATGATCTTTAGACTTAATATCATGTCTGGTTAGCTTCTGCTGCTTCTAAATTTATTCTCCACTAATTGCTAGATGTGCCACAGAGAAGTGGAAAGGTGAAAACTAAAGAGCACTTTGTGATGTGTGTGAACAGGGAATAAGCCAGAAAACTCTGAGAACAGTGTAGTGATAAGCTGCCATGAATACATTCCTTCTTTTCACCGCACATAGTCAAGGAGTAAACTACTTATTATCTGTAGTGCTCCCTGACAAAGCCCCACTCCACCCCAAATCCTCTTACAAGTACTTTACTTTGTTGACTTCCCTTGCTTTTCTGACCTATATGACCTGCACGTTCACTTCGGCTAATCAGCAAGAGGGAGAAAAAGTTTACGCTAAATCAAAAATAATTGAAGGATCTATACTTTGTATTTGAGCTGCACTAAGATGACTAGCTTGTACATATAGAAAAATAAATGAGATTTGGGGTGGGGTGGGGAAGAGGGACACGTTACTTTTAAGAATGTAAAGGTTTTTAACTCTTGGATTACTAATGATCCACTATTGGATGGCCAATAGTATATGTTCAGGAGATGACACTAAGCATTTATCTACTGACTGCCCTGATTTAACCACCATGAATGCTGGGAATCATTCTGCAAGGGGAGTGGGTTAGGTTATCTAATGGAGAAAGATGGTATAAAACCAATGTGTTTGTAGTGTAGATATGCCCATAATTTGGCTTTCTCCGAGTTTCACCAAGCAGGTTCCAGAGCTAAACTAACCATTTTTAACATAACATACCCTTGACCAAAAACAAACAAACAAACAAAAAACCCCATCATACAGAACAAGGACAGGTATGCATCCAGATTTCAGGTGCACAATAAGAGAGTTAGGGCCTCTTTAGCAATGCTCATCCTGAGGAGATTCACTTGGATCCCTCCCTCTCTCCTCCCTCCCTCTCTCTGTCTTTTAGATGGGAATGGAGATCACTTTTATTAAACAGGTACATACATAGTTCTGCTAGTTTATAATTGGGTGGTGAGCTGGGGGCATCTGGTTCACTGTAGACCCAATCAAGTTGATCCAGAGTTAAATGCAGTTGATCCATTGGTTGAGAAGTTGCGATTCTGTATGTGTGATATTCAATGGGAGGAGCTTATTTTATGTATTTATTTATTATTACATTTATATCCCTCCTTCTTTCCTCTTGCAAGGAACCCAAGGCAGCTTACATGGCTCTCCTCCTCTCCATTTTGTCCTCACAACAACCCTGTGAGGTAGGTTAGGCTGCGAGTCAGTGACTGCCTCAAAGTCGCCCAGTGAGCTTCATGGCTGAGTTGGGACTAGAGCCTGGATCTCCTGAGTCCCCGTCCAACACTCTAACCACTATGGCACACTGGCTCTCAGTCTTTGAAGTAATTACTACTATCAATTTGGTATGGCAATGGTGAGTTCCTCCAGGACCGTTGTCTTGTCAATGGATGAGAGAGACATATATCCACACTGCCAGTTGAATTACTGTGAGCTGTTTTATAGAAAACAGGATGGAATGATTGATGAAAGCAAGCTTTGATACGATAAGACTAAGAAGAACACTGTAGTATTGACACTGAACATAAGAAATCAGCCACTGCTCATTGCACTAACTGGAGGACCACAGCAAACCATGCTATGAGGCAGCTTGGTATTTCAGTTGATGAAGGTCAACAGCGTTTTGTCTTTCCAAATTGTTGCTCAGGAAGCATAAGCCTCTTCCATAGCCACTTTTGCGTTACCCCATAGCAGATGATCAAAGTGAATGTAGCAGGTCCCAGGGCCTTGAAGGACTAATAAGCTACTGAGTGCTATTCTTGGGTTGTGAAGTGTCAAACCTCATCAGTGGCTCCAAATCTATCAATACACAATGTGTCATCCTCCCTTCTGAGATAACATCACTCATAGAAACTTCATTATCCTTACCCCATACTAGTGACTGTCTTTGCCCTTCAGGAAGGCATCCATTTAAAACCGCTCATGCCAGGCTATAGATCAAGCTCAGCTTCTCCTGAAGGGGGAAGGCAATGGATGTTCATCAGAAATAAGGAAAACTCGTCCATTCTACATTTCTGCAGGATGACATTGATATGAAGGGGTGATGTTTGCTCAAGGAAGATTAAAGCTAGGCTTCATCTTGGAGTATGAAATGTTTGTTCACAAATCCTTACCCGAAGGGCAGCTGCCTTCTTGGATGTAAGAATTGTCTTGATGGATCAGACCAAATGGCCATTTCCAGGGCTGGCCCAAGACATTTTGCTGCCTGAAGCAAGGGTCAAGATGGCGCCCCTTCCATTTCTCATGCAGAAGCTGACTGGACTGGCGGTTGAATCTTTCTTCAGTGCTAGCAATGAAAAGATGTCCTCTGCCACACCTGAGGGCAGCAGGCTAGTTTCGGGGGTCCAGGACAGGCTGTGTGGCACACATTGCTCCAAGAGAAGGGGGTGGCTGGGAGGCTCAGGAAGAATGGCTGAGGGGCTGCCCCTGCTGTCCCATAGCATCTGTCACCTGACACAGTTGCCCCACTCTGCCTAATGGTAGGGCTGGCCCTGGCCACTTAGTCCAACACTAAGCCCAGGGATGGGCAACTTGTGGCCGTCCAGATGTTTTGGCCTACAACTTCCATGATCCCTCTCCATTGGCTAGGCTAGGTAGGGCTACTGGGAATTGTAGAGCACAACTTCTGGAGAGGCAAGTCGTCCACCCCATGCATTATCCTGTTTCAAGCATTCAAAACCTGGTTCGTAAATGTGTGTGGGGAAGGGGTGGTAGTCTCCACCCCCCTGTTGTATGGGCATTTATCCATCTTCCCATTGCCAATTAAGTTCATTAGATGAGCCAGATTTCTAATGCTGCTACAATTTAACCTAAGAATTGTACAAATCTAATATTTTACTGTATTAGGAATAATGTGGACTGCACAATTTTAGGCACTATTATGATGATGATGATGAGGAGGAGGAGGAGGAGGAGGAGGAGGAGGAGGAAGTTTCATTGACTTTAGTGTGACTTGGTAAACTGGCATAGCATTGTGTTCTGAACAGAAATGGCAGCAGTTGTCTTGATGGAATTAGAGATGCTCAGAACTAAAAAAAGGGGGGGATCTTTACCATTTAAGCTGATGAGGCAAGATTTGCTGAGAGAGAGAGAGAGAGAGAGAGAGTATAATAAATCATTTAATATTCTGTAGACTGGCTGCAGAATGGAATGTATGTCTCTTCTCTTGCATCTTCTTATTCATTTTGATCTCTTGCATGTTATCTTGAATATCCATTTAGGAAGACGACTCAAATTCATACATAAAACTAATGCTTCTGTTGAGATTTCAGTATTTGCTACGATGCACACATGTTTTAAACACTAGATAATTGCTAGGAAAATGTAACATACTTCCAAGGTACATTTGTTAAGGTAATCAGTAAATTATCAGTGGTGTAGGGTCCAATATTTTTGCATCCATGCCCTGAAATAAAGAGGCAGCACACAGAGTTGAGAAACCAGGGTCACACCTTTATGAAAGTAAAAAAATAAATAAATCGAAGTTCTGCAATGATGAAAGCTGTGCAGGTCTTACTAAGCAAGGTTAGCTAATAAGGGCAACCCGGACCATAACCATAGGTGGCAGACCCCAGGAACCCATTTTGCCTTAAGGGTGCCTCCCTGTGCTCACCAATATAACTTGCTCCCATATCCACACTTCCCACCCTGTCGTGACCAATTAATCTGCTTAGGCACCATCACCAGACTGGGACCTGTTTCACATCACATGACACAACCCCTTGTGGGTAGCTAGCCATGAAGGGTTGTCGTGCAAACATTTATTTTATTTTATTTTATTTATTTATTATATTTATACCCCACCTTTTTTCCTCCAAGGAGCCCAAGCTGGCTTACATAATCCTCATCCTCCTCTCCATTTTTTAAAAATAAATTTTATTTACTTTTCAAAACAAAATATAACAAAATACAATAATAACACAACAATTTAACTTAAACTACATACAATAAATCATAAACTGCACCCCCCCCTCCAACCTCCTAGGGACCAATTTATATACTTCCATCCCCTTGATCAAATGAATTCCAAATTCCAAAAATATAACATATCCTGACAAGGCATACTCCCCTTCCCCTTTATTAATACATAGTCTAATAATTGATTCCATACATCCATAAAATTATTCTTCTTTAACTGTCCTTTTTTGCATTTGATACTACAAGTTAATTTATCGTTTAGGGTTATATCCCAAACTTCCTTATACCAGCCAGTTATTAGGAAAGCATGTTGTACTTTCCATTTTCTCGCTATCCTTAGCCTAGCCGCAGTTAACAAGTTTACAATTAATTCCTTCGTACTTTGATTGCAAATAAGTTTCTCCGTTATTGATAACAATGCTAGTTTTGGACTCCTCTCCATTTTTATCCTCACAACAACCCTGTGAGGTAGGTTAGGCTGAGAGTCAGTGACTGGCCCAAAGTCACCCAGTGAGTTTCATGGCCGAGCGGGGACTAGAACTCGGATCTCCCGAGTCCCAGTCCAACACTCTCACCACTACACCACACTGGCATGGACAGCTTTCTGCAGGGTGGCTTATTTTTCGTGAACAAGCCACCCTAACACCCCACGGCTTGTTCTGGGGTTTGTTCATATCACGATGGGTTGTCGTGTCATCTGAACCTGGGAGAGTGGTTTCGTCATGGGTTGTCAGGGGGTTGGTTAGAGGGTCGTTTGGCAAGAGCAGCAAAAACCCCTGCTGCTCTTCGCAGTCTTGCCTATGCCACCACCAGTGATTGCTCCTCCACCAATGCCCAAATGGCACTTTGGAGCTACTGTCACTTGTTCATAACCCTTTTGTACAGTCCCTGAATATTGCGCAAATGTGTTCATAATTTTTTTTGGGGGGGTATTATTATTTTTCCCAGTCTTTCACAAATGTGCAGGAGTGCACTTGCGGCAGTCCAATATGTATAGTCTTGCCAGGTCAATTTCCTTGCATTTTAAGCTGTCAAAGGGAGCGCCAAGGTAGAGTAGGGAACATATGAGGAAACTGACAAGGCAAGACTGCATATAGGCTAATTTGTGCACAGTTGACAAGAACAGGACGGGAAATAATAGTAAGGGGAAGGAGGAACCTGCTTGCACCATGGAAAAGCACTAATTGTGCATATTTGAGGCTCTGAAAAATAATAAAGAAAGCCTGGGGAGCGAAAAGGGCTAATGATCGAAGTGGGAAGGGGGCTGGGTTGAGAAGGCGAGATGGCTTCTGGGATATGTGCCAGAGCTGGCTGGAGGACTGAGCGGGAAGGAGGCGGAGAACAACCCACAGCAAGCCCAGTCATCTGTCGGGTGTACCGTGGGTTGTTCAGCAAACAGCCCATACCGTGTAGCTTGTTTGCAGGGGTGGCTTAGTGTTACCTGAAAACCCGCCCTAAGAGAGCAATCCTATGGTCCCTGGGTGAGCATCCCAGGGACCATAGGATGGCTCAGATTCCCCCCTCCAAGGTTAGAGGCAACACTCCAACCTCATAAGGGGAGTCGGAGATCTCCCCCGCTGCTACCTCACAGCCGGAGGAGAGAACCACACCGGCTGCCTCTCTGAGGTCAGAACATCAACCTTGGAGAAGGGGAAAAGGGGGGTGTTGCAGTGGGCAGGGAGGGGAAGAGACCAGAGAGGCCTGGATATAATTTATCCTGAGCTTCCTCCGGCCTCCTTCCCTCCCCCTCCAAAGTGCCCTTGCTGGGCTGGCTGAAAAGGCTGTCAAGCAACAACAGCAAAAAGCAAAGACAGGGCGGCAAATGTAATTTGCTTGCATAGAGAAGAAGTAACGAGTCAGACACGGTTGTAGGGTACAATTGGTGGTAAAATGAAGGGCCACATTTATTGAATAACATCAGTTGGAGATCTACGAAGGGATAAAAAGTGCAGGTGCTAATTACACTGGCTATCCACCAGTCACCATTGCTATAGGGCGAAACATCCAGCAAGGAGGGTGACGGCATCCAAGTCATCCCCTCCTTGCTTAACACCACACGGTGCTGGAAGGTCTTTCCTGCAGTCAGCCTCGACCGGCCCTTGTGGTACCGCCAGGTGAAGTAGGAAGACCTCAGAGACGTGCCTTATCTCCGCAGTCCCGAACCGTGAGGCAGTTGGTGGCAGGAGCCTCGGGCATGCCTCTCACCTGAAAGGTGCCATAGGATGATCACCGAGCCCCTAAAATTGCCTAATCCCGCACTTAACCGCCACAGAGAGAGACAAGGTTACTTAGTCTCCTCTCCCCCACCTGCCAGAAGAAATCCAAGCAGGGCCCTTCGCAGATCCTCCAAGAAGATGTCCAGCCCAAAATTCGACAGGTGAACCCCATCCTTTCTATACAGCTCCCTCCTGGCCAAGGAAATGCCAGGATGAGGTATCGTAAAGCCTCTCCCTCCAAGGCCCCTACCTATCTGCCTTGTGCAGCTGCTGGTGAGACATGGCATAACGCCAATGAAAACGTGGCAGCATGTTAGACCAGAGCACCCAGACTCCTGGCCAACGATACTGCACCACAGCAAGGTTTGTAACACTTGCTTAATCCAGGCCTTGCTCTTCAGCAAGCCTACACCACAGCAAGGTCTGTCAGCACTTGCTTAATCAAGGCCTTGCTCTTCAGCAAGCCTAAATCATTCCCACCCAAATGCACAACCAGTACATGAGGGGGGCTGGGCCGGCGCACCAAGCCAGAGCCAAACAGCAGCGGGAGCGGGAGGAGGCCGTGCTACCGCAAGCCACGCCGACTCAGCCATTGGATGTTGGCCACGTGACTGATGCACAAGTTAGGTCCCGAACCGGACGTCGTGTAACTGCTCTCCGGGCCGACCAGAAGATGAAGCTGTGTCCACAGACCAATATTCGAGCATGCCTCCGTCCCCAGCTGGCACCTGAAAAACAAGGAAGGAAGCAGCAGTACTGCTCATGGTAGCTTTCGGACATAGACTCAATATGCCCGTGAACGCCACCTTCCCACTGCCTGGACCTGTGTCACAGCCAAACCCAAGGCAACTGCCGTGGAAGCAGCTCCTATCCAGAATGAATGCGTCCCAAAGCATAGGTGCCCCAAGCCCAAGGCTTTCAATACACCCACTGTCACAGTCCAGTACTGGAATTTTGTAAGAGGGAATGCATCCCCATGAATTAATAAGAGGCTGGGAGTGGACCCCCACAACCTCACATAAACATTCAGAACCGACACAGGGCACAATTCATCCATCACTGAAAGAGACCAAGAGCCCCAGGCGGCCTGGTCAGACTTGGATCGCCGCAGATGCAATGAAGCTGCGGCAGGTAACAGAGACGGATCAGAAAATTGGAGGGCATGGCCAGACCAGTCAAACTTCGACCTTGCCACAAGTTCAGATACCCGAAATGCCCCAAAAGGCCGTCAACGCAGCCGCCTGAAGCAAAACAGCATCGTATGTCGTATGACACAACACAGGCCATTGGTTGCGAAGACCAAGCAAAATGTCAGGCAATATGGGAATGCAGGAGTCAGGAATGGGTGGGCAGTTACGTTCCCAGCCCAGCAACATCCAATGAACCCTGAAATCTCCCGTAAATTCCATGCAACCTTTGGCCTTAGACAAAAAGGCCAAGGCAGCCAACTTACCACGAATGGTCCTGACTGACCTTCCTTGCTCATGGGAAAAGACACAATAGTGGAGGAGGTGCTCCACCGGGATGGGCCAGATGCCGGGCAGCTCATGCACCAAACGGAAATCAGAGAATTCCTTCCCTGCTCTTGTGTAAGCTAGGCGCATAGCAGGAGCTAAAGACTGCTAGATGGCTCAGTCAGCTGCCAACCGCCAATCTGCCAAAGACAACCTGGCATCACCACCTGATGCTGGCATGCCCTGGGCCAGGGCACGAAATCTATCTAGTTGGTTACAAGACAAAGCATCGGCAATGCTGCTGTCCATACCGGGGACGTGACATGCCCGAAACAAAATGTTATGGCGGAGGCACAACAAAGTCATAATGTAAACAAGCCACATGACTCTGTCATTCCGAGAAGACAGAGCATTCACCACTTGGACCGTGACCTGATTATCGCACCAAAAGTGCACCACGGCATCAGAGAGCTCTTGCGTCCACAGGTGGACTATTCACAGAATCTAGTTCAATCCCCAAAAAATGTCAGCTGAGCAGATGGACCTTCGGTCTTCTCACCAGCTAAAGGGACACCTAACTCATCATCAGCCAGAACCTGAAATTGGTCCATCAGGTATCACAATGACCCAAAGGGGTTGTTCCAGTGAACAAGAAAGCATCTAGGTGATGCACAACCTGGGAAAGTCCAATCCTTGCACAGAGAGCACAATCCAAAAATGTGCTATAACACTCAAATGCCGAACAGGAAATTGAACATCCCATCGGCATTGCCCTATCGACAAAACCTAACAAGTCTACAACATCCAGATTAACCTGGAAGCAGACGGAATGCCACCTTGATATCACACCTCCCCATGAGAGTGCCAGGCCCGCGGGTGCGGACCATAGCAACAGCCGAATCAAATGATGTGTAATGCACTGAGCAGAGATGCTCAGGATAGCATCATTGACTGACTCACCCCTAGGGAAAGGTAAGTTATGTACAAGGCGGAATTCACCAGGTGCCTTCTCTGGGACAGCACCCAAAGGAGAAAACCTTGAGATTGGGGAGAGGCAAAGCCGGAAAGGGTCCCAGGGCCCAGTTGGCCTCCACCTCCTTAGAAATTTTTGAAGGACAACAGATTGAAAGACAGCCACAGAAGACTGGTTCCGAGCCATCTTGTGCAGTCTGGGGCCTTGATAGGGAATATGAAAACCAAAATGAAACCCCTCATGGAGACATACTGCATCTTCGCGACGTGGGTATTTTGCCAACAATTGATCTAAGTATAGTAAATTAATTGGGGTGGGCCCCTTTTGACGGAGCTGAACCAAAAGCTCCCTGTGTATTTCCGGCCCCAGCACCTGTTCTAGGCCGACCCCTGGATCCTCACACCCAGTTGCAAGAGGCGGCGGGGTGATTTCCATTACAGACCGCACAGGCGTGTCTGAAATTAAAATCTGGCTTACTGCAGGATTCTTTAGACAGGAATTCCCAACAAGCCGATCGGGGTTGAACTGACCGCCCTGCCCCAGCCTTAGATGTGGGAGAAGGTGGTGAGCGCAACAACAAGTGGCCACTATCCAACCTGTCACCAGCCATGGGATGCACAGGGCTCATGAACTCCATCCTACAGCTCATCATCCTTAAAATCCCAATGAAGGGAGTGGTCAAATGTGGCCTTCTTCCGGAAGGCCTTGTCGTACGTGAGCCAGGCACTTCCCACAAACTGGAATAGGCACGGTAAACTATGTCCAAGTACTTAGTTAACACAATGCCCTGGTCAGGAAATTGAAATTCCTGCTGGATAATCCCCATGTATATGAGGTAACTAGGAAGCCAATTAGCCCAAGTACAGGCTGGTTTCCTGCGCTTCGTCTTATCCCTATCCTTATCTTTAGACTTCTCCTTGTCCTCTTTCACTTCTCTATTCAGGAGGGAAAATATGTCAATAAATTCCCCTGTAGTGGTCACCAGCCCAACTCCTGGCGAAATAGTGCTCAAAGACGTAGGGATTTGTTGTTGGAACCCCTGAAAAGCGGGAGAAGCACCAAGGATGGCTGCTCCCACTGTAGAGTGTGGAAACAGCGGGAAGGTACCCACCTGGGCCACCATACTGGGCGCAAGCAACCCAGGCAAGTAGCCCCATGGGTAACCCCCCACTGGATGTGGTGCAACGGCATACCCCAAGGAGTAGCTGGGATAGACTCACAACTCTGAGGGGGAACCGGCGTTGCTGAAACCGCTGGGACAGATGAAACAGCAGACTGATGGTATACTGCAGGGGTCTCTGGAGCTCCCTCAAGAAGGGGGAATTTCTGTGGGTCGACCTGGGGAATGACGCTCTCGGCTGTGGTGACCAGTGGGACCGAACTCGGACCCGCTTCCAAGGTGTCCAACTGTGTTGGAACGTGTCCTGCATACAGCCAGCGTCTGCGCTGCATTGCCTGGTGATGGGACATGTCCAGAAGCCCTCTCAGCTGCGGCAGGACGATCGAGGATGGTCGTGACATCGGTGGCTTTATCCTCAAAGGAAGAAACTGGAGGCGGCAAAGGACACTAAGCAACAGGTCTGGGAGCAGGTCCTTTGCGTTTCTTCGCACTAGGGATGTAACGGTTCGCCTCGCGTGGGCGTAATGGGCCGAAATTGGCCCCACTCATGTCCGCACGGGGCTCGGGAAGGCCTACGGGCCTACCTTGTCCGGCGGCAGCTCGCCTCTCCACAGCGAGCCACCCACGCCGGTCCCGTCACGTCACATCCAGCCCCGGAAGTGACGTGATGGGACCCTGTGCAGGTGCACTGGACCCCCACACGACATATTGCGCCTGTGCAGGGTCCCCGTCGCGTCACTTCCGGGGCCGGATGTGACGCAACGGGACCAGCGCCGGCAGCTCGAGCAGCGAGGAGAACTGCTCCGCGCCGCTCAGAAGATTGAGGCAGGGGGCCGCCCCCGCAGAGAGGCGAGCCGCGCGGAGAGGTGAGCCCCCCCCCCAGGTTCATGGCACATCTCTACTTCCCACCCCTGCCCTTCTTAATCAGCATAATGACCTAAGATAATAATTGAACAATTAGTGATATAAAAAGCAGTAAGCAAGGAATGAGGTTGTTGTTTCATAGATTCACAAGGCCATCGAGTTCAACCGTCTACTCAATGCAGGAAAGTAGAGGAGGGGTCTCCCATCCAAGTAATAACCAGGCCTGACCCTGCTTAGCTTTCCACACTCAGACAAGCTGAGCCAGCGTAAGCTACAGGCCTGTATCAGGTATCTTCCAATTAAACATAAGGCAGAGTAAGCCATGCTGGTTCATACAAAAAAATGGCAAAATTCATGGTGAGGCAATACCTCTATTAGGATCAACCAAAGATGCAGACAATTGTGGGCAAGTTTTCCAGAAATCATGATGAAGTCTGCATGGTCAGAGTCTTAAGACACAGACTAATCCATTTAAGTCTGTGCCACCTCCTCCACTTTATCTTCAGACTCAGGCCACAATTTGGAGCATGTTTGCATGGTCTTAAATCAGTGCTGGTTGACTGTGAATTTGGGGTTGTTGTTTTTCTTCTTCTTCACCAGCATCACTTACTTCGTTTTATGTGTGATGAAATAATGTGATATATTATTTCATGAGAAACTAAGCTGGCTATTTTGTTCGTACAGCTGCTAACCTTTCACATGGGTTCTTCATGTAGCAGTTGCTGGAGGTGTCTGCTGTAAATGAAACAAAGAACCGGGTGGTGTCACTTTAAGTCGTTACTTTTGTTCTCAAATAGGCCGTAACTGAGAGCTGATCCAAAATTACCAGGCATTTATACAAATGTAGTAGTATATTAACTATGTATAATGCTGAAATGTTTTCTGCTATGCTCTCTATTAATTACTTAACAATGACAGCAAGTCCATTCAAGCATCGTAATAACTTCACACCTGATTAAATTTAATTTCTTTAAGGGGTCTGATCCTAACACTTCCTGCATCAGCATATCTGGAGGCATGTGAAAGGTGGAACCAGTACAAAGTCATGAAGTGTGGTGCTGTTGTGATACCGCCAGCTGCTACGCTAGTGCAAATACTAGTCAAAGTCTCAGCCACTGTATTATTAGGTAGCATACAGAGATAATTTCTGCTTTCTTTTTTTAATGTCAAGTGTGTTGTATTCAGAACCAGAGAATTAATGTGCATTTTCCTTTTAAGGCAGGGGTGGGCAACTTGTGACTCTCCAGATGCTTGGGCCTACAACTTCCATCATCCTTAGCCAGCATAGCCAATGGTGATAATCCCTCACTATTGGCTATGCTGACTAATGCTGGTGGGGGTTATAGGCTCAAACATCTGGAGGGCCGCAAGTTGCCCACCCCTGTTTTAAGGAAAGCTCAGATGCCACTTTCCCTCTTTTCCTTTAAGCTAAGAGAAACCCTGCTGCAGGCTTCTGTTAATAACTTTGTCAGAGAGCTGTATATATAGCCCTGTTAATAAGCCTGTTGTGGTACCAACACTAGGGCTGTGCGACATAAATATATGCATAGTTCAAAACTTGCTTTGCATGGTGGATTGCCTTCTTTAAGATTGACATCATGCTTCATTCAGACTGATGTAATTACTTCCGTTCAGGTTCAAAATGGAGCCTTGTTTTGGTTTGTCTTCTGGAGCCTTGGATAACTTCCTGGTGGAAAGTAATTTTTATTTATTTATTTATTTGTTACATTTATACCCCGCCTTTTTTCCTGCAAGGAACCCAAGGCGGCTTACATAATCCTCCTCCTCTTCCTCCATTTTATCCTCACAACAACCCTGTGAGGTAGGTTAGGCTGAGAGTCAGTGACTGGCCCAAAGTCACCCAGTGAGTTTCATGGCCGAGCGGGGACTAGAACCCGGATCTCCCGCCGAGTCCCAGTCCAACACTCTCACCACTACGCCACACTGGCTCACAATGGTGAAATTAACAAATGCCTATCACATTTTCATTGTCTGGCAGAATCAAATGAAATTTACAGGCATATTAGCAGGGGAGGCTGGTGACTCCTGTGTCAGTGGGCCTCCTTATCCATTGCATCTTCTTGTTGGAACTCTATAGGAGCTATCTATGGTGCTGCTGTACTTCATCCCCACAATAGGTTCACCACCATGGAAGGCTCCTATAAAGTTTGAACAAAAGGCTCAGCTTGTCTGAGCATGGAAAGCTAAGCAGGGTCAGGCCTGGTTGTTACTTGGATGGGCGACCCCTCCTCTAGTTTTCTGCATTGAGCAGCAGGTTGGACTCGATAGCTTTGTAGGCCCCTTCCAACTCTATGATCTATGAAATCTATAAGGAGCCCCACTGACACAGGAGTCATCACCAGCCTCCCCTGCATATTAGCCTCTCCTGAACAGATGAAGCCTGTAAAATGTCTGCATGAGATTACAAAAGTGACACCTTCCTTTCCATCCCTGGGGGTAATCTTGCTTCTAGCCTGTTCAGCAAGGAGGCAAGCTGCAATGGAGTCCCAGAAAGGTGGCCAAGGGTCTAAACATGACTGCATGCTCTAGCCAGCCCTGTAGGCCCTGCTGCACCTGCCTGAGCCTAACCACACCACAAAATCCTGCTGGCTCTGCTGTGTGTGGCACGCCTATGCTTCAGGTTGGCCATTCACACACCAACAACTCTTACTCCAGAAGGCTTTCGGGTGAGATAGCAATTCAGGTTCTGATATTGATTTAACTGCTCATTCTTGTCAGCTTTATGGTGAATAGTTTTAATTCTGATATGATGCTGATATGGCTTATTGACCTGTTTTTAGACTGCATTTTATTTTATTTATTTATTTATTTATTAAGTTGGATTTAAAATACAACAGACAAACAAGCGCAACAATGATTATTACGGTTCAAAGATAGTAAGTTGTCTCTTGTGCAGGTTACATCATCTCAAGGTCACACCAAAGAGAATTCATTGAGATGTCACCTTATGGCTCTGGATTGAAAGGTGGCACATAAATTAGATAACACAATTCCTGAATGATTTTCAACTTCATATACCACGAAGAGCTATTGTGATGTTCTGAGGGCACCCAACTTTGTGGATAGAACTGAAAAGCACAGTTTGCATCTTTCAACTCATGCCCTTTAAACAAACAAACAAACAAACAAACAAAAAAGAAGCATAGAGTGAGAGATCTCTTTTTCTACTCCTTAGGAGCAGATGAGTTTTTAGCAATACCATGGTTACCTCCTGGAAAAACAACAGCAACACAAACTCCTGAGGAATAAAACACACAAATGAGGCTCACTGGAGCTTGAGGCTTTATAACAAATACTAAAGCCATATGGTCTCAATCATACATAAAATATCACCTCAGAGGTTTTGAAATAACATGTTTATTAGTTATAATTGCTTTGGAATGTTCATTCAGGTGAATTATCAGAGATGCTCAACATGGTTTCCATGGAAAGTCTGTCACTATAGTATTGGCTGCTTTGAAAATGAGGCTTCGTGATTAAAAGCTAAAATTTGTAAAGGCCTTTCAGTTCCTACGTTTGTGTTTTATATCCCATGCTTAGTGCTATGAATTTATCATACAATACAGATACTGGAACTTGTTAGGCCCCTGCACAGGAATTTTTTTTTATTATTTTTTTTTAAGGAGTATAAGAAATGTGCTCTCTCAATTTATTATTTTTCGCTGTAAATAAAGGAGCATTGGGAAGTGGTAAAAATAAATAAAGGAAAGATGTTTCCTTTGTCAGAAAATAAACAATGGCATACAACTTATGCTGCATGGAATTGCCCGCTAATACAAGAACTGGCTGGCAAATACTTATGACCCTCTGTGCAAGGCAAAACACCCCAGACAGGATATGGTGCTGGGTCTGTTGCATCAGTGCAGGTTGTGTATAAGGCTTCTCTAGAGCCTGTGTCTTTCCTGGTCAGTTTCCCTCCCCTTCCTAGAAAATAACACAGGGTGTGAGGAGGTCCTGTCCAGATCGGAAAGCTACACACGGCCCTAGAAGGGTGTCCTCCTTTACAGAGGATGGTTTTCTATTTGATGGGCTGTTAGAGGGCAGCCCCCTTTTTCAAGGTGTCCTTGGTTTAAAGGGCTATCCAGTACAAAGTTTGGTTTAAAGATAAAGAACTATTAAGAAGGGAGAGCAGGCATACAGGTCACCTGGTCACAGGCTTCCCCGTTATGGTGATATGTATTGTTATGTCTTTAACAATTATTATATGTATTGTTATGTCTTTAACAAGTATTGTTATAATTGTTAAATTATAGTAATTCTTTCTTAATTTGCATCTGTCCTATAAATTAGCATATATATTAGCATATATAAATTAGCTGTTTTAAATGTATTTTATACTGTTTTAAATGTATTTTACTCTGTGTTTTATCATGTTGTACTTGTACATTGCCCAGAGTGGCTGGGTTGCCAGCCAGCCAGCCAGATTTATTTATTTATTTATTATATTTATTTATACCCCGCCTTTTTTCCTGCAAGGAACCCAAGGCGGCTTACATAATCCTCATCCTCCTCTCCATTTTATCCTCACAACAACCCTGTGAGGTAGGTTAGGCTGAGAGAGTGTGACTGTACCATGAGTGAGCAGAACACACAAAAGAAAGTGTGCTACCAAAGTCACCCAGTGAGTTTCATGCCAAGCGGGAACTAGAACCCGGATCTCCCGACTCCCAGTCCAACACTTTCACCACTACGCCACACTGGCTCTCCATAATGGGCGATCCATAAATAGAACAAATAAATAAATAAATAAATAAATAAAGCAGCTTTCTATGGAACTGAACCTTTTTGGATGGTATTCAGCACCATAGATAGCTCCTTAAAGTTCAGACTGAAACCCGGAGTGGATGCACCACCCCAATGATATTGGAGCCACCAGCCTTCACTGCCCTGACTGCTAATTGTTGGGTGGTTTCCTGGATTTTGCTCAGCTAAAAGGTTGAAATGCCTCTCCTAAGGTTTCTTTACTGGCAGTAAGAACTTTAAGCTAAAATATGCTGGTATTTTAGACACCACCCCTTTTGCCTTTGGCCCCACCCACCCCTGGAATGCTTCTCCAAAGCTGAATACAGCTGCTGCGTTGAAAGCGGTTCAACACCTCTGCTCTAAGATATGCAGTCCCAGGCCATGTAGGACTTCAACTTTTAAAACCGTGACTTTGAATTGTAGCTGGGAATCCATCAGCAATCAGCGAAGTTGGCTCAGGCCTCATTGTATATGCTCTCCCCACTTCAGAAAAAGGGAGCGTGTAATTTTTTCTACTTCCATGCCCTGAGGACTTGATCCATGCTGCACTCTGTGTGATCTTTCTTTCCATCTAGTTCTATGTGTTCTGGCTTACAGAGTGGGAGATAGGTCACAGTGGTAAGCTACCTTTGCTGATAGGAAAAATAAATGAATCCTGGACTGCTTCCATTGTCAGTTGGTTTCTAAACACTTCCAAATGCTGCCTACTTTTGCACATCATACACTCCTCTCTCCTTCATGTGTTATGTCCACCTTCTGCATGTTGCCCTGACTGTGTAGCCATATGTTACTGCTTAACCATATTTTTGTTATTACATAGATCATAGAGTTGGAAGGAGCCTACAAGGCTATCGAGTCCAACCCCCTGCTCAATGCAGGAAACTAGAGGAGGGGTCTCCCATCCAAGTAATAACCAGGCCTGACCCTGTAAAGACATTTCTGTAAGATGGGTTAGGAATGGGCTGTCAATAAATATTGACACATGGGACATGCTAGGATGTCAGAAAAATCCAGAACAGATCAAATGACTTCAGTTTTTTTATGAATTCGACTTGTGGGTTCTGCAGCAGACTGGCGTCTTCTGAGTTGTGTGGATCCTGCAGATTTGTGAACCATTTCTGTTTTAACTTTGTGGAATTGTATGCAAATTTATTCATAGGAAAATGCAAAAGTTACTGGAAAATAGACTAATACACATGCCTTTTTAACCAACCAACCATGTTTTATACATCAGTCTCCGCAGTGTAGCACACTTTCTTTTGTGTGTTCTGCTCACTCATGGTACACTGAGCTATGAAAAATACACGAACAGTGCAATCCAATGTGGCTGCCTGGCTGTAACCCTCCAAACTTGGAGGATTACGGGCATCCTATGGAGAGTGGGAGGAGCATGGAGGCGAAGGTCGCCTCCATGCTCCTCCCACCTGCAAAAGGCTTAGGCGGCTGATTTCGACTGTCTAAGTCGTTTCCCCTGGAGCGTGAGGAGGAGAGGCTGAGGCGCCGCCAGAGAGTGGTGTTCACGTACCTGGGGGGGGCTCACCTCTCCGCCGCCACAATTCTCCTGTGGCGGCGCCCCCCGCCTCGTTCCTCCAAGCGGTGCGGAGCGTCCTCTGGGCCGCTCGAGCTGCCGCCGACTGGCGCACTGGTCTCGTCGCGTCACTTCCGGCATAGCGCGGGTGTCCAGCCCACATAGCGCGGGGGTCCAGTGTGCCGGAGCAGGGTCCCGTCGCATCACTTCCGCTGCACCTGGAAGTGATGCGATGGGACCAGCGTGGGTGGCTTGCCGCGGAGAGGCGAGCCGCCGCTGGATGGAGGTAGGCTGATTTTGGCCCGCTACGCCTGCACGAGACGAACAGTTACATCCCTACCGCCAGGATACTATATATGGAGCCTGTCCCTTCCCCCTAGAATGCCCACAAACCTCTGGCTCCGAGGTCGGTCTCTCAACCTCGAAACCGGAGCCGGTGTGGTTCTTTCTACATCAGCTGTGAGGGGGGGAGGGTGCTCTGAGGTCGGAGACCCAGCTCTGACCCCGGAGCACATTTTTGGGCCATCTGTGGCCATCTGTCTAGCAGCTGTAGGATTGTGCCCAAAATGTTACATCATGCCAGTGAAAGTTATGTAAATTTTGGCTGACTTTTTTGTGTACTTTTCTGAAGGGGGAAAAGAATCCAATTCTGTCAGTGAATGGATGATGGAACGAAAACTGCCCGATGATCCGTGAAACACAGACGGAATGGATCAAACAAAATCTGTACTTCCCTGGTGCCAACACAGTGCCAGAAACCATGATGCTGTTTAAACTGGCACTGCAGGCTGCTACTAAGAGTGCATTTTTGTACATGTGTTCTACTTGATGACTGCAGCTTCAGGTGGTGGCCATGCATGTGTGAATGAACCATTACAGATCAAATGCTTCTGTCTTGCTTCACAGCAATACTAAACTAATGCTGTTCAAGGCAGTCAATTCTCTATTACTTCTGAGCAGACACATACAGGAACTGTAAGTTTGCAGTCCTATACTCACTTACCTGGGAATAAGTTCCATTGAACTCAATGCTTACTTCCTAATAGACACATGTAGGGATGGGGGAATATGTCCAGCTCGATTCTGCTCAGGTTCTCTTTTTTTTTCTTTCCACTTTTAAATTTGTTCCATCTTGTTTTCACATTGGATTGCAAATGTTTTTGTCCGCACGAGCATGTGTATGGATGTTTGAAAGCATTTTGTAACTATATGAATTTTGGGTGCATTTTTTATAAAATGTGCACATAATTGTGCGCTTTTTTGTTGTTGCAAATGTATGCATTTTTAAAGCAATTTCATTTATTTCATTTATATACCGCCCCACAGCCGAAGCTCTCTGGGCGGTTCAATTTCACAATGAATAAAGCATTTTTGTGCATGGTTTTTTTCTGTGAACTGGTCAATTTTGAAAGTACACATTGAAATGCAAAATAGAAAAAAGAAAAAAAAAATTCTCACCCATCCCTACGATGAGCATTACTCCCCATTTTAGATTTTATTTATTTATTATATTTATACCCCGCCTTTTTTCCTGCAAGGAACCCAAGGCGGCTTACATTGTCCTCATCCTCCTCTCCATTTTATCTTCACAACAACCCTGTGAGGTAGGTTAGGCTGAGAGTCAGTGACTGGCCCAAAGTCACCCAGTGAGTTTCATGGCCGAGCGGGGACAAAGTCCCAGTCTAGCACTCTAACCACTACGCCACACTGGGTGTGTGCAAAGGGGGAAACTGTTTTCTTTCTCCATTTCGTTTTAAATATTAGAAACTTTGTTTCATTTTCCATTTGTTAGAATGATGTTTTGGCATGAATTTCAACCATTTTTCTTGTTTCCATTCTTTTTTCTTCACTGATTTCAGTGTGGGACCCAGATGATCTTAATGCTGCCTGTAATGTTGGCGTTTTCCATCTGTTTTGCCACAGAATCCCCAAAGGGATTGGCAAAGGTTCTTTGAGGGATTTTCAGACCATAATAAATACTCCTCCAGGAAGTTAAAGCCAAACATCTTTATTACAAAGCTGAGCATGAAATACAACAATGCTATGCCTTCCTCCAAGTTCCCTGGTGGAAATCCCACCCCTTAGCTACACAGTCACTGTATTATTTCCAACCAACCCGAATGCTAGTTCCAGCAGCTCTCTGCCTGGGTATCAGCTTTCAGTGTTGGGGCTTCAGCAGGGCTCTCTGAACAGCTTCCTCTGCTCCTCCTTGCTCCTTCCAATTCTTCAGCACCCCACAACTACACGCACACACCCGCACGCGCACGTGCGCGCGCACACCCAACCACCGCTACCAACCACCACACTTCAGTCTGCATTTGCTAGTCTTATATACAATTCTAGCACCAAACTCCATGGGCTGCAGACCTCATGCTTAATTGGTAGCACCTGGGCTGTTGTGCAGTGTCATTCCTCTGGCCTGCAGACAGGTCACATGCCAGCAAGTTGCTGAAGATTGCATCAGCCTGGCTAGCAGCCAACTCACAATTTAAGCAAGGTCATGCCTTGCTATTACAGAGCAAAATACAGGGTATAATACCATATCGAGCATAATACAGAGCATAGTATCATACAAAGCATAATGCAGGGCATTGAGGCAGGACTATTGTGCAACACTGCACTCCTCACCATCTTCTGCAACTCCCATTACACCATCCAATCAGTATGATTTTGGACTGGGACTCAGGAGATCTGGGTTCTAGTCCCCGCTCGGCCATGAAACTCACTGGGTGACTTTGGGCCAGTCACTGACTCTCAGCCTAACCTACCTCACAGGGCTGTTGTGAGGATAAAATGGAGAGGAGGAGGAGGATTATGTAAGCTGCCTTGGGTTCCTTGCAGGAAAAAAGGCGGGGTATAAATATAATAAATAGATAGATAGATAGCCCTTAAAAAGATCAGTAATGTCAAATTTCAGAGTGCTAGGGACATGGGTGTCTTTTGATCATGGTAATCACAATCAAAAACAGATTAAATGAATCTAAAGTTGCCAGTTCCATACTCATTAATTTCCATTTCATTCGTATCCAGGGAAGGCTGGTGACTCCTCTATGTCAGTGGGGCCCCTTATCCATTGCAGGTTTTATTTTGGAGCTTTATAGGAACTATCCATGGTGCTGAACTCCACCCCCAAAATAGGTTTGCCACCATGGAGTACCATCGATCCACCAAGGTGATTTTTTACATTCATTATGAAACACTCATACAGGCTATTTTTATTTTTTATTTTATTTATTTATTTATTTATTTTTTAAAAAATCAAATACAGAAGGGCATACATGTGTCAAACTTCACATCTAATTTGGTCCTGAGAGAAGTCTGGAAAGGATTCAACCAATACATCATCACTAAGTGGTCGGTCAAGGAGAGGAAGCTAGGATTAACCAGCCAAGTCAGCAAGTCAGCCTTTTGCATTGCCGTACACCCAGACACATCAATTCAAGGGTTAACGCTTGAGCCCTCTAAAAAGCATGTGGGTCAGGCTTGATCTTTGGTCTGAGCAGGTAGGAGTGGTGATAACAACAGCGGCATGTGGCCACAAGCAGCCTTGTATTCACCACACCAACCATGCTTTCTTTCTGCCCTGTTGTGGCCGGAGCAGGACCTGACATAAATGGAGGACAAATCTACACCTCATTTGGTCTGAACCTGTCCAATCTGCATGGTTACAACTATTGTGATCTGGCCAACCAGTGTGGAGCAGATTCAGATATTACCAGAGCTGCCTGGAGCGCTAGCAACATGGACGAGATATCAACTGGGTGGCAGCCAAGCTGTGGAGGCAGTAGCGCATCATGATCACAAGGTACAGTGGTATCAGGACCGGTGCAGGGCAGTTTGGCGCCCTAGGCTAAATTATATTTAGCGCCCCCCCCTCGTGCCATGGGGGGGCTCCGGAGCAAAGCAGCCCTGTTCTGCAAACCTCCCCCCACCGCCCCCGCCACCGGACCCCCCCCACGCCACCGCCGGACCTCCCCGCATGCCGCCGCCCCCCCACCTACCTTCCCCCACCTCCTCCAAAAAGGAAGTGATGCGACGGGACCCCCGCGCTCTGTTTTTGGCCGGGGGAAACCAGGGCAACAGGGCTGTTTAAGCCCTGTTGCCCTGGTTCCTTCCGCCAAAACAGAGCGCGGGAGGGGCTCCGGAAACGGCACTGAGAAGGTAGGTGGGGGGGGAGGCGGCGGGGGGCGGGGGGAGGCGGCGGGGGGCGGGGGGAGGCACCCAGGCTCGGCCCCACCACTACTCCAGGCGCAATCCCCCGCACTGACCTGGCTTTGTTGGCGAGGCGGGCGGGTGGGGCAGGAGCGCGCCAGCAGCGAAGAGGAGCGCAGTGTTTCTGCGCCCTCTTCCGCTATGCGCCCTAGGCAACTGCCTAGTTGGCCTAGCGGTAGCGCCGGCCCTGAGTGGTATGGATAATCAAAATATAGGCACTACCAATGTACGAAGGGCTTAAATGGAACACATGGATGGCTCACTATTTGCAGGTGTCATGGAACAAGTGAATTGCATTGCACATTGTTCAAATGCAGAGACGTGTGAGGGGAAAGGGCTAAATAATAAATGATAGAGATTATAAGGTAGTGGACAAAGGGCAACCTGGTACAATTATGGCATCGATATAGCACTAAGATCTGCAGTCTCTTCTGTGGAGACTAGTCAAACGATATATTTTTTTAAAAAGATAATCAGTATTCACAATGGTCAGTTTTTTTGTGAGAGGCTGGGAACAAAATACTCATTGATCTAGCTGATGTTTCTGAAGTATATTAAGGCTAAATGGCTTGAAAGAGGCTATTGTGTGTGTTTTTTAAAGCACTCAACAAAGACATTTAGTGGTTGCGGTAATATCATCAAAACTGTTTAGAGCTATTTGTGCGTAATGTGTAAAATGGCTTTTTGAACAATATATGGATTAAAATCTAGCAGTGGCTAGACAGATAATGTCTTATGCAATAGGCTGCATCCCATGTTTTGCATAGGCAGTGGGGGGAAAGCTGTTCTTAAAATTGTGTGTTTAAAGATACTTTAGTAGATGGAGGAACTAGGTTTTTATATCAGGGTTGGGTGGGACTTTTTCACCCTAAGGGCCACATTCCCTCATGAGTAATCTTCTGGAGGCAACATGCCAGCAGTGGGTGGGACCAAAGCCACAACTGGGTGGGGCCAACGCCATACCCTCCCTGGCTGTCACTCATAAACATGCCTGCAGGTACCCCTTCCCTACCCAGCTGCAGCTCTCGGCACCACCGTCCAAATCACTCCCACACTGCAATTAGACTTGGCAAAATGCATTCCATTGGTTCTAGGGGGGAAGCTTTTCTCAAACCTAACAGGGAGAGACTGGGTGAGGGGATCAAGGCGGTGGTGAATGCCTCCCTCGAGGAGGGAGTGATGCCATCAGCCCTCAAGGAGGCAGTAATAAGACTGCTTCTAAAGAAGCCCTCCTTGGATCCCCAGGATTTAAACAACTTTCGTCCAGTCTCCAATTTACCATTTCTGGGCAAGGTGATCGAGCGGGTGGTGGGTGCTCAGTTGAAGGCACACTTGGATGAAGCCGATTATTTGGATCCGTGCCAGTCGGGCTTCAGGACTGGACATAGGGACGGAGACGGCCTTGGTCGCCTTGGTGGATGATATGAGGAGGGCTTTGGATAGGGGCGAATGCTCCTTTCTAGTCCTCCTCGATCTCTCAGCGGCTTTTGATACCGTTGACCACGGTATCCTCCTGGACCGTCTGGAGGGGTTGGGCTTGGGAGGCACTGTATTGCAGTGGTTCCGGTCCTTCCTCTCTGGAAGGTATCAGAGGGTAGTTCTCGGGGAGGAGGCTTCGGACCCTCGGCTGCTCACTTGTGGAGTGCCGCAGGGTTCCATCCTCTCCCCGATGTTATTCAACATCTACCTCAAGCCGCTGGGAGCTATCATCAGGAGGTTTGGGGTGCAGTGTCATCAGTATGCGGATGACACGCAGCTCTACCTCTGTTTTAAGTCCTCACCGAGGTTGGCCGTTGAGACCCTGTCCAGGTGCCTGGAGTCAGTGGCTGGCTGGATGGGAAGGAACATGCTGAAACTGAACCCCGACAAGACCGAGGTACTTCTGGTGGGGGACAAGGGAAGGTTAGGGGATGTTGACCTGGTGCTGAATGGGGTACATCAACCCCTGAAGGACCAGGTCCACAGCTTGGGGGTCATTCTAGACTCCCAGCTGTCCATGGAGGCTCAGGTGGCAGCTGTGAGCCGGGCGGCGCTGTATCAACTCCATCTGATACGGCAGCTGCGCCCCTACCTTCCTAATCACCTGCTCCCATCAGTGGTTCATGCCTTGGTCTCCTCTCGCCTAGACTACTGTAATGCGCTCTACGTGGGGTTATCCTTGAAGACGGTCCGGAAGCTTCAGCTAGTACAGAACGCGGCGGCTCGCCTGATTAAGGGCAGCCGCCGGCGTGATCACATCACGCCAGTGCTTAATGAGTTGCACTGGCTACCAGTTGCTTGCCGAGCCGAATTCAAGGTGTTGGTTTTGACCTTTAAAACCCTGCACGGCTCCGGCCCAGCTTATCTCAAGGAGCGCCTCCAGCAACATCAAGTAGGCCGCTCAACAAGGTCTGCCACGGATGGCCTTCTCCTTATCCCATCAGCCAGAGCAGCCAGGCTGGTGGGGACTAGGAAGAGGGCCTTCTCTGTGGCGGCCCCCACATTATGGAACTCCCTCCCTAGTGACCTTCGCCATGCCCCCTCCATGATGAGCTTCCGCCGTGCATTAAAAACATGGCTGTTCAGGCGGGAATATGGGGTGGGTTAGGTTTTTAAAAGAACTTTTTATATTGTTTTAATTATTATTATATTTTATTGTATTGTTTTATTGTATTTTAATTGTACATCGCCCAGGGTGGCCGGGTGACCGGCCAGATGGGCGATTAATAAATATAATAAATTAATAAATAAATAACTTCTGTGGGAGATGGGGATGAGGGGGCATGGCTAAGGAAGTTGCTGTGGGTCAGTTGCTGGCAGGCCACTGGTTCCCCAGCTTTGCTTTGCATACAGTGTGTGTGTGTGTGTGTGTGTGCGCGTGTATAATCTATAACGGGTGGGCAGAGATCAGATCTCCAGCTGTTTTGGACTTCCAACACCCAGCATTCCTGGCCATTGGCCATGCTGGCAGGAGCTTCAGGGTTTTGAGGTCCCAAACATCTGGAGCTCTACCTTCTGCCTACCCCTGATCTGTAACATACAATCTATAGAATTTGAAGTATTGGGTTGGATCCTGAATGGAAGAGCTTTTGATCCAGCAGAGGATCCCACCAGTGGAGGGGGGGGCAACTGTTTCTCCCCTCCCCCTTCTACTGGATGATCTCACTTGCAGAACGGAACTTGGGATCCCAGCCACTGCATGGGGTCACTCTCTCTCTCTCACCTGACACAATTCTGCCACTGAAGCAAAGGAGGCCAGGCCTTGTATGGGCCAGTGGGCTGTAGTCATTAGGGTGTTGGACTGTTAGGACTGGGGAGACCCAGGTTCAAATCCCCACTCGGCCACGGAACTGGCTGGGTCACAGTCACTGTCTCTCAGCCTAACCTACCTCACAGGCTTGTTGTGAGGATATATTGGGGGGTAGGGTGGCTGGCTGGAAAGAACCCTGTATGCCAGTCTGAACTGGGATATGAATGCAGTAAGAATGAATGAATGAATAACATGATGCCTCAGGGTGCAGGGAACACTAGGGGAGCTGCATATAAGCAGCTCTGAGCTGTTCTGAGGAATTGGAATTTGGGAGTGTAGTAAAACCAAGTCAAATATCTAAGGCTACAATCCTATGTACACTTATGCTTACACTACCATTGCCTATGGAGATGAGCATATGTTCCTGAACTCAGAGACTCATACTCATCCAATACAGAGCAGGAGGAGCCACGGAGGCAATCTTCACCTCCCCGCTCCTCCCACCCTGCATTTTCTCTAGATGAGCTTTTTCATCCGTCTAGCTCAGGGCTCTCCAACCTTGGGTCCCCAGTTGTTGCTGGACTACAGCTCCCAGAATCCCTTGCCATTAGCCATGCTGGCTGCTGGACACTCTAGCTGGACACTCTAGCTGGAGTGTCTTGGAGGGCAAGGGAAGGAGGCTGAAGCAGCTTCTGGGTACCTCATATCCTGGCTGCTCCAGTCTCCTCCCCTCCCCACCCCCAAAACACCCCCTTTCCTCCCTCTCCAAGGTTCTTTCCATGCCAGCTGTGAGGGGGTGAGGGTTGGACCTCCAACTTCCCCTTCTGAGGTCGGAGCGCTGCCTCAGAGCTGGGAATGCAAACTATCCTATGGCCCCTCAAACAATGTCTAGGGGTAGGATCGTTCCTTACATGTTCTAAATGTTAAATATTTAAGGAACTGAAATGTCTGTCATTCTTCTCACCAATGTTTTTGACCAAATGAGTTCAGCAAATGTCTCTGGTAAATCCTAACAATAGGATTTACTAGACACAGTGACAGGGTAACCAGTCAGGTTAAACTTCTTTTCTCTCTCAGCATCTATATTATAAGGCAAACAAACAGACAAAAACAGTGTTTCATTGCTTATACAGAATGTCTAAAGCCACAATGAACATCTTCATCTTTATGAAAATCCCACCAGCAGGACTAGCTGTGAATTGTTTTCACCATATACAGAAGAAAAACAGAAGAAAGCACTAATGTTTTTGGAGATTTCAGATCCTTCATGCATTTTTTTTTTAAAATCCCCAGGATATGTTAATTTCCCTCTTACATTGTTAAGAAATATGCCTCCCAAAAGAAGATATCTCTCTCAGCCATATGTAGGGTCTAACTACATGCCAGGTGATCTCAGTGAATGCATCTGCAAAAGAAACAGACAAACGGAAGGTACTGTAGTGGAAATAAACACTGAAAATGCTTACATAAGGATTCTAGACAGTTCTTCCCATATCCCAGTCACTTCTCCACTCACATAGGGCATTCCATGGTCATCACTAACAGCCACATTACTCCTACTAAATGCTTTGCATGCATACTGAACTGAGTGTAAACCCCATTGAACACAGTGGAAAATTCATTCAGTTCCCCTTTTAATTTCCAACCAATACACAAACCAAAACTCAATTATCCTTTGAAATTCACAATGGAGTACTCCAATCAAAAAAATCTGTACACATATTTGCATATTAGGGAAAAGTCCACACAAACATATTGGTGAAAGTAACATTAAAAAATGCATTATAACAGGAAAATTCCTTGCAAAAATGTGTATATTGGACAAAACCGAGCACAAAAATGCATGTATTAAATGAAACACACACAAAAATGCATATGAGTTCTCAAAAAAAATAATCCTCAAAATTTGGAATGAACTACAATTAAGACTGGAAAAATGAGAAGCTGAGAGAAAATGAAGTTGACATAATTGTCTATCCCCTATGACTGAGTTTACATGCGTAGAATTGTGCTGTTGATATATATAAAAAACACAACAATGCAAGTAAACAATGAATCCACACTTAATGATAATAAGTGTGGATTCACCAAATGAAATTGGTATACAGTAGACTTTGTCATGAGTGGTATAAGCATGAAGCAGCTCCATACCACTGAAAGTGGGGCTTTGTTGCTGGCCTCATGCATGCCTTGACATCTAGGTGCTAAACATGAGCATCTGTAATGGGGCACCTAAGTATAAGTAGGTGAATGCACATAGGCACCCTGTGCATACTTGGAGCCCAATTGTGCTGTGATCCTAAGCATGCAGAGCACCTATGCACATTCACGAACTCATGTGTAGACACCCACATGGATGCTGAGGCAGAGCCAGTGATGGGTGCGGTGCTGGAGGTGGGGCCAGTGGTGTAGACCTGTTTCCCATTACTTGTATGGAGCCTCTTCACACATATATATAACATGTAAAGAGAGCTTAAATGGGGTTGCTTTCCTGTGATTAGTTACTTGGATTAAAATGCACGCTCCCGAGAGTCCTCATTTTAAACATGCGGCTTTTCCGATTCCCAGCTGGATGGCTGCTGTCCTTACAATGCTTCTGTTGTAATTAGTGATGGGCAAGCTCTCCTTGGATTGATTTAGAATTGGTTCTTTATTTACAAGCTTCCTTACAAGCTTTATTTACAAGCGTCCGAAGAAACATTTGTCCATTCCGACTGGTTCATTCGTAATGCGAACGATGTGCTGTTGGTGCTAGGTGCTAGGTGCATACGCTTTGTTGCACTGTCTCCTGGGAAATGTAATTCCAAGTACAAGCCATGGTGGAGAGCTGCTTGGAAATCCAACCGCAGTGCATGCTCCCACCCCCACCGTCGAGAGCACATAATGCAGGCCACATGCTGAAGCTAAGCAGGTATGAGCCGGGTCAGTGCTTGGATGGGTGACTGCCTGGACTGCCTACATCTGTTCTCCTGCACTGAGCAAGGGGTTGGACTCGATGGCCTTATAGGTCCCTTCCAACCCTACCTATTATTCTATGATTCTGAAGAACTGTTCCAAATAGACAGAAAATACTTGTGAAACAAAAGGCTACTTAGTCGGGTGATGTTGTTCACAGCAGAGTGTTACTGAGAGTAAGGGGGCTAACATCCACCTACGAAGAAGTGTGTTCAGCGTGAGTGCTGGCCACATATGTACAGACCCTTATTGTATATTCTGAGTCAAATAAGAACTTCCTTCGGGAGGAAATGCGACATAAATTTGTAATATATCAAAACAGTATGAGCTAGACCAGGGCTCTCCAACCTTGGGTCCCCAGATGTTGCTGGACTACAGCTCCCAGAATCCCTTGCCATTAGCCATGCTGGCTGGGTATGCTGGGAGCTGTAGGCCAGCAACATCTGGGGACCCAAGGTTGGAGAGCCCTGAGCTAGACAAATGCATTTGTCAAACCCATCATTCCAGACTTTGGCAATGTCCCCTGTTGTAATGCTTGTATTCTTCCGTTAGTGGTGGTCGCTGGTGCTCCACGGATGGAGGCACATTTGCTCACATTTCATGCTATTTTAACCTATTCCCTTCTCCTCAGCGAGCCTCTTTCAGAAGCAAAAAGGGGGGAAACGGCACCACACATAGGAGTGATGTAGGTACTGACTGAAGGCCAAACTAGAGGTGAAGTTGAAGGTGTGAATATAATTTTAGTGCAATAGTGCATATGTTTTTGTTATGTAAACTGACTGAAGCCTGATTAGCCCCAGGATGGTGGGAGGAGTAATGATTTTTGTCAGGACAAGGGCAGAGTGAGTGAGTAGAGAGAGGGAACGTTAAACTCCCCCTCCCCAACCCCCCTGAAGCTGCTCAGGCTTCCCCACAGCTGCTATTCACATCACCAAAAAAATGTGCACATTAGTTGCATTTTCATGCAATTAACATCACATCTATTTTGGCCCTGAGCCATCTCTTTAATGCACTAATTTGTGCAATGATGTGTGTAAGATTTGTATAATTTCAGTTGGTTGCCACCTAGTGGCTCAAAGTTTGTTTATTTATTTATTACGGATTTATTATATCCTGCCTCTTGAAATAAGTATTTCCAGGGAAGCTCACAATCATCAAAGACAGATCAGTAGTCTCTGTAGTCAACTAAGACTGAGCATGCTCTTGAAATGCAACCTTTAAAAAAAAATAATAAAAGATGAAAGCCAGGCTGAGACTTCTGGAAACTCGCAACAAAGTGAACCTTGTTGCAAGCAAGACTGTGCAGATCAGCAAAACTCGAGCTTGCCAAACTTCTCCAAATTCCATCTCAAAGCTTATTCTTGAGTCCATATCAGTTTGTAAGCTTTCTTTTTTTCTTTTCGCATGAAAATCCGTGCGTATTTTTGTGCGCATTTCCCCCCAAATGTACGCATAAATTGTGTGCATCTTTGAAATGTACGTATTCTTCTCCTATTGATTAAAGCATATTTGCGCCCAGTTTTTGAGAAGCACACATTTCTCATGTGCACACGTTTCAAATGTAATAAATAAATAAACAAAATGTACACATGCTGTCAAACACATCTTTTTTTTTGGTCTGCGAATCACATTGCAAGCTCAGAAACATATGGACTTCGACTGCAGATTGTGTCCGAGTCTGTGTTCAATATGGAAGGTGTGAACTGGGTAAATCCTGATCAAAAATGAACTGAAACAAATTTTTCATACGTCCCTACCAAGTTGTCACTTCACATTTCTAGAGAGGCCTCCACTAGGGGTGTACGGCTGGCCGGAAGTGATACGACGGCACCCTGCGCAGGTGCGCTGGGCCCCCGCGCTGCGTATTTTGACCCAGCGCGCCTGCACAGGGTCCTGTCGCGTCACTTCCGGGACCAGCGCAGCTGGTGTGGTGGGCTCGAGCGGCGCGGAGAAATGCTCCACGCTGCTCAGAAAATCGAGACCAGGGGGGCGCCGCCGCGGAGAGACGAGGCGGTGGCGAGACGCCCCCCCCGAAGGTACGTGAACACCTCTAGCCTCCACACATTACACCAGTGATGGGAATAAACTGAAATCAGCAATCACTGAGTTCTTCACACTGTGTGAGCCGAAGTAGAATTGTTCCTTGAAAGTAGAATCTAAGTAGTATCTGTGGAATAATGAAGGAGTTTGATGCAAACGGAAGTGTGAGCCCAGTACATAGAGAGACTCTCTCAGTTCTTCATTCCTAATGGCATTGAGAATGAGAAGAAGAAGAAGAAGAAGACGGCAATTTCACTGAGTATGTGTGTAGCAAAAACACATTAGAAGAAGGTTTAATTAGACGTCTGTTAGCAGCTCCTCTTTGTAGAACTGGTTGGAATTGTCTTGAAGAACCCGAATCCCCCATGCCTTCACAGCTAATGGAATGCTTCATATTTAACAGTTTCTCGGTTACACTGGGAATGTCTACGACAATTTCTGTAGCAAAACTGTGTTGCCTGTCAGCCTTTGTGGCCCTGGAGACACTTTGAAGCCAAGCTGTAGAATAGGCTGGTCTGTTGTACCAACTATTTATTGACTGATGTATCCATGATTGCGTGGATTCACAGGCATTTCTTGGCAGACTCCAGTTTAGATTTTAGCAAAGCTCTGGTAATTGCACCAAACATGGATGTGGCAGCCCAGGAGGAGGCTTTGGATAAATAAGGGAACTCTGTACCACATTGCAGCAAAGGAATCTGTGGGATGGGCTGCAGCTCAGTGGCAGAAGAACACCTGCTTTCTCTTTCCTCACATGGTCCCAGACAATCAGGGATCACTTAGTGGATGTGATGACATAAAGAAACCAGTTGGATTTTGCTACATGGTGATGTCAGTGAGGTAAAACAAAGTCCTATGGCACTGTGAAGCCCCGGTCCAGCTTTTGCCAAGCCAGAATGCACAGTGGAATGTGTGCTCGGTATGCATTCCAGTCATGGTAGATTGCACAGTCTGTAAGAACAACAGAAGATCTACCAAATTATTTTGCCCCCCAAATTCCTTGTGATGATAAATCCAGGCTTTCACTACTTTTGGAAGCCCACTTGGACTGGTGGGATGGCATAGTAGATTGGTGGTTGGTCCTGGCTCACAAGTAGGTGCCATTGTGCTTCCTGGTTCTCAAAATACATTAGCACCACGTAGGGATGTATGAGAAATTCATTTCAGTTCATTTTTTAAATCAGGATTTACTCACTTTACACCTTCCAGAGCCAACACACCCTGATGCAATCTGTGGTTGAAGTCTGTACATTTCTGAGCTTACAATGTGATTCACGAACCAAAAAAGGGGGGGGGGAATTGCATTCGACAGCGTGTGGACATCTGAAAAATGCACCCAAATATGCTTTAATCAACGGGAGAAGAATGTGTACATTTCAAAGATTCACAAAACTGATGTGTACATTCACAAAAAATATAGATGAAAATACACACACATTTTCATGTGAAAAGGGAAAAAAATGAAGCTCGTAATCTGATCTGATATGGACTTAAGTCGCAACGAACTTTAAGACGGAATTCAGAGAACTTCGGCAAGTTCAGGTTTTGCTGATTTGCACATTCCTGTGTGTCCCCAAGACTATTGAAGTAATGCATGCATGTGTTGCTGCTGTTTCCAGTCTCCTTTTGAAGCAAGTAGACACTCCACACAGATTGACATCCCCACTTCTACCCATGAAGCCTCTGGGGCCTACAATAAATAAGTGTGTGCTTTTAAGGGTTGCTGTATTTGTGGGTCAAAAATAGAAGTTCAGCCTGTGTCCACAAGTGGGGAAGAATTACCTTCCAAGAATTACTCATGTCACCCCAGCTGCATTTAATGTTTTACTTTTGGTTTGAAATGTGTTCTGTGTTGGGCGCGATTCCAAAAACCTAGAAGTGGTACGTGTGAGAGAATAAATATTTCCAGAGGTCAAGAGATGTAGGGTTTCAGTTCTCTTGACTCTCCCCAATGGCTACACAATAATGAGTAAATGTTTTTAACCCCACCCCTAAATAATTAAGACCGATCATAGAATTCCAGTTTATGTTGGTGCAGAATTCGAGTGTGTCATTTTATTTTAGCACAGCCCTGAATGTACATACACCATAGATAATTTCCGCCTGACAGTGGATGTCATAAAAAAGAAAGAAAGAAAGAAAACAACTGTATATTATTTCTCTGACACAGAGCAGGATTTGCCGCAGAAGTTCAGCAATTAAGTCAAACCAGATGCTCCACTTCTCAAATGAGTAGTAGCTCGGCAATAGCCCTGTAAAGCTGTCTACTTGACTTTATAGAGCAGTCATTATGCACTGCAGCAAAGTAACTTATTACTTTTGTTCAAGCTACTGTAATCACCTTGCATGGAGAGAGGCAAGCATGCAAAATAAAATGAAACTGAATCAGGTTTCATGGCTAAAATTGGAGAGGGGGAGAGAGGGGGGGAGAGAGAGAAAGGAATTACAAGAATTGCTCCCACTTTGGAGAAAGTGATAAATCAAGCGATGTCAGAAGCTTTAGTTTACTGTGGCCTTTCCAGTTGTACAGCCTCAGCTGTAATGCATCTAACCCAGGGGTGCATAATCTGCTCCCTAGCGACCACATGTCAAAACCTCCAAGGCCTTTACTGTGGCCCCCAAGAGGGCCCTGACTGCCCCCACTGGAGGTCCTCCACCCTGCCAATGTCTGCACTACTCCGTTCCACAGAGATCGTTGCTGCTGTTGCTAGCAACGAGGAAAGAGTGAACTCTATCAGAATCACTGGTGTGTGTGTGTGTGTGTGTGAGAGAGAGAGAGAGATAGAGAGAGAGAGAGAGAGAGAGAGAGAGAATGTTGATACAACTCCCAAGCTAGCATCATATGTGGCCCTTAATCTAGCTCATTGGATAAATTTGAAACACCTGCAGATATGGATCTTTGGCCCTATGGGATACTTTTGGACCATGTGCCTTTTGATGTGTGAACTGGAACTCCCTGAGATAGTGATGTCTACTACCGACCACCCAATCAAGGAGAAGACGAGGATGGAACTTTTGAAAAGCAAATTGCCATTGTTTCAAGGAGGCACGATGTGGTAGTAATGGGGGACTTCAATTTCCCTGATATCTGTTGGGAGACTTATTCAGCCAAACATGGCCCCTCCAAGAAATTCCTGAGCTGTGCTGCTGATAACTTCCTCCTACAGAAAGTGGAGGAAGGAACTAGAGGATCGGCTATCCTTGACCTGATTCTAACCAACAGAGACGAGTTAGTGGATAAAGTGGCAGTTTCGGGAACTCTGGGGGAAAGTGACCATGTTATACTTGAGTTCTTGATTCTAACAGAAGCAAAAGCTGAGTGTAGCCAAACACGTACCCTGGATTTTAGGAAAGCCAATTTTAACAAACTCAGAACAATGATTAGTAAGATCCCATGGCAAGTGACTCTCACGAGAAAGGGAGCCCAGGAGGGGTGGGAGTTTTTAAAAAAGGAAATTTTAAAGGCACAATTGCAAACAATTCCCACAAGGAGAAAAGGCAGAGGGCAACAGAAGAAGCCAATGTGGCTTCACAATAAACTCAAAGATGACCTGAAAACAAAAAAGGACACATATAGGAAGTGGAAGGAAGGACAGGCTACAGGGGAAGAGTACAGGCAGGTAGCACAGAACTGTAGGAATAGTGTCAGGAAGGCTAAAGCTGAGAATGAGCTAAGGTTAGCGAGGAATGCTAAAAGCAACAAAAAAGCTTTCTTCAGATACATGCACAGTAAAAGACAGAAGAAAGAACTGGTGGTTCAACTACGCAATGAGGATGGCAAATTGATAACAGAAGACAAAGAAAAGGCAGAAGTGTTCAATTCCTACTTCGGCTCGGTCTTCTCCCAAAAGAGGGTCTATGACCCCCCTGGCAAACCTGAAGTGCAGACTGAAGGGGCAGAATTGCAGCTTGAGATTGATAGGCAAATGGTCAAGGAGCACCTGATTACTCTGAACGAGTTTAAATCTCCAGGGCCTGATGAGCTGCATCCTAGAGTAATAAAGGAACTGGCAGAAGAACTCTCAGAACCACTGTCTATTATCTTTGAGAAATCATGGAGGACAGGTGAAGTGCCAGACGACTGGAGGAGGGCAAATGTTGTTCCCATCTTCAAAAAGGGCAAGAAGGAGGAAACTGGGAACTATAGGCCAGTCAGTCTGACATCAATCCCCGGGAAGATTTTTGAGCAGATTATAAAGAAGTCAGTCTGCAAGCACCTTGAAAACAATGCAGTGATTACTAGAAGCCAGCATGGATTTGTCAAGAACAAATCCTGTCAGACTAATCTGATCTCATTTTTTGATCGGGTAACCTCCCTTGTGGACTGTGGGAATGCTGTGGACATTATATACCTGGACTTCAGCAAAGCTTTCGACAAAGTGCCTCATGATATCCTGATTAGTAAGCTAGCTAAGAGTGGGCTAGATGGAACAACTATCAGGTGGATCCACAATTGGCTAAAGAATTGGACTCAAAGAGTGCTTATCAATGGTTCCTTCTCAAACTGGGGAGAGGTAACGAGCGGGGTACCACAGGGCTCGGTCCTGGGCCCGGTGCTCTTCAACATTTTTATTAATGACTTGGATGAGGAGGTGCAGGGAATGCTTATCAAATTTGCAGATGACACAAAGTTGGGTGGAACAGCTAATACTCTGGAAGACAGAAACAAAATTCAAAGTGACCTCGATAGGCTGGAGCGCTGGGCCGAAAACAACAGAATGAAATTTAATAGGGATAAATGCCAAGTGCTGCACCTAGGGAGAGGAAACCAAATGCAGAGTTACAGAATGGGGGACACTTGGCTCAACAATACTACAAGTGAGAAGGATCTTGGAATTGTGGTAGATCACAAACTGAATATGAGCCAGCAATGCGATGTGGCTGCAAAGAAGGCAAATGCAATTTTGGGCTGTATTAATAGAAGTATAGCTTCCAAATCGCGGGAAGTGATAATTCCCCTTTACTCGGCACTGGTTAGGCCTCATCTTGAGTACTGCGTCCAGTTCTGGGCACCTCACTTTAAGAAGGACATAGACAAACTGGAGAGGGTTCAGAGGAGGGCAACAAGGATGATAAAGGGACTGGAAACAAGGCCCTATGAGGAGAGACTGAAAGAACTGGGCATGTTTAGCCTTCAGAAGAGGAGACTGAGGGGAGATATGATCGCACTCTTCCAGTATTTGAAGGGATGTCACACAGAGGAGGGCAAAGATCTCTTCTCGGTCATCCCAGTTTGCAGGACACGGAATAATGGGCTCAAGTTACAGGAACCTAGATTCCACCTAAACATCAGGAAAAATTTCCTGACTGTCAGAGCAATAAGACAATGGAATCAACTACCTAGGGAGGTGGTGGGCTCTCCCACTCTGGAGGCATTCAAGGTGCAGCTGGACAGACATCTGTCAGAGATGCTTTGACCTAGATTCCTGCATTGAGCAGGGGGTTGGACTCGATGGCCTTGTAGGCCCCTTCCAACTCTACTTTTCTATGATTCTATGATTCTATGATTCTATGTACGCGTACCTGTTGGGGTGCTCGCCTTGTGCTCGGCGAGCACCCCTGCCGCTTGATTCCTCTCGCGGCGACAGCAAGGCTTCCTTCCGACTTTCCGGGGACCCGGAAGTAGTGGTGTCCATGAACCTGTAGGCAGGGGCACCTATCCGGTGCCTCTCCTCTCTGCAGCGGCGCCCCCACCACCTCGATCTTCTGAGCGGCGCAGAGCTGTTTTCTGTGCCGCGGCGAGCCGCCTGCGCCGGCCGCACTGGACTCCCGCGCTACGTTTTTTTTGCGGGGAAACCAGGGCAACAGGGCTTAAACAGCCCTGTTGCCCTGGTTTCTCCGCAAAAAACATAGCGCGGGGTCCAGCACGCCGGCACAGGGTCCCGTCGCGTCAATTCCGGTGTGCCAGAAGTGACGCGACAGGACCTGCGTGGCCGGCGTGGGCGGCTCGCCGCGGAGAGGCGAGCTGCCTGGGGGACACGGTAAGTCCCCACGAGCCTTGCGTGGGTGTGAGCGGGGCCAATTTTGGCCCACTATGCACACACGAGGTGAGACGGTACATCCCTACCCGGAAGTGATGCAACAGGTCCCGGCGCTGTGCCGGGAACTGATGCGACAGATTCCTGGCACTGCGTTTTTCATGTAAATACCATAGAAAACCACAGTTTTAAGGTAGTTTTCTATGGTATTTACGTGAAACACACAGCGCTGGGAACCCGGAAGTACCTCTCCCCAGCTCCTCTCCGGGGAGATGTGCCGAGCCGGGGAAAAGGTAAGTGCCGCGGGGTTCAGGGGGGTCAAGCAGGGGTGAGTTCCCCCCACTTCCACCCCCATCGAGATTTGCGCACATCCCTATTAAGATACAATTCTGTATTGATCTCTCCCAGCTCTGTTTTGACCGATTGGGCCAAGGCTCAGAGGGTTAATCCCAATCACCAATAAGTGGCAATATGCTTCCTCTGCTCACTGGGACGTGTGCCCTTGCCCAAAGGACATTGGAGAACTGAGATGGCTAATTCCAGATAATCGAGACCTTGTCACTTTGTGAGGATCTAATGAATATGGTCTGGAAAGGACAAATGGTGCATTGTTAATGCTTAAACAGATCTGAGCCATGTCAGTGCCTGGATGAGGAGACTGCTGTGTACCCCATGTACATAGGAACATAGGAAGCTGCCTTATGTATGCTGAGTCAGACCATTGGTCCACCTAGCCCAGTATTGTCGACACTGATTGGGGGCAGCTCTCCAGTGTTTCAGGGATGTATTTATTTATTTAATACATTTTTATACCACCCAATAGCCGAAGCTCTCTGGGCGGTTTACAACAGTTAAAACCATAAAATACAATATAATATAAATATAAAATTTAAAACCACAGATTAAAAACAAACAGAAAAGCTAGCAGCAGCAGTTCAAATTACAATAACAGAGTTAAAAACAACAACAACAACTACAAGATTAAAATGAATGAGAAATTAAGTTCAGTTCATTTTTTATCAGGATTTTACCCAGTTTGCACCATCTGGACCAGACTCGGACGCAATCTGTGGTCAAAGGCCATACATTTCCAATCTTGCAATGTGACTTGCAGACACCCCCCCAAAATGTGTTCGACAGAATGCAGACATTTCAAAAATGTGCATGAAAACACATGCATGCTGTTGAAAATTGCACACAGGTACCCTTTAAACGATGGGAGAAGAATGTGTACATTTCAAAGATGTGCACAACTGATGCGCACATTTGGAGAAATTCACACAAAAAGGCACACAGATTTTCATGCAAAAAGAACCCCCCCCCCACAAAATCACAATCTGATATGGACTTGAGTCAGAACAAGCTTCAAAATGGGATTTGGAGAATTTCGGAGAGCTTAAGTTTTGTTGATTCGCACATCCCTGCTTTTCTCATGTGAATGGGGCTTGCTGAAGTTGGAGATTTTTTTTTTACCACCCCAGTATCTAAGATTCATGTCTAACAGAAGATGTCCAAGGAAAAGCATATACTTTACCACTGAGCTATGGAACCAGTACTGGTATATTTTAAAGTACTCACAGACAAACGTCTCACTGCCTTTCTCAAATTCAGCTTATAACAGTCTCTCCCCCTCGCCACACCATTAGTGCACAACATTGGATCCAGACCTAATCATATTTAAGAGCAGTCTTGCTGAAATCGATGGAACTTAGGTTAGTCATAGGACTAACTTAAGTCCTGTTGATTTCAATGGGTCTACTCTAAGTCTGACTAAGTTTGGATCCACTGAATATGTTTAAGATACGGAATTGGTTGTGAGGCTGGTGATTCAGTGCCCGCTACTTTGGAGAAGGACTGTGGCATTGCAAGGCATTTAATACTGCTGCTATGCATGCTTGAAAGTGGCCCTGGAGAAGTGGAGTAGCGCTGAAGTTTTTATGTTGTTACTGTAAGTATGAATCAGGCGTGTCCCACCCCCCCACCCCCAGAACACCTAGGGATTTATATAAAGATAGTAGCAATGGCTGTTGCACACTCCAGAAAGATCTGTACTTTCTGGATAATCTCACGACACAATTTAGAGGGTAATTTGATCAGATGGGAACCTGGCTCCCTTTAGTAGCATCTGGGCCCACACGACCAGTATGACAAAGACAAATATGACAGGCTTTTTAATCTACTTTGACATGGAGGAAAAAATGGTGGGGGGAAAGAACTGCAGTTGTGGGGTTGGACCGAGCGATTCTTGATTGTACATGGCACAAACAAGAGCGTACGAGACTGATCAGCTGGCTCTTGCCCACTGCCAGCATAAGGACAGGAGCCATTCAACACAGCTGGGTACAACTGTGGGAAGCCAAATCTTGGAAATGGCCATTAGTAAAGTCTTGGCAGACATAAACTAGAGACGCATGATTCCCAGGCATGGGTAATTTTGTTATTTGACATTGGAGGGACCTTGGGCTGATTTAGCTTCGTCTGTTTAAGGCTGCAGCCTGTTGCAGATTTTTTTTTTTTTTTTAAACGGGACTGCAGTGTTTTTTCTGGGGATATTGACTGTGCACAACACTGATGAATGTACAGAAGCTATTTGGAGAGAGAGAGAGAGAGAGAGAGAGAGAGGAAAAAGTCAAGTTTATTAAATGTTACTCAGCTGTATCTGTAATAACAATAGGATACAAGGAATAGGTGATACATGGGGGAAAGCGGGGGAATGAGAATCATATGTACTTCACATCAGACCTTTTTGGCACTAAGTGACACCAGATTTACGAAGGAAAGAAATTAGTTTTTCGTTATTTCCTGAATTAACTTGTTTGGCAGTGCTTAGCAGAAGCCAGAGTTCCTTGTGGGTAAGCCCCAGAACATTGTTTCATTGCTCAAGCTCATTGAATATGAGTAACCACAGCCAGCTCCCTACACTTCTGAGATTTAGCTGGCAAAGCATCCCAAACAGCACAGATGACTTCCACTGCCTTTTGAGGCTTGTTTTTACTGCTAGGGATGGCTGAGAAATTCATTCCATCAAGTTGTTTTTATAGATTTACCCAATTTGCATCACCCAAGCCCGAGACAGAGTTGCATCCCGAAATCCGCATCGTTGAGAGATTACCGATGAGCCTCATCTTGGGGTGGGGTGGGGTGGCGAGGACAATGCACACATTAGGGGAAAGTGCACACAATATGCATATATTTGAGGAAATATGCCCAAAAAGTGTGCACAAAACTGCATTACAACAATGTAAATTACTTGAATAAACGTGTATGTTTAAAAAATGCGCACAAAAATATGTACGTTAGGAGAAATTCACACAAAAAAATGTACAAATTTCTGTATGGATTTTTTTTTTTTTTTTAAATGCAAACTTATGCAGAAATGGGTTGGAGCAAGCTTGACTTTAAAAAACCATCGATCTTAGCAAAACCACGATCGACAGATCTGTCCATGTCTCTTTTCTGTACATGAGAATCTGAGCAGAAAACATCTCTCTTATAGTTTTCCATAAAGCCAAGGATCTCTGCAAATATGTCACATGTAAACTCGGTGTTAGGCTGCAGTCCTGTGCAAACATACCTGGTAGTAAATCCCACTCAGACCATGCTTAAGCATGCCTTGCACAACTCCTGAGAATGCCCTTTCCAGTTAATCTCCATCCTAAGTGATTCTGCCCTGAGGCCATCTGGTCTTTTTTGTTTGCTTTTATCAAAGTAAATGGTTTGGCAATATTTTGATGGACTTCTGTGCTTCCCAGACATATTGGAGGGCAGGTGCAACTAGAAACAGTCCAGGAATATGCTATCCAAGACTGTATCAACAGCTGATATGGACCAAAAACCCTACAGATTGATTATGATTTCCTCAGTGGGCACTTGGAAACAACGAACAGGTGAATACACAGCATTGGAAAAAAACAAAACCATTCCCTCTCGCACTTCTGCTGCTACCATTATGTTGTGGACAGCCATCTAATGACTTGGTGGCTATATACTATCTTAGGCCTGTTAACTTAGCTATTTTCTACAATGTTGCTCATTTCATCTTTATATAAGGATTAATATTCTATGTCTTCTGTGTAGAGTTCTGTTATACATTAGAGAAAATTCCTGGCAGATCTATTCTATTTTATATATCATACCTTTTATCGGATCAGAACAACGGGTCACAGCAAGAGTGGCTACTTTTTGTGCAGCTGCTATCACTTGTCGGAGGGTGATGATAAAATAATATTATTTTAACATTTTAATTGATTTTGTATTATTGGGATATGTACATGTTTAATTTTTTGTCTTGTAGTTATGGATGCCTTCTAAACTGTACTTTATATTTTCCTTTTCTCTGCATTGGTCTATGATCGAAATAAACAAAGATGATGGTACATTGATTTGAATACAAGTGGCTAATTGCTTCCTGCCAGTAGAATTTTGTGGCTAGTCAAACCACACTGTTCAAGGAAGGGGCCAGATATTGTTCTGGATGCCATACCAGAACAACTTTGGCAGTGTTTGTGTGACCACTCTGGGTGGACTGAACATGCATACAGCAAAGGAGTGGAGAGAGGAATAGCAGCATCAAGCATGATCAATGAAGAGACTCAATGGGTTGGATCCACACTCAGTCATACCTAGAATAGCCCCATTGAAATAAACAAGACTTCAGTTACTCATGACTGACATAAGTTCCATTGATTTCAATAGGTTTACTCAAAGTATGACTAAGCCTGGATCCAACCCCACGTTTGTAAACTGGATGTTCTGTGCATGTGATTGGGAATCCATAAAAAAGAGATCTCCTCACCTCACAGATGAGCTTACATGCATAGAGTGTATTAACATGAGCAAGTGAACGCGCACAAGGTGAAGGTGGGGCTTTTGTGCATGATCCTGCTCTCCCTCTCTACACATGTTCAATCTGCCTAATTGGTAACATAAGAAGTGCTTGTGGAGGGCAGTATGTTCCAAACTACATGTTATGCTAATCCCATAGCATGTAGCTGAGCCTGGTAGTTTTATTTACTCTAGTGTAACTATGCAGTCAAAATTGGAGTCAATGGAGGCTTTTTTTTTCTCCCCCCCCCCCCCCCCGGGTGTGTGTGTATGTCTGTAATTTCGGGGAGAAATTAGTGGAGGGAGTTTTAAACCTACCTTCCCAGAGCACACTGTGCCCAATCCAAATTGGGACCATACACAGTAACACTAGAGTAAAGAAAACTATCAGGCTCAGCTACATGCTAAATAATGTATAGTTTGGCCCCAAGTCTGCCAAGTAAAAAGAGATCGAGTGATGCCCATGCATGCATGAGTCAGGTTTATGTCTTGCTGAGATGGGAAATTGGTAGGACCGGGGAATGTGCATCTTACACAATACTGAAGCCAAGCCACCCCATCCTTGCCACATTTATTACTTGACGCTTCGGATTCCAGGCAGAATCACCAACATCTAGTTCTGCAGCACTCTCGTTAGTAATTTAGTACATTTCTGGTTATTCCTTTGCCATTTCGAAATGTTGGGATTCATTTGACAACCCGCCAGTACATTAGCCTATTATCAGGGTAAATGCTAGCTTTGTAAGGCAGCATGCCTCCAAACTAAATTGTCTGGCTCTGCCGAATGCAGAGGGATAATCTTATTAAAGCTGGAAGCACATCTGGCACCATCCATGGGAGGGGGGGGAGAGAGAGAGAGAGAGAGAGAGAGACAGAGAGACAGAGGGAGACAGAGGGAGACAGAGAGAAGCAGAGCATCACGTGTGTTGAACACATATGTTTCTGTTATTAAGGTACTAATGAAAATAAACAGTTTTGTCAGTCTGTTTCAGTCAGTCCCCATTTGTTGCAGTGGTTTTGAGCAAACCTATGATCTCACCTTAAGATATGATGATTTTATTTGTTTATTTATATGTATATGTGTGCGTGTGTATGTACCATGAGTATTGAAGGCCTACCAATGCACATACGGTAATGACGGCCACATGCTAAAGCTAAGCAGGTATGAGCCAGGTCAGTGCTTGAATGGGTGACTCTTATAGGCCCCTTCCAACTCTACTATTCTATGATTCTATGAGGGGTGAAGAGATCTAACTGGAAAGGAGGCACAGGTGAACTCAGTGGCACGGAGCACCTTTCATCAGCTTAGGCTGATATACCAACTACATCCTTATCTGGACAGAGATAGCCTAGCTACAGTTATCCATGCTCTGGTAACCTCTCGTTTGGATTACTGTAATGCGTTATACGTGGGGCTGCCTTTGAAAACGGTCCGGAAACTTCAGCTGGTCCAAAATAGGTCAGCGTGATTGTTAATGGGGACTGGCTGACGTGAACATATTATGCCAATGCTTTCTCATCTGCACTGGCTGCCAGTCTGTTTCTGGGCCCAATTCAAAGTGCTGGTGGTACTTACATTCAAAGCCCTAAATGGCTTAGGGCCAGGGTATCTGAAGGATCGTCTCCTCCCATATGTACCTGCCTGGACACTAAGATCTTCCTCAGCGGTCCTTCTCCGAGAGCCCCTGCCAAAAGAAGCGAAACAGGTGGCTACCAGGAGGAGGGCCTTTTCTGCTGTGGCACCCCGGTTGTGGAATGAGCTCCCCAAAGAGGCTCGCATGGCACCTACTTTGTACTCTTTCTGGCGCCAGGTGAAGACCTTTCTATTCTCCCAGGCATTTTAATCATTTTAATCATCTTAATTATTTTAATCTTGTAGCTGTTTTTAACTCTGCTGCTAGCTCTGCTGTTTGTTTTTAATCTGTGGTTTTAAGTTTTATATTTATTTTATATTGTATTTTAATGGTTTTAATTGTTGTAAACTATGCAACTATACCGCCCAGAGAGCTTCAGCTATTGGGCGGTATAAAAAATGTATTAAATAAATAAATAAATAAATAAATAAATAAATAAGGAGCCATACTCAGTGACTGGGTTAGCACAACACATTAAGCCATGGTGGCTACAGTAAACCCTAGAACAAGCCATGGCTTCAAAGGGTGGCTTCGAAGCCACAGCTACGAAACACTGACTGGGTTTTCACGACACACTAAGCCACTAGCCATGGTGTTGTGCGAACCCAGTCAGTGTTTCTTAGCCATGGCTTCAAAGCCATGGCTTGTTCTAGGGTTTACTGTAGCCACCGTGGCTTAGTGTGTTGTGCAAACCCAGCCAGTGATTCCTTCTTATGACGGAAGGGCCAGTGTGGAGGTGGCAAAAAAAAAAAAAAAAACATTAGAAGGTGCCTGGCAGGAACATCTTGGCTGAGATAATGCAGTGCAGGACAAACCCAAGGCTAAAACAGCCCACTAGTGGGTCTGCTGTCTTTGCAGGAGGCTCCAATGGAGCACCATACATCGCACCAACCTCTCTCCAAGGAATGGGTAAATAATTGGGTGCAGGTCTTGGGTGAACTGAGTTTTGCCAGATGGAATCTCAGTGGACAGGAAACTCCCTAGGTGTTACAACAAAAAGGCTCACAGCCACTCCCCGGACTGCATAGCTAGTATGCTGGGCCACCATGGTCCTTTATAGATTTCATAGATTATAGAGTTGGAAGGAGCCTACAAGGCTATCGAGTCCAACCCCCTGCTCAATGCAGGAAACTAGAGGAGGGCTCTCCCATCCAAGTAACAACCAGGCTTGGCCCTGCTTAGCTTTCCATGCTCAGACAAGCTGCGCCAGCATAAGCCACAGGCCTTTAATGAACTTGTGGTCCAGTTATTGTCAGAGCTTGGCTACCTGGCTCAGCATTGTAGTTCCCGGCAAAAGGCTGACATACATAAACTCAGTACCAAATTATCATGAACAAGAGTTCATAGAGTGACCAAGAGAATTCAGACCTGGTAGATATCCAAGCATAAAAGATGTTAATCTTAGTGAGGTCGTGTCAGCTAGGGCTTACTTTAAATACCGGAGTAGGCCTAGTTCATGCCCCTCTTCTGACCACCATTCCTGACCTGAACAGTCAGCCTGTAAATGCATAGAACACTGCATGGGTGTCACTGCTCCTCCCTCTTGATTTGACATCTCACCCTAGTTGACATACCCAATCCCCCCTCCTCTTCAGGATCCTCTCGTTCTCTGGTTCCCACCATCTCAGGCAATAAATCAGGGGTGTGACATGAAACCTTATCTTGCAGCTGGGCCAGATCTGAAGTTACACTCCCCGTTGTCATGTAGTCAGTCGCAGAGTCAGGCTTCTCCAGGTTCCCAGGCGTTGAGGTTTCCACTACAATACTCAAATCTAAATCATCCCTCTTTGATTCAGTACCAGACCCAGACTCCTCACATGACAGACCTTTTTTTTTTTATTTGCAGCATTTTTACCCCACTCTTCAGTGGGGAAAAAAAAAGACTCCCAGAGTGGCTTACAAAGATGAATATTAGACAGTCCCTGCCCTCAGGCTTACAATCAAAGAGACATGACACAAAAGGAAAAGGGATTAGGAGGGAGGAGGAAGAAAGCAAAACTCAGGCACCAGTTCTTAGTTACAAGGTTCTTATAGATTTTTTCTTTTAATGCAAATATACCTCATTTCACACGTTTTGACCAAGACGTGAACTGAAACTCACCTATCCTGTGAAAGCCACACTTCCCCAAATTTTGCAATGTTCTGCAATCAAAATTGCATACAAAAATGCATGTATTAGGAGAATGTGCACAAAAATGCATACAATTTTTTGTGTGAACTTTAAAAAAAATGATCTCATAGTTCAGGACGAACTGAACTTAAGTTTGTGAGAAAGGGAGAAAACCCAAAATTTACAGATTTATCCATCCTTAATACACAAACATACACATAGGTGGAGGGGGACCTCCGTGATACTTGGGCCAGCCCCAGAGCTATTGAAGTCCAACTCTTTATTTTTCCTCCCCTGCAAAGAGGCATGCTGACAATGAGTGGTGACCTCTTAATAAAATCCAGATCTGACTGTTAAAATGTCAACCACAGCCAGGCAGCTGTAAACAAGAGCAGAGTGCCTGAACACAATCCCATCACAGATGTTGTGTGTTTATCCTCCTTGTGTGAGATATAATTAATCGACCCCTGTTTTGTTCAGCAAATTCTACCCAGCTTCACTTGGACAGGCATTAAATACCTTAGAGTGTATGGATATCTTTTACCTAAAAAGAAAGAAAGAGAAACAAAGAGAGGAATGTGTGAAACAACTCCCAGGTTTCTTTGGATCAATGGTCCTATATGTTTGTGTGTCACCTAGTCATATATTATGGGACCCCCGTCTGAGGGAAATTTGAACAACATCTTCCCTGCTGATCTTCCACAGAAAAGTGAAAACCTTTTTGTTTCAGTTGGCTTTAGGGAACTAATTATGGTTTTGCCCTGCTCTATCTTGTTTTACAGTATGTGAATTGCTGTTTGCATTGGCAAGAAAGATGCAAACACTTTTCTTGGATTTAAACTAGGCCACAATTCTTTATCTTTAGAGTGGCCACTTGTGAATTGCCAAAACAACAACAACAACAACAACAACAACAACAACACTGATTTGCATAAACTTTGCATATGCTAATGCATACAATAATATGCACATTTAGAAATAATAGCTATAATTTAAATAGAAATACAGCACTTCTCGCCATAGTGTGGAAGATTGTGTTTAGGTAATCTGTGTGTCTTGCTTAGCCTGCTGTCCAGGTGCTGTTGATGGGCAACTTCAAGGCCCAGCTCTTACTCTTTTTGTTTCATTATCTTTAAAGCAGAGCTGGACTAGGCAGGCCTTCAAGCAGAGGATGCCTTCAAAATAGAGGACAGTCCTCTAGCAGCCCTTCAAATAGAGGATTGTGCTCTGTAAAAGAGGTCACATGGCCACTCTAATTTATCTTTAGGCATTCTTAAATCAGCAAACATCATTCAGTCATTTATTTATTTATTACATTTCCCATCCACCCAATAGCCAATGTTCTCTGGGCGGATTACAAACAGTTAAAAGGCTAAAATGCCATAGAAACAGTTAAAAATATAAAATATAATACAAATATTTAAAAGAATAAAATACATTGCAATGCAAAACAACAAACAGCACAGGAATGGATAAGACAGTCATGCAAATCTAGAACTAGGTATTTGTTTGTTTGTTTGTTTGTTTGTCTATTTATCACAAATTTCACTAGTTTGCCTGAGGAGCTGGCCCAGCTGTCCACGTTGCTTTTGGTTCTTTGGGTGGTCGGATCAAACCTGAGCTTTCTGCTATAATGCTCAGCTCAATCACACTTGGTCCAACTGACTGAGGCCGACTCACATGGCTAAGGAGGGTGAACCTTGCACTGCCTGGCCCAGGTGACTGAGGCTGACCCATGGGTGATGAGGCCTTATATACGCCTTGGCCAAAGTCTGGCTCTCAAATCTTGCAAGATGCTGAAATCCTGCATCTTGCAATAAATTGGGCCTCACTAACCTCTCACACTGGTCAGGACTACCCTGCCACACAACACTTCCTCCCTCAGAATGTGGGAAGCCTCCTAAATGCCGGTAGTTGCTGCCAGTGGTGGCCAGATGGCTGTGGAGGAGTACAGCCAGTGCTGCCTCTCTTTTCCCAGAATCACCCTCTCCCACAGGTTGTTTGGGGTGGGTGCCTATTTGCTGTTGGTGCCGGATTTGTATTATTTTAATGTTTAAAGGTGTAATCCTATTCATGTTTAGACAGAAAAAAGTCCTACCATTCCCAACATGCTGGCTGGGGTATGCTGGGAATTGTAGGACTTTTTTTTCTGTCTAAACATGCATAGGATTGTGACTTAAAGCTGCTATAAAACATAGCTGAACACTACAGTATAAATCACTTTTAATGAATATCAGTTCATCAATATAGCTTTTTTTCTTGTACAGTACAGCGATATTTGGTGATTCAATGAAAGGGTTAGTGGGATGCATCAACAGGCAGTTTGTATATAATAAAATGTAAGCTCCCTGTGCTTTAATCGGAGTTAGAGATGCGGATTAGGCACGGTCTTCCAGACAGCCATACATGTTTGGTGTAATCCAGCTCTGTGTGCAGATTAAAATGATATAAAGTGATTACTTTTCACTGAGTTCTCTTCATTTTAGGGTCATTTGGATTCCTTTTCCTTCAAAAACTGGGACACTGAAACACAGTGATTCCAATTCCTTAATATCCATACATCTTTTAGCTTAAACCAGGGGTGGGCAACTTGTAGGCCAAAACATCTGGAGGGCCACAAGTTGCCCACCCTTGGGCTTTAAAAAAGTGTTTTATAATAATCACGTGTGTATTAAGAAAGTACCACAACCCTTTTGAGGCCTGAATGCTCTGTTCTCTTCGTTCATAGGCATGAATGTTTACAGAAAGAGGGTGGAGTGTAGCTGACAGACTTAACTCTGAGCATCTGCAACTACAGTAATAGGCACGATTGGGCATCTTTACTTTCTGTAGAACCCTTGCATTTGCTCTGACAAATGCAAATGTTGTCAGCTGATGACACCAGTAATGTAAAAGGATTTGATATATTTGGAATTGTGTGACAGATGGAATCAGGGAAAGCCTGGCGGATTGCTAATGCTGGTGCATTAAGGATTCTTCATTCTTCCCAGGATGCTTGATCTAGTCCCTACACTACTCAAAAAGTCACAAATATCGCCAAGAATGGATAAAGGCCAGTGCATTAACCAAAGGGGAGGACAGAATAGGAGCTTTGCTAACATTATATCAGTATAATTGACCTTAAAGTATTCACTTATCTGTCAGAGGCAACCAATTATTATTTTTTATCTTTGTAGAGCTAATTTTAATGGAATTCTTAATGAGGAAAGAAAAGTATAAAAATATGCTAATTTTTACATTCATTTTTAATTTACTTGGGGGGAAAAGTGAGTAAGTACTGGATAGAGGCTTTTTGCAATGTTATTATAAATCCAATTAAGTTAACAAACATAAATGTGAAAAACAGAAAAAGTCTCAGTTGAAACAGTTTTTGCAAAACGTTCCATGTAGACTCCCATATCTTTGTCTCTGTCTGAAAGGATTGTGATTCAACATTGTCAGTTCTTGTTCTTATTGATGGTTCCTAATAACTGATATTTCAAGTTTTGGAATTAAATAAATAAAGATGAATGGGAATAAATAATTGGGTAGAATAGTTTTTGTTCTGGGATATACCTTGACCCTACCTCACCCACTCTATCACCTGAGACTTTGAGAGCTTAATTCTCACAATCATGAGGGCTAGAAACTTGGATATATATATATATATATATATATATATATATATATCCAAGTATATATATGAATTGCATTGATGCTCAGAAAGCTGATGGATGTTTTCAGTATCATGGTTTGATTTAAGAGTAGGGTCGCATAGACAGAAAGGAAGTAAAGCAAAAAGGAAAAAATAAAACCATAGCTATTGTATTATCACTGTCAGGCAAATCTGGTTGGTCCCAGTTTGTCTGTCAGTCTTTTGAGGAGTGGGAAACCAGCCAGGCCTGTAGCCAGAAATTTTGTGACATGTGAACGCCTAAAGCATGGGGAATCATTGCAGAACAGACAAAACATAGCTACAGGTAAGCCCTAACATATTTAAAGTTATGCACATTTATTCAGAAGTAGGTCCATGAAGGTCAGTAGAGCACACCTCCAAGTAAGCATGCATAGAATTGAAGCCTTCATTGTGTTACTACTTAGGGTGCAATCCTGTGGCCCCTAGACATTGTCTGAAGGATAGTGGGGATTCCAACCTCTGAGACTGGAGACAGCGCTCTGACCTCAGAGACCTCTGGCCTTTGCCGCTCCTCCCGCCTGGCCAGCTTCAGCCCGGCAGGGCATTGGATATGCAGAAGCCTCCGAGTTTGGAAGCCTCTGTCTTGTGAGGGCCCAACCCATAGGCTTGTCCCCTTAGTGAACAATTGGGTAGAATATTGCCTACACACTTTACCTTGTATCTCCACAAATAAAAGGGTTAGAGACTTACTTTTTTCAATGAAAGATGAACGCTCAGGTAGGGACTCTGGAGTGTCCAGGAGGTGGCTACAGGTCCTGGAGAGAGGACGTGACAGACATTTGGGGCAAATGGGGTACGAGGAAACAGGTGCGTGTGACCTGGACTGGTGCCTGCCTGGGTTCTTAGAGAGAGACCAAAAGCAACCAAGTGGGAGGCACTTGCCCCTGTGAAGACTGGCTATTACCCAGTGTGATTCCTATGTAAGCGCGATGTCTAGTCAGGGTGCCATCTGCCAACTCCAAATCCCCCAGCTCTGTTCGTCCTAGGAACAAGATAAGAAGCTGCCTTCTTCTGCCATCTCTTGCAGACAGTACTGTCTGCTCAGGGAGCTCTCCAAGGTCTCAGGCAAGAGGCCCTTCCCATCACCTGCTCCCTGATCCTTTTTCAAAGTAGGGCAGCCAGGGAGCAAACCAGGGACATTCTGCATACGAAATTAATATGAACCTATTGCAGCCTGATAGCCGAATTCATTTCAGAGAAGCTGAAAGTACTGCGTTCCAGTAGTGGGTGGGGATGAAATCAAAATGAGTCTGGGAAAAGGGGTGGGGCCAAAACACCAAAATATCCATATATCCTAGCTTAAAGCTATTACCGCCAACTTTTAGAGAGAGGCATTTCGACCTTTTAGAATGGGGGGGGGACTGCACAAAAGCTGGGAGACCACCAAATGATTGGCAGTTGGGGAAAGGGGCAGCCTGGGGAAGGCTGCCCCTTCCCCTGGCCGCAGCCATCTGGGGAACCCTAGAGGATTGGATTGGGACCCCAGGCAGGCCAGAGTTGGCTCACGGGCCTGAGGCTCTTCACCCCTGCTCTCCAGCACTGCAACAGGGAGCCAGGACGCATCTTCAGTTCATTTGCAGAATGCTTGCCCCACCCTGCCCTGGACAGCAAAACAACAAAATAAAAAAAATAAGCTGGTGAGGCCTTGACTGAAGCAGTACTAATGGGAAGACAATCAAAATGATCTCAGCAAATACTGCAGATCAGGTATGTGTGACTTGTAAAAGGCCTGTGTTGCCTAGCCTGTTCACATTTACTTTGTTTAACAAGCCCGGTTTTCCAGAATTTCCAGTCTGTTTGCCCTCTGGTACGTATGCCTATCACACATCTCATAACAAGTACAATATGTCAGGGGTGGGGAACCTGAGACCCTCCAGATGTTGCTGGACTACAACTCTCATAATCCCTGACTATTGGCTCTACTGGCTGGGGCTGCTGGGATTTTTCAAAAACATCTAGAGGGCCATAGCTCCCACACCCCTGAAATATGGGTAGGGACAAAGGGCATTTGCTTTAACTGAAGTGCAGGAAGCTGGGGAGGCTACAGGCTGCCAGAGACATGATTGTACTGTGAAAGAGAGGACACACACACACACACACACACACACACTCCTCTCAGCCAGCTCATAAGTAAGGAAAACTCCAGAACCCTGAACCCAGCCCATGAGAACTTCTCCAAAATTTTCGTCTCCTTTGAATTTCTTTTCGAAAGCAATTTCTTTTCTATGAAAGTGAATAAAAATGGTGTGTGTCCCCCCCCCCAAAGAAAAATGTGGAAGATTTTTTTGGCATAGCACTAATATTTTGATGCTGTGTGACTTTTCTGTAGCTCTAATAACTACCTGTCCATTTTCCCTATCAACGGTTTAACCTAATGGGAAATACCCTTGTGGGATTTAAGTTTAAAGGTTAACTAATGATCCTTTTAGCCAGTTTTGAAGAATTCAGGCCTAGCTTATTTAAGTGGAAGGAAGGCCAGGCTACAAAGGAAGAAAATGTTTTATTGTATTGTTTTAATTGTACATCGCCCAGGGTGGCTGGGTGGCCCGGCCAGATGGGCGATTAACAAATATAATAAATAAATAAATAAATAAGAGTACAGGCAGGTAGCACAGAATTGCAGGGATGGTGTCAAGAAGGCTAAAGCTGTGAATGAGCTGAGGTTAGCGAGGGATGCTAAAAGCAACAAAAAAGCTTTCTTTAGATATGTGCATAGTAGAAGAGAGAGGGAAGAAATGGTGGTTCAGCTACTCAATGAGGATGGCAAAATGATAACAGATGACAAAGAAAAGGCAGAAGTGTTCTATTTTGGCTCAGTCTTCTCCTGAAAGAGGGTCTGTGTGGCCCCCCTGGCAAACCTGAAGTACAAGCTGAAGGGGCAGGATTGCAGTTTGAGATTGATAGGCAAATGGTCAAGGAACACGTAATTGCTTTGAATGAGTTCAAATCTCCAGGGCCCGATGAGCTGCATCCAGTAATAAAGGAACTGGCAGAAGAACTCTCATAACCACTGTCAATTATCTTTGAGAAATCATGGAGGACGGGTGAAGTGCCAGATGACTGGAGGAGGGCTAATGTTGTTCCCATCTTCAAAATGGGCAAAAAGGAGGATCCTGGGAACTACAGACCAGTCAGTCTGACATCAGTCCATGGGAAAATTCTGGAGCAGATTATAAAGCAGTCATTCTGCAAGCACCTTGAAAACAATGCAGTGAGTACTAGAAGCCAACATGGATTTGTCAAGAACAAATCCTGCCAGACCAATCTGATCTCATTTTTCTGATTGGGTAACCTCCCTTGTGAACTGTGGGCATTCTGTGGACATAATATATCTTGACTTCAGCAAAGCTTTCGACAAAGTGCCTCATGATATCCTGATTAGCAAACTAGCTAAAAGTAGGCTAGATGGAACAACTATCAGGTGGATCCACAGTTGGCTACAGAATCGGACTCAAAGAGTGCTTATCAATGGTACCTTCTCAAACTGGGGAGAGGTAATGAGCGGGGTACCACAGGGCTCAGTCCTGGGCCCAGTGCTCTTCAACAGTGATCTCGATAGGCAGGACCGGTGCAAGGCAGTTTGGTGCCCTAGGCAAGATCAGATATTTAGTGCCCCCCTTCCCACTTGAGAGTGCTGTCTTTTTTCCCCAAGGCGTTTCTGGCGCCCCCTTTAGCCCTGTGCCCTAGGCGACTGCCTAGTTGGCCTAATGGTAGCACCGGCCCTGTCGATAGGCTGGAGTGCTTGGCTGAAAACAACAGAATGAAATTTAATAGGGATAAATGCCAAGTGCTACACCTAGGAGAAAGAAACCAAATGCACAATTACATGATGGGAGATATTTGGCTCAACAGCACTACAAGCGAGTTATTGTAGATCACAAGCTGCATATGAGCCAACAATGTGATGTGGCTGCCAAAAAGGCAAATGCTATTTTGGGCTGCATTAATAAAAGTATAGCTTCCAAATCGCATGAAGTACTAGTTCCCCTCTACTCAGCACTGGTTAGGCCTCACCTTGAGTACTGCGTCCAGTTTTGGGCACCACACTTTAAGAAGGATGCAGACAAACTGGGAAGGGTTCAGAGAAGGGCAACAAAGATTATCAAGGGACTGGAAACAAGCCCTATGAGGAGAGACTGAAGGAAATGGGCATGTTTAGCCTTCAGAAGAGAAGACTGAGGGGAGATATGACAGCATTTTAAAGTACTTGAAAGTTGGTCACACAGAGAAGGGTCAGGATCTGTTCTCGACCATCCCAGAGTGCAGGACATGGAATAAAGGGCTCAAGTTAGAGGAAGCCAAATTCCAGCTGAACACCAGTAAAAACTTCCTGACAGTAAGAGCAATATGACAATGGAACCAATTACCTAGGGAGGGAGTGGGCTCTCCCACGCTGGAGGCATTCAAGATGCAGGTGGACAGCCATCTGTCAGGGATGCTTTATGTTGGATTCTTGCATTCAGCAGGGGGTTGAACTCGATGACCTTATAGGCCCCTTCCAACTCTCCTACTCTATCATGCTATAAGGGAGAGTTGTGTGTGTGTATGCCAATTTGCAAATCATGTGTCCCCCACACACACAATGTCGCTGTTGGACTGAGAACTACATTAATGTGTAAGGCTCACTTACAAATTGCTTGCTTTTTAAGGTTTTGTGTTTGCATGGGTTTTGCTGCTTATGAAATACAACTTGTTAAAAGCCTCCTAAGGGAAGAAATGAAAAGATCTTACTTGGGAGTCAATAACTCATCCATAACAAAGGAAGACAAATGTGTGGTTTACTACTGATAAGAAATTTTTGGTTCTGCTGTGTTTATTTATTTAAATTTTAAAAAAAATCCTCTTGGTTCATGTGCGTTTTCCATAAATAATGTTTTAATTAAAAGAAATAAAACCTGCAAGTCTTCAAGCATATATTTATAGTGTTGATGAAAAAAAGCTACAGTTATATTTATGCAGCTAACTCTTGCCAGGAAAAAAAAATACTGCTAATGCTAGTTCTTTTCAGACGTAGGTTTTTAGACACAAGAATTTTAAATGGCTGTATGAGTGCTCTAGTGCTTGAGCTGGTAATGCAAAGGAGTGCACAGCTTTTGAGAAATAAAAATAGAATAAAAGCTTTTTTAAACGATCATAGACATGCAGGAGGGGGCAGAGTCATTCATCGTTGCTGACATCACAGTGACTATCCAGTATGTGCTCTTGATGCTCACACAAGCACATTCCACACAGCAATTGCAAGAGCAATGTATGGGCTATGTTGTAAATGCGCTGCAGATTTGTGTCAAGGTGTATGGTTGGTTAGGGCTGCGAGGGCAAGCTTCAGCAGTTCTGTTGTCCCCTCTTGTATCACTGTTCACCTTTCCCATTCTTTCTTTTCTGCTATCCTCTGTTCTTTATCTTTATGGCGGAGGATCTCTTTTGTCTGGATGTGATTACATGCGCAAGACAAGTTTGGGTGCATTGTGCTTAAGAATGGCCTGAGCCCAACAGTGGTGCCACTACGGCTGGACCTTGGGGCCAAAGTCCAGGTGCCTGCAGCCCAGGGGCGCCCCCCCTCAAATGACCACCCAGAGAATGGAAGACGATGGCAGAAGTGTCAAACAGGCCCAGCATCAGCACCTGGGCTGACATGTGCAAGCCAGGGCCCATCAGGGCTGATGCAGCTCATCACCAATGGTGTAGTGGAGCCAGAGTTCACAGGGACATGGAGCTGGCACTTTTTTTTACTAGCAGGGATGCTAATGTCATCTGCCATCCCTGCCCTCAGATTTCCCTCCTCTGTTCCCTCTGAGCTTAGTTGCTGCAACCCTCACACACAGGGGCTGGGGGAAAACAAATTTTCCCAGCAACAATCTATTGTTCCCTGTGGCAATGCAAAACATTTTGGGGTAGCTTGGTCTTGAATGGTCAATAAAGACCCTTCAGCTCTACAAAAGAGCTGCTCCTGGTGGAGATGAAAACTGCTCGGACTGGTTTGTTGATAAGGATCTACACAGCTGCCTGCATTTTTGGGCTCTCCTTGGGTACATGGCTATGGGGCCTGTCATGATGATTACCTGCTTCTACAATTGCTTCCTGCAACTTAACACTATACCACTGCTTACCACAGCACCTTTTCTTACTTCTTACTTTAAAAAAAAATAATCACTTTATAGTTATACAGAAGCCAGGCAGGCATGTACATGGTTGCACATACTCCTCTTATTATTTATATATATATATATATATATATATATATATCAGGGTTGCTAATTTTTTATTGTTTGTTTTTGCTTTAATACATCAGCAATGTAGAAGCAGTTGTAAACATGAGAAAATGTTAGTTGTGTGCTTCTCAACTGACATACTATTAGTACACTTGTTGGTGCCTCACTCCTTGCAGAGCCCAACATATTGCAAATATGCTTGGCATATAAGGTGAGCATGTCCTATTATGCTAGTTATGGTTGCCACTTACTGTCCTGCTGTAGAAGATTAGGACTGAATACTGGGGCATGATGCTTTCCCACAGGGGTGCAGAACCTCAGAGCTGGGGGACTGAATCTGGTCTCAATCCGATCCGATCCGATCCTCTGAGTTTTCCCAGAAGGCCCCATTCCCAAACCTTTGCTCCACCCCCTTTCCCCCACCCACTGATTGTTCCCGGTTGTGTGCAGTTCCCCCCCCCCCCATTCTAAAAGGTTGAAATCCCTCTGCTAAGGCTTAATTACTGGCAGCAAGAGCTTTAAGCTAAAACAAGCAGCTATTTTTTGTCCCGTCTACCACTTCACTGCAGCTGTAGTTTCACTGGCTTCAATGAAATGGATTTTGGCCCTTGGACTGAAAGAGGTGCTTCACTAGGGGATAATAGAGGCCTATCCCGCATCCTTGACCCCTCACAACCCAGATGTGATGCATGTGAGGCCATTACGAGAGAATGGCAGATATGCGCATGACTCCGAGATCCACATCCAGCCTAGCCCAGCCCAGCCCATCTTTCTGGTCAAGAACAGTGAGCCTTGGAACTTGTCAGGGATGTTGAAGAGTCCTTGGTCTCGAGTCACGAGTCGAGTCACGAGTCTTTGGACCCGAGTCTCGAGTCCAAGTCTTTGGTCCAAAATTGTGACTCATGAGTCCCGAGTCACTCCCAGAGCTGACTCCACGAGTTCCTATTAAAATCAATGGGGGGTTTTCCCAACAAAATAAGGCTACTTCAGATGTGTGGCTTAAATAAATTCTAGGCACAGGTGTGTCTTTTTATTTCAAAACTCTGCCACTGATTTTGGCAAGAACAGACCAGGCAGACAAACCCAAAATAACCAGGCAGGCAGAGGAGGCAGGGAACCCCAAAGCAGGCAGGCAGAGGCCTTTGTCTTGGACAATTCAACTGTTGAACTGGTCAAGAAAAGACCAGGCAGGCAGAGGAGGCTGGGAACCCCAAACAGGCAGGCAGAGGCAGCCAAACCCAAAATGTCTGAAAGGTTGCATTTTAGGAAAATGATTTTTAAAAAAATAAACTTGCTGTACTTCCTAAAACTTATCCATGTTGCATTTGAGGAACACGATTTTTTCTAAATGTTTGGCCCCCATTCTGGAACGGTGAGGTCTCATCACAATTCCACCCTCACTGAACACCCACTCCACTGGTGATGAACTTGCTGGAACCAGAAACACACTCAGAGCAGCCACACAGAGTAAACTCAGGTCCTTCCTCTGCCTCTCCCAAGTACGCAACACATAAATCAAAATAAATCTCGACACACCATTGGGGCTGCACTCCTGGTAGCCATCCATAGTGGCCGAGCAGCGGCACACCTCACTTCCATGCGCTCTTCACCAGCGATCGCGCTCCTCTCCACTCCTTCTGGGATGTTGAAGAGTCCTTGGTCTTGAGTCCCGAGTCGAGTCTCGAGTCCCATTAAAAATATTGGGACTCAAGTCTGACTTGAGTCAAAGGGGGGACTCAGTCCGACTTACGAGTCGAGTCCTGGAGTCCGAGTCCCCATCCCTGGAACTTGTGTGGCTTGAGTGAGCAGAGCGAGAAGAGCTGTCGGGCTTTGGGGAGTCATGTACATAGCTGCCTTTCCTCATAACAGTCTGGCATGTTGAGTGCCCACCAGGAGGATGTCTTCAGAGGGAGTGAACGGAGCTTTGTTTATGCCTTATGGAGATCCCACCTCTTGTGGGTGCAACACCCATGTGGACAGGATTGTGCCCTAGAGCAGGGTTGGTCAGAAGGCAGATCAGGATCTACTGGTAGCTCTCTGGGTGATTTGGAGTAAATCAGCAAGGGTTTCTGACTCCCATCTGTCTAACGCAGCAGTTCTTGCAGTGATTTTTATTGGTAATCTCTGTCTTCATGGGTTTTTATTGAGTTTGAGTTGATTGTATCCACTTTATGTAGTTTTTATTTTCTACGCCGCCTTGAAAGGCTTCCTCCCTTAAAGGCAGCCTAAAAATAATTGCAGATGAAAATGAATAAATAGCAGTTAAAAAGCTTTCCGCCCTCCCAAATTAGGTTGCTGAAAAAGGTTCGCCCTTGGGGGGCAGGGAAACAAGGAGTAGATTTTTGTGCGAAAGGACATGTGAGCTTGGCTCTGGTATTGATCATGAATTCCTGCCCCACTTGAGCCAGCATATTGCACCTGCCTGTGGTTGGTGGATCTCAGGATTCTAATAAAAACCAAAGCAGATCCCCCAAGCCTGGAGTCTGCCCACCCTTCCCTTAAAGGATGAACCGCTTCTCCTATGGCTTAAGAGCTTTAAGCTAAACTATGCTGGCATTTTATATTTTATTTTTTGCATTTTGGCCCCCACCCCTTTTGCCTTTGGCTCCACCCCCAGCATCCCATTGGACTGCGGGCCCCGAGAGCTTCTCCAGAAGAGAATTTGGCCCTTGGGCTGAAAGAGGAATCATAGGTCAGTGCTAGAGCACGTGTTTGAATGGAGCACGTCTCAGGTCTCATCTCTGGCAGCTACACTTTAAAAGATCTCAGGCAGGGGGTGAGGGCCCAGACCTCTGTCTGTGACTCTGGAAGTCACACTGCAAGTCAGATCAGACAATGCTGGGCTAGATGGGCCAATGGTTTGACCTACTGTGAGGGCAGCTTCCTATATTCCTACGCACTGCTGTTTCCCCAATTATTTTGTGAGTACCTATGTGCTCTTTAGGTGCATGCTGAGACTGAGATTTTGTCTGCTTTTCAAGAAATACGAAATGCTGTCGGAGGCTGAGCATTCCAGGTGGACACCAGAGCGATGCCCAGCCTTTCTATGTGCTATTTGTACACATGGCCATGCTGACCTCATTGAATAAAAGCCGCTTGTGAGACTATTATTCAAGTCATAAATCCAGCACACAACAGATGCTAGAGTTTTACTAATATAGACGGAAAATCCATGTAATCCCTGCTTGACTTAATCGAAGAGCCTGGGCGCTGCTTGAAATAAATCACTGGTTCTTGTCTTGAGGAAAATGATTTCAAACAACTAGATTGTCCCATCTGTCCCAGAAAGCCTTTACAGTTATACAAGGCCTGCAGAGTGTAACGAGTCATGCTCACTTTATAAAGTAAGTGATCTATATATCTTGGAAATCTGGAGAATTTATAACAATGTTGGCTTGGCTTTGTATGCTCATAACACTTATTTATAAAACTAGTTGTCTAGTGTTGTTGTCATGTGATTTCAGTGGCACTGTTAATACGCTGGATTTTAATACTGTGTAAGCAAAACATCTGCCTAGATGAAGTGCAGGAAATGTATTTACACACACACACACACACACACACACACACATCCCTCTGTAGCAGTACATAGTTGCCTCAATATGGATCTAGTCATGGACAACCCATCATGTGTGATCTGAGACGCACTGACAACCCACTGGTGATCTGAGACCATGATGCACATCCGCATGTGCTTCAAAAGATGCATCTGGCCTGTTCAAAGGGGCTAGATGAGCATCCATCATCACTTGGACTTCACAGTTAATGCAGTCCTATTAATAGAGGTGTCCAGAACACCTGCTCAACTAGTTTTGTTGGATAACTTTTGATATTGAAGCCCAAGGTCATCACCTATGTGCTTGGCCACCTGAAGTGGTCCTAGTAGGGCATTCAACTCTCTTGCACCCCCATGACAAAGTAATGTGAGATGCATTGGTGGACTATTTGGGCAATCCTTCCCTTTAAAAAAAGGGGTGGATGGACAATTCCATAAATAATTTGCACACATGACCTTGGGCCAATCACTATCTCTCAGCCTAACCTACATCGCAGGAATACGGTGGAGATAATTGCGGTGTGCAGGGAGAAAGCCATGTGTCCTACTTTGAATTTCTTGTAGAAAAAAAGGTGTCCTGTGAACCTGTCTGAAGGGCAGAACATAAATAAAATTCTAAAATCAATAAATACGGATTTCATTATAGGCATAGTGGGGTTTGTATTCACGCAACCTCACATTACGCCTACGGAGGAATGATTTTTAGATGCCTGTATGAGCCAGGCCTTTGTATCAGAGGATACCCTGCAGGGCAAGCAGAAATCTGAACCCATTTTCAACTCATGTTATGATGTTAAATAGGCTTCCTATTATTTTGTCCACTCATCCAGCCCTTCCCTATATTTATTGTTCATACAAGCCATTACTGGTGTCAGATTGAGATGTGCTGGTTTATAGCTCATATACGGTATACCTGATTTTTAAAAGGCGACTCTAGTACAAAATACAGCTTGCCCATGCTGTGTTGAAATATAAAAACCCATTTAGGAGTGGGAGTGAGAATTTAATGTTTTATGAATGCAAGTCTCACATTTTGACACAGCTGCAAATTGATTAATTTAGTCACACATACACAAAGATTAGACTACTAAAAGTTCATTGTGAAATGTGCTATTCTAAAGGAAGAAAGATCATTCTGCTTGGATATATATATATATATATATATATATATGAGATTACTGTTGCAAGCGAACAAAATAATGAAAGAGAACAAGGCAATGCTTAACCTTTGACCTGTAATGAATCACGGTATGAGGTTTTGATTTGTGCTTGACATAGAATGCACATGGTTTTGTTTGTTCCTTTTGCAAAACCATTCAATACTCTTGGAAACAGGAGGGAAAAATTTACAAGGCTTATTTCTGTGTAGTTTATTGTAAATGTGATCCACCTTACCTCTCTTCACTCTGCAAACCAGAAGCAGGCTTCCTAAATGGTTCAGGCCAAACATACCTAAGAGAGCAATCCTATGCTCCCGGGAGACCATAGGATTCTTTGGAGTCCCTTCTCCGAGGATATAGCCATGCTATGACCTCAGGAGGGGGACTCAGGTATCCGATCCCTCCCCGCACCACCTCACTACTGCTGTGGAAAGCACTGCACCGGCTGCTTTCTGAGGTTGCAAAAGAAGCCTCAGAGGACCTTGGGGAGGCCTGCAAGGGGATGTTCTGGTGGGAGGAGAGAGGAGGGTTGAGGAGAGGCCAGGACACAGTGTTTCCTATGGCCTGTTCAGTCCCAGGCCCAGCCCTGCCAGCTCAACTGCTCTAGATGGACTAAGAGGTCTGTCTAGAGCAGGGCTCTCCAGCCTTGGGTCCCCAGATGTTGCTGGCCTACAGCTCCCAGCATACCCAGCCAGCATGGCTAATGGCAAGGGATTCTGGGAGCTGTAGTCCAGCAATATCTGGGGACCCAAGGTTGGAGAGCCCTGCTCTAGAGGAAAAAGAAAACAAATGGAAGATGAAAAGGTGAAAATCAGCTCCATTGCTCCCTCACTCTGCTAGCAGGAGCCCAGCTGGACATTGGATTCATGGAAGCCTCTGAGTTCAGCGACTTCCGTCTCACAAGGGTGCAGCTCATAGCATTGTCCCCTGAGAGATTGCTTCTTAGGCATCCACCAAAGATGTTTTCTCCAGTTAGCAAGAGCAGTAAAAGAGGCTATCTCCCCCCCCAAAGCACCAATAAGGGAGCTCCCTCCAAGGGATGGGGGAGAAATTTGTTTCATTTGTATTTTAATGTGAACTTACCAGATTTTGCCTTTCTGGACCGATATATGAAGTGAAACTCAGTTATACTTCAACATTCGCACTTCTCCAAATTTTCAATTTTGCAACTGCGTTCTCGCATTTAAAAAAAATGCATACACAAATGTGTGTTTGGGGATAGTACACACAAACATGTATGTATAAGTGGAAAATAAAATTGAAAAATGATTTCTGTTAGGGAAATTGCTTGCAAAAAATGTGTATATTAGGCAAAATTGCATGAGAAAAATGCATATATTAGGAGCAAACAAACTTTTAAAAAATGTTCTTTTTAAAAAAAAAAGTTTGGGACAAACTGAATTCAAGATTGGAAACATGAGAAACTGAAATTGACAGATTCATCCCTCTGTACTCCCTCCCATTTCAGACTTGCCACACCCTAGGCCTGGACACCTTTCAGATGCATTTAAAGGTCTAACTGGTTGGCCTTTGGAGTTGAAGGCTAAATTGGAGAAACAGCTGGGAAATTTCATGGAATAATAACTATTTTGTTTTGCAGAAGTTATTAACTGTTACTCACCTTGAGCCTTCAGGATGGGATCAATACGAATCTAAATAAATAAATAACATTGACACATTCACCTGAATGAACTCTATCCAGTATTTGCAAGTTGGAATGGGATTTATGTGTTTATAACTGTATGCATTTTTATGTTGGATATATTAAGACATGCCCAGCTTCTCTGAATTTAAGGATGGCATCTGGCAGTGCTTTCTTGGAACTCCTTTTTCATGTTTCCAAGTTTGGGGTTTCTGTCATTTGTAAGCAATTCATTTTTGTAATTTTGGTTTGTTTGATAAGCCCATGTTTCTAAATTGAACTTTTTAGTCAGTTCAAAGGCACATTTGGGATTGGAATGTACCATATGATGCATTTTATGAAGTAGCAAGATTAAGTCAGTTTCACAGATTCAGCTGTCTTCCAAAACATATTATTAGTGAAAGAACATGGATGCAAGGAGAATTCTGGAACATACAGGTTTGTGAAAAGGGTGGATCCCCTCTTGCTGCAGGAGAACCTGCTTTGTGTCATGCACTGAAGTGGGGGTGGAGCAGAAGGAGTTTTGCCATCACCTCAACATGTTCTGCCAGTTTCCTGTCTCCTCAGTCAACCCGATGGTGTTGACTGAGGAGACAGGAGCACTATTGATATTATGCCAGTGGAAACCAATGCTTATGCAATGTCAATAGCGGTAGTGTGCCATTCCCACTGTTCCCATAGATCCTTCCCATAGTTTGAACTGCCAGTCATACAACAGGCAAATCATGGTTTTGAGCTGCTTAACTCCTTGCATTTCCCATCTGCTCAGGACTCACATTAATAAGCTCACTCTCATCTCCAAAGTGCAGCAGCATCTTGAGTCAGTGCAATGGCCTCAAACTGTGGTTTGTCAGTAGTCTGTGAATTCAGATAGAACAACAAACCATAATGAGCACAAACTATCTGGGTTTGTCTGCCTCAAACAAACCACCATTTGGGGGCACAAAACCACTCCTGTGGTTCAAGGGACCCTTTGGGATGGTGTGCAATGAGGCACAGGGAGGATGGGGTGGTACAGGAATTGGCAGGATTCAGCAGAATTTGCCTTGTGTAAGTAGAACTGCTTTTCCAGCTCATGCAAGGCACAATTTGATCCAAACCATGATGTGGGTTCTTAACTATGGTTAGTACAAACCATGGTTTTGTGTTACATCCGAACCCAGCCTAAGACTCCAACCAGTTCGCTGGATTCAGGCCCTGTGAGCTTAGATGCATCACACATGTGAAGAAGAGAGGGAATCATATCTGAGGCTCTGAGAATTGTACTTTGTCAAGACAACCCGTTGTCTCTCACTCTGTTATCTTTATCTTGCTCCCTGTTTTCTGTCCTCATCTTCAAATTGCTAGACAGCCAGCCTGTGCGATACACAAATCAGATTCTGCTGGGGTAGAGGCAGTGTAGAATAAATATTGCTTCTGAGAGCAACTAGTTTTCGGAGGCCTATGAGATGTGACAGTGTTCTGTTTAGCTGATAAATTGCAGTGTAGCAGGAAGGATTCTACAATGAGTATTGATTTCTTTTGTGCATAGAACTCATTTTGCCACAGCTTGTGAATTGCCTTCATGAGCTGACAATCCATTAAGGATCACTTTGTATGTCTCTCCCTTCATTATTGCTTTTTTTACTGCTTTCTGCTTTACTGCCTTTTAAAATACATTGTCAAGGCAAACGAAAATAGGTAAAAGGGGAAAACTCTAATAGTGGCAAAACAATTTGGTTCCTGGTAAATGACTTGATTGAAAAAAAAGGAGAGCATTTTTACTGGGCAACTACCTGCCAGATAGATATTATGGGGGAGGTGAGGTAGGTTAAATTATTGTATTTAAAAATGGCAGGATTACCAGCCTACATATTGTTGTTCTATGTCATATATGAGGCATTTGATTATTAGATTTTAAATTGGAATAGGTTGGTTTTTGATTTTTATTCTTGATGACAACAAGGTGGTGGTATATCTGTTCTGTTTCCATTTGCCAAATCAATATGTCATAGAATGAACACATCATAGCAAATTCTTTACTAAATCATATGAGTTCCTTCTCCCACTCTGTGCTCAAACCTTCTATCACTCATGTTGAATTAGTCCCAAACATGTTGTATATCTGTGCATTTGATCAGCTCATTTGCATTTTATATATTACATTTTGTGTAAAATCTATAGTGACTCAAAGACCTAATCTAAGATTGGGCAGCTTCATTCTTTGTCTGTTAATTTATTAATACAAATGCCTTGAGCCAAAAATTAAAAATAGGCCCTGTCGAGAGGCTTACAAATTAATCAATGAGAAGACACTTTCGGAGGAAAGGGAAAGAACATAAAAGAGAAAAAAAGACTCAATCAGGAAATACTAGAATGAGCTTGTTCATGAAGTAGAGCTGGAAAGAGATAGTGATTTGACCAAAACATTGTGAAATTAATTTGAAGAGAAATGGTTTCATGAAATGCCTAACTTTGTTTTGCTGATTCATTTTGCTGATTCGTCAGTGTATTTACTTTGGAGTAAGTCTCACTGAACTCCATGGGACTTTCTTCTAATTAGTCATGCATAGGATTGCACAGTTCATCTCCGATTCCCCGCCCCATGGCATGGGATGCCTTTTAAACCTTTAGGACTCCTTTCAAACAAAGCATAATTAGGTTTTTTGCATGACACTATCATGTATTTCACCATAATATGTTTGCAGAGAATTGACTAATCACAACAGCCCATTTTGAAGTGAGTGAAACAGCTTTGAAATTATCCTTAGTATTTGGAGCCAGCCCTATCAGGAAGATAGATCTGTTTACTCTCATACTGGATGCCCCAGGTCAACATCTATTCACACTATTGCTTTACAATACTTTTTGTTTATCTGTCATGTTTGTATCCTACAATTTCTCCAAGGAGTTTGGGGCAGTACGCATGGGTAAGGAATTTATTTATATCATCTCAACAATCCTGTGGGGGAAGGTTAGCCACTATATCACACCCCTGTGTTGAAGAAGTCTCAAGCTTACCGGCAGCAGAATGAGGTGGGATTCTGTGTGAAGGGTTTTTTTTTTCCTTTTAACCAAGGGGAGCATTCAAAAATGTGGCCCTCCACCTGCATGTCTGAAGTGGTGCAGACCATTCCACTATCTCAGAATCCCTTCTTCCTCAGATACCCTACTTCAGCTAGATAATTTTAGACCATGGATGTAATGGTCTTATGGGGGCTCCCTTTAGAACAGTGTTCTCCAACCTTGGATCCCCAGATGTTTTTGGCCTACAACTCCCAGCATGCCCCAGCCAGGCCAAAAACATCTGGGGACCCAAGGTTGGAGAACACTGCTTTAGAAGATCATGTGTATTACTTCAGTTGTAAACACACAGGGATGTTGGAGAAATTTGCAACGGATTCAAATGAGTTCAGAGTGTTATGAATCTGACCAACGGATTCTGCAGCAGACTTGCTTTTTCTCAGTTGTGTGGATTATGTGGACTTGTGGACCATTTGTTTTTCTCCTGCTTTTCAGGAATTATATGCAAATTTAGTCATACAAAAAATATGAAGGGGAAAAAAAACCCACTGACCAAAAATATGCATTTCCCCTCATAAGCTAAAAGTCTGTAAATGAGGATGGGGGAGGGGATTTATGCATTTTTCTTTTTTCTCCACTTTTGGGGAAATTTGCACAAATTTGCATAAACGAATGTGGATAAGCACATTAGCAGGCTTGCACACATGCAAATTAGCGCAAGTAGAATGAAATTCTCCTACAAAAATTCTGATTCCGTCATTGAGCAGTCGACAGAATGAAAGGCGCCTGACGATCCACAAAACACAGACAGAACGGGTTTAAGAAAATCCGCACATCCCTAAAATACACAGCTAATATTTCTCTTCTCCCTGCCCCCACCAAGCCTTGATTTAAACCTGCTTCAACATTCCTGATGTGTTACAACAATAACAACAGCAACAATAACACTGTTTGCCAACTGTGCTTAAAAAAAAATATTACTCTGAGTATGTGCAGTTTTGCATTTTAGACATTTAAATAATCATTGCACTATCATGACTACAGGAATAAAATGGCATTTGCTTCTGCTGCCCCGATGTCCTAATCTCTGCCACTCTCTTGGTGGTAATTTTTTGGGGGGGCTGGGCTGGGCTGCAGAGCCCTGAACTTCAGCCCCAAGGTCCAGGCCTAACTGTACCACTTACCTTCTTTACCCCGCCCCCACCTGTGGAAGTGAGGCAGGTGAAGAGAACCTTTGGAACACTTGGTGCTAAGTGTGTAGTCCATTCAGCATTAAATGAAGAACCTTTCCTTTGGCCAGAGTTTTTAGATCTTGCTACCTTTAGTTTGTTCTTTTACTGGCCTCACACAGACTCTTTTGGCTGTTGTTTACATTACAGTGTTGTTTTCTACCATTTCTTTTATTTTAGATTATCATTTAGGTAGAAGAAGAAGATGATGTTAATGATGACAACAAACCAACATCTAGGTTGTTTCTCCCTCAACAACCTAGAGTTCTGGGTTTGGACGTCATGGCAAACAACCCCGGAATGGGGCATTCCTGAGTTGTTTAGCAAAGCAGAAGCAGTCAGGAGCCAGCATGCTCCCTTGCTTGCTCCTGCATGATCACAAATAACCCATTGCTGTTGTTTAATTGTGTAAATTGGATCACTATGTTTGCTTCAGAAAAAGGAAAGAAAAACCCTACCTCCACTGCTGCTACCATGGGAATTACATCGTCTTCCCAAACCATCATGAAATGGTTCTGGGGCCAACTGCCCTACAATCATGCTCCCTCTTTCCCAAGGGGTCAAAAATACCCCCCCTTGTCTGAAACTGTTGTTTTGGCCATGTGAGCTACAGAACTACAATTCAGAGTGTCCATGCAATCTACGACAAGTTGCATAGTCACCGATAGCCCCACATGTTTCCATGGATGATTGCATGGGGGCTGCCAATTATTTGAAGTGGTTCTTAATGTTCTTTAGGATTCCAGCTCATCAGAGTGATGTGATAGTGCAACAATACACTTTGGAATACAGCCCCCCCCCCAACCAAACAAGAGAAGTTGTTGTCACTGTTCTTGTAAAACCAGCATGAGGGTGCTGCCAAGAAAAGGTACATTGTTAGGCTTCATGTGGGCAATGAGTTGAGAACCTCAGGTTCCATTATACCAAAATACCAATCTGTCTAATAAAGGTTTCCTTATTTCAAATGTATAACAGGAATATGGAACCCAATCTAACAAGAAATTATTCCCTGCAAACGTTTGATATTCTCCTATGAATCAGGTAGGGAAAGTGGACACTTTTTCATCATGATAATTAAAAATTAAGTCGGGCAATTAACATTTGCCACACCCCAAAATCTTCATAAAGAATTTATCACACTTGAAAGAGAGAAGAAGAAAAAACACGGAAGTTTTGAATGTCAAAGGAACTCAACCATGCCTACCCACCCTTGACACCGGCCCTGGTCAAACTGGTGCTTTTGGCTATTGTTAGTCTGAAGCAGGTGAGATTTTATGATGATATTTTACCCTGTTCTGGTTTACTCCCTGCAGTTCTTAATGAATGATTGCAGAAGACACTTGAACATTGTTCACAGAAATGATTCAATTTAGAGTTTTGGGCTGTACATGGACAACATGCGGCACTAAGGATTGGCATTAGAGTGAGAAAGTATAAAACCTGCATGTTTTTTCCTAAATCTGCTTCCCCCTTTCTCTCCCCGCCTTTTTCTTTAAAAAAAACAACAACTCAGTTTATTTTACAGTCAAGTGAGAGTTCCCAAAGAGGCTGGAAAACAGAATTTCCCCCCCTCTATTGATTTATGTTTTTGATGCTTTGGAGCCTCATGCAAATTACCTGTGCTGTCTGATATTAATCTCTGCTTTGAATTGCATTTGAATGGGGCAGATTAGATGCACTAGTCTAAAAATAAAATAAAATAATGTAGGCCTCTGAGGCTGATTCTACTGATGACATGGCATTTTTAATCTGAGTATACTGAGACGGTGCTTGAAATTCAGCTCGGTGGTTTACTGCTGAAATTCATTTTGAAGGACAAATAGCCCCCAAACCAGTATTTTGAATTGTCACTGTCCAAGAACAAGTACAACCTTGAACATTGGATTCAACTGTGCAACCACAGAATCTGACACCTGTCTCAGTGGAGGACAGGATATTAAATGTAATGTGCATTTCAGTGCTTTTCTAAAATGGAATATATGACCTGACTACATGATATGAATGGGGACATTAAGGGCTAAACAACACATTATGTTTACTGCATGACATGCAACTTTGGCTTCTGATTTTCTTTACTGTCTACAGGTATGGTTGGGACATCCCTTCCCTCCCCAGACATGATCCCCCCTCCCAGAAAATGCCTCTCCCATATAGCTATGAGCAATAGAAAAAAGTTCCCATTGATTTTGCTATCGGTTGTATCAATAGAAGCCAATGCATCATATTCTCCAATGCGATACTCACCTATTGGAGAGTATGTACTATATGGGCCATGAAATGTGCAAAATGTACATGGACTATGCAAAATGTATATGGACTATGAAATGTGCAAAATTCTCTCTTCATGGGCAGATTATGTGCACGTGCTCCATGAGGCGTCGTGAATGTAAACAGTGGCTTTTTGCCGGGTGGTGCTGCAGCTCTGGAAGGAAGGCATAAACCTCCCCTCACCATACGCTGCAATCTCCCATCCAAAAACACACCCTCTCACCATGCCTGCTGAAATTAAAGAAAATCAGATGACAAAGCATAATGTGTAGTTTGGCCCTAAGAGGAGTCTAAGGTATTAAAAAAAACCCCTCTATCCTAACGACGTACCTCCCACATCCAGTTAGAGAGCTAAGGGTGAATTCACATAGTTATTCTTACTATGTGATGACTCCAATGCTTACATCATAACTGGGTTGTGTGAAATGGTTCCAATGGATAGAGTTTTCATATCATGTGAGTGCACTGAATTTCAATGAAGGCGTGCTTATCAAGTAATACACTGACTTGATAACTGCCACCTTAGCCAACCATACAGCATTACCTTTTAAAATAATCCCATCTGTTGTAAATTTCCTCTCCCTTCAGCCCTCTTCCCAGCATAATACACAATATTATTCCTCTATTAGTGTTAACAATATTATATTCCAGAAGATTAACCATACTATTTTCAATGTATACTATGTTAAAGTTTAAATGCAGTAGAAGCAAGAAGGTGCACTCTGGTTGGTCTGGCAATTATGTAAAGTTATAGCGGATTTTGTTCTGAATATGTGGCCAATACTACATGCTAAACCAATGCATGCTGAAAAAAAGTTCAGTTGCATTGTAATGATCTACCATACATTGTCTAAATATTTTATTCATAGCATGTCTACCTGGACATCCCTATCTGTACAAGGGCAGTTGAAGACTCCACACCCATTGAAGTCAGGTATTGGTCTTACGCAATGTTTCTCCGTGCTTTAATAATATAATACTCTGCTGTGAGTGTTAGATGACATCATGCAAGGATTACAGAAGAGCTGATGGATTGTAACCAGCTGTGTCCTTCCACCAGCAGAATGGAAACTGCTGGGTCCTTTGTAGCAGATCTGGGGGCCATACATGGAGAAAGTGTGGAAGGGGAAGTCCTGTTGCCTGAGCAGAAGTCCAATGTTCTAAAGACAAGGGCATGAATTAGAGGGGCAAGATACCACTGCTGCCGTGTGCCCACTTTTCCCAGGTGAGAAATAAAGTGGTGGCAACAGCAGTAGTATATGCAGTAAAGTGAGGAATGCTCCCAGGATTTGGTTGTGGGGATTCTTGTAATTTGCAATTTTTCCACCATCTCCAGAGTGTCCCAAACCCTAAGACTGGCCATATTACAGTAATACCTTGGATTGCAAGTAACTTGGTCTGAGAGCGTTTTGCAAGACAAGCAAAAAAATTTAATTTTTTTTAACTTAATAAACGAGCAAGGTCTTGCAAGACAAGTAGTGTAGGGACGTAACCATTCGCCTTGAGTGGGCGTAGCGGGCCGAAATCAGCCCCACTCATGCTTTTGGATTACAAGCACAGTTCCGGAATGAATTATGCTTGCAATCCAAGGTATTACTGTACTTAAAATGTATAGAATCAATGTTCTCAATATAGAACTGCTTCAACCTAACTTTATAGAAGTTGCTGTGAAATCTTCCCATAAGTGCTAGTGTCTCTTCATATATACATTCAGCCAAAGAAAATGAAATCTAAATGTATGTATTCAAGGGCCATGTTTAAACTACCATGTGTTTGTGACAATGTCACAATGTCACCGTTCTGGTTTTTTTGCATTCATGAATGGTGAGCTGGTCTGAAGAAAAGGAGAACGTTCGTGAACAGACTCACGTGAGCCGAACAAGGCGAGTTTGCATTGCACTTGCTGAACGGTTCACCAAAAATTCTCACACAACCCTATTCGCAAACAGTGCGCGAACAGAGCTAAAAAGGAGAACGTTCGTGAACAGACTCGCATGAGCAGAACAAGGCGAGTTTGCACTTGCTGAAGGGTTCACGAAAAAAAAGTAACATCCCTAAAAAATATTGGCACATGTGACCATTGGCACATAGTGTTGATGCATTTTCGAACATGGAGATGGTGCAGGAAAATCAGTGTCTGCAGCATCCCTAACTTCAACACGAATACCATGAAGATGTGTCAACTCTCTCTGCTATCAAATATGGAACATAAACATCATACAGCTTCTGTTCCTGAATACATCATACAGCTTCTGTTCCTGATAAATGGGATTGTAAAAATATATAAAGAGCCTTATCATAAAAGTTTTTTTAAAAATCTCAGTTTATTGTATTGTATAGAGTCTTTTTGAAACGATTATGTCATCAATAAAACAAAATCTGTACAGCATTTCTGTGACACAGGCATTTGTCACTCAAGCAGATGCCAACCCATAAAGCAGCAGATATCCCTGTTCTTCCATATATATGGAGAGCAGAAATGTTTACACACATTTAATTGGTGGTGGGCTTTAAGTGACAGCTGTTCACGTCAATTTGCTCCTCTGTGGCAAGGTGACCTATTTTTTTCGGGGGGGAGGGGGGTTAGTTGTTCCAGATCAAACAATTTAATGAGATGTATGTGCAATGTAGGTTTTGACTGTATTAAACATGAGTCATGTGAATGTTGCTTTGCATAAATTTTAATGTTGTACTGTGGTTTGAAGAGAGACTTTGAAAACACTTTGGACAATTAGATGAATCAAAATCCCACCTTAAAATTCAGTTTTTGTAAATCAAGAACAACCCCTCAAATCTGTAAGGTTATAAAGAGATAACAGGCATAAGAAAGCACTGTGAATTGAGAATCAGGCAGGCTCTAGAAGTTCAAAAATGACAGCTGCCAAAATCTCTTCTACAGCTCAACCTTCGCACATGCCTCCATACTTTATATGGCTGAGGCTGTGGTTCTCTGATCCATGACTGCAGTGGTCGAGGAAGGGAGTCCAGAGAAGTGAGGCAAATAATGGTTGAACAGAGATGAAGGTGCACATACAGGCCTGTGGCTTATGCTGGCTCAGCTTGTCTGAGCGTGGAAAGCTAAGCAGGGTCAGGCCTGGTTATTACTTGGATGGGAGACCCCTCCTCTAGTTTCCTGCATTGAGCAGGGGGTTGGACTCGATAGCCTTGTAGGCCCCTTCCAACTCTATGATCTATGAAACATCTGCTGGGAAAGCCATTATTGGCTGCATCTGCAGTGGAATTGATCTCCATATTGGAATTGGATAGTGTGTGAAGAGGCCCTCAGATGGCCAATGAATGCCTGCCTGCCAACTTTGATAACATTCAGCCCACTAGGAAGCAATATAGGAAGTTTCCTTACAGTCAGACTATTGGTCCATCTAGCTCAACATTGCGTGAACTCAGCCTTGTCTACACTGAGCTGTGTGGCCCTCTCCCTTCCATTCATCATGATCAGCAATCTCCCCTCAGAAGCCATTATGATTCAGTACAATATTTCACTGGGGATACTGATCAAATTTCATGACATTTCTGTTTGCCTCTTCTTCAGACTATGATTTCTTGAAGAAAATGAGAGAAATATCAGTCAATCAATCAGAATTTATTAGTCAACTGAACATAAGAGAAATATATTTACTGTGCATTCCCGCAATGTGTAATATACAGACAAAGTTTGATTAGATGATCTTTATTAAAGCATCTTCAGTTGTGAAGGAATGTGCACATTTTTCCAGTTACCAATGGAACTCTTATAACTAGTACTTATGCATTCTTGCAGATGCAATACTTGATTCCCAAAAGTGTACAGGTTCGGTCCTGGCTTTTTCATCAGAAAGATGGCCTAAATGAAATAAAAAAAATACGTCACTTGTGTCCAATTCATAGTGGACTGGAACTGGGCAAGCAGCTGCCCCTGTTTTGGGAGGGGACACCTGGTCAACAAGGAATTACAGGGTGTGCTGCTGCAAAATACCCCTAATTATTTGGCAAGCCTTGAACCCGTGGGATGATGGAGGTGTGTTAGAATAGCAAGGTTCCATGGTTTATCCAACAACAAACAGAAAGGACTGTTATTTATTTCTCTCCGTTGTCCCAGTAAAAGGATGTATTGAATTATGGCAACTTCCAGTAGGAAACTACTGATCTAGTGGATGAAGGAGATTTGCTGTTCATGGGAGCTGCAGCAGAATATAGAGGAATGCTGCCCCCATTACACTAACGAGCTTGATATTAATCCTGTGCCAAGAATTCCACAGTACTGACCATGCAGGTGGGTTCAGGTGGCAGCAGAGAATCCTACCTAAGCATCATGCCAGCAGACAAAGCCAGGAAAGATGTGGAGGCTACCATGGCAGAAAACAGTATGAATAGGGTTGTCTGTTGACCAGAAATCAACTGGCCAGGCCTGCTGTCTGTTATGGCTTTTAACAACAGATTGAATTGTAGAAACCAGCAGGTGAACCTTTTCACAGCTTGGATGTAGATAAACACCATTGCCTGCTAATGTAAGAGGTGTGCCGACAAGGGCCAGTGGAAAAGCTGGCAACCCTAAGAGAAGACAATACAGTTGTGTACTAGCCGGTGACAACCTCTGCTCTGCTGCGTCGATGCTGGCTGGGTCTACTATTCTCAGTGGCTGATCCAAAGACTGACATAAGGTGGGATGGAGCAGCCAAGGTTATTCTGCCTGGCTCATTCCTTATATTTCTTTGTGAATAGTTTTGCCAGCTGTTGTTCTTGCCTTGCGCTGTTCCAGAAATGGTCATGTACCAAATGAAATTCATGAAGGTTGTAATCTTCCAAAGATCTCTGAGAAAAGCAGAATGTCACCCATTTTCAGTACAGTTTAAATGTCTCAAATGAAAGATGTCGGCAAGGGCTCAGAATGGCCTAAGAATCAAAACTTCTGCCCTGCTGGAAACCCTTGCCCTCTAATCCCAGTTGTGTGGAGGCTGGTTATGGCGACTGGGATGGGGACTCGGACTCCAGGACTCGACTCGTGAGTCGGACTGAGTCCCCCCTCTGACTCGAGTCAGACTCGAGTCCCAGTATTTTTAATGGGACTCGAGACTCGACTCGGGACTCGAGACCAAGGACTCATGTTCCAAAATCGTGTTCCTCAAATGCAACATGGATAGGTTTTAGGAAGTACAGCAAGTTTATTTTTAAAAATCATTTTCCTAAAATGCAACCTTTCAGACATTTGGGGTTTGGCTGCCTCTGCCTGCCTGCTTTGGGGTTCCCTGCCTCCTCTGCCTGCCTGGTTATTTTGGGTTTGTCTGCCTGGTCTGTTCTTGCCAAAATCAGTTGCAGAGTTTTGAAATAAAAAGGCACACTTGTGCCTAGAATTTATTTAAGCCACACATCTGAAATAGCCTTATTTTGTTAGGCGAAAACCCCATTGATTTTAATAGGGACTCGTGGAGTCAGCTTTGGGAGTGACTCATGACTCATGAGTCACCATTTTGGACCAAGGACTCGGACTCGGACTTGAGACTCGGGTCCAAAGACTCATGACTCGACTCGTGACTCAAGACCAAGGACTCTTCAACATCCCTGCTGGGAAGTAGTGAGGAAAAGGCACTTTCTTTCCTCTCTGATTAATTCAGAGCTTGAGGGTCTGGCTGTCAAAACAGCTACTGGGCCAGAGCCCTGAGTGAAATTCAACACTGGCCATTGGGGTGGGAAGCGCATCATGCCTGGTGGATATAACCAGGCACATGATGTGGAATGAAGAAATAAAGACTGACAGAGCATTCCTCTACATGTCTGTTCAAAAGTAAGTCCCACTGAGTTCTGTGAGGCTTACTTCCAGGTAAGTGAGTGCAGCGTTGCAGCCTGCAATGGCAAATTTCTGGACTGTAGCAATTTTGACAGCAGGTGAGAGCAGGGATGTGTGGATTGTGTTAAACCTGTTCTGTCTGTGTTTCACAGATTGTCACGGGTCTTTTTTTCCCATCGTCCATTCATTGCTGGAATCAGAGATTTTTTTTAAACGAAAATTTTGTTCCTGTTTGCACTCACGTAAATCCCTCCCCCAGTGAAAATCTGGTCCCCAAGTCGACGGAATCCACAGGACATGGAAAAAAGCCAGCCCACTGAAGAATCCACAGGTTGCATTCATAGACATCCAAACTCATTTGAATCCATTGTGGATTTCTCCAATATTCCTAGGTGAGGGTAATACGAATGCACTTTCTGACACAGAAATATCCCTGCATAAACTGGCAAAGCAGGGAGAGGGCAATGCTAAACCTTTCTCGCTAATGGTTCAATATGCTACATGCAGGAATATTTCGTGTGTGTGTGTGTGTGTGTGCATTAATGAAGAGGAGGCCACACACAGGTTGGATAGTCAACTGCAAATTAATTTTAAGCAATAGGAGGCATTCAGAGAAAACCGAGTTGGCAGTACTTGACCTGGAAAGTAAAAGCACAGCGCCTGACAGCTGACTCAAGCACTTCCTGGTATGGCAAGCCAGGAGGGTCAATAACACCGCACCCTCATCTGCCCTGTGAAGTGGTGCTGTCCAGATTTCTACACTAGCAAAGAAGCTGCTTATCAATGGTTTTGGGCCACAGTGGTGGCATAACATGGCGGCACCATGTGGGTTGGGCTGACTCACAGATCTTTCCCACCCACATTGCAGCTTGGATCCTGATTGGGCAATTGCGCAGGAGGGAGCTGTGGAGCCCACACATCCGATATTTTTCCCCATGTGTGTATAATGAACACAGTCAACACACACACAGAGGGGTGACATGAAAGCAACATTCTGCCCCTCTTGACGCATTGCTCTGCCCCTGCTTCTCCCTCAGCTCGCTGCATCCTCCTCTGCTATTTTGAATGCACCTCTAGTGAGTCCCTAACCTTCAGAAGAGGTGTTTTCCTTTTTTGGTGGGGGGGTTTTAGGGGCGTGCAAGAGGCTGCAGCTGGAAGTGGGCTTCTAGTGAATGTGAAAGTAGTATGGATGGATCTTTGGATCCAGCCCATTGATTCCAATTTTAATAATATTTACAGTGTCACTAAGGGCACAATTCCATGCATGTTTAGGCAGAAAAATCCTACAACTCCCAGCATGCCCCAGCCACATGGCTAGCTATGGAATGCTGGGAGCTGTAGGACTTTTTTGAGGCCTAAGATTGCACCTTACATGCCTAAGATTGCACCTTAAGTATTGTTCTATTTTTTTCCTCCCATCGGACCAAGTTTTTTTTTTTAAAGTTCTGTGCAGTTTTCCAAGCACAGTGTGATAGAATTTGAGAAAGAAAATAAACTTTAATGCACTCAGCATTTTAGCCAGTTATCCCAAGGAGTGCTGACCAGTAAGAACTCATTTACTGCCTTCTGATGGGTTTCAGTGAGCGCTTATAAAATGTCAGAGAGTATTACAGTAATTCTCTATTCTCCAGCATAATATTAAAAACTATAAAGTCATCTTCCTGAGCACAAAATAGCTTTGATAACCTGCACTCTTTCTCTTGTCAGCACTCCTTAGGATAAAACAGTGGATTAATTAACACACAGGAGAGCTAATTGATTCCTTTTTATAAAGTTATTTAATAGCATCAAATTCAGAAAGCAATTTCCTTTCCAACAGGGAAATGCAAATATAGAGATGCCAGAGATGCACATAGGACACATAATGTACCGACAGAACAGAACTGAAAGAGGGAAAGATTCGTGAGATTCAAATATTAGACACAATTCCCAAGCATGATTTCTCTCTGGGCTTGCTACAATTTTGGCCAAACTCTCAGTGTCCACTTTCCAGTGGTGGGTAGGGTCAAAGGCAAAGGGGTCAGGGTCAAAATACCAAAAATACTGGCATATTTTACCTTTAAACTCTTACTGCCAGTAACTAAGCCTTAGGAGAGGCATTTCAACATTTTAGAATTTGGGAGGGGGGTGCTTAAGAGCTGGAAAACCACCAATCAGCGGTTGGGAGGAAAGGGGAAGGGCCAGGGGAAGGGGTGTGGCCTTCTGGGGAACCCCAGAGGGCCAGATGTGGCCCCTAAGTAGGCGGGATTTAGCCCCCAGGTGGACTTGGTTTGGCGCACAGGCCTGAGTGCACCCCTGCTTTTAAGTTATATGTGATCTTTCAAATGCATCTGCTGTATATAATGGGACTTTAGTTTTGAGACTATGGAGCTGTGAAGGAGAGAATAGTTCTCTTTTCTCCTACACTACTTCCTCACTCGAAAGCCATCCCCTTCCCAAACCCTGAAACTGTTATTGATACCTGTATGTGTCATGGTCTGGTTGATCAGGCCATACCAGCAGCTGGGATCTTACTGGGGAGAGAGAATGGAAATGGAGCAGCCAAGGTACCTTCTATTGATCTATTCAGTTTATTGAGCAGCACAATGATAACTTGCAGACCAGCATTCTATATTCTAATGATCTTAAAATCCTAATTCAGTCGTGCTTACCCAGCATACAAGATTCATTGGCTAGCTAGGTGAATCTGTAGCTGTTGAAATGGAGAGGTGGAACCTTGGTGTGCACACACGCTGCCTCCCCAATAAGATCCCAGCTGCTGCTGTGACCTGATCCACCACTCCAGGCACTAGTTTGGGCAGGACATATGTTTTGCCCCATAAAGCACAGAGCAGCTTTGGAATAACCATCACTAGTAACCATCATTCCTACATTGTACATTCGTTGCAGCTCTTATGCGCAGGCATACTATGTCTTGTCGACAGTGCTGGCACATCTAGGATTTAGGTAACAGACCTTTTAGATGAGCAATCATAGATTTCCTCTCATTTTGCAGACTACGATCCTCTGCAAGGCAAACGAACGAAGCAAGTCTGCTGTGCTGCCTGTCAGAGGCAATCATATTATAAAAGGGCACTGGTGCATTTTAGTATATTACGGCTGTGCCGTTGTACAATGGCTCCACAATGGCTGAAATGCCTATAGAGTAGCAGTAAGGATCCCTACTGTGTTGCACTAGGGTGACATAATGGGTCCTCCTGCAATGCTGGTGCAAGATCAGAGTGGTGAAGCTGGCAGCATTAACACAGCATCTATTGGACTTCATCCCAAGTATAGCCAAGCTATACAACCAGTAGGTTCATGTGCTGTATCAGTACCAATTCAGATTATACCACTTCAGGCTACAGATGGGTTATCAAATTTTTAATGTTGTGCATGCACACATAATATGTACTTTTTAAAACCTCCCTGCATGTAGAAAACTAGCATGCCAGAGGGAATCTTGCTCTAGAACTCTCTGTCCTGGCATACTGGTTTGGAATATTCAGGTGCAGAGCATTCAAATATTCAGTTCCTTCACTTACCTGAACTGGTACAACCAGGAGTTGGATAAAACATCATGTGCTTCTTGCTCATATTTGTTAGCGTAACAGCTCATAAGAATAGCCTGGAATTTGGTTACATTTTCACAGGGGTTTTTTGTTCCCTTGTTTCCCATGCCTTTCTTTGGGCAATGAGCAAAAACACTATGAAATATTGAGAATGCATTTCTGGATGAATTCCATAGAATGTGTTTAACTGGCTTTTATGCTTTTGGGCATATGCACAGTACAAGTGGTTGGGGAACATGAACAGGCAAACATGTTTGGTTTTTGAAAGCTAAGTTGTAATTAATTCTTCTCACTGGCCCCAATTTAGGGAGAGACGTCTTTTCAATGAGGATGATGAATTTTGGCTCAGCATCTGATTTCATGATTAATTTCTGATTCATTTTCCACTCTCACTTTTTTTTATCCTAACCCTAACCCTCCAACAAATCAACACTATTACTATATTGTAATTACCAAGTGAATGCATTGTTCATTATTTCATGGGAAAACAGTAATTCAAACTTGTTAACCATCTTTGTTTTGTTTTGTTATAATTGTATTCATGGCACTAGAATGCACAAGAGCACTTTGCTGGGTGCCATTCCACAATCCACAACATACACACATTAATAAATGTACTTTCCCTAACTGTACAGCTCTACTTCCTGATCCCAAATGTTCAAACAAACTAAAATCAAGCCTCACCATGTACTTAAGTAAGTGACGGGATTAACAAAAGAATCAAACATGCTGGAGAGACTATTATAAATCTCTCCTCCCCTATGAGATTTCTTCCCATCATTTCTACCAGCAGCTATGTCTTAACATTTAACATTCACAGAAGCTGACAAGCTTAGCAAATTCTTTTTGGCTCTGAGTACTCATCTGCCATGAAGATCAGCTTGCAAATTTCTTTATGTAACAAGTATCCAGAAGGAGTTCCATATTCCAATACATACGTTCATTTTCAGGGGGAATGTTAGGGAACAGAAATACTTAGTGAAAGTCAGAGATTTTTTTTTTAAAAAAACAACCAGTCAGACAACTTTCTTTATTGCACTATAATAATCGGAAATCAAGTGGCATATACAGAAAGCAGTATGTGTCGTCTTCCGTTACTTGGCAAGAGGTCTGCCATCTCTGTGACTCAGTATTCTACTTGCACTCATGCCTCAATCATGAAAGTAGCAAGGATGTTTGTGCACTTGGGAGCTTCTGGTGCTCTCCATACACTAGCATGGGAGTATGGAGAGAAGCCAATATCAGAGTGTAAGCCAATATCAGTCTTGCTGAGTGGGCCAGCTGTAATGGAATTTTGCTGCCTGAGGCAAAGGACAAGATTCCATGTACACAAGCCAGATGGACAGGCAGTTGAATCTTACTTCAAGACTGGCTATGGGAGGATAGTGCTACACCTGAGACAGCAGGCTAATTTAGGCAGGGCAGGACAGGTCGTGCGGCATACACAGCTCTCCCCTCCAACAGAGCGGGACAGCCAGGGAGTACAGGAGGAGAAACAGGTAGGAGTCTACCACCACTGCCTGCCAGCATCTGCCACCTGAGGCAATTGCCTCACCCTGCCTCGTGGCAGAACCAGCCCTGGGAATGGGTACAGTGTGTATGTTCCACATCATTCCTGTATGACATTGCATAGTCTCTTGAACTTTTGCCCACCGGGGCTATAGCTGAGTGGTAGAGCAGCCGCTTTGCATGCAGAAGGTCCCAGGTTCAATCCTCGGCATCTCCAGGTAGGGCTGGGAAAGCGTCCTGTCTGAATCCCTGGAGAGCTGCTGGCAGTCAGTGAGTAGACAATACTGAGCTAGATGGACAAAGCAGTCTGACTTGGTATGAGGCAGCTTCCCATGTTTCTGTGCAGTGGCTGTAACTTGCAGATTGACCCAAGGTAGATCCCTAGGCAGGGCTGGCCCTACTACTAGGCAGAGTGAGGCAGCTGCCTCAGGTGGCAGATGCTAGGGGCTGGGAAGTGAAGGGGAGGCGTTGTAGGACAGAGCTGGGCAGGTCACACTCAGGCTGCCCTGTGCTCCCCAAGCTTTCCTCTTGAACTCTCTTGAACTCTTGCCCACCAGGGCCATAGCTGAGTGGTAGAGCACCTGCTTTGCGTGCAGAAGGTCCCAGATTCAATCCCTGGCATCTCCAGGTGGGGCTGGGAAAGAATCCTGCCTAAAACCTTGAGAACCGCTGCCAGTCCATGTAGATGATGGATCAGTGATATGACTATGGACTGGATGGACTAATAGTCTGACTTAGTACAAGGCAGCTTCCTAGGGTATGGAAAGAGGGAGGGAAATTCTAACATAGTATCAAAAAGTAATAACATTATATACAACGGGTTGGATGCAGACTTAGTCATACTTAAACATGCTTAGTTGAAAGTTAAGTCCATCAAAATCAATAGGATGTATCTCTAGAGAAAATCAGTTTTGAATGGGAGCATTAATGTGAAATAATACCTTTATTTCTCATTTAGAAATCTAACCTCTAGGACAGGCATGGACAACTTTGAGGGCTCCTGAGGCAAATTGCAACTCCCCCAAACCCCCAGGGGCAGCAGCAAAACAATTGGTGGTTTCCCAGTTTAGGTGGCAATCCATGACGGTGACTTAAACAGGCCAAATTTAGCTTTAAACCAAGGCTTTAAAGCTAAATTTGGCCTTTTGGGCCAACGTTGCAGTTTGCCAATGAAATTCGGTTGCAATTGGCCAATGGTTTTGCCAATACCACCAACACCACAGCAGCATGGCAGCCGGGAGTGGGGTTTACTTACAGGCAGAGGACTGCAGGCGGCCCATGGGCCATGTGTGTTGCCCACCCCTGCTCTAGGACAAAGCTTCCCCCCCTGCATTTGACCCTTTGTGCCTTCCCCAATGCTTTCTTCTTCTGGTGCTGCTGCTTCCCCAGGATCTCTCTAGACATCAAAACTCTGAGTGAGTTTTGGTGGTGGATGCATCTTGTCTCTAATACTGCTTGTAAACTGTTGATATCAGAATGTAGGACAATTGTATTTTTTCTAATGTATCTTTAACCTAAAGAATAAACACCACCTTGGCTTTTGAAACAGTGCAGGAATTCTTACTGCATACTGCAAATGTAACAGATGGAGTAGAGCTTTCATCATTGGAGGGCAGGGGAGCTTGGGCAATAATCCTTGGTACAAGAACTGGAGTGTCACGAGAATGCCCGTTTTCATCTGTGAAATGCTGGAAGGGATGATGGCGGTGCCGTTACATAATTCCCATTCATTGCAAAGGGTTAGCATGGGAGATGCGTGCCCATTGTTTTCTGTGTTCAGTGCTGCTAGTACATCTCCATCTGGATTTCTCTGGTGTCGTGCTTGCAAAAAATATACATTCCCTAGATTATGTGTCAAATAAAATAACACACACTGCTCTGCTCTGGGAAAAAGGAAGTGTGGTATATTAAGTCTGGTGTTTTCATCCATCAGGCATTCACAGTAAGAGCCACTCATCATGATTTTTGTTCCTCCCCAAATTGAGCCTACTTTTACAAAATGAAACATTAAATATTTGCAGTAGTACTCGGACTATTTTTAAATCTGACTTCAAATGACTTTGGAAAGTCGCCATTTGCTCACTTTGTCATATTTCATTTCCTTTTTTCTGCCTTCCTTCATATGGCAGGAAAAGGTCCAATTCCTCTTCCCCTCCCACAGCTGCTACCAGCTGAGAAGGATAATTTTCTAGCAGCAGCGTGTAGCTTTTGGCAAGCCTTTTAGCAGACACTGTGTACTTGTTCTGGGGAGAGGGGCATTGCTTGCTTCTACAGCTGCTCGTACTAGCTCGTGCTGCTGATGGCATATACAGGCTGTTAAGCCTCTAGTTCTGTTTTGTGTCAGTCGTGGACAAAATGTCTGATTGTTAAAGGTGAATAAAATTGGGCCTTTCATGGTTATTAATGCCAGAATTAAACAGCTTGCAACTACGAGTGGCATGTTAACTTGTTTCATTATTGTAGATAGATTATTATTATTATTATTATTATATTTATTAATCGCCCATCTGGCCGGTCACCCGGCCACCCTGGGCGATGTACAATTAAAATACAGTAAAAACACAATAAAATATAATGATTAAAACAATAAAACAATTCTTATTAAAAACCTAACCCACCCCATATTCCCGCCTGAACAGCCATGTTTTTAATGCACGGCGGAAGCTCATCACGGAGGGGGCATGGCGAAGGTCACTAGGGAGGGAGTTCCATAATGTGGGGGCCACCACAGAGAAGGCCCTCTTCCTAGTCCCCACCAGCCTGGCTGCTCTGGCTGATGGGATAAGGAGAAGGCCGTCCGTGGCAGACCTTGTTGAGCGGCCCACTTGATGTTGCTGGAGGCGCTCCTTGAGATAAGCTGGGCCGGAGCCGTGTAGGGTTTTAAAGGTCAAAACCAACACCTTGAATTCGGCTCGGCAAGCAACTGGTAGCCAGTGCAACTCATTAAGCACTGGCGTGATGTGATCACGCCGGCGGCTGCCCTTAATCAGGCGAGCCGCCGCGTTCTGTACCAGCTGAAGCTTCCGGACCGTCTTCAAGGGTAACCCCACGTAGAGCGCATTACAGTAGTCTAGGCGAGAGGAGACCAAGGCATGAACCACTGATGGGAGCAGGTGATTAGGAAGGTAGGGGCGCAGCTGCCGTATCAGATGGAGTTGATACAGCGCTGCCCGGCTCACAGCTGCCACCTGAGCCTCCATGGACAGCTGGGAGTCTAGAATGACCCCCAAGCTGCGGACCTGGTCCTTCAGGGGTAGATGTACCCCATCCAGCACCAGGTCAACATCCCCTAACCTTCCCTTGTCCCCCACCAGAAGTACCTCGGTCTTGTCGGGGTTCAGTTTCAGCATGTTCCTTCCCATCCAGCCAGCCACTGACTCCAGGCACTTGGACAGGGTCTCAACGGCCAACCTCGGTGAGGACTTAAAACAGAGGTAGAGCTGCGTGTCATCTGCATATTGATGACACTGCACCCCAAACCTCCTGATGATAGCTCCCAGCGGCTTGAGGTAGATGTTGAATAACATCGGGGAGAGGATGGAACCCTGCGGCACTCCACAAGTGAGCAGCCGAGGGTCCGAAGCCTCTTCCCCAAGAACTACCCTCTGATACCTTCCAGAGAGGAAGGACCGGAACCACTGCAATACAGTGCCTCCCAAGCCCAACCCCTCCAGACGGTCCAGGAGGATACCGTGGTCAACGGTATCAAAAGCCGCTGAGAGATCGAGGAGGACTAGAAAGGAGCATTCGCCCCTATCCAAAGCCCTCCTCATATCATCCACCAAGGCGACCAAGGCCGTCTCCGTCCCATGTCCAGACCTGAAGCCCGACTGGCATGGATCTAAATAATCGGCTTCATCCAAGTGTGCCTTCAGCTGAGCACCCACCACCCGCTCGATCACCTTGCCCAGAAATGGTAAATTGGAGACTGGGCGAAAGTTGTTTAAATCCTGGGGATCCAAGGAGGGCTTCTTTAGAAGCGGTCTTATTACTGCCTCCTTGAGGGCTGATGGCAGCACTCCCTCCTCGAGGGAGGCATTCACCACCGCCTTGATCCCCTCACCCAGTCTCTCCCTGCAGCTCATGATGAGCCAGGACGGGCAAGGGTCAAGCAAGCAGGTGGTCGGCCTCACAGATGAAAGCACCTTGTCCACTTCATCAGAAGGAAGAAGCCGAAACCGATCCCACAAAACCGGTCTGCCATTGGCCTCCTCCCGCTCACTCCCTGTGTCCACGACGTACGATATCCCACTCCTAATCCGATCGATTTTATCTGCGAAGTGCTTCGCTAAAGCCTCACAGGAGGCTTTAGACTGTTCCAGTGGGTCCGGAGCGACTGGACCGACCAGACTCCGGACCACTTGGAACAGCCTCCTGGGGCAGCACTCCGCAGACGCAATGGAGGCAGCATAGAAATTCTTTTTTGCTGCCTTCACCGCCACCCGGTAGGCTGAAGATGCAGCTCTAACCCGTGTTCGATCGTCTTCGGAGCGGGAATTTCGCCATCGGCGCTCTAGCCTTCTCACCTCTTGTTTCAGAGCTCGCAGCGACGGAGTGAACCATGGCGCCGCGCGAGCTCTGTTTAGGCGAAGAGGGCGCTTCGGGGCAACTTGGTCTAATGCCCTGGTGATTGCAGCATTCCAGTCATCCACCAGGGTCTCGACCGAGCTACTGTTTGTGTGCTCCAATTCCCCAAGCGCGTTCAGGAATCCATCCGGATCCATAAGACGCCTGGGGCGGACCATCCTAATAGGTCCCTCACCCCTGCAGAGGGGTTGTGGCACCGAGAAATCCAACCCCACCAGATAGTGATCTGACCATGACAAGGGGGTGGTGGATATACCCCCGATTTCCAGATCATTTCCCCCCTCTCCAGAAACAAAAACCAAGTCCAGCGCATGACCGGCTACATGGGTAGGTCCAGTTAATACAGGGTGCAGCTCCCAGGAAGCCATGGTCTCCATGAAGTCCCGAGGTGCCCCCGTGAGGGCAGCCCCCGAATGCACGTTAAAGTCCCCCAACACCAGTAGCCTGGGGGACAAGACACGCACATCAGAGACCACCTCCAGCACCTCGGCCAGGGAGTCTGTCGTGCAGCGGGGTGGACGGTACACGAGCAGAATCCCCAGACTGCCCTTTGGACCCAACCTCCAGTACATGCACTCAATAAACTTGGTCTCCCGGAGAGGGAGTCTGGTGAGGACCAAGGACTCCCGGTAGATAACAGCCACTCCCCCTCCCCGTCCCCCAACCCTTGGCTGCTGGGCATACGAGAAACCAGCCGGACACAAGGCCGCCAGAGTTGGAGCAGCGGCCTCGTCCAGCCAGGTTTCCGTAATACATGCCAGGTCCGCACCCTCATCCAGGATCATGTCATGGATTACAGATGTTTTTTGGGTAACGGACCTGGCATTACACAGCAGCAAATGCAAGGGTGGGGAAGGAGCCACACACCCCCCCAGTTATCCCTTGGCTCTGGGCAGGCCCGGAACAAGGGATAGATATTAAGCATCGATCCCCTGTTCCCCTTAATCGGCATGGCCTGCCCCTAGCACTCTGCCAGCGTCTGCCGCTCAACAATGGTATGTTTTGCCCCCCATCATCTCCCTGAGATGAACACATGCCCCCCCTGCTTCCGCCGATCAGGCGGGAGACCCACCCCTAAAACCAACCCCTAAAATCCCCAAAACCCCAACCCAGCTCAGACAGGGGGGAGGGCCCTCGCCCTCGTGCCACCCCCCAAGGGGCGACCCCTTTGGCGTCATCCCCTTCGGGGACGTCGCCGCCGGGGCGTCGCCGCCCCGCTCCGCAGGCCGGCAGATGTAGCAGTGGGCTCTGCTGGGCAGCTGGCACCACTCCCCAATCAGTCCAGTGCAGAGGCAGGGCCCCAGTCCAGCAGGGAACCACCAGGGAGGGGAAAAAGCTGGCTGCAGGTGGTGGAAGTCACCAGCTTACCTCCCTCCCTGGAGAAGCCCAAAATGCTGGCTGGGCTGCAGGTCTTCAGGGCAGTTGCCCCACTCCTCCGCAGGCCGGCAGATGTAGCAGTGGGCTCTGCTGGGCAGCTGGCACCACTCCCCAATCAGTCCAGTGCAGAGGCAGGGCCCCAGTCCAGCAGGGAACCACCAGGGAGGGGAAAAAGCTGGCTGCAGGTGGTGGAAGTCACCAGCTTACCTCCCTCCCCGGAGAAGCCCAAAATGCTGGCTGGGCTGCAGGTCTTCAGGGCAGTTCAGATCAGTTGGTTTCATGCTGTGTTCTGGAAGTTCATCAACTACAAGACTGGTAATGGAGGACAGGCTTCCCACAAAAACTACCCATCATCCCATGCAATGCCATGCCTGCAGATGAGTGCTAAGTGTGCTCTACAGCAGGGGTGGGCAGAAGGTAGCTCTGCAGATGGTATGGACTTCAACCCCCAGAAGCCCCTCCCAGCATGGCCAATGGCCAGGAATGCTGGGAGCTGAAGTACAAAACATCTGCCCACCTGTGCTCTACGGGTACTCTCAGTCTGCATGTGTACAGCTTATTGTTCTGTGTGTTGCATGTCAAGCCTCTAGGCCTGTGTTCTCCAACCTTGGGTCCCCAGATGTTTTTGGCCTACAACTCCCAGCATGCTGGGAGTTGTAGGCCAAAAACATCTGGGGACCCAAGGTTGGAGAGCCCTGCTCTAGGCCTACCACCGTCCAAACAGCCCAGCCTCTCACACTTACCTGTGGCCGCTCCTTTCCAGATAGCTCTTCACGCAGTTACAGTAGTACAGCAACAGTGTGAGTCAATCCCGTTCCCGTTGCCACTGTTATATCTGCGTGTCCCACGGATAACTCCAGGATACAGCACTGTAGTCAATTCTTTATTAGGCAGGCATGTTGCTTGCTTGCTTTGTTAATCTGCACTGATATACACAGAGCCAGCAGACGCCCCCTAGAGGCTCGACTTGAACATACACAACACTTATGACGGATCATTCCTTAATCCTACCCAGGATCAAGAAGATTTAGAGCAGCGGTCAGAGACACCCACATCCTGGCCAGAGCCCTACAACAGGAATTGTATGTCCAGTATAGATCATTTTCTAAAATCATCTGTAAGATGGCAGACATGCAAGAGTTCCTTGGATGAAAAGAGGGATCCCTGTAACGCTAAGCCAAAACTTTGAATCTTTGAACCTTAGGTTCAAAATTCAGGAGGCAGAGGTGAAAACGGGAGTGGAGGGGTGAAACAGAGTGATTTTGAGGATGAGGTTTGGTGAAATGTCAGGGGATTATTGGTGGATGGTGATTGTTCTTTCCTTTTCTTTCCTTTCCTTTTGCCACCACCACCTCTAGCAGTGGCGAATGCAAACTCCTCATACATAACAGGGCAGAAAGGGAATGTTGAGGAGTTTCTCTGCCCCACCCACCTCTCTCTCTCTCTCTCTCTCTCTCTCTCTCTCTCACACACACACACACACACACACCCCTTTCCAATTTCACTTTGTGTTTTCCCTCCACTTTCACCTAGCATTGCTGGCATACAAGCACTGTTGATTGAAATGTGCCTTCTGACTCATAGTAGGGACGTATGCATAATTTGTTTCAGTTCACTTTTGATCAGGATTTTACCCAGTTCGAACCCTCTGGACTGAACGCGAACTCGGACGCAATCTGCAGTTGAAGCCCATACATTTCTGAGCTTGCAATGTAATTCATGGACCAAAGAGGATTTGTTCCGGCAGCATGCGTACGTTTGAAAAATGCACATGAATGTGTACTTTTGGAGGATGCACACAAATAATAATAATGAAAAAATACACATGGAAATATTATCATCATCATCACATGAAAATAGAGATGGATTTTCTTGTGAATAGAAAAGAAAAAGCTCGCCATCTGATATGGACTCAGGTTGGAATGAGCTTCTGGATGGAATTTGGAGAACTTCAACAAGCTCAGGTTTTGCTGATTTGCACACCCCTCCTGAGCAGTGGTGCTCGAGCAGCAAAGCTCCACTGATGTTAACGAGGCCAGCCCTGCCATTAGGGAGTATGCAGGGGCTGGGGCGGCAGCACCCCCTCCTGCCATTTCCCCTGAATCCACTATGCTAGTCCATCCTGCATCCCCTAAAACAGGCTACTCCCCGCAGGTATGGTGGAAGATGCTGTTCCTGTCACCAGTATTGAAGGAAGATTCCACTGCAAATCCAGTTGGCTTCTGTATGTGGATGGAATAGGGTGGGTGGGGAGGTGACATATTTTCCTTGCCTTAGGCAGCAAAATGACTTCAGCAGCCAACCCCAGACATTAATGAAGGTTACACAGTGGCCACACCTGGTGAATTGCACAAAGTGCTGCCTTCTCTAATGGGTTTCTTTCTCTGGTCTTCAACCCTGTTCTACAAAATGATCATGTTGCTACAGCACAATTTTATTATATTAGTAAGCGGTATGGAGGCATTATAACCTTAAAAATAGACAGAAAGACATGTTCAAGAAATTGCCTTTAAACTAGCCATCTGAAAGAAAACAAAATAAATCAAGTGGCATAGCACAATCTGAACTGGGACCTGTTTGTGGATGCAGGTCAGTATAGATGAAACAGTGGCTGGCAGGTAAGGTGCAATCTCTCATGGTTTGGAACTCAGCCTCTGAAATGGCTTCCTTTTCCTGTGTAGTTGGGCCAGGGGATGCGCTAGGATGGGGATTATCCATGGACGTAGGGATGTATGAGAAATTAATTTCAGTTCATTTTTTAATCAGGATTTAAATCAAACATGGGCCTTTTGGACCGAACATGGACTCGGACGCAATCTGAGTCCATACATTTCCCAGCTTGCAATGTGATTTGTGGACCCAAAAAAATGCATACGGCAGCATGCGTACGTTTGAAAAATGTAACACAAATATGCTTTAATCAATGGGGAAAGAATTCATACATTTCAAAGATGTGCACAACTGATGCGTACATTTGGAAAAATACGCATGAAAATATAGACGGATTTTCATGAGAAAAGAAAGGAAAAACCCAAAGTTTACAATCTGATATGGACTCAAGTCGGAATGAGGTTCAAGATGGAATTTGCAGAACTTCGGTGAGCTCGGGGTTTGCTGATTCACACATCCCTACCATGGAGTGGTACTCTAGGCCTCCAGATGATAGAGGATCACCCGAGAGCATGCACTGAGAGATTTCTCTGCTGTTAGTTTTTGCATGCAAACTCAAGTTATTCTGCTTCACTCTTAATTCCCCACTCTGCTGAAAACCTCTGTGCGGGGAGAGTACATTCGTATAAGTAAATCTAGATTAGCATAATTATTAATCATACGTCTTTTGTCCACTTATTTCCACTCCTGGGGGAAATTACCCAGTACTTGAGTTCAAGTACAGTAAGTGCTGTTCTCCACAACAATCCATTAATCTCCAAACTTTCAAAAGGGCTCTTACATGCCTTTTGTATTTCTATCGTCTCGTCGCTGCTTGGTCCAGATGCATCTCTTGGCAACTGCACACTTGCAGAGTGTTCATGTAGAGGCCTGTAGGAGGTGTTTTATGGCATGCAGATTTGCTAAGTGGTCATGGTTCCCTTTTAATGAAGCCTAAGTATTTCAGAGGCTTACTCAAATTACAACATGGAATAGTCACAATTCTATTTTCCTCCTCCTCCTCCTCCTCCTCCTCCTCCTCCTCCTCCTCCTCCTCCAAATCTGTATTAATCTTCCTGCTAAGTACCATTTCATGTATTGTTTTTCACTCTCACATGAATCTGTCAGGCAGCCCCAGAGTGTGTGCATCCTTGCAAGTCAAGTGTAACACCTAAGCCCATAAAAGTAATGAGAACTGACCCAGCAACATTTAAGATTTCAGAAGCTGTGAAATATGCTTCTAAGATCATGGAACGTTGCATGGCCAGTATCTGTGATCTGAATCTCACCCTTGGTCTGGCTAGGACAAATTACATGAATAAAAACAGTAACATCTGAATCGGGTCAAAGTATAAAAAGGCTCCAGTCAAATTACTGTACTGTAATCATATCACGTGAAGAGAGAGCCTAGAATGGCCTATTTCAGCATTCTTCCTTTCGCTCAAAATATGGAACACCCTTCCCAAGGGGACCCACCTGGCTACTTAACCAATGTCATTCTTCCAGCAAGTAAACACTTCCTCCTTCTTTTTAAAAGCTTTTGCTGGAGGTTGAGCAGCAGTTCTGCTGATGGTTGGCTCATGAGATCATCTGGGAGCACTACTGTTTTACTGATATTGTCATAGACCTTATATAATAGTTATATATTTAAAATAATGCATTTGTATTTTTGTAGTTTGTTTTGTTCTAGGATTGTATTCAGGTTTTTGTAGAACTGGTGCATTGCCTTGGATGCTTTTGGGTTGGAAGTGTGTTTAACAAGCTATCAGTTATCTTTACTGCATTGCACTTAAAAGGTTGTGATGCCTCTGACACTGGTTAAGAACATAAGAGCCCTGCTGGATCAGACTAAAGGCCCATCTAGTCCTGCATTCTGTTCACACAGTGGCCAACGAGCAGCCCATGGGAAACCCAGAAGCAGGAGATAAGTGCAACAGCACCCTCCCACCTGTGTTCCCCAGCAACTGGTGTATATAGACATAATGCCTCTGATACTGGAGGTAGCATATAGCCATCAGGACTAGTAGCCATTAATAGCTTTATCCTCTATGAATTTGTCCCCTTTTAAAGCCATCCAAATTGGTGGCCATCACTGGTTGGCTGAGCTGGTGTGCACATGACCTACTGCTTAGGAAACAAAGCTGAGTGTAGGCCAGTTTCTGTGAGGGAAAGGAAAGTAAGAGATTTGGTTGGGATTAAAACTTCATGCAGACCCTGGAGTAGCATCATGGGGCATTCTCTACATTGCTCCTACTTGGATGGTCAGCTCCAGAAGGTGGTGCTTGGGGAATATTGCTCGGCCCTGTGGATTTTCCAGCATGGGGTTCATCAGGAGTCGGTCTTATCCCCCATGCTATTTAACATCTACATGAAAATGCTGAGTGGGGTCATCCAGAATTTTGGAGTGCACTGTCATCAATATACCAATGAGATGCAGCTCTATTTCTCCTTTTCATCTTCAATAATCAGGTGAGGCTGTGGATGTGCTAAACCAGTGCCTGTCTGTGACAAATGAATGGGCTGGATGAGGGCTAACAGACTGAAGCTCAATCTAGACAAGACTGAGATGCTGTTAGTGGGTGGTTCTTCTGACCAGATGGTGGGTGATCAACCTGTTCTGGATGGGGTTGCACTCCCCCTGAAAGAGCAAGTTGGTGTGGCCTCAGTGTCATGGAGTGCCTTCTACCAGCTTCAGCCGGTAGCCCAGCAATGCCCCCTATCTGGACAGGGATAACTTGACTTCAGTAATCTATGTTCTGGTAACCTCCAAGTTAGACTACTGCAATGCGCTCTATGTGGATTTGCTCCTGAAGACAGTTCAGAAGCTGCAGCTTGTGCAAAAAGCGGCAGCCAGATTAATAACTGGGACCAGAATGTCTGAACATATAAGACCAATTCTGGCCCGTTTGCACTGGTGGCCAGTATGCTTCTGAGCCCAATTCAAGGTGCTGGTTTTAAGTTATAAAGCCCTACACTGCTTGGGACCACAATACCTGACGAAATGCCTCTCCCAACCTGAGTCTACCCAGACTCTACAATCTACATCTGAAGCCTTCTTCTGAGCACCACCTCCAAGGGAGGCTTGGAGGGTGGCAACAAGGAAGAGGGCCTTCTCAGTGGTAGCTCCCCATTTATGGAATGATCTCCTCACTGAGGCCCGCCTGGTGCCAACACTGTCATCTTTTCGGCGCCAGGTTAAGACTGCCCTCTACTCCCAGGCATTTAATGGTATATGATGGGATACGTCAGCTGTCTTAACAGGTCTAGTTTTTTATTGAAGTTGTTTTAGTTGTTTAAACTGTTTTAAATTTTGTATCTCAGAATGTTATGCTGTAATTTATTGTATTTGTATTTTATTATTGTAGTATTTTATTATTATGTATTCTATTATTATACCTGTGTTATGAATTGCTGTGAACCGCCCAGAGAGCTTTGGCTATTGGGTGGTATAGGAATGAAAATAATAATAATAATAATAATAATAATAATAATAATAATAATAATAATAATAATAATAATAATAATGGGGAAAGTTCCAGGAGATGGGGAGTGTAAAACTAGGGGCAAGTTCATAAGGAAATTATAGCAGGTTTAAAACTCACTTTGAAATAGAGGAAAAAATATTTCTGGAACATATGCCGTTCTTCTTACACATGTGAATGAATAACGACCTGTCACTCATTATACAGTATTTGATATCAAAAGTCTTATGGTGGAATCTCAAGCAGTTACGAGGGAGTAAATCCCATAATATTTTAGCTTTGTGGTTAATTTAATTGCTCTTCTTGTATGGAATGACCCAAACAATGACTGTCTTGAACCTTTTCTGACCTCATTTCTTGTTCCTACTGTTTTGCATCATTTCTCTTTTTAAAAAAAATATATGACACTGGACACTCAGGCTTAAGATAAAGCTGTGAGGGTACTCATTATTAATCCCTGCTACTAAAAATTCTGATAGCTAGACTGCAGTCTCTTATGTCAGGCAGTTTTTTAATGTGATAACTAGCTGCTGTGATTGAAATGGTTGCTTTCATTTGGGTCAAGGCACCAGGGAGTGCACAGTGGATATTGCACACATGTGTACACACACACACACACACACACACAGATGAAACTATTGAACTTCCACTAAAAATCCAAACAACAGATGTTGTTGTCCACAATTCCTAGTTCTCCAAGTGCACATTCTATCTTGTATGACTCAGAAAAGTGTGGCAGGACAGGAGTGCTTCTATTTTTTTGAAAATGTGGCCATCTAAAACTTTTGGTTGTTTATCTTTTGTGCTGACCAAATAAAAGAAACAACTTCCAGAGGGGTAGCCATGATGGTAGTCTGTTGAGGAATAAAGAAGAACACAAATTCTTGTAGCTCCTTAAAGTCCAACACATTTATAAGCTTTCCACTTCATCACATGCCACAAATAGAGGAACGATGCTATGTCAGCATTAATTTATTTTTTCAAATGATGGGGAGAATGTGCCCTCAGGTCATAGATGACTTCAGCAGAAGGCCTGAAGGAGTGCAGGAAATAGGTGTTGCACACAATGGCATAGCAGACTTTTGTGGGTGGACAAAACATGGGGGAAAAACACCTTCTGGTGAACTCATTAACAATAAATCTGAGATAGTTCTGATCAAAGAAAGCAACTTTCATTGGCTTGGCTACACATGAAATCTTGGCCAAGGGTTTGACTTCCATAGAGGCTTTCCAATTATGTCAACACTGAACTTGTATAGATTATATTTTATAAGAGTATTCCTTGTAGCGTTAGAGGCTTGGATCCCACAGCAATAGTATGGCAAACTTTTCAAGTAAGCTTTGCTACAGAAGGGCTAGGTCTGTGGTATGGCAAAAACTCACATATCTATCTCTTTAATTGCCCCAATCCTATATCTGCACATAGAAGCTATCTTCCCTGCTGTAGCTGATGGAGAGGCAGATGTACATACACCCATTCACATTACAATGCTTATCCTGGTCCCTCTGAAATATCTTGTTGTATCTTTTAATATGGATTAAGATGTGTCTACCCATCCAGGGCCACCTATTATAGGGGTGTGTGAGGATTAAGTTTTGGGGTGGAAATCTGGCGGACTAGCCAGGCTTGACGTTGACGCCCTGAACTCCGTCCTGCTCCTCTCATCCCCAGCTCGACTTGCATTCTCCCAAGTCAAGCCAGGGAAGCGACTTCTGGGTTCCTGGAGGGCCGCTGTTTATGTAGGAAATGCCTTAAGATATGCCTAAAGCGGCCACAATTTGTGTAATTTGTGCAAATTGTGGCCACTTTTGAAGTATCTTAAGGCATTTTGTACATAAACAGTGGCCTGCTGGGAACCCAAAAGTCTGGTGAGCAGTGCAGCATGCGCCAGCTTTCAGCCTGGCTCGGCGGGCGCAGCAGCAGTGTCTGCCGAGCCAGAGGCAGGTCAGATCCCAGCGGATCACCCACCCCTAATTGTTATATGCATCTAGTTGTGCTTGTGACTACTGCTGGATCTTTATGAACCCTAGTTATGCTGCTGGTATTACGAGAGCATTTGACATGCTTCTGATGCTCAGTATAATCTCATGGTGATGGTGCATTTGTGTACGGAGGTGGCTAACATAGAGCCTGCCCTTTTGATGAATTAAAAAACTGTGGCTTCAACTGCAGAGGGCTGTTTGGTCAAATACTGACTGGTTATATAAGTATGTTTCTATAAATGATGCATCTTCCAATAACAGCTTTATAGTACCGTGTTCCTTATTGAGTGTGTGTACTACTGACTGTAGTACATCAGTGTTCCTTATCAAACTTATTGTGGAACTGTGCATCATGATGTACAACAAAACAGAAGCTGTATCATTTTAAACCAATGATAACACAAACATGCATATACACACACACACACCTCAAAGTCATTATCCCTGGAACCGGATAGTGTGGAAACTACTAAACACAACATGTTTTTTCCCCCATGCTGTCCTTGCAACATATCGGGCTGAATTCCTGTCATTGTCAGTTTGTTCAACTGTTGATAAAGGTATACATGCATTTCTTAGGGGCTACGCTTTGATGTAATAGATTGTGTTGGAGCAAACTCTGGAGATAATGTGTGGGCAGACTGTATCTTGAAATATCTGTGTCCTTAGACTGGGGAAGGTAGCTGATGGAGTGTGAGCAACAAGTTGCTAGAGAAAGTTGTGGATAGAGGGAGTGGAAGAGAATGCTAGATATTATAGGGATGTGTGGGGAATCTGATAGTGGAGTGAAAATCTGACAGATATTCTCAACTTGGCCCCATGGATTCTGTTCCATCAGCCCTGCACTGGAGCCAGCTTAATCTGTTGCGAGTCAAGTCAGCACACAGACTTCCGTTTTTAAAGCGGACTGTGATTTGCATTGGGTCTTTCTTTCTTTTTTTTTAAAGAAGCCAAGGAAATTTGCTTTGCACAAAATTTGGGCCTCCACTCTGCAAATTTGTGCGAATTGTGGAGTGGAGGCCTGCACAAATCTGAAATTAACTGTCAGAAAATATTATTATTATTATTATTATTATTATTATTATTATTATTATTATTTTCATTTCATTTATCTTTACTTTCTCTATCTTCTTGCCCTCCTTTGAAAGCTCTTGTTGTTCATTGGAACTCATTAAAAAAAAATTGGTGGTTTTGGGACAGGACCTCAAAGATAAAAAGCCGAGTGAAAAAATACCATTTTGGAAGTCACTCATTTTAAATTTTCTGCTAAGGGTGAGGTTTTTTGTCTTATTTCATTTCATTGCATATAACTTAATTTGGAAATATCTTAAAAAACCAGTGTATTATTCATATATTTTGTATCTGGTCACAACATAAGAAAGAAGCATAACATATATAAATATGTAATTTTCATTATAGCCAACTCATTCTTGTTTCACCTGTGAATTAAGATTGCACTTACAAGATATGGAGCCCACTATATAGTGGTTTAAATGAAGAAATAACTCCTGCAATGAAGATACAACCAGTATAATAAATTAAAACACAATTTATTGGCTGATGAAGCAATGAAACAAGATCTGTAACCAGTACACTTGTCTTTTGGTTCTCGTGGTATACTTTGTGAGTAATGTGCTATATGTCATTTGTTATGGTTTGATTTTGTTTATTTATGGTTACAATTTGTGATACAACGTGTATTATCGTTTGGTCTGTATCTGTGCATATTCTTGTTCAGTATTATATTTACAAATATACAAGTTCCTGTGCTACTTGTGAAGTATGATTTCTTTACGTATACGTAATTTCCTCTCGTGTGTGACCGCTTATTTCCTGCGCTCCTGTGCCTTGAGCATTATCCTGTTAACAGAAAGAATCAGCTACTTCTCCGATGTCGTAAGACCAACCTCAGAGAAGGGGTAAAGAGGGCATTCCAGGGGGTGGGGAGAAGAGAAGACAGGGTCCACCAGGATACAATGTATCCTGCTGGCACTCCAGCCTCCTTCCCTCCCCGTCTGAAGCACTGTAGCTAGACGGCTGAAACTGGCCATCTAGCTGACTTGCAGGGCGGAAGGAGTGCAGAGGAGAAGGCTGCCTCCATGCTTCTCTCACCCTGCATAGGATGTCTGTAATCCTCCAAGTTCGGAGGCTGACGGGCTTACCCATTGGATTGTGCCCTTAATGTATTTTTCCCTTTATTTTACAAACCAAAATATAGATGGAATCTACTATTGGCTGCTTGTAGGTTTTCTTTAGGGTTCTTTGTAATAACAAATTGTGTTTAGTCTCTTTTCCATAGTCTGGGGAAAGACTTTTACAAATATTGCTGTGAATGTCCCCGATTTGTATATAGAATAAAACCATGCCATATTTTATAAACATCAGATGTTTCCACTTTGCTTTGGGTTTGTTTCACTTCGTATATCTTTTTTTTTTTTCCTGCCATGGCTATTGGCCACAGCACCATATACCAAGATTTCAGAGTTTGACATTCTGTCATTTTCCAACTTTTAGTCATGACTCTACTTTACCATTAGAGATCCTAACTTAATTTGCATCACTTACACGTGAGGTGAAGCCTCCTTCAGCGTGCCAAAGAATGGGTCTGTCCACAGAGTTTCCCCAGGCAAGAATGAGGAGAAAAGACAAAGTAGGCTCCATCCCCGGTCCCCCTTATTTTTATGGGGTGAGTCTCAGAAAATGGTGGTGGTGGGGAAGCGAGGACTAGGATTGATAACAAAAAAAACAACACTAGCCAAAGAGGTGAGTCACTGCAGGTAGGAAGTTGAGAAGAGGGCAATCAAAGCTAGCAATTACTTCTTGAAGGTTAGAAATAGTGGGAGATGGTTGGATCTTTCCTCTTATACACTCCTTGTAGATTCAAGGAAAAGAGCACAGTGGGTGGGTTTGCACAAAACAGCAACCCATCATGGTAAATCACCGCAATGGGTTGCCGTTAAGTGTCAAGCACCCACAATGAGCCCGACAGATGATGGGGCTGATCGTGGGTGTTTTGCTCCCTCCCCATCTCCTTCCCTTCCATTCCTCCCAGCGGTATCCCAGGGGACACTGTGGGGAAGAAAACTTTCTACCCTGTACTCTGAGTACTTCAAACCCCCCTTTTCGCTCCCTTAAGGATTTTTTTTAAAAAAACTGTCATCTTGTGGAAACATGCAACTTCGTGTATGTTGAATCTGAAGTGCCAAAGTCACCCCACAGAAAAGTGCCTCAGGCAAGGCAAATTATGCATAAGAAAGGCTTTTGTCTGATTGAATGTTTTCCCCAGGCTGTTAGGATCAGAAAAAGAATCGATTTCAGTCAGGTTTCAGCTTCTTAAGGCAGATTCAGACTTAATCTTTCCTTCAACAATGTAAATGCAGGAAATCTACATAACAAAGGCAAGGCCTAGTCAGAGCTATTAAGACTCAATTAGCAGTTGAAAAGCCTGAAGCTTTTAGAACTTTAATTCATCATAACAATGCTTTCCCTCAATGGATTTCTTTTCTTTTTGAAGGAGGTGTTTTCTGCTCTTCCTGGCAATAAAAAGATGCTAAAATGATCTGTGGATGGCTCCTACAGTTTCCCCACTGCCTGGGGACACTGAAGCACCCCAGATACAGCATTGTAATGCAGATTTTCTTGGGTCCCAAAAAGCATGTGGATCAACCGATTTTGTGAAAATTGTGCTAGATCCACACGCTTTTCAGGTGCATATTTGCACAAAATATGCAAAATAGCCCAATTTTACGCAAATTGCATACAGTTACACACATTGTGCTACTTTAAGCAATTTATGTAGCCTTGCGCAATTTGTGCAAATTTCCTTGGCGTTTTAAAAAAAGATGCACAAACTGCGGCTCATCTCAGAGACAGAAGTCTATGGAGAGCCCCCGACTCGGCTCTCTTTCGATCATCAGGACGGAACGTAGGGATGTTATCGCTCAGCTCAGGGGGCCGTAATGAGGCTGAAATCAGCCCTGCTCGCGCCCCCGAGACTCACGGGCCTTACCCGGTTCCCACTCGCCTCTCTGTGTGAGCCACCACACCGCCGCACCACCAGCACGGGGTCTCGTCGCGCCATTTCTGGCTGGACGGAAGTGACACGACGGGACCCGGCACCGACGCGACGGAATCCCGGCTGGAATTTTGCCTTTCTCTGCAATATCCATGTTCACACAACCACATAATGATGTTGTGCCTCACTGGCTAGCCTTGGGCAGGTTACAGTCTCTCAGCCTACCCTACCCCACAAGTAGACATGGGAGAACCTGTCAACCTCGATCTTGCGCAGGTTCCCATTTTTCCCACTGCTAGGCTCATTCCATCCCAGTTCTTTCCCCCCATGTGCATGTTTTTGTTCACATTTTCTAAAATATGTGTATTTTTCAAATGTACACGTTTGTATGCATGTGTCCATTGATTCAAGCATGTTTGTGCACACTTTTGAAAATGCATGCATTTTCATGTGCCCCCATTCCCCCCCCCCCATTTTTTGTTTGTTTGTTTTGCAAAATGCATTGCAAACTCGGAAATGTATAGATTTCCAACTGCAAATTATGTTCAGGTCCACATTTGGTTCTGGGAGGTGCAGATTGGGGAGTCTCACATTAAGATGTGAACCCAATGAATTTCTACACACGTGATGTGGGTCTCTAAACATGCCTCTATGAGCTCTTTGGAGGCTAGGGTACAGATGTAATTAAGATTTATATATTGTGAGTGGGCCTTTTCTGTGGTGGCCTCCAAATTGTGGAATGCCCAAATTGTGGAATGTCCTACTTTGTTGACTTTTCAGTGCCAGACAAAGACCTTTTTGTTCTCCCAGGCCTTTTAAACTGCTGCTTCCTTTATTTTTAATATGTGTATTAAAATCATCTTCTCTGTTGTATTTTATGTTGTATTTTAAAATCATCTTCTCTGTTTTTAGCTGCTCGGCCATGTATCTCAGCTTGTCTGAGTGTGGAAAGCTAAGCAGGGTCAGGCCTGGTTATTACTTGGATGGGAGACCCCTCCTCTAGTTTCCTGCATTGAGCAGAGGGTTGGACTCGATAGCCTTGTAGGCTCCTTCCAACTCGATGATCTATGAAATCTATGAAATCTCTTTTAAATTCTGATTTTTGTTGCTGGTTTTAACATAATATTTTAATGTGTTTTATTATTGGGTTTTTTTTTTATCATTGGTTGTATTTTCCCCCTGTTATTATGAATGTTGCCCAGAGTACTTCAGCAATAGGGTGACTCATAAACTGAATGAATGAATGAAGGAGGAACATATTAGCAACTGCTGTGTAAAGTGAGGGGTGGGATATATTCTGCCCATTAACGAAGGGAAGGGTCCTTTCCTATACAAAGGGATTTGTAGGTTATATTCCAAATTCCTTTAGCATTAGGATTCTTTATGGGCAGCTCATGCCACCCTTTTTAAAATTCAGGTTGAGTAGAAAAATGTGATTTAAAACTGGGAAAGAGGGAGAGTCACTCTTTTACTACCAAGCGATAATATACTACCTCTCCAAAGCAGAGTTAGTGATTTTTATCTAGTGCATGGCAATTAGTAGATGCAGTATTTTACAGATACCAAGTCAGCACTTAATTTTTTATTTGAGCAACTTCCTACTTCTCCGGTTAGATTCTGACTGCCCTCAGGAGTAGCACCATGTGTTTGAGTTCATGGCGTACTCGCTGAGGATCCCTGGGGAGCTTCATCACAGATGCAGGCCTACTGCTATGTACCCACAAGAATCTGCTTTGCCCTCGCTGTGTGTAAAAGATGACAGAGCAACGCAGCAGAAATAATTCATGACTGTGCACCAGAAACCAAAAGGCATTATTACACTGAGTCGCTGAGGCTGGAAGTGCATCGCTGTCGACAGCTGACTCTAGTTCTGTGGCGGTCTTCAGGATTTATCCGCAGTGCTGCCTTATCTTCTCTCTATATCGGGCAACGTGTCCTGCAAATTTACAGCCTCCGACCTGAGTGCTTGCAAAGCTGTCACTGAGCGCCTGTCAGTTTTTACTGCGATTCCCTTAAGTATGTTTAATTATGCACTGAAGAATCAGCTAAACAATTAAATCTATTTTGACCAATTAAAAGCACATTAAATGCTAATGGGTATTCTTTTTGTAATGAGGGATGCTGTATTGCCTTTAGACGTTCTCAAAGCACTGCCAGATATTTTGAGCATTCTACATTTTGATCGGCGTTGAGTAAGGCATCTTGATTATGGGCAAGAGAAGGTATGGGGTGAAATAGTCCCGTCCTCCCCCCGATCCCCTGCCTTTATGGTGCTGTGCTATAAGACACACAGGTTTATAGTTTATAAGGGTGGATATAGTTTATAAGGGTTTATAAGGACCCACATAGTGAAATGGGTCATTGTGGCATAGTGTGTCCAGTGTAGCGTAGTGGTTAGAGTGTTGGAACTGGGACCCGGGAGATCCAGGTTCTAGTCCCCGCTCGGCCATGAAACTCACTGGGTGACTTTGGTCCAGTCACTGACTCTCAGTCTACCCTACCTCACAGGGTTGTTGTGAGGGTAAAATGGAGAGGAGGAGGAGGAGGGTTATGTAAGCCGCCTTGGGTTCCTTGCAGGAAAAAAGGTGGGGTATAAATATAATAAATAGATAAATAAATAAATAAAATCTGAGCGGAGACTGAAAGCTGAATTAGGCATCCAATGGAAAAATGCATGCATTGTTAAGAAGCTCCAGCTGACTTTTGTGGGTGGTAATCCCCCCCTTACATATATTTGGGCAAAAACTACTATGAAAGTTCTGTATCAATCAGTGGATCTCCTCCTGAGGGAGATGTGGTGGATCTCCTCCTGAGCTATTTTGCATTTCTGACCATTTCAGTTGGGCAAGACTGGACCTCTAGTTGGTATTCATTATGTTCTGTTTGTGATCATTCCAAGTGTTGGTTAAATTTTACATCATGCAACATACGTCAGCTGCAGAAGGGCTTGTCTCCACATTCATTACAAAACCATCATCACGAATAGATCGTGATGGCTCCGTGTGTGGGGGGAAGGAGGAGCCTGGGCTGCAGTCCCCTCTTACAGCCCACAGAATGGACCGGAGTGAAAACTACCCTCCCGGCCTGCTCTCAGGGTCCCTGCCCTCCCCCAAGTTCAACCAGCACTGCTGATTGGGCTGAGGGAGCCAGGAACCGTGCAACCTGGGTCCCGCCCCTGCGCACACAGAGCCGCTGGTGCGCAGCCTCCAACCGTACCAGCCTCCTCCTTTCCCGCCATGGCACCTGCACCATGGTGCAAACAGGGCCCCGCAGTTAACCGGGGCCCCGAGCTTCATTACAAATCCATCACAAATTCAGTGCAATGATAAAAATGATTTAAACTCCTTTTTTTCTCCCTTTTAAATTCTGCATTTCTTTGAGAAAGCATGTCTATGTTATTGCTTAGATGGCATCCCTCTTGCACTAAGGAATAGTGGTCTAAAAAGTACTAATATGTGCTTTAAAACAGTAAGTACTAGAACCAGATATTTATCTTTTTACACAAAATTTCCTATTTTTGTACAATGATCCTATGATTGTAGAATGAAAGACAGGACACTCACACATACCCCTGGGCCACCTTGTTGTAACTAAGGAAAGTGAAATAACTCTCACACCCCAGCTGGAAGAATTTCATCAATATTTTCTTCTCCTTTGAAATGTTTTTTTTTTTAAAGCAATGTCTTCTTATCTAGCAAAATGAATAAAAATGGTTAAAAATGTGGAAGAATTTTTCAGCAAAGCAATAGGCATAACTCTATACCCAGGCTTTTCCAAACTTATGTTTGTTTCATCCAATTTCTGCATCAGTTTACAATTTTTTTAAAAAGTCTGCAAAAACAATTGTGCACATTTTCCTGCACTTCCCCCTCCCAGTGTACATTATTTGTACACAATTTTGTTAACATGCACATATTTTGCATGCAATTTCCTGCAATATAATGCTTTTTTGTAGACTAATTTCACAAATATACACATTTTTGTGCGCACTTTCCCCAAATTTATGCATATATATTTTTAAATTGGAGAACTGCATTGCAGAACTTGGAAAATTGTGAATATCAAAATACACCTATGTTTCAGTTCACATATTGGTTCAGGAAGTACAAAATAGGTAAGTTCACGTTAAAATGTGAACCAAACTACCGTATTTTTCCGTCTATAAGACGCCCCCATGTATAAGACACCCCCCACTGGGCAGTTTTGCAACCGTGCGGTTCTCTCCTTGGCTTACTTCCGTGTATAAGACAACCCTCAATTTTTAGGCTAGCGATTTTAGGAAAAAGTATAGTCTTATACATGGAAAAATACTGTGAATTCTCCTCATCCCCATCATGTTCTGTATATCCTTTCTGTATATTTGTTGTCCACAAAGTCTCAGTCAGAGGTCTTTCCCAGCATCGCAATCTGAAAACCTTTGAACTATTGGAAGCATCAAGAATTGAGAGACAAGCAAAGAATCCTCTGCTCTGCAGCGGAGCCATGGACCTTCATGATGTGTGATAAAAGGGAACGATGTGGGGGAATAAGGCTTGAGTATCACATTTAGACTACCGCAATGTGCTTTGCATGGGGTTACCCTTGAAGAGTGTCTAGAAGTTTCAGTTTTTGCAAAATGTGGCAGCTAGGCTGCTAACCAGTTGCCAATTGTTTTCTGAGCTTAATTCAAGGTGTTGGTTTTAACCTTTAAAGCCCAAAATGGCTTAGTACCTAGCTGTCTTAGGGACCACCTGTCTCGTTATGAACCTGCCTGGGTGTTAAGATCTGAAGGAGAGACTATCTTGAGGACACCATTACCCACACACTGGGGCGTATTGACTGGGCATGCATGAAAGGAATTTTTGGAGCAACTACTGTGTTGCTCCAAAAGTGTGGAATGTACTCCTTCGAGAACTAAAATTGGCCCCCACTCCCTTGGCTTTTAGAAAGGTTGTGAAGACACATCTTTTTAATTTAGCCTTTTCAATTATGTAGTCATTTTAATGTTTTACATTTTTTATTGTGTTAAGGCTTTATTGTTTTAAATTGTTGTTCACTGCCTTGATGGCTTTTTAGCAAATACAGTGGTATAGTAATAAATAATAAATTAATTAATCCCACTGAAATTTACAGAAAGCAATAAAGACTGACATAACTAAAGATGTTGTACCTTACTGGCAATTTTTAGTAGTGATGCCACCAAGTTTCATAATTAGTTGTCTCATTGGTAAAAATTCATGTGTTCATAATGCTCACCTTTGTAGTGAGCTTGGATCACTGTCTTACAAATTCATTATTATTTAATTTGTAAGAAATTAAATTATTAATTTCAAGATAGGTTTTGAGCTTTGGAACATGCAGAGCCTGCATCTAAACTATGGCATTTCTGTACATGCACTGAGTTGGTTGATTTGACCCTTTTCTTTCAGGAGGAAAAGTGATGATGTCACTTTAAATCCTTTAGGGAAACATTGATGTTTGAACTGTTTCCACAAACCAATCATGTTTGAAGAATTAGTTGTGTAGGTTGTATACACCTCCTTATCCCGATCTCTCTCTCTCCTCCATATACCAGTTGGCCACAGTGAGTAAACATTACATAGAAAGGCCATGAGGAAACAACCAATCAGGAAGGGGTACATAACATGGTGATGCATGATGTCCTGACCCATGACATGATTACAAACTACAGCTTCCAAAATGCAGTGTGATATTGAGCATGCACAAAAACTCGTACGCACAGAATGAGATCTCACATTAAAGGGGAACTCTCATCCGAGATTACATGGATGAATTTGTTACTTTCCGAGGGAATAACGAATTCATTTGGGGTAGGTTTGCCAAATCACTAACTTTAAATTGTTTTTAGGGATTTGGGGGCTGGTTTGTTTTTTTAGAAACACAAATATTATAAATGACTAAAAAACCCCATCTCAGCCACACTAACCCAAAACATTTCCCAAGAGCTAATGAGGAACATATAACGAAGAAAGTTGCCCGTTTCACAAGTTTCTTTCATGTGCGTACTAAACATTTGGAGAGGGAATGGGACCACACCTACTGGCCCCACCCCAACCTTGTGCATCTGTGGGGCCCACCCCAAGATCCATATGCACATAGCCTCTTCACTTAATTGGAAACCATTTGCAATCCAAGTTCCTGACCAGCATGGAGAGCTGACATATGCACACCTGTAGGCCCTCTTTTTCAGATGTGACACTGAATGTGTTGTTGACATTGGGGGCCAGGCCTGACAAGGCATATGGTGTCAGTGTGGGGCCAGAAGATGTATCCCTGCTCCCACGCCAAAGAGGTTTAGTATACACATGGGATCTACTTGTGAAAAGGGCTAGGGGAAGAGGAAGCAAAACAAGGAAAGCCCAATAGTAATACCACTACTAGTATAATGTGCCAAATATATTGCTTGGTTTAGTATGTTTGCTTTTGTATGACGTGCCAGTAGTCATTCTAGAAGTAATGGTACTGGGCTGTTGTTAACATGACTTTCTTCATAGGATATTTCTTGAAATTATTCTGATAGGATGAAATTTGCCCTAGGGCAAATGTTCTTCTGAGTGTCAGTGGAAATACATTAACGGGTGCTCTGTCTGTACCAGTTGGCTGTGCATTTCCTACCATCATACAGCATACAAAGAATTTACTCCCCTTTCTTCATTGTGTTCAGAACGAATCTATCTATCTATCTATCTATCTTGTTGGAAATTGTACTCTGTCTATAATTTCTCCGACCCTATGATCTTATTTTGTTCCCAAAATCACTGGCTGCCTGAATGAGTTGTTTTGAAACCTCAGATGGCTAGAATAAAATATCTCTCTCTCTCTATCTATCTATCTATCTATCTATCTCTTTCTCTATCTCCACCCCTTCCTCCTACTTATCTTTAATCTGCTAGCATTTTTATATTTAGGTTCCTTAAAAAAAAAAAAAAAAAGATTGAGAGAGTAAGAATGACACACACCAAAAAAACCTTAGACAGGTAAGGCCTTTTTAGTGGTGGCTCCTCCTCTGGCTCTTATTATTTGCTGCTGTTTTTAAGAGGGTTTAATAACTTGTTTGTTTTCTTTGACTTTTAGTTGAATTTTTTATTAGACGTACTGCTTCTGTTACTGGTTCCTGTTAAATTGGTTTTAAAATTAATTTATGATTTTTATGAACTAGTTATATTGGCATAGAACTGTATGTTTTATATTGTAAGCCACCTTAGGTAGACTAATCCTTCTGTTTCTGTTGCATTAAATCTGTTACTGTATTTTAAATCTTTGCATGGCTGCTACGTTTTATTTTGGGTTTTATTTTTATTTTATACTGTAATTTTAAACTTCTATGGTATATTTTAATGCATTGTATTTTATGGTTTTAATTGTGAACTGCCCAGAGAGCTTTGGCTATTGGACAGTATAGGAATGTAATAAATAAATAACTATATAGTCTTGAAAAGTGACTAAGAAATACAACAACAGATGGCCCACTCATACAATTTTGTGCATTTTACAATTCTGTTCTTAGAAAACACTTTAGGAAGTTTTAAACAATAACCTGTTTCAGTTTAAATTATGAGACAAAAGTTGTATGTCAGGGTAGCTGCCTGTATATTACCTGGGAGTACATATATTCCAAAGTATACAGTAAGGTATTCACACTTACCTGGGAGTAAGTCCTATTGAACTCAATGAGACTTACTTCCAAGTAAACATGCAAAGAACTGTATTGTTTCTTAGTGTCCTAAGTGCTCCCTTATACTCACTGTGACCTGAACTTTCTCTTCCACACCTACTTCACAGTGCCAGTTAAGTGGCACAACAAATACTAACTTTCAAAACTAGTGGGCTTCTCTGCATGAGGCATTTAACCCGGTTCTTTACTGAGGCTTCTTCTTCTGTTTTCTTTGCGGGAAGATTAGAGCGTCCTTCACATGGGTATTTTTTTCCTCCCCAGGGGTTCTCCTCTCTGCCTTTCTATATGTTATTATATTATAATTTACAGTATTTGTATACCGCTCCACATCAAGCAGATTCTGGAGCAGTGAAGAATAAAAAGCCAAAAATAGATAAAAGAAACGAAAACAATACATTGAAAACAAACTAAAATTACATTGGTGGTTGAAGAGCAGAGAAGGCTTCCTGGAACAAGGAGGTCTTCAGCAGGCGCTGAAAGCAACACAATGTTGGAGCCTGCCTGACCTCCAAGGCAGGGAGTTCCACAGAAATGGAGCCGCCACACTGAAGGCCCTTCTCCTGGTGGACTCCAATCAGGCCAAAGGTCCATGAGGAACCACCAGGAGCAGTTTCCATTACACACCACAAGGTGGCGCTGTGGTATAGAGTGGAATTGCAAATTTACATGTGGCTTCTGTAGTGAATAATGGCAGCATTCAGGATAATACCAGACTTTCCTCGCTCTGAAAAAAGCCATGAAAATGGCTGCCAAACATGGGAGAGGCTCTGCAGGATGACAACAGGATGAAAAGGACCCGCAAACTTCCACAAGTGAGGGATCACACGCGCACAATAAATGCCCCGTGTAGAGAAGCCCAGTATGCATTATTTAAAAGAACACCCATCCCTTCATATCTTAGTCCAAATCCAGCTCTGTCTTTTTATAATCCACGATCCTAACAGCAGAAGAAGCCTTCAAACTTTAGTAGGTCTGTTGTATGCTTCGTGTTTCTCCAGAACTGTAATCCGGTAGTAGATGGCTTTGGTCTTCAATTAAGCAACAGGATCATCTAGAAGTGTCACATCCTCTTTTCTAGAGAAAAAAGGGCTCCTCTCTTCAGCCTCGACTGACTCTTACTGAGAGTAGGTTCTCTTCAAATCTTAGTTCTCTCATTGGTCCATGAGAGCAGGTTCTCTTCAGATCCTAGTTCACGTATTGGTCCATTTGAGCAATCCATATCATTGGCAGGGATGGTCAGATTATTTATCCATCTAGCGTAAGATTGTCTATACCAGTGATGGCGAACCTTTTTGAGCCCGAGTGCCCAAACTGCAACACAAAACCAACTTATTTATTTCAAAGTGCCAACACTGCAATTAAACCTGAATACCGAAGTTTTAGTTTTAGAAAAACAACTCATACAGTTGTCCGAACTAATTAACATCTTTTGTCTTAAAAGAAAAACACAATAACAGAGCTTTCAATGATACAAACAGTTTTTTGTTGGGGGAAAAAATCAACTCAAAAAAGTATTATAGTACTACATTGTACACATAGCCTGAAGGGAATTTATACAAACTTTTTAAATAATTAGGCACATGTATTTTTGGATAAGGGATTCTCAACTTGTAATATGACTGTTCCACACTGTGAGAAAGAACAAGATCATTAGTGTTTTGCAGAAGGGGACGGTCTTTTCGCGATCCGGTGACCAATGGCTCGAGTGCCCACAGAGAGGTCCCTGCGTGCCAGCTGTGGCACCCGTGCCATAGCTTCGCCATCACTGGTCTATACTGACCAGCAGCGGTCCTCCAGAGTCTCAGGCAGAGATCTTTCACATCAACCGCTACATGATTCAGGGACTGAACTTTGGGTCTCTTGCAAAGTGTGCACTTCACCAACAAACTATGGTCCGTCCCATCCCCCCAAATCTTCCAGAATCTCTTCATATGAATGAGGGGTTACATATTCCATATGCCTGTTTAATCAGAGCATGCAGAGAGTTAAATATGTTAATGGGAGCACTAGGTACGCATGTGTTTGCAACACCAAGTTCGCATGTAATTAATGTCACCATCAATGAAGACTGACAATTCTCAGGAATTAGAGTGTAAAAGCGAACGACAGTAGACAGGTTGATTGTTTAGGCAATTATCTGAAGCAACAACAGTTGAGTAGGCTGTTGGTATTGTGTATGGTGGGGGAAGCAGCAGCAGGGGAAGGAAAGCATCTCCCAATCCATATAGCTTTTAGTATTTTTTCCTTGGGCTGAGCTGAAGTATCCCCAAGTTGATACTTCAGGGGGAATGCTCAGATTTGTGGGGAGTGAAATCCCCTCTGAAACCCACTTCTGTTCTAATCCCTCTTCAAGGGTATCTTCATTTTGCTTCTTCTGCAGCTGAAGTACAGAAGTGGGCTGTTAGCACATTATTACAAATGGCCTCTTGAACTTCTGCAGCCCTATTTGTGGGCAGAGAAATTGAGGGGGGTGGGGAACCATTTCACAAAATTTCTCCAGGGGCTGGAGAAATTCTCCAACAGTTTCTTGGGGGTAGGGCACACCATTAGCAATGGCAGGAAACTTCTCTCTCTCTCTCTCTCTCTCTCTCTCTCTCTCTCTCTTCCCCCCACCCCAAAGGGGTTTGATAGCCAGACTGCCAACACAGGCCCAGCAACCATTTTGCATCTTCCACAATTCCCTCTCCTAGCATTGTTTGAGGCCTGGTGGAGGGTGGGAGAAGAATGGCAGCTCCCCCCCCAAAAGTATTTGGCAGTAATTCAGTAAAGCGGCCTTCTTTTTCAAAGGATGGTACAACACACACACACACACACACACACCAAAATATCTCAGACATTTTGTCAAAAAATTGTCTTCTGAGATATCTTGGCTCAGCTCTCCATCATGCTAGGATACCCTAAGGCCAAGCAGGGACACTTTTCTATGTCCCAGCACTATATTGCAGCACAGTGAGGGGAGAGAGGGAGGGTTGCTCGACTGCGTAGGCAATTGGCCAGCTTAGTTTTGCATTTGGGGCATAGAGGACTGATGTGCATATGCTGCACATTTTGGGGACATCACCAACACTTTTATTGCGAGGGTAAAGGGGGAAATGAAGAGACGAGACAACAGTTATGGTATAAAATCAGGGCCACATTTATTGAATCGAAGGTCTGCGAAGGGAGAAGTGCGGGATTAACTAAGGCCGGCCCGAAGGCCAGTGGAGCATTCCTGGGCGAAAGCATCCTGAACTCGAGGGCGGCGCGGTGACTCGCCACCCTTGAATCCTGCACTCGGGGTGCTGGGGGATCTACCCAGGATCACCGTCCCCTGGCGCCGCAGGACAACCGAGGAGGGTGAGATGGGTAGACCCCAAAGGCGACCCTACCTCTCACAAATTGAGCCACACGGCATCTACATTTGTGAGGCTCGGGTTCTCGCCAATCACCTTAAAAGGTGCCATGGGATGCACACCGTAACCCTAACCCCACTGCCTATTCACCGCACTTACCGCCTAACCTAAGGCCAATGTGACCGAATTAGCAGGTAACCCAAAACAATAAACCCACTGCCGATTCCACAGTATGGAGTAGGCGAAACACGCATGCTGCCCCGAGCCAATTAGGACAACGAGCCAAAATTCCTACTCGGCCCCATAAAAGGCGACCAGAGGAGCCCACACTGCTTCATCGGGAGTGGAGGGAGGGAGCTGCAAAAAAGGAGGCGTGGGGTGGGGTCTCCTGTGCCTAAATACTGCCTCAGGGCCCCACCCCTTATGCCTCACCCCATCAGGCAAACAATTTGCCCGTGCCCTGATTGGAGGTGAAATCACCTCATTCTAGCCCTCTCTCTCCGCCTCCCCCTCCCTCGCAAAATCCTCCCCCCCACACAGGAACGTGGGGTGCGAAGGGAAATGTGGCAAGATGAAATACTGTGTGGGTAAATGCTTTACATGGCCCCAGTAACATTAAAAGTACTCCCAGGTATCATTAGATCCACTGTGCTGCACTCTTTCCTAACTAAACCATATTTCTTCTTCTCTTGTTTGCCTCTAATTAATTTTATTGACACCCATGTTGTCACTCACACAATTATTATTTATTAGACTCTCCATTTCCAACTGGCTATTTTGGGTGCTGGATATAGCCCATCAAACAAAGACAAATGAACAAATGAAAGATTTCCACTGGCATTTCAGTGATGGGAAAACACGAAATAAATTTCAAAATTAAATCTCTGCCAAAGACTGCTGGGCCTCAATAGCCAGGGGGTTTGATTAGCTGTAAGCAAAAGAACAAAGAAAAAGAACTAGTAGAGAGAGAGGGAGAGGGAGAGAGGGAGGAGTTGAGGAGAGATTAGAGAAAGAAAGGGGCATGAAGTAGAGATGAAGCAGCTTCAGATCCTGTTTCATCCTCAGAGTGTATCCTGTTCATAAGAAACAAAGAACAAACCCTGGACTGAAAGCTGGAAGAAGGGGAGTTCTGACTCAAGTCTATTTCTAGATGGTCAGAAAGAAAATCAGAAAGAAAAACTCTACCCAAACATAGAGCCACAGACTTTGTGATTTTGAAATCATAAGCATGTAAAAATAATACAATATTTAGCATTTTTATACGGAGTGGCTTGCGTTTTCAATGTACAGTACTTGACATATATTATTTCAGTAAAGCAACAAGCCTTAGTGTTAGGGCATTATATAAGGTAGGGTGTTATTGTTATTGCAAAATGGCCAAGGCAAACTGGTGTGAGAAACCATTCTCAGGCTAGTTTCATATAACAAAAATTTTAATGTGGTGATCCAGTATATATATCCGGTGTGAAGGGGAGAGCGGGAGATGCCCTAACTCCCAGCAGTAGGCAGGGGCAAACCATTTCCAAGATAGGCTGCCACCACCCTTTATGTCCACCTCAACCTGAGCCAGGGCACTCCCAGACCTTACAGTACATACTTGAGGTTTAGGGAATAGGGGTTCAGCTTCACTCCACCCTTTTCACAAGCCTCAAGCCTGAAACAATAAACAGTAGCAAGTAACCAAGCAAAAGACTCTGGATTCAGTACTAAGGCTCACTTGAAAGAAAGCACACACAACTCGTGAGGTAGAGATTAAGCTTATTTACATAGGGTAAGGGGGGAAAGGGATAAAAAGGCATACCGGAATCAGAGTAACCTTTGGAAATAGCATTTCAGGCAAGAAAATAACAAAAACTACTGAAATCTGTCCTATGCGTTACTTAAATATGGGTCTTCCAATAGGACAGGGCCCAATCTGGGATCCAAAGAATCACAAGACCGAAGGCAAGTTGAAGCATAAGAATGAAAATGAATGGGTAGCGCCAAGCTCCCTCTTTTTATGCTCAAACCCCTGACATCTCAAGGAACATCTTAAATAGCCAATCACAGGCTGACTGAAGCGGCATTCCCAAACCCGGTAGGGGAGGATGAAAGTTCCCACCGGAATGCAGCTGAGATAATTCAGTCCATTTAACTGAATCTTGCTCTGGCCTTGAAAGCCAGAGGCATCTCAAAATAATAGACATGCAGGTGCCACTTTGTGCCACATCAGCCTGACCAAATGGAGTTACACACACAGTTAGAGCACCAAAAAAATGGAGTTATTGACACCCAGCTAATTCAATCATGTTGAAAATCTCTGGTCGGATCCCACTGAAAGCACAGCAGGAGCTGTGATTGGGAAACAATAAAGAAAGAAATCCAATGAAAAAGGAAAGAAGAGGGAATAATAGGCAGATGAAACCAGGCACTGTTCCCACAGGTGGAAAAGTGTCACACCCTGCATGTTCCTTCTCTTTGACAATACATGAGAAATGGCCTGGTATCGTTCCCTAAACTGTGGAGAGGTGGAACTGAAAAAGCATCATCTGGATACTGCCCTTCCCTTCAGCTAGCCAATCAGTTCCCAAGAGGTGGAGACAAATGAGTCATCAGCTGTTCCTCCACTGGCATTGGGAGAGTCTACGCTTCTCCAGGCCCTACCTGACAAGCAATTTACAAGTGAACTTTCCCTATGCAGTTCCACAGCATCTGGGGAATGTAAACACTGCCCCATAACAAGGGGTGGGGGACCTTTCTCTGTTGAGTCTGCAAAAGTAATCTCACAAACTGGATGTTGTTGTTCACGGGTTTCCAGCTGAAACGGGTTATTCCAACCCACAATAAAATAAATTACTAGCTGGAGAATTCTAAATATCCAACATGGTGACTTTTCAATGTGTGTATGAAGTTCTGAGCAATGGGGAGAGGAATGTGATAACGCTATGATGTCCAATAATTGGGTGAACCAGTTGTGTGAATAAATACACCCCCAGACTTTGCTTGCTGGATGCTCACCAACTGGTCCCTACGTTTCCCTATTGGAGAGGTGGGGAAAACCCTGTGGGCAGTATCCTATGCCACTGTATCCCAGCAGGACCCGCTGCTGGGATAATGGGAGGTGGTGGGGGGACTAGCACTTCATCAAGAAGGGAAAACGAGCAGAAACACCATTTCCAGAATGGAGCCGGTCAGCAGAGCTTGCAGAAAGAAGCTCCGTAGACCTGTCCTGATTTGGAAATGAACATTTCTGCTCATTTCCAGGTTTACTTTAGAAAGGGCTAACTCCCCCCATTGTGCTAGCAGTGGGTCCAACAGAATGAGTGGGAGCACAGTGGCAGTATAGGAAACTGCTCTATATGTTTATATTTTTATCATGTCCATCAACTGTACTGTTGTTAAGGTATCTTATATCCTGACCTTTGTAACACATTTCAGCAGAATGTAAAAATGAAAAGGCTTTATTGATAGCGTCGCTGCTGCACAAGAATGCTATCAGGCATTAAATGCTAAAGTGCTCTGGAAGAACACTAACTGGTTGTTTGACTATGTTAGGCTGATAAGAGATCTTTCTGGATATGAACTTGAAAGATGCATACAAATAAAAATGTTTTAGAGCCAGAATTCCTCCTTTTATGGGATAAATAAAAATCTATAGGCAAAGAGGAAACTCACTCACTGCTAGAGAAATGGTTTGAGTCAAAGGATGGTTTCTTTTAAGCAGAGCATTCATTCCCTGGATAAAATAGGTGAAAAATACTTTCTCTTTTCTAGTAGAAAGGGAGAAAAAATAGATATGGGTGGGGGTTTTTTATTGAACAATAAAAATATTGCTGACAAATAAAGATAAGGATTGCCAGTGATAACGGGTAATGCCTTAAAATCAAGCTGTCAGCTTCTAAAATTCAGTCAAACCTTGTTGTCATCTTTGTAAAGGTGTAAAATGGGAATGTTTATGAAGTGTGTTTGCCCCACTAACTCTGTCCTTAGAGTTTCCAGCAACGTTTCTCCTAAAGCAAAATTCAAAGTTAATTTGGGGGTTCCTCCCCTGGAGAAACAATTTAAGAATTCAAAGGGAAGCCAGAATATAATGTTACTGCCATTACAATTCTGGTCATCACTTTAAAAGTTAGCATGCAAGACAGAAGAGGTGTGTACAGGAGGTCCATCCTGGGCCTGGCATTTGAGTGGGCAAAGTGAAATGAACCCACAACCATATTCCTGCTCAAAGAGTACTGTATGTTAAGAGGACCTTGCAAGGATTAAAGATCTCTAGAACTGATGATCCTCTCACCTTTTATTACACTGGTGAGTAATAGTAGCAAGAGGAAGGAGGCCATCACCTCTCTCCTTTAAGTATCCAATAAGTCCCAGGGAGCTGTGGACACAGCATGACTTAATAAACCACCATTGGTTTGTGTCGTGGAAAGCTCTAATTCAAGACCCAATTTGGAAAAGTCAAAACTAACAATATGGTGTGTGTGTGTAGTGAGACTTGATAACATTTGAGACATCACATCTAAATACCATTTAGTGCTTATTTGACAAACAGAACAAAAAGATAGTCTCTCCAGTACATCTAATCAGGGATGTTGAAGAGTCCTTGGTCTCGAGTCACGAGTCAAGTCACGAGTCTTTGGACCCGAGTCTCGAGTCCGAGTCCGAGTCCTTGGTCCAAAATGGTGACTCACGAGTCACGAGTCACTCCCAAAGCTGACTCCACGAGTCCCTATTAAAATCAATGGGGGTTTTCCCCAACAAAATAAGGCTACTTCACACTCAGAGCAGCCACACAGAGTAATCTCAGGTCCTTCCTCTGCCCTCTCCCAAGTACGCAACACATCAATCAAAATTAAATCTTGACACACTGTTGGGGCTACACTCCTGGTAGCCATCCATAGTGGCTGAGCAGTGGCACACCTCGCTTCCATGCGCTCTTTGCCGGCAATCACGCTCCTCTCCCCTCCTTCTGGCACAGCCCAGGGATGTTGAAGAGTCCTTGGTCTCGAGTCCCGAGTCGAGTCTCGAGTCCCATTAAAAATATTGGGACTCGAGTCCGAGTCGAGTCAGAGGGGGGACTCAGTCCGACTCACGAGTCGAGTCCTCGAGTCCGAGTCCCCATCCCTGCATCTAATGTTCAAGAGAATGAGTAGAACTTGGAGCCATCTTGTGTACCTTAGTGCCCAAATATCTGCTAGCATAATTCCCATTACTGACTGCTATAGGAGACTTGCTTTGCATGAACAGATATCTCTCTGTTTCCCTTAATTCTTGTACCGAATGGCTCAGCTTTTGTTTAGAACTGCTCCTCCCACACTGAGCTATCCTCCTGTTCCAGGCTGGCTCTGGAAAAAAAAACCCATACCAACCACCTCTTTAAGCTATTAATATGCTTCAAAGGAGAAAGCAGAACACAAGCATTGAAAAAGTTGCAGTCTGCCCTTGCCTGACCATCCTGAAAACCAGTTTTATAATCACAGCTGAGGAAGGAAATTGGAACAATTTGCATCAGAGGAGAGGAGGGATGATTATCATAGCTAGACAAAATTAACAGTTTGGCTGTGCAGGAAGCAAAAGAATAAAAACTAGTAATCTCCTCATTAAAGCTTTCTGGCACAATCGTGTGTGTGTGTGTGTGTGTGTGTATGTGTGTGTTGGGGGAGGGGGGTTGCAGCAAGTTGAATGGAATAGCAGTTGGATGGGCTGCATAACAGCCTCAATGGTGGGCCCAAACATGTTACTATTATTGGAGAAAATGTTGTTTGATCCTGCTGGTTTCTGGTGACATTTGCCACACACACACACACACACACACACACACACACACAGCCCAAACACTTGAGGGATTAGGTTGCATGGATTCTTGGAGCAAAGAGGAACCCTGCAGTTGCAACTGAATTTTGACTATCATGGAACTTGAGGCAAATTTTGAACACTCTTGCTCATGGAACACATCCAAGGGATTCGGAGAGAAGCCAAAAGACTTCTGATAAGGTTAGCAAAATATGTCAGGGAGGTTCTGCCAATTCCAAGGTGGCTACTGAGTGCCGCACAAGCATCGTTTCGAGCGAAATTGGAGGTTTCTGCTTGAAGTAAAAATCTGAGGGATTTTTGAGAGAAATGAACAGTGCAATCCTAAGCGTCCGAAGAAGTACGTCCCATTCAGTGAGAATTACTTGCTAGTCATGTGTTGAGGATTGCTGCATCAAAAAGCTTTTGTAATACTAGCAAAATTTCTCATGAGTGTGATAGCCCTAAAAATATTCCCAGAAGCTTTAAATACATGTGTGTAGATCTAAACAAATGGAATGTGAAGGCTAAGTGCAGACTCTCAGTAGTTTTCATGTATACATTTTATCACAAAGCTTAAATGGCTCCATTTGTCATGGGTTAATGCAAGATTTGGAGGGCAAAAAAGATAAAAATTTATAGATGATCTCTTAAGTCATATATATATATATATATATATATATATATATATGAATGACCTGTGTTGTTCAGTTGTCCATCTCTCTCTTCTGAACAAATGCTAAATGATATATATGTTTCACTTCTGACACCACAGGCAATCAAAGAGTCCCATTTATCTCATTCAGTATAAATAGCATTTTCTTTAAAAGGCTGTTTTGGCTTCAATCGCTGTGCACAGCCATTCATAACTGCGGTACCTGGCTAGGTTATTAAACCAAGCATCTACCTCAAGAGCCTATTACTGGGAGGAAAGCAGCTGGCATAATACAGATCTAGTATGAAAAGTATGAATTGCAATTTCACAGGGCAGACAGAGCTGGCTTACTGCATTAGATCATTGGTGGGAAAGAGAATACAGTCATGCCTTGGATTGAGAGCATAATTCGTTCCGGAAACGTGCTTGTAATCCAAAACACTCTTATATCAAAACGAAATCCCCCCCAAAAAATTGTACAGAGATTTTTAATTTAAGCCGTACTACAGTACTTGTATTGCAAGACGTTGCTTGTATATCAAGTAAAAAAAAATTAAATAAATATTTAAAAATGTGCTTGTCTTGCAAAATGCTCTCAAACCAAGTTACTTGCAATCCAAGGTATTACTGTACAGGGTTGGCCTTCTATTAACAGTGTAGTGAAGGTAATGATGTAGCTTCTAATTCATGGGCTTCCCTGGTCTGGGTGATATTTGGCACTGGAAAACCTTTCTCTTCTATCGGGAGGTACTCGGAAAGTGTTGGCTAAACCAAATGGTGGGATTGCATGAAGCACTTAGACAAGTGCCAAGCACTTTTGCTGTGAATATATATACTTCTAAGGGTATAACTACTATGCGACTAGGGTAGTAGTATATTTTACCATGATTCCTCAGTATCACAAGGATTTTAAGAATGTGTTTATTGATGGGTTTTGTCCCCCCCCCAAAAAAAAAAACTTCTGTGTCATGGTGTATTTGTGGACAGGTTACTGCAATGCAACCTTGCAGCTTTTCTCTCTAGGGATAAACAAATGAGACCTCTTCAGCCAAGAATGTGTATCAGGAGCCTTACTTGCAAAGAATGGTCATGATTTATTTCTTCTTATGTGCAGCTGTGCATTTATTTTTATTTGCTTGTGTAACTATTTTTCTGATACCACCCTTCACCCACCAAAGTGGGTTCCAAGATAAAATAGCAATAACGTTCAATAAAACATCAGTCAAAAAATGAGAGGGATAATTAAAATGATTACTTTGAGTGCAGAAAGGCATCACTATAGGGTCCCATGGAGCCCCAACTCACCCTTTGTACTGGCCCTTAACTAGCCATACACCAGTACCCTGGAATGGGAAGCCAGCCCATGCATACTTAACATGGTGGCATCCAGCAATCTCAATCCATGTGTGCTGGCTACTTTGCTCTGAGCATGAGTAGCATGAGTAGCCTGTAGCATCGCAGATGCCATTATGGGAGGTGTGCACATAAACCTTCCATTCTAATACTTGTATACCCAGTCCAGGGCCAGTGTCTGCCAAAGAGTTAATCTCTTGTCAATGCGGAGGAGATAAAAGGAAGTACTACTTCACACAGCACATAATTAAACGACGAGATTCGCTACCACAAGATGTAGCCATGACCACCAACTTGGATAGCTTTAAAAGGGGATTAGACAAATTCATGGAGGACAAGGCTGTCATCAGCTACTAGTCATGATGCTATATATTACTTCCAGGATCAGAGGTAACATCCCTCAGATATGAATAGCAATCACTGGAGAACATGTCCTGCTTGTGTGGGCTTCCCATTGGGGCACCTGGTTGGCCATTGTGGGAAATAGGATGTTGGACTAGATAGGCCTTCAGTCTGATCCAGCAGGGCCCTGCTCTTAAACAGCCCAAACTGAGTTAGTGGTGCTATACTGAAAGCAGCATGGCACAACTTAGGGGTGGGCTGAAATCATGTATCTCATTTTGTGGTGGGCACTTGAAATTTTTTTTTTTAATAGCACCACCTTTCCCCCCTAATTATACTTAGGCACGTGTTGCAAACATGTTCATTTTGTTTCTATGATCTTTATTAATTTTGTGGCCCTACCCTTTCTTCAAGGAGCTCATACCCCCTTCCTATTAGCTACAGAGCAACACTGTGTATTAAGATGTAGTGATGGCCGCCAATTTCAATGGCTTTAAAAGAGGGCTTGACAATTTAATAGAAGATAAGGCTATCAATAGTCCTGGTGGATATACACTATCTTAAGTATCAGAGGAACATGGGCTGGAGGGTGCTCTTGCACTCATGTCCTACTTGTGGTCTTCCCACAGGCAGCTGTTTGGCCACTGTGTAAACAGAATGCTGGACTAGATGGACCCTTGATCTTTTCCAGCACAGATTTTCTTATTTTCTTATGAAAGAGAGAAAGAGAGAGAGAGAGATGCCTGATGCCTGTCTCCCCCTGCCCCTTCTCTGTCTGTTGTTTCCAGTGAGCTAAGTCTTCATAGAATCATAGAAAAGTAGAGTTGGAAGGGGCCTACAAGGCCATCGAGTCGAACCCCCTGCTCAATGCAGGAATCCAAGTCAAAGTGTCCCTGACAGGTGGCCGTCCAGCTTCACCTTGAATGCCTCCAGAGTGGGAGAGCCCACCACCTCCCTAGGTAGCTGGTTCCATTGTCTTATTGCTCTAACAGTCAGGAATTTTTTCCTGATGTTCAAGTGGAATCTGGGTTCCTGTAACTTGAGCCCATTATTCCGTGTCCTGCAAACTGGGATAATCGAGAAGATGCCTGAGGCCTGTCTCCCCCTGCCCCTTCTCTGTCTGTTGTTTCCAATGAGCTAAGTCTTCCTTCCTACCCTGTATGTATGGTTTAATTAACCCTCAATGGGTACCTCCTCCCATTTCCTGGCTATGTCCCAACTGTTGATAACTGCGTTGCTTTGCTTCCTTCCCTGTTCCATTTAGGTGATCCTGTACATTACTTTAGATGTTATAGGGCAGATGTCCCCAACCTGGTGCCCTATATGTTTTGGACTACCTAGATCAGCATGGGCAATGGTTAAGAATGCTGAGAATTGTAGTCCAAAACATCTGGAAGGCACTACGTTGGGGAAGGCCATAATAGGGTGTAGGCAGTAAAATGTTAGAACATGTGAGTGAGTAGTAGGTATGCTAAGTGTCACCATTCACAGGTTCCTTTATAGCTAACTACTGAAACAAAAACAAAATGTTACTCTAGGTCAGGGATGTTGAACCTTTTTCAGCCCAGGGGTCGAATTCCAATTTGGGAAGGGTCTTGGGGAGTACATTCCAGCAGTGGGCATGCAGCAGGGCAAAGGCCCTGGTGTCATTCTTACCAATTTGAACATTTTCCCACCAAGCAAACAAAATGCAGCTCACTTCTAAGCAAGTCAGCTCAGGAGTAAGCCCCAGTGCGACAGCTCTTATGCCTGCAAAATGCACACCATTCTTCACAAACAGTTCTCCTACCTTCAAATCGCAGCCTGATTCTTTGCAGGGTGTTTATGGTGAATTGCTTTTAAATACCCTCTTATCTCTGATTACTGATTGGAGCCAACAGCAAAAGAAGCTTGGGGCAGACTGGGGACCCCCTGAGGTGCACCCCACCTATGGGCTGAAGATAGTTCCCCATCCTGGCTCTAGGTTATCCAGTGGAACTGTCACAGATTGCTGGTTTATCACATAGCAGAGTTGCTATCTTTTAAATGTCAGTTCATCCAAGCCAGATCTAGTAGAAAAAGTATATTTGTGGCATAGCATATTATTTATTGCTAGAAGTTATATGACATTTATTTCTCATGATGCCCCTGACAGAAACTTATAAAAAGTGACCATTATAAATACAAACAGAACACAGAAAGATTTTTTAAAAAAGTCTAAGATATGCACACTGCAATCCTACACATGTCAGCTCAGAAGGAAGTCCCATTGAATGCAATGGGGCTTACTCACAGATAAGTGGGTATAGGATTGCGGTGTTCAGGACGGAAATACCGAGGCATTTGTTATTGTACCTTTACTGCCACATTGAATCTTGCAAGTAGGGTAAAGAGATGTGCAAAAAGAGGCATGCTGGGATGTATTTTGCATACAGATTACTTCTCCATGTAATGATGGGATGTTCTGGTTTGTTTGTTTGTTGGTTGGTTGGTTGTGGTTTCCAAATAGTAGAACAATAACTGTTGAAAGAATAAAACACTTATGCATATGTAAATCCAATTATCCCATAATTATATGTGTGTGGGGGGGAGCGGGGAGGAGGGACAGGTGGGAGGGAATACTGAAGGATGGCTTTGAGATGTTGCCAGACTAAATTCCCTTGTCATGAAAACCTGAAAGAACTGGAGACACAGAGCCATTAAAATGATGACTGTGTTGGCTGGCATCCAGTCTCCGGCCTGCTCAATATATAAATGAGAGACCCAGGTGCCCAGGTGCCAATGTCTGCTAATGTGATCAGGCAAATTTTTGCAGAGAAATGGAGGAACTATGGAGTTGTGTTTAGTCAGTGACTGAACTGCTGAGCAATAGCAAATATTTTGATCATTTAGGTGTGATTATATATACGATTTCCCCCCACACATCTGATATCTGAGGCACAGTTTACTCTTCTCCCGAACATTTTCTTTTAGGGTATGTAAGAGATGGGAATGGGCATAGCTAAGTGATAGAAAACACGTAGAAGGGTGCCAGGATCAATCCCCAGTATCTCTAGGTAGGACTGGGAAAGACTCCTGCCGGAAACCCTGGAGAGCTGCTGCCAGTCAGTGTCGACAATACTGGGCTAGATGGACCAATAGCCTGACAGTATAAGGGAGCTTCCTATGCTCCTAAGAATTAGCAACCCTCAGAGGTGCTCACTTCACGTGTTTCTGCTTAAGTCACATTTCTGGTTTGCCTCTTGACTGGAAGATGATAAGTCTGGTACAGAAAATTGGACAGAGGTACATTAGGCACCTTCCACTGATGAGGAGCCATTCTGTGCCACTATTTCTCACCCTCAGTCCACTCATGCAATATGGGGATACTAATGCTCATCTGCTTGACAGCATTAGTGAGCTAGTGCAGGTGAAGCTCTTCTAAGCACTCGGGCAGTGCAATCCCCTAGACGTGTCTAGTGGGCCATAGGATTTTTCAGAGTCCCAGCTCCGATGTCTGAAAACAATTCCAACCCCAGAGCTGGGAATCCCTGCTTGGGGCACCCGCCCTCAGCTGGCGCAGAAAGAACCACGCTGGCTGCTTGTCCGAGGTCACAAAACAAAAGTGACCTCAGAGAACAGCTTTATGGAGCGTTCTGGGGGGTGGGGAGGGAGGAGACTGGTGCCACCACGATATGAGGTATCTTGATGGCACCTCAGCCTCCTTCCCTCCTGCTCTGACGCTTAGGCAGCCAAAATCAGCCATCCAGCTGCTTTGCAGGGGGCGGAAGGAGCACAGAGGCACACCTTTGCCTCCACACTCCCCCCTCCCTGCATAGGATGCCCATTATCCTCTGAGTTTGGAGTGTTATGGGCATCCCCATAGGATTGCACCCTAAATTATTTCATAAATGCTGACAGATTTAAACTTTTGCCTGGAAGCCTAGCTCCATAATTTGCACATCTTCAGATACATCTTTCACTTGTGCCAGGTCTGGATCCTGTCTTTGGAATTATGTTTTGGAGCTGAGCCCACCAACTTTAAGACTGTCTTAATGACAGTATAGCTCAGTATAAGCCATGACAGCAAAAGCCAAAATGGGCTTATTCTCTGACAGTCGGTCTATAATTGCATCGCTGTATAAATTAGCATATGCAAATTTAATGCAAATTTTGCCTGAGTCTTGAATCTTTCCCAGTACCTAATGGTGTCCCTGAACAACAGTGGGGTTAACTCCTGTTAAAAGATCCAGTGAAGATTAGATTGGAGTTGAAGCTGGCTGATCCCTTCTGTGAAATCAAGGCCAATTTCTTACATTTTATTCCTTACCGAATCAGTTAACAGAACTGATTACATACAACTGATCTTGCTGTAAAAGGACCCATAGTTATAAAAGTTCCTCAATAAAAGTTTCATTAACTTTTTTTTTTAATGTGCTCATTGTTTGTCTTAGCGATTAATTCAGAAAATCTTCCTTAGTAGTCAGCAGTTGATAACATTTCATTTTGTGTCTTATTAGAGATGTGTTGACATTTCTCCTTGCTGAAAGAGATTTCCCTCACCCTTTCTTTCTGCCACAGTCTCGGCATTATAAAATGCAGCATTAACCTTTCCATTGGGCTAAGGTGTGACACAGAAGATATATTTTACAAGAGAATGTATTATTCATTAAGTAAATAGTAAATGTGGTACGAAAGAATTGCCTGAGTGCTAAAACTTAATCAAGGAAATTACAATCAGTGAGGGATTAATATATTACTAGGCACAATTACATCACCATTAAATACGCTTGTTCCTTTTCTTTAGCAATAAAATGGTATCAAGCAACAAACAGTTACCTGAGTTGATCCAGGAGTATCTATTCTCTTCCTCACTTTGAAAAGCTGCTAGAGTAGGTTGTGTTGGAGGATATGGAAAGGAGTTGGCTCTATACTAGTTAGGACGAAGCAGAGTTTTCCCCCTTATGCACAGCCTGGTTATTGAAACTGTTTATCACCACGTGGACTGCTAAACCCTTGCTAAAAGGCTCTTAAAAGGAATGGATTGTCCATACAAGGTTAAAAAAATAATAAAGACATTTATTAGTTTTACTTACATTCCATTTATTCGTATATGCAGGATGCATATAGAAAGATTAGAGTCCGCTTCATTGGAGATCACTGGCTGGAAGCCAGCTCAGACCTTGTGTCCATCAGGATGGAGAAGGAGAGAGAGAGAGAGAGAGAGAGAGAGAGAGCTAGCCACAGAGAGACCAGAAGTAGGGAGGAGGGGTTACAAAACATGCACCCTGGGGATTGTTCAGTTAACCCTTTCCTCCCACTCTAACTAGTGGTTATATTGCCTTGTTGATTTAAGCAGGCAATATTACAATTTCCATCAAGTTGTTGATATACCCCATTTATCCAAAGGCCATTGTGGCACACAGAAGGAAAGGAAGGGTATATTCAAATGTAACACAGTGTGTGTGTGCGTGTGTGTGTGTGCATGTGCATTTCTAATCCAGTCTCTCCCTTAATCTTTAAATTGAAAAGAATTGAAGTATATTAAAAACAGTGGGTTAAGTCCAAGGTTGTGCTAGCAGTAGGGATGTGTGAGGAATCCAATAGGGGGATGAAAATCCAATGGATTTTCATTATTCAACCCCCCAGATTCTGGTTTGCCAGCCCTGCGCTGATGCCAACTCACCATGGTGCAAGTCAAGCCAGCTTGCGGACTTCTGTCTCTAAGATGGGCTGCGATTTGTGCATTAAAAAAAAAAAAAGCTAAGGAAATTTGCATAAATTTATGCAATTTGCGCAAATCAGCACCTGAAAAGCATGTGGATCTAGTGCACTTTGTGTAAAATTGACTGATTTACACAAATCGACATCCCAAAAGCATGTGGTCATCATGTAATTCATGCAAATTGGCCTATTTTACGCTAAGTGCTCTAGATCCACATGTTTTTTGGGTGCCGATTTGCACAACATGTGCAAAATACCATGGTTTGCACAATTTGCACAAATTGTGCAAATTTTCTTAGCACTTAAAAGAAATATGCACAAACCATGGCCCATCTTCGAGACACAAGTCCACAGAAAAAAGCCCCAACTCGGTCCACTTCCGATCATTGGATCAAGAGTGGGCAGGAAGTCCGTTGAGCTCAAACCAGCTGGACTTCCCAGCACCAGCACACACCTAGGTAGCAGAAGTCCACTAGGGTGATGGGACTCTATCCCTCTCTGTCTCTTCTCTCCCCCCCCCCCATTGCTCAACTCTGCACCACCTAAAAATCTGCTCTGGAGGGTTTCCTAGCCTCCAGAGAAGATCTTGAGGGTGTATGGGGGGCTGCAGGTTGGGGAAAATTGCCCCCCTCCCAGCGCCACTGTTAGAACTGCTTCTGTCAGTGGTACAGCACATTTGGATTCAACCCAGTGGGTTGGATCCAGACTTAAGCTTAGAGTAGACCCATTGAAATTGATGGGACTTAAGGTGGTCATGACCCCCTTAAATAATACAGACTTCAATTGATCTGTTGCAGTTATGACCAAGTCTGGACCCAACCCAATATTTTAGAACCAAGCAAATGATGATAAAGCTTTTCTCTTCATCTGTTCGCCTTGCCTGGCTAATAAAGATGGGTGAGTGCTCCAGTATGGGTTAAGCTTTTATGAATTATACTGAATAATTCAAGGGTCTCTTTTCTATCGGAAAAATGCCATGTACTTCACAAATGTTAACATATGGTACGAATTTACAGGCAGTTTATAGTACTTTTGTAAGTGCTCTGCTTGTACAACCATCCATTCATAAGAATAATGTTGACTTCCTCTCCCAATCAAATGGTTAAAAACATGTAAACTTTGCAGGATCAGGTATTTTATGCAGAACTAGTATTTGCTTTTAATAAGTAAATGTGCAGATTTCCCCTTTCAAGTGGAAAATAATAGGAAATTATTTCCTTACAGTATATCTAGCCCATCAACAACAGTGTATAAATAAACACCCAGAATCACAACCCCAGGAACAATTTATTAAAATGTCAAAGAAATCGCCTTTTCATTGTTCATATTATCAGACTACAGAAGTTTCAGATAGATTGCCCTTCTGTGTACAGTTGTCTGTTTAAAATGGGTAATTGCAGAAGCACAATAGAAAATATGGATCAGATATGCTGAAAGATTAAAAAGTAAATTCCAATTCCCAAGTTACTGATGCTTAAAAATAGCTTTGGTGTATTCGCTGCATCTTCAGTGAATAATATTTACTTTTTAACACAGTTTATCTGTTTCCCCATCCGATTGGAATTTATTGTACAGGGAATTGGGTTTTGATCCTCTTTTGCTCGTTAATCATCAGATCTGCTTTTGCTTGGTTAATAATACATATTTTTAAATCCCCAAATACATATTTATGATTTGTCTCAATAATTCATGCTTTCCAGCTCTATATATGTATGGTGTGCAGTTTTCCCATCAAGGTTCTGGGGGTTCCTCATGTAGGGGGATTTTCCTGTCAAATACATTAAATGGAAATTGCACGTTATTAAATTGCACACATATTCTTTGTAGTTCTGAAGTGGTCATAGTGACAGTCTGCCAATACTTTCTTTCTTTCTTTCTTATTTATTTATTTATTTATTTATTGCAATTTTTTTTGTCCTACTCATCAACTGAAAAAGGCTCCCAGAGTGGCTTACAAAGATTAGACAGTCCTTGCCCTCAGGTTCACAGTCATCCTAGTACTGGTGCTGCTGCTGCTACCTCTTCTTCTAGCAAGGAGCAGCATTTCACAATTATCCCTCAGTTACACGATACTTCTTCACACAATGCATAATCAATTTGCTGCCACAAGATGTGATGGTCAGTGTTGTAGATTGCTTTAAAATATACACACTTTCCTGTGAGTAAGTCCCATTGAACGTAATAGGACTTACTTCTGAGTACACGTGCATAGGATTGCACTGTTACTCTGTTTTCAGAGCAGTGGTAAATTTTACTTGGCTCTACCTGTGTACCCCAAGTGAAAGTCTTTTCTAACACATGCTGAAGTGCCATGGAAAAAGCTCTCTACAGTAATGATTAGGATTATTCTGCAGGGATTTTGGACTGCTCTTTTTAAAATGCATTAGAAATTTTTAAAAATTAAATTTTTAGCAGAAAACACACCCTCCTCAAGAGGAAGAAAGAAAAAATCCCAACTACCTCAAACATCGTCATTCCATTTTGGCATCATTGTTCAATCACAGTGTTGTTTTAATAAAATGCAATAGAGCCCACATGGTTTTTTTTTCTGAGTGGAGAAAATAGGAGCTTGCAGGGTGGGCCTGTGAACCACTTTGCACACTCAGAGATATCTAAATGTTCAATATTATTAAGTAGGCTGAAAGTTATGTTTGACTGAAATCATAGAATCATAGAATCATAGAAAAGTAGAGTTGGAAGGGGCTCACAAGGCCATCGAGTCCAACCCCCTGCTCAGTGCAGTAATCCAGATCAAAGCATCCCTGACAGATGATTGTCCAGCTGCACCTTGAATGCCTCCAGAGTGGGAGAGCCCACCACCTCGCTAGGTAGTTGATTCCATAATTGTCTTATTGCTCCGACAGTCAGGAATTTTTTCCTGATGTTTAGGTGGAATCTGGGTTCCTGTAACTTGAGCCCATTATTCACAATGACATATTCCTCCCCGGTTTACCCCTTCCTACCATTTGTTGTCACCTCTATATTACATTTGAGATTGTAAACTCTTTGGGGCAGGGAACTGTTCTCTTATACTCAGTAAAGCACCATGCACATTGATGGTACAATAATAATAATGACAACAACAGCAATCACCATAATCATCATGGGTCTGGAGATCAAAGTGGCTTCAGAGTGGTCAGAGCCCTTAAATGGTTAGAGCATCCTGGGGTAGGTGGCTATACCCTTGGCCACACCCTCAAGTTGCCTGGCCACACCCTCTTGATCACACCTTCATGTTGCTTAACCATACCTCTTACAAATTCACGTATGATATGTGTCCCTATGTTCATCAGTGAAATGTTGGAGGGTATGGAACAGTTCTGAGAAGTCAAAAACTTGCACACTCTTTGTGTGTGTGTGTGTGTGTGTGTGTGTGTGTGTTATTTTGGTAGGTCCCTATAAAGGTATTGCCGAACTGTGGATTTTGGATAAAATTTCAAAGCACCATTGATAATTAGTAAGAACAAGCCACTTCAAACTAACATATTCAGCCTAGTACAAATATTAAACTCAAATAACACAGCTAGCAATAGCATCACTTCCATTCAGCAGCCACTGAAAACAGGTGTTTTTAAGGCTCTCCTAAAGGCCTGCAAGGAAGGGGTCTGACACACTCCAAGTGGCCGCGTATTCTACACGTGTAGGGGCACTGCTAAAAAGCCTTCTCCTTTCTGCTTGCCAACCTAGTTGTTCTCAAAGGCAGGCATGTGTGCAAGCTTTGGAATGTGGACAGGGTAATGGCAATCCTTCAAGTAACTTGGTCCCAAACCATTTAATTCTTTAAAGCAGGAGTTGGTAACATGCTGCCCTCCAGCAGTTTTGGCCTACAACTCCCATCAGTGCTATCCAGCTTAGCCAGTGGTGTGGGATGATGGCAGTTGCAGGCCAAAATGTCTGGAGGACCACAGTTTGCCCATCCCTGTTTTAGAGGCTACAGCCAGCACTTTAAATTGGGCAACATGGAAATGCACTGGGAATCAGTGCAGTCAGTGCCATCTAGGTAGTGATGGGGGAGAAATTATTTTGCACTGTCGAACCAATATGTGAAGCAAAAAGTCGGTTCTCCTTCCAAATTTGTGCTTCCCCAATTTTGCAATGGAGTTCTCCAATAAAAAATGTGTACATTAGAGAAAAGCACACACAGACAGAAATGTGTATATTGGTGAAAATAGTGTTCAAACATGCATTCTGTTAGGAAGCTTGCAAAAAATGTGAATGTTAGGTAGAACTGTGTAAAAAATGCATGTATTAGGAGAAGTGTGCACAAAAATTTGTACAAATTTTCGTGCACATTTTCTAAAAAGAAATGCTCACATTTTGGGATGGACCAAACATAAAATGGGAAGAGAAGAAACTGAGTGAAACTAAACTTGACAGAATTACCCATCCCTAAGTATCACATGGTCCAACCGTCAAGCCTCTACCACAGTGTTCTCCAACCTTGGGTCCCCAGATGTTTTTGGCCTACAACTCCCAGCATGCCCCAGCCAGCTATGCTGGCTGGGGCATGCTGGGAGTTGTAGGCTAAAAACATCTGGGGACCCAAGGTTGGAGAACACTGCTCCACCAGCATTCAAGTGGCCACTTTCTGCACCAGTTGAAGTTTCTGAACAGTCTTCAAAGACAGTCCCATGTGGAGCATTTTACAGTAGTCCAGTCTGGACTTCAGTAGCACATAAATAACTAAGATTATGGTTTTGCTCAGAACCTCAAACTGTGTCATCATGCAACTTCCATACAAGGGAACAGAAACTGAACTGAACTCCACAGCATAAGCATGCCGAGTGATGCATTTTGCTGCAACATCATCATGGGTGTATTAAGGAACCAGGGAGGCTAAAGAATCTATAATAGTCAGACCCATCACTTCAATTTAAATCAAGATGTAAGAATTACTGAGGGAGAAGTAATGTACATCACGTGGCCTGCTAGATTATGTATGCGACTCTGTTTCTCTCAGCATTTTTCCACTGATACCTCTTTGGCAAATGGCTTTTATATTCAGAATTATAAAAAGGAGACATTCCTATTATTAGTAGCAATTCAAACATAGGGGTAAAGGGGAGCTGGGACATTTTTGGCAGAGTCCTTTGTGAGGGCTTGTGAAATTCTTTTCGAAACATGTAAGAGATTTTTAATCAAGATAGCTTTTCTAAAGGTGCTTCAGAATAGGTTCTTCATGGGTTGTTAGGCAGAACAGGGAGGCATCTGATGGCTTTAAAATGATGTATGCCTGATTGAGATTCACAGTAGTGACTCTAGCAAAGTTAGTAAAGAGTTCTAATGTTATCTATTCAGAGCAAACTTTGTACAATGCAGATCCGGATTCTCACCGGGGCAGCTGCTGAAGAACGGTGGTGGGAATTTGGCAGCATTCAAAATATGCCTTGGAAATCCATTACAGTGAATTCTGAGATTGGATATTGGAAACTCTGGACTTGGTCATTGACTACTAGGGCCATAGCTCAGTAATATAGCACATGGTCCCAAGTTTGGTCCCTGCTATCTACAGGTAGGGCTGGGGCCTGGGGTAGACCCCTGTCTGAAACTCTAGAGATCCACTGTCAGTCAGTGTAGACCAGGGCCCCAGGGACCAAATCTTGACTTCCTGAAGTCCCAATCCAGCCCTCCGGGGTTCCCCAGAAGGCCACATTCCCTTTTCCTGACCCCACCCCTAAATTTATTAAGCTAAAATATGCTGGAAATTATTTGGTATTTTGGCCCTGCCCTTTTGACTTTGGCCCTGCCCACCACTAGAATGTGGCCCCTGACTGCTTCTCTGAAATTGAATTTGTCCCTCAGTCAGGCTGAAAGAGGTCCAAGAGCCTTGGTGTAGACAACATTGAGCTAGATGGACCAATGGTCTGAATCGGTATAAGGCAGCTTCCTATGACCTTATGGATATTCAACACGTGCCTTTGGATTCCCCGTGCTTGTCGTGTCAATGCAGTGTACCAAATGAACATGCAGTATACCAACCCAATGCTGGAAAACCCGGGGGTGGTTCACATATGCATTCTCAGTGGCTGATGGCTATAGCAGCAAACAATAACCTGTATGCATGAATGAGCCACTGCAGATCAAACACCACTTCTGGAACATTCCTGCCATTTCACATTGCCTCAAATGCAATGCTTGTCAATGTAGTATGTTCATACAACTGCCAGTCATCACATGTTGAGTAATCAACTGATGTTCGAGTATGGGTGAACCTGCCTCCAGAGCATGAGAAACCAGGCCATTATATTTATGTCAGCACTGCAAACAGAGCTGCCAGAGGTTTTCAGGATTGAAGTAGAGTTCCTTGTGACTTAAATCCATCATTATTAAATGTAATGTGTGAATTTCCCCATCATCAGAATTCCAACACTGATTCCATAGGGCACGATCCAGTCAATGGAGAGCGTTTTGATAGTGAGAGAGCTGAATGAATCCTTTAAACTTTAAAGAGCTCTCCTTGAATTCACTGAGTGCCTAAGCATGGCTGAAGACGAGTACACATAGTTTCTGCTGGTGGTATTTGCTGCCTGGTACCTGGATTTGACTCTGGATATCTGACATCTGACAGCTTAAAAATCTTATATTTTCCTTCTGAAAATTCCTGAGTTTTCATCTCGCAAGTCATGTTTTGAAGTTGCAGTATGCTTTCAGCACCACTTACAACTGTTGATAGTTACCTATAGGAGGGGGGAGACTCTATTTCTGTGCTGTTGTTGGACTTAGAAAGCTGAGACTAAAACTAATAAAGAATTAAGAATGAAATACTTAGAAATGCTTGTCAAAAAGGACACTTAGTTTAATCTTCAAAAAAACAACCTGAACTTCAGCTAGCCCAGGCTTTCCCAACCTGGTGCCCTCTAGATGTTTTGGTTCAACTTCTATCAGCTCCAGGCACCAGGGTAATGGTCAAGAATGCTGGGAGTGGTAGACCAAAATATCTGAAGGGCACAGGGTTGGGGGAAGCTGAGCTAGCCAGAACTCAGAAACAAGTTTCATTTTTCTTTTAACTTTTGTGACTACAAGAAAGTAGTTTGACAGTGCATGTGTTTGGCTGCTTTAGTGATAATGGACTTTTTAAAAACTTGCCCTTCAATTTTATTTTAACTCTATGTTGTTCTTTCTGTAGTTATGTATATATTTGTTTTATTTTATATACTTTAAAAAAAAATGTATGGTTGAAATAACTAAACAATATTCTGATGTTCAAATTGGAAGCCACACAAAAAGTGTGTGTGTGTGTGTGTGTGTGTGATGGTAAGGAATGCAGATTCTATATTGTTTGAATGTATTCCAAATATAAATATAAAATTATAGGTGGTACTTTGACCCTGGCCTGGAGGCAAAGCTCTTTGAACATAAAGCGGTCTGCATAATCCAGGGTTGGGCAACTTGTGGCCCTCCAGATATTTTGGCCTACACCTTCCATCATCCCTCACCCTTGAGTATGCTGGCTAGGGCTGATTGCAATTGTAGGCCAAAACATCCAGGGGGCCACAAGTTGCCCACCCATTATAGCCCCTAGAAAAGCAATCCTAAGCTCTGCCCAAGGCTGGCTATGGAGTCATAGGGCTCAGTGGAGATGGAGGTTCACTGGTGGGTTGGCACTTGTCTTGCATCCTCTGGTGTACCCATGGAAACCTGCACAGGCAAACTGCCAATGGTGTTAATTTGTACGCAGTCCAAGGCTAAACATATATCCGACCCTGGGCTGAAATTCATCGGGCCTGAAATGGCACCAGCTCTGGAGCAGGCATAGGTAATTCCCACTTCTCAGTGTGGTCAATGGGAGGGGGACGATGAATGGAAAGCCATTGAGAAGAAAAAGGAAAAGGCCACCTCCCTCCTTGACTGCGGTGAGCTGTCAGCGCCATGGATGCAGTGGACATTCCACCATGGCCATTCCCTTCCCACCCCCAGCCCTGGGTGCATAGGATTGCTCAGTTAAGAATCTTACATCAGTCACAATACATAGTTTGCTCTTCATTTTTCAGATATTCTGAGAACAATTTCAGTGTGATATTTATGGAGACGTGGATTGCTCCTCTGTTTCAAACAATGGTAGAAGTACAGGACTCCTTTACATCCCCCTTTGATTTGTGTCTCTCTTCCGGGAGCAGCGTTATAAGGAACAGAGGATAGTCAGCAATATAACATGCTCATTATTAAAAAGACAGATGACCAGAAAATTAAATCTTCTGGTCCCACGGAAAGCTGTCAAATGTTAAATGAAAACATCTGCAATGGATCTGTGTTGTTCCCTTTCAAGTAACGATGCTCCAAAGCTGATCGATTCTAATCATGTGTATGCATGTGGAAACCATTGCATTAGAAAAAGTACCTGTGTGGGCACAATTATGCCAAGGACAGAATTAAACGATATGAAAAACACACACACACATTACTTTCTACCCTTGTAATGTTTAGTGAAACTGAAATGTGATGGAGTGCCATTGTGTCAAGTTTCTTCACCCTGCAATGGAGTGAAATGGAGTGGCAGCTGCGAAACCCTCCTCGTGTTACCTGGGCAAATGACATCATGCTACCTAGGGAAGTCAGTGGTGGAGATGCAGGGCTGGAGCTTTCGATTAAGTCAACACAATGTTAATGTAGGGATTAAGCTTCATACTTCTGCAGATGTGCTTCAAAAAAACACACGAGTACTGATTTTGAGTCAGATGGGGAGGGGGAAGGTGCTGCCAAGGCACCAAGGGTGAGGGAGCCAGAGACCGGGGAGAATAGCAAGGACAGAGAGGGGGGAATCCAGCTGTCTCCTGATCTTTCAGAGCAGAGAAGTCAGGGGGAGGGCCTTCTGAATCCATGGGAATGCAAGCTCCTAACAAAGAGGAGAGCTGGTGGAAATACGAGACCCAAGAGCTAGGTGTCAGATGAAAAGGGAAGGGCAATGCAGCAGGGTCACTCAGTGCTCAAGGAGACTTGCAGCCAGGGAGCTGACCACATGGACAGACCCTCCTTGAGGGTGGGACTCCATAGCCTGCTCAGCTTGAGAAAGGGAAAGCCATAAGAGACACCATAATAGACACTGTCAGTTTTGTAACAACTCCCTCTCCTGGTGCTCTGACCTAGGAAACTAACTAGCTAACAAGGTTCTGTGTTATGCAAAGCTTGTCTGAAAGGTAGGTTTCTTTTATGGGGAAGTTGCCTGTAGCCTGAAGTGATGCTTGCTTGTTTGTAGTTTGCAGAAGAAAGGTAATTGACTGGAAATGCAACTTAAGGGCTTGACTACAAGACAGCCAGGGGCTGGGCACAAAACAGTTAAACACTTTTAATCCCACTTTTATTTCAGTGGGAGATATATAGCCATTTGCTTTACTCACCCACTTGAATCAATGGGCCTTTAAAGTGTATGCCTTAGCCTGGATCATGCCATAAGTAGTTACTATGTGTTGACAATTCCACTAGTTTAGCATAGAAGTGTATCAACACTGAACTAGAACCCAGTGTGCCGCAGTCGTTTCAATGTCAGAGTAGAACTGGGGAGACCCAGGTTTAAATCCCCACTCAGCCACAAAACTCACTGGATGCCCTTCAGCCAGTCACTGTCTCTCAGCCTAACTTACCTCACAGGGTTGTTGTGAGGATAAAAGAGGGGAAGGGGAAGAAACATGTATAGGGAAACAACCCAGGGGAGGGTGGGGGAATTTGGTTTGGTTCACATATTAATGCGACCGTATTCCAATTCACACTTCCCGAAGAAAGGCACGAACTGAAATGCACTCATTGGTTGGTAGTCATACTTTTCCAAATTTTATGATGCAGCTCTCCAATCAGAAAATGTTTACAAAAGTGTATATTAAGGGAAATTCCTTGCAAAATATGTATATTATGTTAATATGTGTATTATGTTAAGAGAAATGTATATGAAAATGCATCTTCATTTTCATGCAGACTTTTAAAAAATTGTAAACTGATGTGGAAATTGTTGGAATATGTGATGAGAAGATGTCAACTCTGCAGGGAGGTTTTTTTTTTTTAAAGTTGAGTGCCCAGTAAAGGGTTAAGATAGACTGTTATACTTTAGTTAAAGAGCAAAGGCAGATACCAAGCTTCTCTGAGAAGTCAGGGGGAGGGTTCAGTGGAGCAAACCATTTAGTGGTATCAGGGGAGGGAATGCTGGACATTGCCTAGCAACAAGAAATTCCATTCTCTCTGACAGTTAGACTAATCCTACAATTAACAGACTTAACTGATGCGTGCTTGGTTTAGCAAAGAGAATGTCTGTGTTTTTTCTTACCTCACAGTAGCAGTCAAAATTAAGAAACTGCACTTACAAAGTCTGTAACCATCAGGCTTATAGTACCTAAGAAATCTTATGTTATTGTTATTTAAAAGCTTTAAAAGCATCTTCTTAGAAACAAGCCGTGTGTGTGTGTGTGTGTGTGTTTGGTGAACTCTGCTGCTGCTATTGTGCTCTGCCATCAGAAATGAACAAAGCACATTTAGGATTGGAAAAATGAGAAACTGAGAGAAACTGAAATAGACAGATTCTTTCATCCTAACCCTGCGCTCCTTGAAGGAAGGGCAGGATCAAAGAGGCTGTGCAGAGGGAGAAGAGGGAGCGCAGGGCCATTCCACCAGCCCTGCCAGGAGTAATCATTCATATTCCCCCTTCTTCCCTCCCCATTCCTTTTTCCTTGTGTGTCGTGTCTTTTTAGATTGTAAGCCTGCGGGCAGGGACTGTCTTGTTAATTGCTGTAAACCGCCCAGAGAGCTTCGGCTATTGGGCGGTATAAAAATGAAATAAATAAATAAATAAATAAATAAATCCAAAAATGCTTCTTAGGCATAAGAAAAATACTGCATCATGTGGATTACTATGGGAGACAGTCAGGATTTAGGCAGAAAGCATCAGTTCTGTTGATGAACAGTTCCACTGTTATTACTGAATGGCAAATAAGATGAGCAAAAGTAGAATACCTCCCTTGGGCAGCAAGCTTGTCCCCTGATGTTTATGTGAACAGGGATACTACCTTATGACACAATAGATATGAAGGCAAAGAGCACATCTGGTGTTCAGAAGAAATAGACGCAGATGTAATGCACTCATTTTATTTAGGCCTGGTCTAAATGTGCAGCAGAATGAGGTGAAAATAATGTGGCAGAGATCTGATGGTAGAATTGGCCAATCACTTCCCAGTATCCCTGAAAACAGCAGGAAATCAGAACAGTAATAATTGACATTTACACACAGTAACAGAAACAGAACATTTCCTCAGACTGCAAAAATAGAGGTAAGTAAGCATCTTGAAGATGAAGATGAGTCTGAATCTGATTACACAAGGGTAACATTTTATAAACATTTTATGTATGAAAATAAAAATGTACTTTCAAGACCTAATAGATCTAAAGTGTGTTGAAGGTCACTGAATGACTGTAATAAGGTTTATAAATGATTTTGTCGTACACTCTCATTGTAAAGATGCTTCCAAAACTGAAAGCATGCAGCTAAGCTGTAGAGCTGCCGCATTTAATAAAACTGATGGGTTGAAGTTGAAAGAGCATTAAATAGAAGACAAAGACAATGTTATAATCACCCAAACAAGAACCATGAGGACTTAACGCCAGTGAACACAAAAATTAAATAACTGATCTACATGCTAATACATGTGCATACATGGGAAAGATTTTTCATGAACTCTCTAGTGAAAAAAAGCTTAATACTGAACTTATAGATTTCATAGATCATAGAGTTGGAAGGGGCCTACAAGGCTATCGAGTCCAACCCCCTGCTCAATGCAGGAAACTAGAGGAGGGGTCTCCCATCCAGTTAATAACCAGGCCTGACCCTGCTTAGCTTTCCACACTCAGACAAGCTGAGCCAGCATGAGCCACAGGCTGTTTTTAACTGTGTGAAAGTAATTTTGTGGCAGTACTTACATATATGCGGAAGCAGAAAGAGAGAACCATGTGTTTGAAAAGGAAATAGCAAAACAACTTATATAATGCCAATCAAGCGCAATTCTACAATTTGGAGAAAGAGGCAAGAATGCAATTACCGGTATAGAAGTTTCAAAAAGAATAAATAGAAACCTCAACGACATGAAAGTAGAAGGTAGAACAGAAGAAGAGGTTTGTACAGCTATTCAAAAGACACATTTAGCTCTCCTGGAAGAGATAAAAATGCAGGATTATTGGTAAAAGTAAAGCTAAAAATCTAGCAGAATCCTTCAGCCACACTGTAGAAGTTTACCAAGTTCTCCATGCCATGTATCAGGTAGATCACAGGAGGGGAACCTCCAGCCTAATTCAGCCCATGGAAGTTCCCCATTTGGCTTGTGGAGGCTTTGGCTCCCTCCATAGGCCTTGTCCCATCCCCAAGCCCTTACCCATCTGGGAGGATACAGCATGGGCAAGGCCAAGACCATGGCTGGAGTACTTTAGCCACTGCCTCAGCTGGATCCTCATTTTCCTCTAGCTGGGTGATATGATGCAGTGTAGGCAAAGCAGCCCTGACAATGGGAAATGATGAGACAATGAGCCGTGGCCACAGCCCATGATGTCAAGTGGCATGGCCACATTTATTTATTATTTATTTAATTATTTATTATATTTATACCCCGCCTTTTTTTCCTTCAAGGAACCCAAGGCGGCTTACATAATCCTCCTCCTCCTCTCCAATTTTATCCTCACAACAACCCTGTGAGGTAGGTTAGGCTGAGAGTCAGTGACTGGCCCAAAGTCACCCAGTGAGTTTCATGGCCGAGCGGGGACTAGAACCCGGATCTCCCGACTCCCAGTCCAACACTCTCACAGCTACGCCACACTGGTCATCTGGCCCACCACGGTCTGAGTGGGGGGTCATTTGGACCCCCTGCCCAAAATCAGTTGCCCATCCCTGACATATATGTTATTGCCAGCTTATTATTAACTATGTACCACACACAAATGTTAGTGACAGCCACAGAATAAACCATCACTTGAGCACCAACAATGGAATCACATGGGAAATACAAGGGGCATGCAAGAGGAATGTATGGTTGTAAAGATCAGCTTGCTATTGATGCTGTACTGTTTCACATGTGAGAAAATGTAACCTCTCTGAAATAAGTATCGACTACTATGATTCCCAGGTCATATTTTTGGCTACTTCAGGTGTCAAGGTTGTACTAAATGAGTGTATGGCTAGAATGAACATGGAAAAATGGAACACTAATAAAAACCTTGACAGCATCAATATACATGATGATATACAGATGAATGCAGGTATGATTAGGGGTACACCCAGAGTCCAGCATGGCCTTCCCTAGCTCTTAGGCCACTCTCAGCTCCATTAAATGGATGTAGCACTGTGTTCTGATTCCAAAAAAACAGTCGGAGGACTAGAATTGCACACCTTTTATATACCTTACCCCAGGAATACCTGGTAAAATACAAGTATGCTACCTTCACTTGAGAGTCATTCTATGGACAAGTACCTGGAGATCTAGTAGAACAATCAGGTTGTCTGTTCCAGTTTAAAGTCCTCTTACTCACTTCTCTAATAGGCAGAGACTCCCTAAAACTTTGAAAATACAGCTTATAAATCAGAACAAAATAGATGCAAATCTATATATATATAAAAGAAGAAGTACTGACTGACTGACTGACTCATCAACGCCCAGCTCAAACCGTTTAATCTAGGAACGTGAAATTTTGAAGGAACATTGTTTTTATGACGTAGACACCCACTAAGGAAGGGTTTTTGGAAATTCCATCCCTAAGGGGGTGAAAAGGGGGGGAAATAACCCCACTCTCATATCTCCTATGGGCAAAACAACAGGGGAGCAGTTATGCAAATCGGCCTCACCTCATAATTGCTGCAGGAGCCCATACAACACCAGGAATGTTCATATGAATTCCTGCAGGGGCCAATAGGAGTGGGTATCCAAATCTCCCCTAGGCCATTTAGAATGTTCTCTAAGGGGGTGAAAAGGGAGGGAAACTTTTTAAATGACTGAATGACTGTTGTGTGTGGGGCGTCTCAAATCCTAAAATCCATGTGAGCGAAGCCGCGGGAAACAGCTAGTAATAACATAAGTCCCAGTTCTGACTTAGACCACTTGCTCCATAGAGTTACATGGACTGACACAAATATGAATCATAGGGATGTAACATGAACCTTGGGGGGGCTCGCCTCTCTGCCGACTCACCTCTCCGCCGGCTTGCCTCTCCGCGGGGGTAGCCCCCCGCCTCGATCTTCTGAGCGGCGCGGAGCAGTTCTCCGCGCCGTTCGAGCCACCGGCACTGGTCCTGTTGCGTCACATCCAGCCCCAGAAGTGATGCAACAGGGACCCTGCACAGGCACAATACATTGCATGGGGCTCCAGCGCGCCTGCGCAGGGTCCCGTTGCGTCACTTCTGGGGCTGGATGTGATGCGACGGGACTGGTGCGGGCGGCTCACCATGGAGAGGCGAGCCGCTGCTTGAAAAGGTAGGCCCGTAGGCCTGCATGAGCCCCGCGCGGACATGAGTGGGGGTCAATTTTGGCCTGCTACGCCCGCGCGGGGAGAACAGTTACATCCCTAAATTCAGAAACAATCGCACATGTAATAGCTGGCTGCCCTTCCACTTGGAATATTTTGCTAGACACAAATTGCAATCTTGAACACACTAGGGAGTAAGTCCTATTACACAAAGTTGGGCTGCCGTCTGAGTAAATACATAGAATTATGCTGACACAATCAGCTTGCCTAGGAGGTATTCTTTACCAATGAATCATTTCAGAACAGCCCCTTTACTAAGAACATAGCCCTGGCCCAGTTCTTGAGGATAATGACTATGACTTTTATTGGGATAAACCTATTATAGTAGATAAAACATCGGATTGCAATGGACCAGACATGATTCTGGTGAACAACACCACCACCCCCCAATAGCTTCTATAATCTTACAATACCTCTCACACATAACACTGAAAGAATAAGAAGAAAAGAATATTTGCTGTGCCTGGGATAAATATAGCATATCCTCCAACATTTCACAGATGAAAACAGGGACACACATGTGAATTTGTAAGAGATATGGTTAAGCAACATGAAGGTGTGATCAAGAGGGTGTGGCCAAGGGTATGGCCAGGCAACCAAAGGGCATGGTCAGGTACAAAAGTTATTAGAGGAAACACACAAAACTGCAGTATTTTAAGCACAGAAATCTTTGAATTTATGTATTGCATTTAGGGAAGCCTGAGGGGAAAATAAAATAAAAATAAGCATTATTATAAAATAAATAAATACATACATACATACATACATACATACAACATGGGTGAAAAGTCTTCATTACAAACAAACGGTCATGTAATCATGACTCTTCTCCCGCTCAGGGTTTGGATCTCAAAACTGAAAATTGAAAACCTTGACTGGTACCAGGACCGGTGCAGGGCAGTTTGGCGCCCCAGGCAAAAAAATATTTAGCGCCCCCCCCTCTCCAAAGCAGAAAAAAAAAAAAAACCTGCGCCACCACCACCAACCTACCTTCCCCCCTGCCCTGGCTGCGGCGGCGGCGGCGGCGGCGGCGGCTTCTGCTGCTGCGGCTGCTGCTGCTGCCTCCTCCTCCTCCTCCTCCTGAAGCGACGCGATGGGACTCCCACACTGTTTTTTGCCGGGGGAAACCATGGCAACAGGGCTGTTTAAGCCCTTCTGCCCTGGTTCCTCCCGCCAAAACAACGCGGGCGGGGCTCCGGAAGCGACGCGACGAAGGTAGGTGACGGGGGGGTTGGGGAGCGTTGGGGGGGGCGACGGGGGGTGGCGATGGCGGTGGGAGGCGCAGCGGCAGCGAGCGGGTGGGCGGGGGGAGGCGCAGCGGCGAGCGAGCGAGCGGGCGGGCGGGGGGAAGCGCAGCGGCGAGCGAGCGAGCGGGCAGGCGGGGGGAGGCGCAGCGCCGGCAGCGGCAGGCAGGAGGGTGGGGAGGCGGAGGCCTGGCGGGGGCGGTGCAGCGGCGGCAGAGGCCTGGCGGGGGCGGCGCAGCAGCAGCGAAGAGGAGCGCAGCGTTTCCGCGCCCTCTTCAGCCGCGTGCCCTAGGCAACCGCCTAGTTGGCCTAGCGGTAGCGCCGGCCCTGACTGGTACTGAGCCCTCAGTATTTTTTTTGCTCTCCTGTATCCTGTACTCAGACCTTCAAACTTCACTCTACTACTGTTGAAGTACTACTTTCTCGGAGGATTATGTAAGCTGCCTTGGGTTCCTTGCAGGAAAAAAGGCAGGGTATAAATATAATAAATAAATAAAATGAATAAATGATTTATATGTTCTATAAATGATCTATATGTTCATTTTCTGATCCTCCTTATGTTCTGCCTCTCCCTAAATTTCCCGGCAATAATAGGTGAAAAGCTATAGTCATTAAGTGTTTATCCTTATCTCTTATTATATTGTAAGTATTTGCCATGTTATAATATTTGGCCCAACTACAAATTTTCTCTTTGTGCAGAAATGCATCCTTTAATTCAGTGTGTTGGTAACTAAGGCTGAACATCTAGCCATGCCTATTTATTTATTTGATGTCTATTTGTATCAACTTGGCTTGTCAATCACCAACCGGGAACAGCTAATAACCATAACAGATCACAGTGTCACAGAGACACAAACGTGGAGACCAGAAGTCTCCCCAATGTCATAGCCCTGATCTGGATGGGCTGAATTTTAGCTGGAAGATAAACAGACACCCTACCCACCCACCCCAGGATGCTCTAACCGTTTAAGGGCTCTGACCGCTCTGCAGCCACTTTGATCTGCAGGCCCATGATGATGATGGTGATTACTGGTGTTGTCATTATTATTATTATTATTATTATTATTATTATTATTATTATTATTATTATTCTACCATCAATGTGCATGGTGCTTTACCAAGTATAAGAGAACAGTTCCCTGCCCCAAAGAGCTTACAATCTCAAATGTAATATAGAGGTGACAACAAATGGTAGGAAGGGGTAAAACAGGGAGGAATATGCCATTTTTTCAGTCAAACATAACTTTCAGCCTACTTTCTCCACAATGTGCAGGAAACTCCTTGTTTTAAAGATCTCCCTCCCACTTTAAAAATGGATCCCTCCATGGTGGCTTTGTTCTCATTAGTAGTTTGCCAAAGAAATAATAATATTTAACATTTAGATATCTCTGAGTGTGCAAAGTGATTCACAGGCCCACCCTGCAAGCTCCAATTTTCTCCACTCAGAAAAAAAAACATGTTGGTTCTATTCAGTGCTTTTTTTCTGGAGAAAAAGGTACCGGAACTCTTGGATTACATTTCCTCGGGAGTAGATGGCGATTAAATTGTAATGCAATTAATAGAAGAAAAGGTGCTGGAACTCAGTTCCGGTGAGTTCCACCAGAAAAAAAGCCCTGGTTCTATTGTACTTTATTAAAATTAACAAGAACAACAACACTGTGATTGAACAATAAATGCCAAAATGGAATTATGATGTTTGTTGCTGCTAGTTGAGGTAGTTGGGATTTTTTCTTTCTTTCTCTTGAGGAGGGTGTGTTTTCTGCTAACTCCCTTCTAATGCATTTTTTAAAAAATCCCAAATCCCTGCAGAATAACCCTAATCATTACTGTAGAGAGCTTTCTCCATTGCACCTCAGCATATGTTAGAAAAAGACTTTCACATGGGGTACACAGGTAAAGCCAAGTAAAATTTACCACTGCTCTGAAAACAGAATAACAGTGCAATCCTATGCATGTGTACTCAGAAGTAAGTCCTATTGCATTCAATGGGACTTACTCACAGGAAAGTGTGTATATTTTAAAGCAATCTACAACACTGACCATCACATCTTGTGGCAGCAAATTGATTATGCATTGTGTGAAGAAGTATAATGTAACTGGGGGGGTAATTGTGAAATGCTGCTCCTTGCTAGAAGAGGTAGCAGCAGCAGCGAACGATCCAAAACATAAAGTCCTCAACGGCAGAACAGGCGGAAGATAATTAAACCTAAATTACAACGGCTGTGAAGGCGGATGAAGGCTGCAGCAGAGAATGGTTTTCCAATCGTCAGGGTAACCGTGCCATTGGATCTCTGCCGTACTCTGTCAAGTTTGTGTGGTGATTCGTTGTGCACCGATTTCCCCACATAAAACAGTTTCACGCACAGGCGTCTTCCAACCCAACCCATCCAACCCAACCCAACCCAACCCAACCAACCAAACAAAAGACAATCTTACTCGGTCACGAGTGATCGCCTGATGATTATATTATATATTATTTTAAAATATTTTATAAATGGCTTTTATAATATATATTTTTACCTTACTTAAACCCTTAATTGTTGATATCAGGTGTTTTTCGGGGGGGGGGGGTGTCAGTGCTTACAGGGCAATCTCTTTCTTTTTGTTTTAAAATTGACAGGATTGGCACAAATTCAACAGGTGAAGCTTACCCACCCATCCCGCACCCCCAGACATGGTTGCTTCAGAGAGAAGGGGAAGTTTCTTGCATTTACTTCTGACACTGTACCCCTCACCTGTAAGTGAGAAGGATCCCCTGAGCTGACTCCAGCACATAATGGGCCAAAGGGGAATCAGTGAACCCTGAAAGACACCCCAAGGCCGCTAGCTCAGATGATGCCCAGGTGGGGAGTCTACACACTAGTAAACTGGATGCACCCCGGTTGGTCATACACTCCTGTCGCACACCTTGGTTACAACTCTCATTCTAGACCCTATCTCCCCTGAGATCCTAGGGAAATGATGATGGCAAGTGAGAGGCACATAGGAATAGCAACGAGTGAGAATTTCATTTCAATTTATTTTTTATGAGAATTTAGCAAAATTTGCACATTTCTTCAGGTTGGAAAGAACTTGAGTTTTAAAACAATCAAATGCGGGACAAACCAAAACTGACAAATTCATCCATCCAGGCCCAGGGCTCTAAGCTCTTAAAAGTCTGAGTTTGAGGGCCAAAACTTGACATTATTTTAAATGTTTGTCCAGCAGCTTTGTCTTCTTTTCATTTTTATGCTAGAGTAGGTGCAGGGGTCTCAATCTGCATCTTAAAACCATGACCACCACCATGCTAGGGTCCTAGTTTGGATCAGGGGCCCTGTGCCTACTCTAGAGTAAAAACAAGGGGGTGGAAAGTGAAAACGCAGTTGCTAGACACACACTTTGGCCCCTGAATCCCTGTGTATTTAACTACATTTGTGGTGCTGAATTAGGGTTGCCACCTCTCTTTTTCTGATTGGTCCCTCATATTTAGCAGCTACAAGGCCGGCAGGAACAACATGGCCCACTCCATGCTGGGATTAGCTGTACCTATTGCATTTGTTTGGTGCAGATGGGTGAGAATTTTGTTTCATTTAGTTTTTGATATGAATTTACCAAAGTGTACAAATGTCTTTATATTCAGGATGGGAAGAACTTGAGATTTAAAAAATATGAATGCAGGATAAAGTGAAATTTTCATCCATCCCTACTTATTTCAAGTATATTCCTTTGTCCCAGCAGCTCAGGGTGGCGTGCATGGTCCCTCCTGGCCATTTTATCTTCACAGCAAGCCTGCAAGGAATAGCTACAGTAAGAGACAGACTGACTAGCCTAAGGTCACCCAGTGAGCTTCATGGCTGTGGCTTACGCTGGCGCAGCTTGTCTGAGCGTGGAAAGCTAAGCAGGGTCAGGCCTGGTTATTACTTGGATGGGAGACCCCTCCTCTAGTTTCCTGCATTGAGCAGGGGGTTGGACTCGATAGCCTTGTAGGCTCCTTCCAACTCTATGATCTATGAAATCTATGAAATCTATGGTTGAGTGGGGACTGAGCCCAGGACTCTCCAGTCCTAACCTGCCTGACCACCACACCACACCGGGTCCCAGTATATCTTTGTAATCAATCACTTACCTTTAGCTATTCTTGTTTGCTCTTGCTCTGTATTTGTGATGCAGCATAGCGAGGCCTGTATATCAATTTGAGAAGAACCTAGTAAATTAATCTGCAGAGAGATATGTGTGGCTTAATAAGCCTTAGGCAACCCACTCTTCCTGTGTAGGCCTTTCCTCCAAGCCTCCAGCCCATCCACCTGTTTATACAACTGCTGCTTACAATCTACAGGCTTTCAGCATTACACTAAAAAAAAAAAAAAGATCAGGATTTCAGGTTATTGGAATTCAAGGTAGCTAGCTTTTTACTGCATGTCATGGTCATTTCCTTTTTTTCTTTTTCTTGTTTTTCTTTCTTTCTTGGGCATCACGTAACACAGTACAGTAGTACCTTGGATTACGAGTATAATTCGTTCCAGAACCATGCTCAGTAATCCAAAATACTCGTACATCAAAGCGAGTTTTCCCATTAGAAATAATGGGCACTCCGCTGATTCGTTCCACAACCATTTAATCACTGCTTTGCCGGCTCCCTGACAGGGAGCCCCATGGAGGGAGCAGGCAAAGCAGTGATTAAATGGTTGTGGAAGAATCAGCAGAGGTCCCATTATTTCTAATGGGGAAACTCACTTTGATGTGCCAGCTCCCAGCCGCGCCGCGCCTCGCTCTGCTAGGAGCCTGGCGCCTCGCGCGCTGCCATGCCGGCTCCCAGGCAGGGAAGCGGCATGGCAGAGCGAGGGGCCGCACCACGTCTCCTTTGCCAGCGGCGGCTCGCCTCTGCTGGTGCCCAGCGTGCTCCCGCAGTTTCAAAAAATTCAAAGCCCCTTCTTGTGCCAAACTTCACCTATGAGCACAAAGCTGCACAGAAAGTGTCGCTCCCATTTCAAAGCCTCGCATCCCCCCCCCGCGAAAAGAGTTTGCAAAGGAGAAGCTCGGCGGGGTGGAGAAGGAAGGCGAACAGGACGCTCGGGAGGGAAGATTCAAGATGCACCAAGCCTGAAGTCTCATGTGTCCTGCCGGCAGCTCTATACGGAAGAAGGGCAGAAGCGGCGGCAGCTGTTGCTGTTGCGACGGCAGCAGCAGCGGCCCGGAGGTGGAGAGAGCGAGAGGAGGGCGACTGCCCACCTGCACCCAGGGAAGGCCCTTCCGCGCACCAAACTTGGCTCGTCCCGCCACTCCACCCGCCTGGGAAAAGGCGCTGCTACATGCCAAAGGGGAAGGGGGGGAGGAAGAACACTCACTGGAGCATCGCAGGCAGGAGGAGAGGGGGAGAGAGCGCGAGAGGCGCCGCCGCCCAGGGCAGGCACGAGACGGAATTCCTGGGCTCGCGCCGTCAGGCACGGCGCACAGTGGCGCGAGACCCCGCCGCAGCAGTCGCCGCCGCTCGTGCGGACCCCAGCACGCGTGCGTGCAGCCTTTTCTCTTTGCTGGTGGCTCGCTAACGAGGCTGGCTTGGACGTCCCGGTGTGCTGCTGCTACTGCTGCTGCTGCTGCTGCTGCTGCTGCTGGCGGTGGCGTTGCTCCTGCGACCACCACGGCTCGGAGCAGCCGCTCCATGATTGACGGCGATGCTCCCCTGTTCTCGGCGCTCGTCTAGGAATGCCTGCGCATCTCCCTCGCCTCCTTCAACTCGCTGGTTCGGGTAAAGGTTATGCGAAGGAGGGTGAGGAGCCCCGTGGAGGCGAGGCACCGACCGGTGTGGCCGCTCGCTCGGCTAGCGGCGGTGCAGCAGCACGAGGCGCCAGCTGAGCGAGAGCATAAATTTAAATTTGGAGCAGCAGTGGCTCGTGTTGTGAGACTTGCTCGTCTTTCAAATTTAAATTTATGCTAAAATTTTCCTCGTCTTACGAGTAGCTCGCAAACTGGGTTACTCGTAATCCGAGGTATTACTGTATAAAGAAAAGACCAGGAAATTGTCTTCTAGCTTGAAAATAAGCCCTGCAGCACTGTTATCATACCCTCAAGGTAAAGTTCTGCAAAACTATTTCACAGCCCTGAATTGTCTTTGTAGTTGTGTGACAGCTACTCACGCATGCAGGTGCTTGCAATTAAAAACAAAGCTAGTGGGTTTTACTTCACGTCCATCACTCTTTAATGAAAAACACACACAGAGAGTTACAGCAGCTCTGAAGCAATTATATGATTCCTATCAGAAATTCACATCAGCTAAAGAAGCTTTCTTAAAACAAAATGTTGGTGCAAGAGGCTGATTTCTTCAGTTCTTGTGAAAGAAGCAAACAGAATTCACAATATCTGGAATTATTATGCGTTCCATATAGGAAGGGCACCTTACTGTTTCTTTTTCAGTTACTGCCAGTGCTTTTTTTCTGGAGAAAAAGGTACCGGAACTCTTGGATTACATTTCCTCGCTGTAGATGGCGATTAAATTGTAATTCAATTAATAGAAGAAAAGGTGCTGGAACTCAGTTCCGGTGAGTTCCACCAGAAAAAAAGCCCTGGTTACTGCAGCCTATGCTAAGTTTTGTTTCCAATGGCACTATATTGCTGCTGATGCATATCTTGTCAGCATCTGTGACACTCAGGTCCTTTCCCACACTCCTACAAGCTAGCCAACAGTAGGCAACCCAGTGCTCTCCTGATGTTTTTGACTATAAATTCCCATCAGCCCCAGCCAGCATGGCCTATGGTTGGAGATTATGAGAGTTTTAGTCTGAAATGCATGGAGGTTATTAAGTTGCCTACCCCTGAGCTAGACAGACACTTTCCAAGCAGCAATTGTTGCTTTGGTGATTTCAAAGTGATTAACTTTATTACATATTACTTGATTGTTTCTGCCCATTTCCTCAGTTTGTGGTGATCGTGGTGAACTTTGGGTTGGATGGATTTTCTCCCCATTCTGTAAGTCTTCTGTGGATTGACTGTGCCTAGTGTTCCACTCTGACTTTCTTCCAATTGTTTATAGAGAATTTAAAATTTCTACAATTAATTTAGGAATTGCTGCAATGGTGCATGTTCCATTCCTTCACTTCATTTGTGTGATTCTTCCCCCACCTTCCTTGTAAGATCTACAGTAGTACCTTGGATTGCAAGCATAATTCGTTCCGGAACCGTGTGCTTGTAATTCAAAACACTCTTATATCAAAGCGAGTCTCCGGTGCGCATGAGCGGGGCCAATTTCGGCCTGCTACGCCCGCTTGAGGCGAGCTGGTTACATCCCTACTTGTATTGCAAGATGTCGCTTGTTTATCAAGTCAAAATTTATTAATTTTTTTTGCTTGTCTTGCAAAATGCTCTCAGACCAAGTTACTTGCAATCCAAGGTATTACTGTATATGTGTATTTTCATCATAATGCTCATCCATATCCCCTTTAAAGGAAAGGGATATCGATTTCAGTTTATGTATATACACAGAGAAAAAAAACACAACACCTTAAAATAAATCAAAGGAAGTACACTAAGCCCTCCCTAAGTCCAAGGTAGTTTTTGTTTCTCTTCAAAGGGTCATGGATGGAACAAAGTGTTGGATCAAGGGAGAGCATACATACAGGTGACTAGTCTTTTCCACAGGTGACTGCCACAAGTGACTGTTGCTGTTTAAGTTCTGATATTGTGTGTGTTTTATTTTTAAATTGGTTTATGTTGTTTCTGTGAGCTTCCCTGAGAGGGCTTTTCTGCCCTGAAAGCTGGCATAAGAACACTGGGGGGGTGGGGGTGGGATAGACCAAACCTGTGTAGGCTTTGAGAGTAACTAGGGTTGCAAGCCTATGTCCACATTTCCTAAGCAATGCTTGCCTAGGATCACAGATGGTTTGAAACCAGCAAGTAGATTTACCATTGGTTTGATTCTTGTGTCTAGAGGTAGAAAAGAAGTCATTAACTGATTAACCTATATGGTCAGTTTCACCTGGAGCACTGGTCAGTTTCAGACATTATTTTTGTTCAAAAGGGCCTATCTACACTTCAAAGGTTTTTTTAACACAGTTTTTCACCCAGCTAATGTAATATATTTGCCCTCTTAAAGGAAGGCCAAACTGATGCCACCTGAGAGAGCTATTGCTACCATTTTATCTGGGTCAGTTCTTTCTTTCTTCTGTTTTTAATGGCTTTTGCTTGTATCAGTATTTATTTAATTAATTATTAATTAGATTTCTATAGCACCCAACTGCAAATACTCTTGGGGTAGTTTACAATCATAACAAGGTACAGTATCCAGTAGAAATGTGCACTCTCCCCAGGATTTGACTCGAACCCTGATTCAGTGCATTGGAAAATGGCACAATTCAGCGCAAACTGATTCAGAGGTTGCTTGCTTTGATTTGGGTTCTGAACTTGAGTGGGGTCTAGATCTGGAAATGCAAGGTTTTGTTCCTCCCTTTGGCTATCATGGGGGGGAAATGGCTATAACTTTCCCACTCTCTTCATCATCAGAATTGGATGATAGTTGCAGGTGTAGTAGCCCCATAGGATGGGATTATATCTGCTCAGTGTCAGAAAAATAGCTACAGGTTTTTCTACTATGTGTCATATTTTGATTTCTTCTCAAGAAACTGCTGAAACTTGGCAGAATTGGATGAAAACTGCAGGGATAGTTGCCCCTTTGGAGGGGATCAGGCCTGTCAAGGATCAGAACAATAGCTACAAGGGGAGTTGTGCAAGAGCAACCTTGACATTTTGTGGGTCTCCAAAATGATGCACTCACCCCCCTGTGTTAGTTGTGGACCATTGTTCTGAAAATGACAGACACCCTAGAGGTGTCCCTAAATAAGAAACATGCAAGGTTTCAGAAAGATAGGTGTAGCGGTTTATGTGGAATGGGAGTCTCCAAATTTTTTGGGGGGAGTGATTTGTTTCCCTTCACTCCCCATGATTTTTTGGGGAAATGTGTATGAAAATTGCACACATCCTAGAGGTGCACCCAGAAAATGTTTCAGAAGAATATGTGCAGGGACTAGGGAATTTTAATGAGTGAAAACCAGTTTAAAGCTTTCTTAGTGAAGCCTGGTGGCGTTGGGAGAATCTCCATCTCACAGTCCCATCCTTGGCCTCTCCCAGAAAACAGTGATTGGAGACCCCTGGTAAAACATGTTCTAGGATTAGAAGGTGGACCTGTCAGTCATTCAACCAAACTCCCCCTCCCCCTTCCCCCAGTCATAGTCAGCATTTCTAGGGATGTACAAGAATTTCATTTCTGTTTGCAAATGTACATTAGCAATAATGCACACTTGCCCAGATCCCTCTCTCTCCAAAATAAAAAAAAAACAGTCCACAAGTCCATGGAATCCTGAAAAGTCGGGAAAAGGTTGTACACTGTGGAACCTGCAGGTAGGATTCATTGAAATCAGAACTAATATTTGAATCCATTGTGGATTTTTCTGACTGCTTTACTCTGGATGACTAGATAACATGCAGAAGAGCCTTCCTGAATCATCTTTTTCGGCCTACCTTATTTACTGTATCCCAACTTTTATGAATCAAAAGCCAGAACCAAGCTGACTCTACATCAATGTTGTCTTGAAAACACACATAATCTGTATGCATGAGGGCTATTATTTTCTTATTTTGCAATCTACTTAAAGAGCCTCATATCTGGAAAAACAGCAGCCATATGCAATCAATTGATTGCTAAAGAATTATTATCCCACTAGGATACTTTCCTTTATGTACAGGGTGGAACATGAAATTTTAAAATTAGCCTTGCTGTGAAATGAGCGACAATCTCAGTTGAAGAATGTCAATCCACTTGAGAAAATATCAACATTCTTTTCACTTAACCCCTCATACAAAAGCAAATATCTCCGTGGTCATAGACATTCTCAGTCTCACTGAGTTTGCATTTGCTCTTCAAGCCCAAATGCCATTAGTCTTTGGAGGAGGGGAGGGGAATCTATTTGACCCAACAGTTTGTGATTTATTTATTTCATCTGAAAGATTAGCCAAGGAAAATTCAAAGGCTCCCATCTTGTGACTTCCCTGGCTAGATTATAAGAACTTCAAAACTTTCTCTTTGTTTGGAAGTAGATTCCTGTGGTGTTGCTTTTCTTTCACATTGATTGGCAATTTACATGTCAGAATCTGATGAAGTTGGGCTGACTCTCAGAATGCCAGCCAGCCAGTTTGAGGAAGAGAAGAAGCTGTGCTGTGGAGGCAATATTCAGAACATTTTAACATCACTCATGCCAGGAAATGGAAAAACTCCTGGCACATTAGGCATCTGCTCTGAAAGCCAAGCCTCTCCAAGGAGAACTTAGTATCCAAAGATACAAATGTTAGGAGAAAAAGAATAGAGATCCAGAGACAGGCAACCTGTTCGGCTCTATAGGTCACAATGTAAATGTTACATGAGGTTGAGGCTGGCAACAAATTTGCACATTCTGTTTCAAAATAATTCACAAAATTTTCATGCACATAGTAGACATGAGGCTATTTATGGTGAACACGGTTAATCTCATTGGCCGATCTCTTTCAGGGTCCTACTGGTCTGTACAGACTGTAGAATAAATATTTGAATTCTATTATCCCAGAACCCAGCCCCTTAAAATAGAGCAAGTTGAAAGTGATGACTGCTAAAAGCAGCATAATGTCTATCATGCAATTCATGCCATGGGTATTGAGGCTTTCAGACACTCTCTCCTCATGTTTTAGGGCAGGGGTAAGCAACCTGCTGCCCTCCAAGGTTTTGGACCACAACTCCCACGATCCCTTCTCATTGGCCATGAGGGCTGGGGCTGATGGGGGTTGTAGTCCAAAACATACTGCAAAAAAGGGTGTTTTGGGGTACACTCCCTCAATTCCCCCCTTCCACACAGGATCCCCAGGGATTTTGAGGGGTGCTGGGAAGCCCCAACTGTCCCCTCAGTTTTGCCATTTACCCCAAGTCAATAGCACCTGGGAAGTGGCAAAACCAGAAGGAATCCCCTGTGCTGGAGGGGATTAGTGCAAAAAAGACAGCTTGGGGCGGGGGGGGAGAACTCGGTGCTCCTGCATTGTACCCTGGGATGCCTGCAGGAGCACTGATGAGGGAAGAGGGCAGGGAGATGGCCAGGAAACCTTGCTGCGCCCAATCATTAGTCAGGCACAGCCAGGGTCCCAGGAAAATTTAAGCCCAGAGAAGCTCCAAAGCCTCTGTGGGCTCTGCAAAAAAGGATACATTTCTCCCCAAGCTCTCCATATAAGGAAAATGGTACTTGGGGAGAGGGGGCAGGAAAGATGGGAGTGGGTGTGTAGTTTACTGACTGACAGCCCTATCACTAAATCACAGTGAATTGTTTTAACAGGGTTCTCCAGTCCCAGTGCTTTGGGGGAGGGTTGTTCAAGTAGTATATTTTTTATTTTTTTATTTATTATATTTATAGCCCACCTTTCTTCCTGCAAGGAACCCAAGGCGGCTTACATAGTCCTCCTCCTCTCCATTTCACCCTCACAACAACCCTGTGAGGTAGGTTAGGCTGAGAGTCAGTGACTGGCCCAAAGTCACCCAGTGAGTTTCATGGCCGAGTGGGGACTAGAACCCGGATCTCCTGAGTCCCAGTCCAACACTCTCACCACTACGCCACACTGGCTCTCATATCAACAGGACTGTTCTAGTTTTCAGTGTCATTTGCTGGTTCTCCCGCCCAGGAGCAGGAACATTTTAGTGGAGTCTGTTGAAGTCCTTTTCAGTTTGTGAGTGTGTCCTTCCTCAAGTTTTCCTTTCTTACCAACCCATTAGCTAACCTTTCCTAAATCCTTTCTCATCCAGTCTTTTCCTAAATCCTTTCCTATAATACATTCCTTATTCCTTGATTTTTAAAATCTTTATTCTTGTTATTTGTTTGAGTGTGACTTATGTGTTAGTTGTTGTTAGCTGGTTAATTAATTTTAGGCAGTCACTTCCCGTAGCTCCTATCTACTTGTGTAGATTTTATTTTGATTTAAGTTCAGAGTTCTCTGTTTTGGTCTGTGAGTCCAAAATTAGAGATGGGTCAGAAATTCATTCTGTTTGCATTTCAAATTGAACTTACCAAATTTGCCCAACCTAAACATGACGGAACACAGTTTTCCATCAAAATCCATACAGTTCTGAAGTTTGCAATGCAGCTCACAACCCCCCCACACCCTCAACGCCCCCCCACCCTATGCACAAAAATGTGTATTTAAAAAAAAGAAGAAGACGTGTATTTTAGAAAAGTAGCTTGAAAAATACATTTGAAAAGGCATGCAAAAAAGGCATGCACTGGAAAAATGTATACAAGATGCATCTTTTAAAACATGAGCACAAAAATACTTTCAAATTTTCATGTGGACAAAAATAAAAAAATAAAAATGCAGTCCAATGAGGAATTGGGATGGAACCAACTTAGCATTGGGAAAACTAAGAACCCGAGTGAAACTGATCTTGAAAGACTGGCCTATCCCTAGTTCAAATGCCGGGTGTTGAAGTTCTTCTGCCTCTCCCAGATGCCCACATCCATCCCTGTCCTGTCAGCTTTGCAGGGCACTTTCTGTGACTTGGGTGCCAAATAAGCAGAAAATTAAAACAACTACAACAACTGTCTTTCATTCATCCTAACCTCCTAGCCAATGCACCCATCACTCTGAAATTTGGTAGATTTCTTCCTTAAAGGCAGCACTATAATGTAAATCATTTTCATGCAAATGCCCCCCCCCCCAAAAAAAAAACACAGAATAGTAAGTGATTCCCGTTTTGAACCGAACCGCCCATGCATTTTTCTGAATGTTGAGCTCAAGTTCAACTAAAGAGAATATGCACAAACATTGTATATTAAGGGGGGGAAAGTGCACATTAGAGAATAGTCTACACAAAGTTGCTTTAACATAGGAGGAAATGTGTACATTTTAAAAAAATATGCATTAAAATGTGCACATTTGGAAAACAGTGTTCAAAAGCGTGCATATTTGAAAAAATGTGCACAAAAGCATGCACAAATGTTCATGTGGATGTTCCCCTGAGCAGTTCACAAATAGATGCGGAAATGGGATGGAACAAATCTAGCTGTGGAAATCCTACAGGCTTGCTGAAAATGAATTTGGCAGATTTGCCCATCCATACCCAAGGCCACTGATGTCACCATCTCAGAAAAGGGCAACCAAAGTGATCAAGGCACTGGAGCAACTCCCGTACGAGGAAAGGTTTCTGCAGCTGCTGGGATTGTTTAGCTTAGAAAAGAGGGGAGTAAGAGGAGACATGATAGAGGGTACAGAATTATGCATGGTGTGGAGGAGGCGGGCAGGGAGACATTTTCTCCCTCTCTCATAATACTAGAATCCAAAGGGGTCATCCCATGAAGCTGATTGGTGGGAGATTCTGGACAGATAAAAAGAAGGACTTCTTCACACAGCGCATAGTTAAACTATGGAATTCACTTCCAGAATGTGTGGTGATGGCCACCAGTTTGTAGGGCTTTAAAAGGGGATTGGACAAATTCATGGAGGAGAAGGCTATCAATGGCTACTAGTCCGGATGGCTATGTGCTACCTCCAGTATCAGAAGCAGTATGCCTATGTACACCAGTTGCTTGGGAACATGGGTGGGAGGGCACGGTTGTACTCATGTCCTGCTTGTGGGATCCCGTGTGCAGCCACGGTGTGAACAGAATGCTGGACTAGATGGACCCTTAGTCTGATCCAGCAGGGCTCTTCTTATAGGGGCTATGCTGTAGTGGCTCCCACGCTGTGAAGGTAACATGAGATGGGTCTCCTAAGAGAGCCTTATGCAGAGAAAATAGGCAAAGGAGGCAGCAAGGGTTCACACAGGATACCTCTCCATTGTTGCAAATTTGAAGAAATTGTGATATGCCTCATCGTCATACTTCCTCTTCTGGAGCCTGGGTGTACTAGCATGCAGCACATGCTAAGAAGTCTCCTTGCTTTCTCTATGCATTTGGGAAACATTAGATGCTCCAGCTGGGATAATACAGAGAACATGCAACATTTGTAACAGATTATGAGACAGACTTCTGATAGCTTTTTAATTACAGATTTATTTTTCTAGTAAATATTCAATGCACTATAGTAATGTACTGAATGTGATGATGCAAGGAATGCTGCAGGCTGCAGGAATTTCACCACATATTCTCACTTTGGTCATTTTCAGAACTGATCTTAAGAAGAACACTGTTTAGTAAGGAGTGGTTCATTTATGAATGTTATTGAAGCTACAGGTTTCCTCTAGTGTAATGTCATTTAAGCTAGCAGCATGACACAGTTGGATACTGCCCAATATGTCATAAAAGATACAGAAAAAGTCAGTTATTTGGCAAATGTGGGAGACAAAGTATCATCAACATATTTTGCAGCTCCACTCTTCCCTAAACTGTGAAAAGTCTGCATCTCTTGGATTGCCTATTTGCATATCCCAATTACTACAGTTGAAATGAATATTTGCATATGCAGATACAGGCTTTGCCTTCTAAAACCATATGTTTCTGTTTCAGAATTTTAGATCCCTATTCAAATATTGGTCCAAAAACTGGACATATTAATCCAACCATAATTTAGTAATAAGGGAAACACACACACACACACACACACACTTTGGCCAGTTGCTAATGTATTCCTTAATAGAGAAGGCATAGTACAGATATTAAGTTTTGTGGCACAAGCCACAAACAGCCATAACAAAACAAAACAAAAGAAAAACATTTCTGCCTACATATTTTATCTTTTCTGGAGTATGGTATGCATTCATAGAGCTTGGGGAGAACAAAAATTAAGGAAGATTTACTTATTTGATAGTAGTTGGGAAGATAAGCTAAATACTGTGAATATTAATAACCATATATGAAAGTGTGCCTTCCAAGGTGTGGATGGGTGGAGGCTGGTGACTCCTATTTTGGTGGGGCGCCTAATCTATTGCAGGCTCTCTTTGGAGCTTCATAGGAGCTATCCATGGTGCTGAACTCCATCCCCAAAGTAGGTTCACCACCACGGAGCACCATGGATAGCTCCTATAGAGCTCCAAATAAAGCCTGCAGTGGATTAGGAGCCCCACCGAAATAGGAGTCACCAGCCTCCGTGTGTGTGTGTGTGTGTGTGTGTGTGTTAGCAATCCAGTCTCAGCTACACTGTCATAAAAGTGCTGGAACCCTACACATAGTTGAGCTGTTTACGTTGGGCTGCTCTGGGGCTGAGCCTGAGAAAAGGACAGAGAGATGGGTGTTTTCATGGCCACATCCTCTTCTGCATCCAAGAGGTCTATATCAGAGGCTTCTTGTCCTGAGGAGAGGGGACCGGAACTCTGGGTCACACACAGCAGCCTTATACTAAGATGGACTAATGGTCCATGTAGCTCAACATTGTGCACATTGACTGGCAGAGGCTCTTTAGGGTCTCGTTTGGGGGTGGGGTGTCTGTCCCAGTCCTACTTGGAGATGGCTGAGACTGAACTTGGAACCTTCTGCTGGCAAAGTGTATGTTCTACCACTGCGCTACAGCTCTTCCCACATTGTATCCCATGCATACAGTGGAACATGTGAAAGATATCTGTGAAAGATACATGCAATCTGCCCCGTTTGAGCATGGGGGGGATGATTGTATGTATTTGATTTGCATATGGACACATAATCTATTGCATTGTAGGCATGGCAGAGGGGGAAGTGCTCAAATATTTGTGTTTCTACACTATTTACTTACAGTAATACCTTGGATTGCAAGTAACTTGGTTTGAGAGCATTTTGCAAGACAAGCAAATTTTTAAATATTTATTTTAAAAAATTGACTTGATATACAAGCGACGTCTTGCAATACAAGTACTGTAGTACAGCTTAAATTAAAAATCTCTGTACAATTTTTTTGGGGGGGATTTCGTTTTGATATAAGAGTGTTTTGGATTACAAGCACGTTTCCAGAACGAATTATGCTCTCAATCCAAGGCATGACTGTATTTATTTTATTACATTTCTATATCGCCCAATAGCTGAAGTTTTCTGGGTGGTTCACAACACTATGCCTATAAGGACTAACAAGAGAGAGAGAATGCTTCTCAATGTGAGATGATTTTCTTTGCCACCTATTCTTCCTACATCTTTCTCCAAAAATGCAACCTTCTCTGAACCTATGAAAATTGCAATATTTTGATGCTCTGCAGCAACCACCTAGCCTCCACTAACTACAGGTCCAGTGCATATGACAGCACAAACTGCATTAGGCTGCAATATTTTAATTCTTGCTGTAGCATACTGTGCTGTAACTATTACACTTTTCTTTTCATCTTACATCATCATCATCATGAAAAGGCTAAAATTTCTCCAGCCTTGATGGCTTTCAATCCACCCTGCAGGCCCATCCGCCTACGTGGATTCAGCAGAGCGTGAGTTGGAAGATTTAGCCTCTGTCTCATGTGTGTAACCGGCCCATGTAGTTCACACAGAGATTCAGCTTTTGTCTCCTCCACACGCAGCACATTCCAAGCGTCTCGGATTACAGCTCCAGCTTGTTCGTCCTGTCAGCTCAACTGTAATTAGGAATTTCCATAGAATCCACCACAGGGTTTTTACTACCTGTTTATTCTATATCAGAGTAAATACAATCTCCTAAGTTACAGTCTATATTACATAGCATAGTCCAGTGGACCAAGTCCACCCTAGCAGACAGAGCATCAGAGAGAAGAGACAAGAAGATGCATACAGAAAGCAATCCTTCTCTCTATTACAAAGTTACAGGAAACGAAACTTAACAATCATACTACGTCATCAGAAAGTACAAACCATGTGATCAGCTCATATTTCTTTCCCACCCACTTTTCCCATGAGAATAGAATAGTGGTGTCAGACTAAACAAGATTGTTATTCTAGCCATCCTGTACCTTTCCAAATGAAAACACTTGTGCCACAGCTGTTGTTGTGTTACATGTCCCAACACATCATCATCATCATCATCATCATCATCATCATCATCATCATCATTATTTGGAGAGCCAGTGTGGTGTAGTGGTTAGAGTGTTGGACTGGGACCCGGGAGATCTGGGTTCTAGTCCCCTGCTCGACCATGAAGCTCACTGGATGACTTTGGGCCAGTCACTGACTCTCAGCCTAACCTACCTCACAGGATTGTTGTGAGGATAAAATGGAGAGGAGGAGGAGGATTATGTAAGCTGCCTTGGGTTCCTTGCAGGAAAAAAGGCGGGGTAGTAATAATAATAATAATAATAATAATAATAATAATAATAATAATATACTACGATCAAATCAGGACCCACTCTAAAAATGACTGACATCTGAAAAAGGCCTTTCTTTCACTACACGCACGCACGCACATGCACGTGCACGCACACTAGCAGTGACATTAGATAAGGAGGGAGAGATATTGTGGTAATTTTGTCCAATCAGTTTAAATATGATGTGTCTCAATGCCAACAATTATTCTGATCAGAATAACAAAGACATTGTTTGAAGTAAAGTACATCTGTATGCATAACTCCCACTGTGTGTGGTAGCCTACTACACAATGTTCAGAAAATACAATATATTTCCAAGTGGGTGTATAAAAGATGAACACTTCAAGGAGAATACCTTTATTTCCCATTTCTTTATTTCCCCCTTAAGTAAATGATTAACTTTTATATAGGTTGGAGAGGGGATGGGGAAGGAATATGAAACATTAGAAATCTGGAATCTGCTTTAGAAAGTATGCCTGAGAGATGGTATGTTGTGTGAGAATCTGCAAGTATCCAGGGGCTTATTCAACATCCTTTAAAAAAGAAAAAGAAAAAGAGATAAAGAAGCAGGCTATGAGAAGGGAGAAGAACTGGAAGTGCTGAAGGCAATTGACTAGAGATTTGCTAAATTCACTGAACTCTTGGTGTTAAAAATTTCCTAATTCCCCTGGCCTTAAATCAGCTCAGGAATGTTCCTTAGGCCTTTCATAGTTGAATGTTGTTAGCATGAAATGCAGGGACTTGTGTGTATGTGTGTGTGTGTGGTGGATTCTTTCCCCACAGACATGTCGAAATGAAAAAGAATGCTGAGCAGTCATTGTTTGCTGTTGAGTTCAGATTTGGTGATCTCTTTTTGTTTCCTTCTGGCTCATGAATGGAAATAAAAGGGCAGGGTGATCTTATGAAAGAAGAGGTGGGATATTTATTTTACCACTTCAAAAGCTATCAGAAATATTTAAAACAAAGCACCACACTAACCAACCGTGGGTACTTTCCTTCACATCTTAAAAAGAAACAGCCAGAGAAGTTCATGAACAAATACCAAAGTAACCAAACTGTGTGCAGCATATGCTCTGAATCTGGGAGCTAAACTAAAGGTTACATCAGGACAGTTGTGATCTGATTTCCCACACTCAAAAATTTCCTAATAGCAGCTGCTGGACTGGAGCAATGCAGATTGGGGTCATGGTTTGATTAGATTATTTTATTTATTCATGAAATTGATTACCCACTTTTCATTATAAGATAAACCTGTTATAAAATAATCCTACAACATATAATTTCATATATGACAGTGTGGAGTAGTGGTGAGAGTGCTGGACTGGGACTCAGGAGATCTAGGTTCCAGTCCCCACTCAGACATGAAGTTCACTGGGTGGCTTTGGGCCAGCCTAACCTACCTCACAGGGTTTTTGTGATGATAAGATGGAGAGGAGGAGGAAGATTATGTGCGCCGCCTTGGGTTCCTTGCAGGAAAAAAGGCGGGGTATAAATTTAATAAGTAAATAAAGATATACATATGCGTCGCCCATGTGCCTGCCCACCTCCCAATCAGGCAAATAGTAGCTTGGGAGAGCCATTTATTTTTGGGAAATGGCTTGGGGTAGGAGTTAAAGTCCTTCTCCCACAGTCCAACGCACCCAATCCAAATCGCCCTCCCTCCTCCTACAGCTGCTGTTAAGATTGGGAAAAAAATTGGTCAAGGAGCTCCCAACATCATGTTTAGTTTAGACCAACTACAACTATTCCAATTTGTGTAGTTAGCAGCACTTAGCAGCAGGCAAAGGCCCGGTAACCAGCTGAGGCAGTTAACAGAAGCTCAGGGGGCAAGGTCAAAGCAGGCAAAACAGGCTGCCACGAGGATTGTAATTTGTAAATAAACATTTAGATCATGCTGGTTGGGGATGGTGGGAGTTGTAGTCCAATATATGTGGGTTGGCAAGGGCTGATCTAGATGGATGACCCTACTCAGCAACATGATAGCAAGTCAGGGATAGAAAAAAAAAAGTTCCTTTGCTTTTAATAAACTGAATTTAATCAAGGCAATTACGGTAACATGTTGTGGGGTGAAGCTTGAGCTGGGCTTTGATGGGCATAGCTGTTCCATAGTTAAGATGTCCCAGACTTAACCAAATGTTAATTCAGCCATATCACACCATTATATATATTTTTCTACAACTATGTGCAGTTGACTGGTTCAGTAAAATTCAAGCAGATACAAACAGATTAGCAAGTGTGTGTCAGTATATATATATATATATATATATAACTTTATCACTGTGTTAAAAGTATTTGACTATTTGAATAGCACTAGTAAGCTCATGGTACTTGGAGGTTAAGTGGGAGCTCAATAAGCACCATAAACAATTGGTGCATGTAAGCAATGACCTTGTTTGCATGACACAACAACCTGTGGGTAACTAGTCACAGTGGCTTGTTGTGTCATCCAAACCCAGGCCGCTTCCTGCAGGGTGGCTTATTTTTCAGGAACAAGCCCACTGACAACCTATTACTTGTTCTAGGGGTTGCTCGTACCATGATGGGTTGACATGTCATCTGAACCCAGCAGAGCAATTCCATAGTGGGTTGCAGGGATCTGCTAGCGAGATGCTCGGCAACAGCTGCAAAAGAAAAAAAGGGGGGGGATTAGGAAAAAAATTCACCTGTGCCACTGCCCGTGACCTCCCCTCCACCGATGCCAAGTGGCACTTTGGAGTGATTGTCAATGGTTCTCCACCATTTTTTTTCAGTCCCAGAAAATTGAGCAATTGTGTGTTTGTATTTTTTTAAAATTATTTTCCCCCATGGTCTCTCATAAATGCACTGGTGCACGCTTACAGCTGTCTGATATGTGGTCTTGCCTGGTCAATTTCCTTGTACATTTCAGCTGTCAAGGGGAGCACCAAGGAGGAATAGGCAACATACAGGTACAGTAATACCTTGCATTGCAGGTAACTTGGTTTGAGAGCGTTTTGCAAGACAAGCAAATTTTTAAATATTTATTTAATTTTTTTTTACTTGATATACAAGCGACGTCTTGCAATACAAGTACTGTAGTATGGCTTAAATTAAAAATATCTGTACAATTTTTTGGGGGGGGATTTCGTTTTGATATAAGAGTGTTTTGGATTACAAGCACGTTTCCGGAACGAATTATGCTCTCAATCCAAGGCATGACTGTACATGGAAAATTACAAGGCAAGACTGCATATAGGCTAATTTGCACATAGATGCCAGGGACTAATTGCCGAGTTGTCAATTGAAAAACACTGGTAAGGGGGGGGGGGGGAAAGCAAAATAAGGTGCACCAAAAGGGGGGGCAATATCTCCCCCTTAGTAATGTAATACTCTCAATTTTAAGTGTTGAACTGAGACTTCTCAGTGCCCTCCACCTTTTCAGCACTTGCCCAAGTCTTCAGCTATTTCAGAAAGGGGAGATATTAACTCCCCCCTGCCCTTTTCACAGCTACTTTTCAGAGTACTTACTGCTGTGGTTACTGTAGGTGTGCACTTATGAAAGAATTATTATTGTTATTGTTATTGTTATTGTTATTGTTATTATTATCATCATTATCATCATCATCATCAACAACAACAACACAGTTGTGAAATTTTCAGGGATTGAAAAAAAATGACTCCAATTACACTTCTTTGAAGCTTCAAAAAATAAAATAAAATAAAAAGTAGAGGCGAACGAAAAGGGGTAGGGATTACAGCGGGGAGGAGGAGACAAGACAGGGTGTGCCTCAAAGGACACTTGGATACCTACAGGAGCCAGCTGGAGGACTGAAGGGGAAGGAGGGGGAGAACAAGCCATGGCAACTCAAGCCTGATCATCTGTCAAGCATACCTTGAGTTGTTCTGCAAACAACCCACACTGCACAGCTTATTTGCAGGGTGGGCTAGCATGACATGCGAACCCACTCAATACTTCTCTGAGCTTACAATGATTATTTTTAAGACATTGGCATGTGTATAATGCTCTAAAAATTCCTTAAATTTGAATTATTTGGAACCCGCTCATGCTGCTTTCTGTTGGGCTGAGTTTCATGTATGATATTCACAATTTGACGGCTGCAAATATGTCAGATGATTACCTGCATGTCTGAAATGAGATGGTACAGATCAAACACTACAGAAAGACATTTCATATATGAGACACAATGCTTTTCAGCCTTTTCAGCTTTGCACACCCCTGGCTGCAAGTTTGTCACTGAATGATAACAAATTCTGTACAGCTTTATGGGAATCAATCTTTCTAGCTCACAAAGTTCAAGTTTGAATCCCTCTCTTCCCAACCCAGCTTTTATAGTTAAAAGGCAATCCTTCGCTTTTCTTTAGGTATTTGTTGGTGAGTCCTAAGTTTGAAATGTTGTTAAATCTGCCCCCAGCGGATTTTTTTTTTGGGGGGGAGGGGGGTCATTAAGATTCTCCACTCTTGCATTTATATCTGTGCCTTATATGCACCACTGCCTCCATCTGGATGTTAACAGAACTAAGCAAATGTTTGTGATGATCTCTCCCTCTAGTGGCTAATTTCTTTCAGCTCTTTTAATTCAAGTCTGTAATTGGGAAGCGAAATGATCATAAAATCTTTCTTTCCTCCATTTGAACATCAGCTGGCAAGTAAAGATGCCTTTCTGTCTCATTGCAATAAAGGTGGTATCAACGCAATAAAAAAAGTTGCTGTCTGTAGGTTGGAAGGATGACAGAACGGAAAAATTGCACTGCGTCTATAAAACAGAGAAATCTAATTCAGATGTAAAATGGCAAAGTTACTCTTCAGATGGTAATATAAATGTGTGACTGCACCACAGCCACTGTGACTTATTTATGCCACGGTGGGTTACACCACGTGCTGGTGCCCATTTTGAATGTTCAGACCCCTGGCGGGCGGTTGCCATGGTGTGCTCTGTCACCCAAACCTGGGCGGCATGGGGGAGTCAACACTCCAGTAACCCTACAACAGGCTGTGGGTTTTTGGAGGGTTGTTTCCCTCTTCTACAAGCCATGCTGCCCGGGTTTGGATGACACGACAAGCTGTGTCCAGAGCTTGATACGCAACCTGATGTCTACAGGCACTCGGCTCAAATAAGCCATGGTGGGCTGCAGGTGATCATGTGAACCAGGTCACTCTCTCTCTCTCCTGATTGATTCAGAGATTTCAATAGAAATAGCTCTTTGTCGCGGGGCTAGAAAAAAGCAGGGGTTACGAAATCAGAAACCTCAATGACGAATGATACAATGGACTAAGCTGAAGACATCACTGATGTAGTAGTACATTTTGAAGTGCAGGCGCTCATCATGACACTCTTCAAAGCCACACCCCCAAGGAGAAGTCAAAAATGCAGGCAGCGCTGTTGATCCATATCAACAAACCCATTCCATCAGTTTTCAGCTCTACTAGGAGCAGGTGTTTTGTAAAGCTAACTTGTCTTAATTGCCCATTCAGGACCAAGCCACCCCAACATACTTTGCATTAAAACAGGGAACAATATATTGTTGCTGGAAGAATTCTCTCCCCACCCTCCCACACACAACTACGGTGAGGATTTGGAACTAAGCTCAGAGGGAACAGGGAAGTCTGGGCGGGGGGGGGGGGGGGAGATGATGTCAGCATCTCTGCTAATAAAAAAAAGTGCCAGTGCTGCATCCCTGAGACTCTTGGCTCCACTACACCACTGTTAGGAGACATATTAATTCATTTATGCTATTGTTTCCCAGAGACCCAGTTCCTAGAGCCTGTGAATAACATTCCATATGATGAGAAATCTCCAGGTGTCTGTATCTGTAGCAGCTAGTGATTTTGACAGCTGCTGTGGCCGCCTGTCAAGAACTCCCTTCCTGCCCTCACTCAGAGCCATCCTCCTGTTTTCTCACTTCCATGGTACATCCCTCACGTGCTCTCCCAGCAACTTTCCTGTTCCTCTCTACTGCTCACAAGAGCAAGCCTGGTGGTGCTGCAAGATGGAAGTTGAGCAGCTGGCCAGTTATGAGAGAGGGCTGAAGGGGACTTTTTCCAAATGGTTGTAGCAGCTGCTAGAAACACCGACCACTAGTCATTTTTGAGGCTTCTCATCACGTGGAACCTTTTTTTTATGGGTTCCTGTGTGAACCAGAGCAGAGACCTGCATTCCTCAATCAAAGTATCTTTCTTGTTGTTATCTACTTCCCCTGTGAATTCGGCTCTCTTTCCTGCTCCATCTACTTTCCCTTTCATCTCCATTGACTTCTCAGTTTAGAAAGCAGTGGGCAGAATCCAGCGGTGCCTGCCTGCAAGGGGCTAGCCCTGCTGATTCTGTTGTGCAAGTGGCACCCACTGCTTGTGTGATGGAAATTTAACGCTTCTGGAGACAACCCAAAATGAGCAGAAATGCTCATCTCTTGAACTGGGCAGGTCGGCGGAACATGCTGCTTAAGGCATGTTGCATAAACTCAGGCCCTTTATGCAACATGCCTTCACTTGTTGTTCAACAAAAAAATGCTGCATTTTATTGGTGAATAATCCCAGAGTACTGGGATAGCTGCTCTCGACTTGGGGGGCGGGGCGGGGAAAGGGGGGGATGCATCTTCTTGGTACAGTGTGCTAGGCTGTACCTCCCACTCATTAGATTGGCCTCAGACATGAATAGGATACATAAACAGGAAGCAATTTGAGGATATTATTAAAACATTCACATTTGAAAATGTTCAAAGTGATTAGCTCCCCAGAACAGCATTGTAATTACAGCATTTAACAGGGCACACAAAAACTGCAGCCCTTTTCCAGATACTGTTCTTGCATAAAGCTTGCTTTTAAAACATGAATTCTTAATACACTAATCAGCTTTCCCATGCAGAATCAAATGGAAGTTCTTCACTTGGTTTTGCTTCAGACTATTTTCTTTTTTTAAAAATGAAGTGAAGACTAAGCAGGGTGAGGCAAGGGGGGGGCAGGTAAAGGTCTAGTGTTGGTGATTTTATTTATTTATTTTATTTATACCCCGCCTTTTTCCTGCAAGGAACCCAGGGTGGCTTACATAATCATCCTCTCCATTTTATCCTCACAACAACCCTGTGAGGTAGGTTAGGCTGAGAGTCAGTGACTGGCCCAAAGTCACCCAGTGAGTTTCAAGGCTGAGCGGGGACTAGAACCCGGATCTCCTGAGTCCCAGTCCAACACTCTCACCACTATGCCACACTGGCTCTTAATCCCTACTCTAAATCAGACTGGAGATTGATGGAATTTACAGGTTGAGTCACATATGTGTAGAGAAGAGATTCCCTTTATTTTTCTGGTTTGGAATATTATTTTTGGATTTTGGGGATTGGTATTAGAATGTTATTTATATTGAACAAAACCTGCAAAAATGGGCATGTGTGCATACTGTGTATGTCTACATACATACACACATAGACGCATAAACATTCTTGCATCTGGTTAATAATTTGGTTATATAGTCATAGGGTTTAGGGATGAATAGCTATTATTCTGCTTATCACCTCTTCCCAACACAAAGGTTTCCTTGTTTTATTGTAAGTCTTCAATTTGAAAATCCTTGGATGTTTCACTGAAGCAAGAACCTTCAAATTTCCCTCAATTTTGCTTCAAGTGAAATTCAGTTGCAACTCTAATCCCAGGTCCTCACAGGTTAGCAAGTGGCAGAAGACACCCATAGCACAGCTAGGAAAACAAACAAACCTGACACCACCAAGGCAAAACCAGCCAGAACACTGTCTGCCACAGACAGGGGAGAAGGTAATTCCACCAAATCCCTTCCTTTGGGAAGTCCATATGCATTTCTGCTTGCATTGACCAGTGCTGGTTGTGAGCCAGATGTTTGAGGAAGAACTATGGGAAAGGGATATCTATTTTTTATTGTATATGATGTGACGTCGAGAGCACATAATGCAGGCCACATGCTGAAGCTAAGCAGATATGAGCTGGGTCAGTGCTTGGATGGGTGACTGCCTGGGCTGCCCACATCTGTTCTCCTGCATTGAGCAGGGGGTTGGACTCGATGGCCTTATAGGCCCCTTCCAACTCTACTATTCTATGATTCTATGATTGTAGTTGTATTTTTAGGGATGAGTGAGACATTCATTGGGTTCACATTTTACTGTGAGATTACCCAATGTGCACCTTGCCGGAACATTGACCAAACATTGACCCAAACCCAATTTATGGTCAGAAATCCATATATTTCTGAGTTTGAAATACATCCCCCCCCCAAAAAAAAGTGTTTGATAAGATGCACACATTTGAAGAAATATACAAGGAAAATCTGTACCTGGCTAAAAAGTCCACAAACATGCATTAGTCAATGAGTGAATGCATACAAAAATGTATACATTTGAAAAAATGCACACAGAAATATTTAGGAATTTCTGTGCAGAAAAGGAAAAGCTTGCACGGAACCAAGGCAAAAGGTGCCTAGCTATGGAAAACTGAGAACGTGAACTTGCGCTTGCTTGACAGATTTGCCCATCCCTAATTTTCTCTATTGCTGTAGGCCACTTTAATCATATGCTATAAAATTAGCATACTTTATTTTATTTATTTACACCATTGATTAGTCACCCAATAACAGAAGTTATCTGGGCAAGGTACAAGTCAACACAAAATAAATCACACTTCCAATAAAAAAACCATCACTAAAACAATGTCCAAAAAATCCATGATAAAACCACCACTGCAATATGAAAGGAGAGATTAACACAATTTCAGCATCAGTCATGTAATACAGAGAGCTACAAAAATAATCTTTGCACAGATAAAAACAACCATGCTACAACCGCCAAAAGGACTGCAGAAATGAAGATATTAAAACTCAGTTATTTTAAGAGGTCCAAGAGAATGAAAAGGTCTTTGCCTGCTGCCAAAGTAGATGGCAGGTGGGCCTCTCCGTGAAGGGCACTCCACAACTGGGGGCATTCCACTGATTTGGGTGAGTCCCAAATAGAAACCCTCTGGAGAAAAATTGTTGGTCTTATCAAAACTCTTCCTGCTTGCCTTGTAAGTCTTCAAGGGCTTTGTCTGAGCAGAAACCAGACACCTGCAAAATGCAAATCCACCTCAAAATGTCACCTTAGGCAACATTTGGTGATTGTAATAGTGCTACTTGCTTGCTGTGACTAGAAGTATTTAATTAGACAAGAGAAGCTACTATAGAGTTGGCCCTCATATAAGGTACAAAGGAGTGATGAGGCTTTACCTATAGGCAGACATACATCTAAGTAGTGACTAGAGCAAATTCTTTAGAAGTAAATTGAAATTGACCAAGGTGTACATGCCATTTACTTCTCAGAATAGAGGGGGTTTAATATGCGGTTGTTGTCTTAAATTTGATTCGGATACACAAGCTTTTATTGATGGACACACATTAACAGGTGGAGTAGTTTTTCACATCATAATGGTTTTTGATGCTGCCCTTTTTGTTGGTTTGGGTTTGGGTTTCAGCATGAAGCAGCATTACTATTGTTGTTGGGCCAGAAGATCAGACAATGGCTTTCCCAAGTTTAAAGCAGCATAGTAAATTTCAGTATCATAAAATGAAGGTCTACTACAACATTTTGTTCCCATGTAGTGCACATTGTGCATATTGATGTAATAACAATTTGCGGTAATCATGTGCTGCAATCTATTATATTATAAAGGGAAACATGGTCATATGCCTAGAAACCTGTATCCCGGCTACAAATCCGTTCTTTCAAATCCTTTAAGTAATGCTCCTCATAGGAGTGATCTCATTGATTTTTGGCAGTAAGCTGTTTGCAGAATTGGGCCTGATATGCTTGAAACCTTTCGCAGACACTGATCAATGCTATAGTCTTAATTACTATGTCTTGCTATTGAACTGAAATTGGTTGGTCTAAATGGAGTGCAATTATTTCAAAGTGCTGCAGCTAGATTACTTATTCAGATGAAATACAGCCTTTCCCCGAGTATATAAGCTTTCATTCATACCTTGGATGCTGGTGATATTTTACATTGCTTTCAGATGCTAATGAGCATTTCCCTCCCCCCCACCCATGTTGTCTTTCTGTGACATCCCGTAATCATTTTTTGGACCTTCAAGGAAATCAACAGATCTGAGCTTTCTTTTGTGCAGTCACTGTTTGGCACAGTTCAGTTAGGGCTGCTATTAGTACAGGCACCTTACAGGAATAAGTCGTGACTGACCCACAGGAAGAGAGACATTCTCTACATTGAGGTGCTTATAGCTGAAATTGAAGGCTGTTCTACACTTACAATTAAACCATGTGATACAAAGATCCTGGGACAAGGCAATATCAGATTGGTGGGGGAATCACTTGTCTTAGTGTTCCTCCATACTCATATATTTTTTAAAAAACCTCTCAATTTATGTAGAAAATGATTAAATCGGGGCTCTATTTATTTATCTGTTTTGATCCTGCCCTTCATCCAAGAAACTCAGGGTAGAATATGTGGTTCTCCTTGCCCACTTTATCAACAAAACAACCCCGTGAGGTAGCTAAGGTGGTCAGATGGTGACTGAACCAAGGTCAGCCAGTGACCTCCATGGACAAGTGGAGATTTCAACCTGGATCTCCCCAGTCTTAGTCCATCAGTCTACACCATGTTGGCTCTCTTCTAACGTAGTCCTCTGCTCTATCTGCTACTTTTCTACATTAAGGATTTTTTTAAAAAAAAAATCACTTAGGGGAAGATTCACACATGCAGTTCCACTCCACCAATCTGAAATAGTTTGGGGTGGGGGCATTAACACAATCACTTGCAAATATTCTGTGCCTGCGCAGGGTCCATTTCCAGGCCCAAAGACGTCGAGGTAGGTAGGTAGGTAGGTAAATTGTTCGAGCGGCGCTGTGCGCCGCTCGAAAAAACCGGGGCGAGGAGGGGGGGTGGAGAAATAAGGCTCGGGCGGCGCGCCCAGCCTTATTTCCATGTCTAAGGGATGCCCCACACACAACAGTCATTCTCTGACTGAAAGTGTAACGTTTAGGCTGGGTGCTGGTAGCAGAAAACTTTTCTGACAGAAATATCTGATCTTAAAGAAAAATCAGGTTAATCCTGAGAGTCTACAGGTGATGCCAAGTTTGGGGTAGATCAGTCAAAACATGATGGAGCCTATCTATGCGATGACACCCCACACACAACAGTCATTCAGTCATTTAAAAAGTTTCCCTCCCTCCCCCTCAGAGAACATTCTAAATGGCCTAGGGGAGATTTGCATACCCACCCCTATTGGCCCTCTGCAGGAATTCATACGAACATTCTAAGTGTCATATGGGATATTTGCATAACTGCTCCTATTGGCTCCTGCAGCAATTCTGAGGTGAGGCCGATTTCCATAACTGCTCCCCTGTTGTTTTGCCCATAGGAGATATGAGAGTGGGGCGATTTTGCCCCCTTTTTTCACCCCCTTAGGGACGGAATTTCCAAAAATCCTTCCTTAGTGGGTGTCTACGTCATAAAAGCAACGTTCCTTCAAAATTTCACGGTTTGAGCTGGGCATTGATGAGTCAGTCAGTCAGTCAGTCAGTCAGTCACGACTACTTCTTTTATATATATAGATTTTTCCCCCCCTGTTTTAAACTTTGCAATGTTTCTGTACTATGTTTTATTATGTCATTGTGGTTTATCATTTCAGGTCTTGTTTTGTGAACTGCTGCCCAGAGAGCTTCAGCTATTTGGTGGTACAGAAATGTAATACATACATAAACAAATAACCAAAGCAGTTACCTTACCTAGAGGGGTGGGGAGTTCTCCCTTGCTGGAGGACTTTGAAGCAGGGGTTTAAAGCTCTGAATAGCAGTATTGAGCAATTCTATCATTAACAGAATTGTACACACTAGGGGGAAAAAGCAGACACAATATTAGTGCCAAAGGCAGGGCCAGCATTTAGGGTAGGTATGGTTGGTCACCTGCTGAGGGCCGACACCCCAACAGGGGCCACAGGCAAGAGCCCCCTGGAATTGCTCCCCTTTGTCACCATTGCAACCTGTTTGTTCACCTGCTTCTCCCTCTGCCCCAGACAATGCTTCTCTGCATGTCAAGCAAGCCAGTGGTAGCAATGCTGAAGAAGACGATGAGGAGCAACAGCAGCTGGTGTCAGAACTTTGCTGCCGCCCCACGTAGCAGAGATAGGAGTTGTTGTGTGCAAGCTCAGAGAATAACGAGGAGACGTGAGCTCATCAGTAGAAACTTTTTTACTGAGGTTCTTCACGCATAGATTCATTACAATTTACAGCTATACAGTTCAGTGCAAGGCTCCCCATGCACGGCACAAAAAGCATAGAGTCAAAGACTAGTGGGGAGAGAATATTACAGCATATAACTCCTCGCCTCTCAACACACTGTTTATGACCTTGGGCACACTGCCCGACTTTAACAAGTTTCACTCCCAAACAGAACTTCTGTTCACAGGTGCTCTGCTATAGTCCTTTCTGCTCAAGGACACATTACATACTTTGACAGCTGGTGACCACGGTGATGGGAAGATAGACTTACCTTATCGAGGGAGGAGGCCATTGAGAGTGTCTTGCCCAAGGGCCCTCCAAAACCTGGAGCTGGCACTTGTCAAAGGAAAGGCTGTTTGTGCCTGATACATCTTCTGAGTTTCAAATGAAAAGGGAAAAATAATACGGAGTAATTACAAACAAGTTGGAGGAACAAGAAATCACTTTTTAAAAATGTTTCTAATCATATTACTATTCCTCTAGCATAACAATAGAATGTTAGAAAAATAAGATTGCAGGACACAAACCTCAGGTGTCAACTTGTCAACATGTTACATTTAAAGTAGTTATTAAAATCATTATGCCATCAAGTCATGAAGTTTAGATATTGCAAAGATAGCAACCTGGTTTAATTGCTCACCACTTTTCCAGAAATGAGGGTGTGGGGAGGGAAAGAGAAATTTGAAGGAGGGAGTGGAGAAACCTGCATGTTTGCTAGTTATCCTCAAAGGCCTCCCCCAGCCCCATCAAAATGCAATACACACACACCTCCCCGCAAAAAAAACAAAAACAAAATTCCAGCAGCAAGAGCAGGAGAATAAAATAAATATAATTTGTGCAATCAAATCATAGACGTTGAATGTTGAATATCTTACCGAGATGTAGCTGCCTACCTGTTGGAAAGTCAATAATGACTACGGAAAGGGATTTCTGAGAGCTTCCAGCAACAAGAACAAAAATGAATGTTGACATGGCTCTGCAGTTCCAATAATGATATTAATGTTGTGTTCACCTTGGGAAATTAAGGTATATGAATATGAATGACGACATTCTAAAAAGTGAGAGGTGCCAAGTTCCTTGTCCCATGACTGTGAAACTAGCTCCTAACGTGACACTACACTAGCTATGTGTAAGATTAGAAAATGGTCTGTTGGGACTGGTTAGCAAATCGTTCGAAGGCCAGTGATGCATAACGTAATATGAAAATAATTCCTTATTTGCTCCCTGATAGGCAGATCTTTTAAATGAGCCTAAATAATGTAACAAGGGGGAGCTCATGTTTTGCATGATCAACACACCGTCCACCTCCCCCCTTACCCCATTGGGATTAGAGAGAAACAATTTCTTACACACTTGTTTCAGCTTCATAACGCATATTCACACATGCATGTTCTGCTCATCCCATGATGTGGAGCATTGGCACTAGTGTGTGGATGCCCCCCCCCCCCGCAGATGAAACATCACAAGTAGAGCTTTCATATCACTTCACATCCCCTCACAACCATCATAGCTTTTCAACATGGGGAGACACCTATTCCAAGTTGCAATGTTTTCATTTATTTATTCTGATTTGTACCCCACCTTTCTACCAAGAAAGGGCACTGACATACAGTACATCAGATGAATCTTATAGTGCAGCTTTTGCTGGGCTGTTCTGATCCAGATTGTGAGAGAATGATTCATATGTTGGAACGTTCCTCCCATCTTTAGCAAGAAAAGGAAAAGGAAAAAAAGAAAAGAAAAGCAAGTAGAAAGCAAAACGAAGGAAAGAAAGAACTAGGGTGTTCTTCTTCATCCTGATTTATTACATCCCAGCATGTCAAACACAATACTTTTCAGTGATGACAGTTCACATGTGTATCATTGGGTGTTCTATATTTTGGGTGAATTACACCTCAAGTCCCCCTGATTTCAATTGGTAGAGAGTTAAACAGGCGCCAAACTCTTAATGGTTCTCAGAAGTGCATATGTCTGAGAGGAAGGCACCCACCCTTTCAGTGACAGACAGAGGCCTTCTTCCAAGAACATCCTTCTTCCAGTGTCTCCATCTCCAAATGAACCCTAGCACCCAGTGTTATTCTAGTGTTGACTGTATATGCTCATAAAATAATATATATGCCTTCTAAAATTAATCTCCAACTATCATTGCAGTAGTTTTTGGGAAAACTATGCTTCCTAAGGGAAACAGGGTCTTTCTTTTCTGGCATGCTACCAAGCACCAGAGAGGGGAGGAAGAAAGAGATTCGTTCTCTCTCATTCCCTCTTTCCATGGCTGGAATATGACTTCTACTACTTCTTCCCTGACTACTGTCCATATTTACCTACCTGGTCAACAAAGGTAATCAGCAGATACCCTCCTCCAGGTGTCCCCACCAAATGAGGAGAGCTGGGTGGATACAAGAGAGGGACCTTTTCAGTGGTGGCACCCCATTTGTGGAATGCCCTCCCCAGAGAGGTTTGCCTAGTGGTGCCTATATTATGGTCTTTACAGCGCCAGGTGAAGACCTTTTATTCTCCCAGGCATTTTAAGAACAGTTTGTAATGTTTTTAGGTCATTGCACTCTTATTTTGCCATTGGTTTTACTTTGATTTTATGTGCGGTAGTATTTTTATTCTTACTTGCTGGCTTTATCTTGGGTTTTATTATGCGCTGGTGTCATTCCTTGTTTTATTGTTTGCATGTTGTCTTTTTAATGTATTGTACATCCCGCAGAGAACTTGGGTTATTGGGTGGTTTAAAAGTGCAACATAAATAAATAAATAAATGGATGAAATCAATAGGAATAAATGTTGCTTAAGGGCACAGTCCTATGCGTGTGAACTGCTGGCTGGGGCACACTGGGGGTTGTAGGACTTTTTTCTGTCTAAACATGCACAGGATTGCACCTTACAAGACTGTAGATCAGGGACTGGGTGGATGTGGAAAGGATGGGGGCTGGGGCTAGCAGAGTGAGTGTATAGGTTTGCCAGGAGCAGCTTGGATTTCAGACCAGGGCATATGGCCTGAAGGCACGTGAGGCAGCTGCCGTGCTGAAGCTCAGCAGGTCTGGGTCCGGTCAGTGCTTGGAGGGGAGACCCCCTGGGAACCGCACGACACGTAGCCACCTCGAGTTCCACGATGGAAGAACCTAGTACTTCCCCAACCTGGTGCCCTCCAGATGTTTTGAACTGCAACTCCCCCAGCATTCCTGACCGTGAACAATGGTGGCTGGGGCTGATGGGAGTTGAACTCCAAAACATCTAGAGGGCACCAGGTTCGGAAGGCTGTCTAGCATAGTGGTGAGAGTGTTGGACTGGGACTCGGGAGATCCGGGTTCTAGTCCCCGCTCGGGCCTGAAACCCACTGGGTGACTTTGGGCCAGTCACTGACTCTCAGCCTCACCTACCTCACAGGGTTGTTGTGAGGATAAAATGCAGAGGAGGAGGAGGATTATTATGTAAGCTGCCTTGGGTATCCTTGCAGGAAAAAAGGCAGGGTATAGATATGATAAATAAATAAATGTGGCTTGGGCTGCATGCTATAGACACTTACCTGAGACTAGCCTCACTGAACACAGTGAGACTTACTTCTGAGTAATCATACATAGGATTGCACTGTGAAACCCTATTGCATCATAATAGCTTCGTAAATCTGCAAATAATTCATCTTTTTCTACTGTAACAATGAAAAACCCTGCAGACAAGACTCATTAGGGGTTTAACATCATGCCCACGCACCGCAATAGCTCCATTTCTTACTCCTGTCCCCTTAAACATCCACCATGGGGAAACTTTAATATGAAACCACACATAAGGAGTGCATTTTCTGAGTGTGAAAATATGCATTTTGTCAGGCCTGGCATCAGGAACCCCTCAGCCCCATTCCCTCTGCATCACAGCCAGCCAGCCCCATGGCCTCTCATGCCACCACGATCAATGATTGTGCCCCTCCAGCCGCTGCACTTGCCTGGCAGTGCTGGCAATGTTCTGGTGGGAACCAAGCAGCCGGTCAGCTCCTGTCAGAAAACCACCACCATTTTAAATTTCCCAAAATGCAATGCCCTGGATGTCCAGGCGTATTGCATTCTGGGAAATTTAAAATGGTAGGCACAAGTGCCTGTCAGACTCAAGCGGTCACTTGGCTTCCATTAGAAGAGCTGCTGCTAGTCAGGTGTGTGTGTGTGTGAGAGAGAGAGAGAGAGAGAGAGAGAGAGAGAGAGAGAGAGGGTCCACACAACACGATAAGCCATGCTGGCTTATAAGCCATGTTTGTTTCAGAGTGGCTTGTCGTGTTGTTTGAACCCAGCAGCATGGTTTGTTAACAAGCCACTCTGGCCAGATTCAGAAAACACAATAAGCCACTCTGAAACAAACAGGGCTTATAAGCCACCATGGCTTATCGTGTGGTGTGAACCTAGTCAACAGCAGCAGTGGGCCCGAACGGTGGAGAGCCGAGATAGCTTGAGGGTTCTGAATGCTGACAGTGACACTGTATTTTGTTAACATACGAAGGTAACTTTTTTTGTTTGTTTGTTCCTTTTCTTGAACCTCATGTGGTGTGGGTGGCATTTGGAAAGCAAAGCTCCTAGCTTTTAGTTACGATTGAAGCTGTTACACAGTGACAGTAGATCTGATTGGAAACCAGTGGTTTGGAAGGCAGCGCAAAGGGCCCAGGAGGCAGCCCAACTTGTAAAACTTAAATGAAGAAAGAGTTATACTTCTCTCTCTCTCTCTCTCTCTCTCTCTCTCTCTCTCTTCACTATGTGTCAGCTGAGTTGCTGGGAAATAAATGATTGTCAGCAAATGTGTTTAATTGAGCATGACGTGGGACTTGATGTGAAGTCGCGCCTATGTGGAAGTTGCACTAAGACAGATGTGAAAGACTTCATAGCCCCCCCCCCCCATTTACAAGTCAGAGAATGAAATGATTTTTATGCAGTAGCATTTGGCAATTTGTGCACAGCTGACATGTTTCTTTTTAAAAATTCTTTTGGAGTGCCAACACATGCTGTCGATTTTAAAAAATATTTTTTTTAAAAAAAAAAAGTTAACAAAGAAAATGACAGACATGCTGCGCATGCTCCCCCCACTGTGAAAATCCTTGGAACCTTTGCCACTGTTTATGATTGACTTGCTTTAAGAAAGAAAGAAAACTTGTAATGCACGGAACAGAACTTGATGGAAAAGGTTGAGTCAGAATCATCTACTGACACATTTTCTTCTGGAAAACAGTACAGTTTACAATCTCATAAGTACTGTGATGTGGCTCTCTGATCCAGCTCCAGTCATGCACAACAATTACTGCTCATGGTTGGAGGTACTTATCCCCCTGTGCATCAAAAAGAAAAAAAAATATGTCCAGAGGTCAATGTGGCCTGGATATCCATTGTGATACAGACTGTGCGCATGGAAAGCTGCTTCTGTAGGCAGATCTCCCTTGCCAAGCATGTGCTTTTAGGTTTAAACTTCCTTGTGCTGGGGACTGTAGGATCAAGATGTATATACTTCCTGAAGAATGCCTTATTATTTAAGAGTATATTCCCCCCCCCCCAGAACAGATTATGATTTTTACAAGTGGGATCTGTAGCGAAATGCAGTTCAGGAATCCAGGAATCCAGGAAGTCATGCATGCCCTTTTCCAGGATACACCATTCCATTGCCTCTCCCCCTTTTCTGTTTTCCCAACAGTCGGCCAGCTTTCCATGCACACGGAACATGGCATGCTCTGTCCCCATTGAGATTTTTTTCCGGGGGGGGGGGAAGAGAGTCCCACTTGAGGGTTTTTATTAAAAACTTTTTGTACTTCTCTGATACTTCTGCAAACCGTGGGGCTTCGCTAAGCCAGCTGATACTTTCCTCTTGCGGACGTACAGGTGGGAAATGAAGAATCGAGACACTCAGTTGGGTTTAACTGGGCCACATTTATTTACATATTTACATACAATGACCTGCAAAGGGATCGAGTGCGGGTTATTCTATTCTGGCCTCGTAGGCCGCTCTGTTATGCACTTGGGCGGAGCATCAAAACCGGGAGGTGGCGAGGAAATCCGCCGCCTCCCCATTTTTACTTTCCAGTGTTGGGTGCCTTTGTTGCGTCGCTCCCTCTCGGAGTCTCACGACAACAAGCTTGGCGAGAACAAAGGCCTCACAGGCGTTCCTGACCCCCAGCTGTCTGAGCCTATTGACCCATCCATCTGAGGCATCCTGAAACCGCCTGTCACCTGAATGGTGCCAGGGATGCTCACCTCACCCTATCAATACCCTAACCCGCACTTACCCGCCAACTATCTATCTGTGACCATTTTTCTTGCTATGTGCCCTAACTATAATACTCCCAACCCTGCAGTAGTATGGAGTAGGCGAAATGCACCCACCCCCCTAATAGGGATAAGCCAAAATTCCTACTCGGCCCCTTAACGGTGACCAGAGGAGCCCATACTGAATACAGGGCGGGAGGAAGGGAGCTGCGAAGAACAAAGAGGGTGTGGGGCGGTGCTGCAGGTCCTAATATTGGCTCCTGTAACCCCGCCCCCCCTACCTGAGGCATACCTGCGAGAACTGGTAAGTCTCGCTTCTCCTCCCCCCACGTCCGCAAAATTTATCCCCTGCCCACAGCTGCACGTGGTGCGGGGGAAGGTCATTGTGTGTGGGTGGTACTGTATTGGCTAAATAAGAATCCACACTCTGAGAATGTGTTCACTATTAGTATATAGGATTAGGGATAAAGGAGAAGTTTTGTTTGCTCTGCATTTGGAGTGAGTGTCCTAATTCTTCTCAATTCCCTTGCCAGCACTCATAATGTGGTTTAGATCTGTGGTTTAATTAGCAGTTCTCTGAACCTTTCTTATGCACAATTTAATTACTTTCTTTCTGTGTGTGTGTGTGTGTGTGTGTCTTTCTCCTGTTTAAATCTGCTTGGAACAACTAGAAAGGATGGTATATTCCATGCAGGGTACAAATGCTTCTGAAAATTCTCCAGGAAGTGGCCACATATCACGGCGTGCTATCACTTCCTGGATAATTGTACAGAAAAGGATGTCAAAATCCATATTACTGTAATACCGTTTTTATTAGATCAACCAAAAGATCACAGAATTGTTCAAGCTTTTGAGATCTCCAGATCTCTTCATCAGGCAAGATGTTACAAAAAGCAGCTGGGGGTGGTGGAGAGGGGATCAAAAAACTGGCTTGATGGTGAACTCAGAGTGTCTGAATGTTCAGAGTCCATAGGAGGGCTGGGAACCAGAAGGGGGAAAATGTTGGATCCCCTATTTTGGAAATATAAAATCCAGCTGTTACGCAAACATGTTTCAATCTTTGGTGAAGCACACTGGTCCCATTTACTAGTGGATTACAGAGAGGAACTCAGAGATATATACATTATCTCCAGCTTCATTAATATAAAGAATGCCTAGTTTCTCTCTAGGGGGAGATGGCTATGCTGGCTAGAATGATGGGAGTTGTAGTCCAACACATCTAAGGGGCACAAGGTTGGGAAAGGCTGTTATACACTGTGCAACCTGAACACATGGAAATTATAAAGATATAGTCAACCCCTCATGGCACACATTAACCAGTCAATCTCCTCAAAGCCTTGAAAGGAATTCCTGCCAGAAACTTGATAACTCAGCCGATTACCTGTTTGAAATTTATCACGGGAGCAGAGGCCATTCAGAAGAAGATGTAGAGAGCAGCTCCATTATTAAAGTCTTGCTATGTGTGTTTGTTATTGTCAGCAGCCACTTGGTAGGCTGCCGTTCCGTTGAGGAACAACATTAAGACAAAGATCTGTGGAGAAGTGATAAATTGCTTGGTGAAGGAAACAATTTAGTACTCATTGATAGTCCATAAAGAGACTGAGTGTACTTGCTAATGCGACTTTGTTTAGATTTACCCACAAGCCCCATCTTCCCGTGCCGATCTTGCAAGTGTGAATTCCATTCATCTAAAAAAGAAAAGAAAAGAAAAGAATTGCTTAATGAACCAGAATATAATTTCTTTATTTCAATATGTTGTGGCCTTTCAGGCCAAAAAAGCCCTCTCAAGGAAGCTCACAGAAATAAGATAAGAAACAATGTAAGAACATAAGATGATGAACGCAGTGTGCGGGAAGGTTCATGCTGGGAGCGGAGCTCCATCAGGTATTGAGGTCCTGAGCAGTGTAAGGCTTCATAGGTCAAAACCAGCACCTTGAATCAGGCTTGGAAGCCTGCAGGCAGCCGGTACAAGCGGGCCAGAATCAGTGTTGTATGCAGCAGGGGAGGCTGGTGACTCCTATTTCGGTGGGGCTCCTAATCCAGTGCAGGTTTTTTGGGGGGAGCTTTATAGGAGCTGTCCATGGTGCTGAACTCCACCCCCAAAATAAGTTCACCACCATGGAGCGCTTCTATAAAGCTCCAAATAAAAGCTGCAATGGTTTAGGTGCCCCACCGAAATAGGAGTCACTGGCCTCCACTGGTTATATGTTCAGACCTTCTTGTCCCTTTTAACAATCTGGCTGACCCATTTTGCAGGAGCTGCGGCTTCTGAACTGTCTTCAGTGGCAGCCCTACATAGAGCACATTGCAGTAATCTAACTTGGAGGTTATATATGTGCTGTCTGTCTGACCTAAAAGACCAGTGGTGTATGGGGCCAAGGCTAGCATAGATGCAGCCCTGGCACTTTTTGTTTAATGGGGACAGTGACCAGGGAGGTAAACTACGGGGGGCGGGCAGCAGGGCTCAAGCCCCCTCTGGGATTTCCCAGAATTGGCAAAGCCCCCTCCAGGAATCCAGCTGTTACATGTTTGGGGGGCAATCTAAATTACCTCCAGGGAGTGGTGTGTGTGTGTGTGTGTGAGAGAGAGAGAGGGGGGGGGGATGAAAGAAAGAGGGGGAAAGAGAAGGGGAGAACAGGGACATAAACCACGGGGGGCAGTGGGGCTCAAGCCAGGGGGGCAATGGCCCCCCGGGATTTCCTTGAATTGGCAAAGCCCCCTCCTGACAACCAGCTGTTTAGCCGCATGTCCCCCTGGGAAATTGAGGGGTCCACTATGCCCCTAACAGTGACTTCATCTGCCACCCCGCTCAGAATTCCCTGTTATGGCTGAGTTTAGCTGCAATCCTCACAGTAGGTGGGGGAGAAATGGATTTTCCCAGCAGCAATATATTGTTATGAGCTATCCCTGTTGTAATGCAGAGTATTTTGGGTTGGGTTGGCCTTGAATGGGCAATTAAGAAGACCCTTTAGCTTTCCAAAGAAATAGCATATGGAAAAAAAACCTCCTAGAACTGACTTGTTGATATAGATCAACAACACAGCTGCCTGGATGTTTGGACTTTCCTTGGGGGCTTGGCTATGGGGACTGTCATGCCTACACTTCAAAATTTACTACTAAACCACTGTAAATGACTTCACTAAGCCTGAGAGGGCAATTTTCCTGGTACATGCTTGAGTATTAGGAATACCTTCTGCACATTGACTTAAGAAGAGAACTGGGCAAATAATACTTGTACGTATATAGAAGAAAATGTTTCATTTCCCGAGAATGCTCCTCTCTTTCAGTTCAATCATCCCCCCCCCCCACACACACATCGCTTATCAGGTCTTACAATGCTGTAGCAGTTTTCTGGGAAGTGATTTTTAGCTTCAAACAGCTACTTAATTCACATTAAAGCAATTTACATCTCTTTGCCCTAGTACCTTCCCGTCCCTAATTTTAATTTAGTGTGTACACATCTTCAGAGCCCATGGTTTAATCGTACTGCATAGGAATAATTCTTACATTTTTCCCTTCAGTAAATGCGTGTGTATGTGCTCGGATAGGGGGAGATTGTAGTTATGGTGCCATAAACAAATTGATTAGAACCAGAAATGAAATTGCCAGGGGAAGAAAGTGTTTATTTATTGGAAAAGGCAGAATGTGCCTGCTTGCAAATATTTAACCAATTTGGAAGAGAAAATGTTGCAGGAAAAGCTTCCTGGAAGGTAAATGAATTTCTATTTTAGTGCACCATTCTCATTTCCTTTCAGATTGAACATGAAAGGTCAGCAGTGAAAGACTCATATTTGGTAAATTTTCACCTATGATGTGCCATTTAAAAATAAAAGCAAGGATTAGGCCCTCAATAGAGGGTAATAACAAACATCAGCTGGATATTGACCTGTTCTTCTTGGCAACATTACATTATAGACAGGATGCTGGTTTGCCTCATAGTCATGATGATCATGCTGTGCAGGTGCATTTTGGTTCCCACCAAAAGATCTGGCAAATCCATCTATGCCTATGGCGCTCTGTAGTGGCCTACAGTTTCAGAGAAAACAACAAAAATGTGACCCAAGCATGGGATCAAGGCTGTGATACTAGGAAAGGGTCTGGGTGAGAGAGACTTACTGATTATGTTGTTTTATTGATTATACATACATCTTCCTTTTGGAAAGCTCAGGGCAGTTTACAGAAGGACCCCACTTGTCTCCCACCGAGATGCACACCTGCATAGCCCAACAGTGCTACAACATCAAGTCTCACTAGGCCATTCACTAGGTTCACTGGACCTTTAGTGGTAAGGGTGAGCTACTTTTTCCCTTTCCACTGTTTCTAGGGATGGGTGAGAAATTGGTTGGGTTTGCATTTTTATGCGAGATTGCCCCCAATTCACACCTCCCAGAACTGAATGCACATGTGAATTTCAGTGTGTGGTCAGAAATCTGTACGTTTCTGAGTTTGCAATGTATTTTGCAAAACAACAAATGCATTTGAAAACATGTGCACGTTAGAAAAACGGACATGGGAAAATGAGTACATTTCACAATTCACAAAAAACATGCTTTAGTCCATGGAAATGTGTACAAGAATGTGTGCATTTGAAGAATGTGCACAAAAATCTGTATGAAGGTCAGTGCAAGGAATAAAAAGGCCGCAATCCGATGCGGACCTGGTGGTGGGGAAACGAGAACCTCATTGAGTTTGAGCTTGACAGATTTGCCTATGTATTCCTATTGTTTCCGTCCCTTGCCCATGGTCTCTCCTATTTCCCGTTCATCCATAATCCCATTGTCCTAAGTCATGAATGTTTTGCTTAGGGGTGAATGAATCAATCTGTTTCTGGTCTGTGACATTTTTTCTTGTATTCAGTCATAAATATCTTCCATTCGACTTCCGCATCCGTGCTGCACATTAAAAAAAAAAGAAACACACAAATAAATAAATAAATAAATAAATCACATTTATTCTCATTCATAGTTTCCCCTAACATATACATCTTGTATGCAACTTTTCCTCATATATGCGTCTCAGTACACACACACAATGTTTGAGTTGAGAACTGCATTGTAAAATTTGGAATTGCAAAATTTGTTTAAAAATAAAGGCCAGACAAAATTCTCTCCCCCCCCCCCGTTTTGCTCTAATACGCACTCAAACTTGGTCTGCTCACAAGGGTTATTCATTCACTTCAAAGGATGAGGCTGTTGTGCACACACAAGGGGATATTTGTGTGCACTGATATAGCCATTGAAATAAAGGAGGCAGCTTACATAGGACTCCATGCCCTCCAACATTTCACAGATGAAAACAGGGACACACATGATGTGAATTTGTAAGAGATATGGTTAAGCAACATGAAGGTGTGATCAAGAGGGTGTGGCCAGGCAACATGAGGGCATGGCCAAGGGTATGGCCAGGAAACCAAAGGGCATGGTCAAGTACAAAAGTTATTAGAGGAAACACTCAAAACTGCAGTATTTTAAGCACATAAATCTTTGAATTTATGTATTGCTTTTAGGGAAGCCTGAAGGGAAAAGAAAACCCCAAATCAATAAATACAAGTGTGTGTGTGTGTGTGTGTGTGTGTGTGCGTGTGTGTGTGTGCGCACGCACACACACACACACACACACACACACACAATATTAACAATAAATACAACATTATTATAAAAATAAACATTATGATAAAATAAATATATACATACATACAACATGGGTGAAAAGTCTTCATTACAAACAGTCATGTAATCATGACTCTCCTCCCTCTCAGGGTTTGGATCTCAAAATTGAAAACCTTGACTGGTGCTGAGTCCTCAGTATTTTTCTTTGTTCTCCTGCATCCTGTACTCAGGCCTTAAAACTTCACTCTACTGCAGTTGAAGTACTACTTTGTTTCTGAAGCTAGATCTATATGTTCATTTTCTGATCTTCCTTATGTTCTGCCTCTCCCTAAATTTCCCTGCAATGTTAGGTGAAAGGCTATAGTCATTAAGTGTTTATCCTTATCTCTTATTATATTGTAAGTATTTGCCATGTTATAACATTTGGCCCAACTACAAATTTTCTCTTTGTGCAGAAATGCATCCTTTAATTCAGTGTGTTGGTAACTAAGGCTGAACATCTAGCCATGCCTATTTATTTATTTGATGTCTATTTGTATCAACTTGGCTTGTCAATCACCAACCGGGAACAGCTAATAACCCATAACAGATCCAGAGACACAAACGATCTGGATAGGCTGAATTTTAGCTGGAAGATAAAAGAAAACAGAAATAGCCACCCACCCTAGCCACCCACCCCAGGATGCTCTAACCGTTTAAGGGCTCTGACCACTCTGCAGCCACTTTGATCTGCAGGCCCATGATGATGGTGGTGATTGCTGTTGTCGTCATTATTATTATTGTACCATCAATGTGCATGGTGCTTTACCGAGTATAAGAGAACAGTTCCCTGCCCCAAAGAGCTTACAGTCTAAAATGTAATACAGAGGTGACAACAAATGGTAGGAAGGGGTAAAACAGGGAGGAATATGACATTTTTTCAGTCAAACATAACTTTCAGCCTACTTTCCCCACATTGTGCAGGAACTCTTTGTTTTAAAGATCTCCCTCCCACTTTAAAAATGGATCCCTCCATGGTGGCTTTGTTCTCATTAGTAGTTTGCCAAAGAAATAATAATATTTAACATTTAGATATCTCTGAGTGTGCAAAGTGGTTCACAGGCCCACCCTGCAAGCTCGAATTTTCTCCACTCAGAAAAACAACAACAACATGTGGGCTCTATTGTACTTGATTAAAAAAAGAAGAACAACAACACTGTGATTGAACAATAATGCCAAAATGGAATGATGATGTTTGTTGCTGCTATTTGAGGTAGTTGGGATTTTTTCTTTCTTTCTTTTGAGGAGGGTGTGTTTTCTGCTAACTCCCTTCTAATACATTTAAATAAATAAATAAATAAATAAATAAATAAAAAACAATCCCAAATCCTTGCAGAATAATCCTAATCATTACTGTAGAGAGCTTTCTCCATTGCACCTCAGCATGTGTTAGAAAAAGACTTTCACAAGGGGTACACAGGTAAAGCCAAGTAAAATTTAACTGCTCTGAAAACAGAATAACAGTGCAATCCTATGCATGTGTACTCAGAAGTAAGTCCTATTACATTCAATGGGACTTACAGGGAAGTGTGTATATTTCAAAGCGATCTACACAACACTGACCATCACATCTTGTGGCAAGCAGCAAATTGATTATGCATTGTGTGAAGAAGTATCATGTAACTGAGAGGTAATTGTGAAATGCTTCTCCTTGCTAGAAGAGGTAGCAGCAGCAGCAGTGCTAGAAGGACTTTTCCAGAATTATATTATTATATAATTATACCTTATATATTATAATCATTACATTATTATATTACCGTATATTATTTTGTAATATTTTATAAGTGGCTTTTATAATATTTTTTAACCTTACTTAAACCCTTAATTGTTGATATCTGGTGTTTTTCATGGTGGGGGGTGTCAGTGCTTGCAGGGCAATCTCTTTTTTTTTGTTTTAAAATTGACAGGATTGGTACAAATTCAACAGGTGAAGCTTACCCACCCATCCCGCACCCCCAGACATGGAGCTTCAGAGAGAAGGGGAAGTTTCTTGCATTTCCTTCTGACACTGTACCCTCACCTGTTAAGAGGCACAGAGTCAGCTCTGTTAGGAAATAAAATCTTTGGCAATATAAAGATAGGAATCATGTGATAAATGCCCTCATTCACTTCTCCCTTGGTCCAGGCCAGCGGGTGCAGCCTCCACCTCCTTTCCTTTTCACCCAGCAGAGGTAGCAGGTTGAGCATCTGTTCCCTCCCTGATTACCGTGCCTCCATGGGTATCCCTTCAATCCTAAGCAGAGCTACTCTTAAAGGGGCCATGGGCAAAATTGCAGCTAAGCTAAAAGTTTTAGCTTAGATGCAATTTTGCCCATGGCCCTTTTAAGAGTAGCTTAAAGTAGCTTGTGGGAGGCAGGGGAATTTGGGACTCTGCATAACAAAGTAAGAAGCTGTGATGGCTTATGGGTTTTCATGAGGGTCCTGGCATTTTGGGGGCAGTTGGAGACTATGAGACTCCCAAAGTCCATTTGCACAGCAGAGTACATATGGGGATGTCAATCAGATAGCATATGTTCTGAGTCTCATTTTTCTATGTTTTTTTTCTACTATTACACAATTTTGTGGTTAGGTCAGGAGTAGTTAGTCTAGCCCAAGTAGCATCGACATGAATAAATCAGCAACCATTCCCACTCCCATTAGACAGCAAGCCTAGAATTAATTATAGGCTTGCTGTCTAATAAGAGACATATGGTATAGTGGTTAGAGTGTTGGATTGGGACTCTGGAGATCCGGGTTCTAGTCTGCACTAGGCCATGAAGCTCACTGGGTGACTTTGGGCTGGTCACTGACTCTCAGCCTCAGCTACCTCACAGGGTTGTTGTGAGGATAAAATGGAGAGGAGGAGGATAATGTAAGCTGCCTTGGTTTCCTTGCAAGAGGAAAAAAGTTGGGACAAAAATGTAATAAAATTAAAATTTAAAAAAATTAACTGGAATAATATTTGAGTGTTTATATGACATATGTGAAAAGTTCTCTAACATATCACTACATTGCCATGACATCCCACCTATTATAACAGCTTTTTATTTAATAATATAGTGTAGATCCTTTTTTCCACCTTCTTCATGGCCTACCAAAGTTAGCAGTAACAGTGTGTCCTGCACTGCTGTGTTTCATGGGCTGTTAATTCTAGGCTAGGCACACTGTGTCTATGAACGGAGCATTGGAAAGAATTAAGCAAGTGCAGAAGCAAGGTTCCGTAGGTCAACGGAAGATGTCAGCATTGATTTTCTGTCTGACTTTTGGTTCTGGCTGTTGTTCGTAAGAAGATTTAGTCTGTAACACATTAAAGCCGCCACAGGATAAACTGCTGAGTCAGAGTGCTAATATGGAATGTTCACAGTGAGCATGTTCTCCATATCTGTGGTGATGAAAAACACACCCAACAGGAACATGATTGCTGGGCAGCCAAGAAAAATAATCTTTCAGTTAACGGGCTGCCTATGACAACCGGGATAATTTTAGATGGAATTCACTCCGTTCCTTTTTGGCTCTTACAAAAGCGTTCAAAGGGCAATTTGATTTCAGATGTATTTTGCAAGATACATAAATATTAGTGGCGTGCCAAAAATTTCTCCCATATTTTTTTTTACCATTCACTTTTAATTTGATAGGGGAAAAAAGGAAGACATCATGAGGTAATAAGCCCTTCCCTACGGGACTTTTTCAGATCAGAAAGTGTAGGCAGCCTGGGAGGCTGCAGAGCAATGGAAAGATGTGTAAGAGAAGCACGCACACGCACACACACACAGTGCCCTTGGCCATCTCTCAGTGATATGGTTAGCTCCAAAATACCACCAAAGGAAATTCAAAATAAAATATAAAACGCCCTGAAAAAATAATTTTTTTAAAAAAACCTTCTTTCATGGGAGAAGAAGATTCAGGAAACTGAAGGACAGATTTTGGCACAGCACAAACTCCACCTCTTCCCTGCAGCTGGATATAACCCTGTCTGTCCCCCTTACACCTGCTACAGGGCTTTCAGGGAAGTAGTGCTATTATATGAATCTGTATTAGAGACTAAATGTATCATCCCTCAGAAATGTACTATTTGGAAGATCCTGGGAAAGATGCTGAATCCTGAAGAATGACAACTAGCCAAAGAGAGAGAGAGAGAGAGAGAGAGAGAGAGAAGAATGCATAAGACATTTTTCTCAGAAAAGTTCTGATTCCTCCCCCCCCCCCCTTAGAAATAAAAGGCCACTTTGTAAAATGTTCTCCCAATTTCCTTCACCATTGTTTGGGGTGGTGCTCATTTCCTCTCCACAACCCCACAAAGCTCTGGAACAACGCAAGGGATGGGGCATTGCGAAGGATGCAAAATGGGGACCAGTCTCCCAACACAGTTGATGCTGTTCCCACTCATGCTGTCAGTGCAAAAAAAAGAAAGAAAGAAAGAAGCAAAAACCTGCAGGAAAAAAGAAAGACACTGTGCTACAACCCTGTGATACAAATGGTGAGTCCTACCTGTGAGAAACAGTTGGATAATTTATTCTCCCCCTAGAAAACTTTGAGATGATATGGTTCCCCCCCCCCCAATTTCTCTGCCCACAAATAGAGTGGAGAATTTTGAGAGGCCATTTGCACACAGCTCTGATAAATATTGCAACCAAATTCTAGAGGTATCAGGACACAAGAACTTTACTGTGTGGGTATGGGATGACCATGGGCATCCACAGGGATTTTCCCAGCAAGTGGGGTGGGTGGCAAAGGTGCAGTGCACAGCAGGTTGCGGTTATAATTCATGGTGCTACAACATGCCTGTGCACTTTCCTTCTGTGTGTGCTTTATTGCTGGGTGGCTTCTTGGGCCAGTGAACCGGCTGTTCTGCCAAATGTTTTCCCAAAGGACTTGGCAGGGGTTCTTTGATTAATTCTCATGCCATGATAAATCCAGGAGGATCAAGCCAAACATCTTTTATTGTGAGTTAAGATCCTTATTATACAAAGTACAACAATCCCAAGTTCTCTAGTAAGAGCCCCACCCCATGGACAGGCGGCAACCACAATATCACCAACCAACCAGTCAAGAAGCTCTGCCTCCAGTATCAGTTGGGTCCTTGCTGTAGTCACTCAGCCTTGAGGTCTCTCTCCCCCTTGTCCGTGTCAGGGCTCCTGCTGGTTCTTTGTCCTTCTTCAGGCTGGCAGCCAAACGGTTCCTGGATCTCTCTCTCCCTTCTCAGCACACTTCAACCACACACACCACACCACACCACCACCACAACCAACCAACCAACCAACATTTCAAGCAGCATTTGCTAGTCTTATATACAATTCTAGCACCAAACTCCATGGGCTGCAGACCTCGTGTTTAAATGATAGCACCTGTGCTGTTGTGAAGTGTCATTCTTCTGGCCAGCAGCCAGGTCACACGTTAGTAAGTTGCTGTCCATTGCATCAGGCTAGCAAGCAGCCAAGTAGCCAAGGCCATCCGCTGATAGCACAACGCAGCAAACTTTCTACATTTTAGCTTTTTAATCAAGCCCAGAGCATAGAGGCAGAACTCTGTACAACACTCCTGTACTCCTCGATCATCGTCCGCAATTCCCAGTACTGGAATTTACTTATTCTTTGCCTTCTGCTGGAAGGGTAAGGCAAAGCACAAGCAAGGCGCCCTCAGCCAGTGCTCGAAGGAGCTCCTGCAAATGCTGGCTGAGTTTGCAGCATCCACAAAGCATAACCCACATTTCAAAGCTTCACCCATTTCACCAGATCACCATGTGCTGGTGTGCTCTTGTGAGTTAGCTCTCAGTGTCTCCACTGAAGTGACCATTGGAAATAACTTCTAACATTTTTACAGGTTCATCTTCAGCGATTTTATGGATTAAATCATTAGCACGTCTCTTTAGGATCTTCTAATCTACTGCTACAGAATTTTAATCTCCCAGTTCACTATTAAGGACTGCCAGCATCTCTTCAGGAAGTAATTTGACTGTCAGGCTGTGAAAAAGCTTCTGTCAGCATGAAGCTTTTGAGTGGACAAATGGCTATAATGTTTCACTGACTATCCAATCCTGAACAGACTGACTTATCAGTCAGTAATAAAAACCTTCTAAACCTCAGTACGCAGATTGTAAAAGCAGACTGATATTCTCAGAAGAAATAATTAAAAGGTTTATTCTGTATAGTAATAAATACAAGGAAAGGAGAAGCACGCTTTGTAGTGACAAACGTAGTCTTGAGGGGAATGTCTGTATCCAATTTTTAGACAGCTTGGGAAAATAAAGACAGTTGGGGCTATAAAGGATGAATTTTGGTTAGAGCTGCATCTTCGCCGAAGAGTGTTTCCCTAAAAATGTAAGAAGAGCACATTTATCTCAGAAACCCCTGGCATCGAAAGAGAACAGGGGTGGGGGTTAAGGGCAAATTTTGAAATGCACAAGCTCACCATGACAGGCCCCATAGCTGCATACCGCCAAAGAGAATCCATAGTCACACCTCCAGAATATCATTCACACACACACACACAAACAGACCCAGCTTCACACAGATAGGAACGGCACTATTTTGATAGAGTGAAGTCTTCATGCGAAGTTACACAGCTGTCAGACTTGGAGAAATTGTGCCCACCCTGTCTGAATGAAGGCATGCCTGATGGCACCCCTAGACCGGGCCCCTGCCCTGGCGCATCCCTAGACCCGCCTGAGGAATTGGCCTGCCCACTCCATTCCTCTGAGGCAGGGCCGGTGCTACCCTTAGGCCAACTAGGCAGCTGCCTAGGGCGCAGGGCTAAAGGGGGTGCCAGAAACGCCTTGAAAAAAAATACAGCGCTCTCAAGTGGGAAGCCCCCCCCGCTAAATATCTGATCTTGCCTAGGGCACCAAACTGCCTTGCACTGGTCCTGCTCTGAGGGAGGCTGCCCCATAGCAACTCTGTCCCTCAAACTACTACCCTGGCTTCAAACTGTGTTGAAGGCAAAGCTATGTACTGATTAGGGAAGTCTGCCACCTTGTGACTGAAGATGGTACTGCAGGTTTCAAACACATGGACACATATACATTCATGTAAATGAATTGTATTCTAAAAACAAATGAACGTCAAGGTTCATTTCCACTTAGTATGCCTGCCGCATTTCAGGTATCTAGGTTTCTTTCAGATAGCCACACATCCTTTTTTAATACCACACACACACACACACACACACACACTTATTTATTTATTTATTTATTTGTTCCATCACTATGGTGCCCAATAGCCAAAGCTCTCTGGACCATTCACAACAATTAAAGCCATAAAATACAACCTGATAAAATACAATATAAACGTTTAGACTACAGGATAAAGTAAAAATGAAAGCCAAAATAAAACCTAGCAGCAATGCAAAGATTTAAAATACAGTAACAGATTTAAAATGATAGAAACTACCTATGTTTTTTTCTGTTATTTATACTCAAAGGAGCTGATACTCTGGTTAAAAACTCCATTGTAAAACACAAACATCGAAAACAAACAACTAATAAAACATCACAATTATATTTCTGGGACATGTTTGCAATCCTGTACATCAGGGGTCCTCAAACTTTTTAAACAGGGGGCCAGTTCATTGTCCCTCAGACTGTTGGGGGCCCGGATTATAGTTTGAAAAAAATATGAATGACTGGATCAAGTAAAAAAAAGGACCCGGGTCCCTTTTTTTTTTTACTTGATAGGGGTGAATTTTTCCCCCCTTAAATGGAAACTTATTTTATTTATTTATTTATTTATTCATTTCATTTCATTTCATTTCATTTTTATGCCGCCCAATAGCTGAAGCTCTCTGGGCAGTTTACAGCAATTAACAAGACAGTCCCTGCCGACAGGCTTTCAATCTAAAAAGACACGACACACAAGGAAAAAGGAATGGGGAAGGAAGAAGGGGGAATATTAATGAATACTCCTGGCAGGGCTGGTGGTATTTACATATATAGTTGCACAATTGTTTCATGCCTAACATGAATATACTTTTGTTTTTGCCATCACACAAATGAGCATACTCGACAAAAGAATCGGCACTTGAAGCGAAAGAGTTTTTTAAAAAGCCTGCTTCCGCTGATCGCCCGCCGGGCCGGATAAAAAGGCAAGGCGGGCCGGATGTGGCCCGCGGGCCTTAGTTTGAAGACCCCTGCTGTACATGATTACCTGGGAGTAAGCTCCATTGAACTCAGTAGTGCTTACTTCTGACTGAATAGGTTCGACTTGTAAAACACATTGAGCTTTAAGAAAAGTTCTTCCAAAGTTGCTGAAATGCAAACTTTAGCTCTAAATTAGAAGTGCAAACAGTCTTCCACAGAAGTATTACTATTTGAACTGCTAGCATGAAGTAGGAACTCCCTCTAAGAAAGAAGTATCCAGCCTCCGCTTGATTATTTTCCTCATTAACTGACTTCCTCTATGCTTGGGGGTCCCCAGTGTGGTGCCTGTGGATACCAGTCTTGGTACCCGCCAGGTACCCGCCAGGCTCTTAGCAGAGACATTCTTGGAAAATAGCCCAGTGCTTCATTTTGAAGTGCACCCAACCACCTCCAAAAAGAGAAAACGGTAAGCTGTGGGTGGTGGGGAGCATCCTGAAGGCCTAGGGCATGGAGGGAAGCATCTTGAGGGGCTAGAGTGGGTGGGTGGGTGGGTGGGTGGCAGGGAGTGAGAGGGTGTTTTGCCTGTGCTCTGTGTGTTTTGCAAGGGAGGGTTGGGTTGTATATGTGTGTGGGGTGTGTTTGTGTATTTGGCCTGTGTGTCTTTGAGCATCACCAGTTTGCCTCTGTAAAATGGATATTGTGTTGTACTTTGTGGGGGCAAGTATGTGATTTGGCATTTGGGGCTCAGACCCTACCTCTGTCTTGTACTTAGGTTGTTTGGCAGCTTCCTTTCTTTTAGCCTCATCAGTTTGCCATCTGGAAAATGGCTGCGTTGTGACTGGCCATGCGGAAGCCATTTTGTGAGTGCCCTCAACATTCCAAATGTGCCCAGCAGCCCAGAAAGTGTCTGTGCTGATCAGTCACCTCATGAATCATCCCCTTCACTTGCCAGAGCAAGGAGAGCCCATCAATTACCCCGGCATGCTGACAGATGACATCATCACATGTGCTCTGAAAAGAGTCCCAGAGTTGTGCTCCCTTGTGTTCCCCCTCCACTACAACACTGTTGGATATAGCTCAGTCCTACAGTACAGAATTCCAGATTCTATCTCTTGCATCTCAATGTAAAGAATTGCACCCAGCAAGGGTGAAAACCTGTAGAGAGGGGCATTTTGAAAATAATCCAACATGGTAAATTTTCGGATTACCCCATACTGAAAACATTTTTTTTTTCATATCCCTAATAGGGGTGTAGATATTTGTGAGTCGGTTCTGAACATATATACTATAAAGGGTATGTTGTCAGGGTTCAGCTCTTGCAGTCAGGGGCAATGGAGGGCAAGTTACTAACAAGCCCTACATAGGCCAAAAAGTACTTCATCAGTTCAGTCAGGATCAGGGAAAAGTCTCATGGGAACTCCAGTAACCTCTAAATTTCAGCAGCTATTTTCATTCATTCATTCATTCATTCATGTATTACATTTCTATCTTGCCCAGCCCCCAAAGCTCTCTGGGTGGTTCACAGCATGATAAAACATAATATAAAACCTGTAACATTCAAAAATGTAAAACAAGTTTAAAACAATTGGCAATTTTAAAAATATTAGGATGGAACACAGGCAGAGAGATGAGGAGATTTCACTTGAAGTAGAATTCAAAGCAAAATTGGGAGCGGGTGCTGCAGGTAACCTCTCAGGCAAAATGTCTGAGAAATTTATGGAAAGCCAAAGGTACTGAGACAAGGCTAGCAAAAAAAAAAATCCTCAAGGGGAATTTCATGTATTTCATGTGCTGGAGTTTGGGGGTCTGAGTTGGGGTATTTGGGTTGGTTAAGAGACGATCCAAAGGGGAGTCATGGAGAGGTCTTACATGCCTTGCTGGATTTCTGAGAACCCTAAAAAACCCCACCTCCTCTGCCTTACAAACTGCAGAATACCTAGAAATGTGTAAGTTGCAGCACAAGAAATAGCTGCTGGAAAAATAAAACCCATGCAACAGGGTCACATTGGTGTGTCCATGGAAGCACTCGTGTTGCACCTAGGGGGCTCTTGGGATTCCACTCAACATGTAGCAGTTGATGAACTTAAAATTCAAGTTGAACTTGTTTCCCAAATAATAATATAGAATCTCCATAGGAGAAAATGTATTTTTCATGACAACAGAGGTAGAATGTGAGGACTCTTGGGCAATTAACTAAAATATTTTTTTTGAAGTGTGTTCATGCATCCATCCGTGCCTCAAAAAAAAACCAAAAAAAAAAAAAACCCAGCAGATACAGGAAAATCTCTGTACAATTATTTAAGGCCTGCCCAATCGGGATGTATCTTTTCAGTGACTTGATCTTTAAATACTTATGGCATATAACTTCATAACACATCAAGTAAGGCTAGTAGTGAGACTCCCTAAAGCTATAAAAGGACAGAAGAAAGATGGTAAATTTCCATGAAAAGGCTTAATGGACTGGAAAGACATTGTAAAATGGAAGCTGGGTGTGGGAGTGGGGTTGAGAGAAGCATTGGTAAAGAAAAATCAAGCCTACTCCTTGGATTTCATCCAGCATCTGTTTGAATACATATAATTTTAAATTCTACAGTGCTTTGTTCATAAAAGGTATTTACTTTCATTCAAGATACATTTTCTGAACACCTCAAGAGGACGACTGAGTAGGATGCATTCTCTGCAGCCACTGATTTTATTTTATTTTTTAAAAAACGTAAAAGATAAAATCAGTTTGTCCATTGGAATGAAGCTGAGGGGTAATGAAAAATAAATGACTTAAGTATACATAATAATATTTGACAAGCTCTTTCATGATTGCCATTTGTATCTCCATTGCAGAAAATACTAATTAAGGTGAAAAACAAAAAAAGAAAAGGCAAAGAGGAAATGTCATGTGATTTTTTTTATAAAGTATAAGTCAGGAGAGTAGGTATATAACTTGCAAACAGTAAAATGGCCCCAATCCTCTTGAAGTCCCATTTATTTGAGCGGGATAGTTATAATTTTTTGTGCATAACTCTGCCATTTAAATCTATGGTACTTCAAAATGTTTAACTTTGGCTGGATGGATCAGGATGAGGGATATGCAAATCAGCAAAACTGTAGCTCACCTAAGTTCTCGGGATTCCATCTCAAAGCTTGTTCTGACTCAAATCCATTTCAGATTGTGAGCTTTGTTTGTTTGTTTTTTTCACATGAAAATCCATGCATATTTTCATGTGTATTTTTCCAAATGTACACATGAATTGTGCACATCTTTGAAATGTACGCATGCTTTTCCCATTGATTCTTCTTCTCCCATTGATTGAAGCATATTTGTGTGCATTTTTGAAATGTACACATTTTTGAAATGTACACATGCTGTCGAATGCTTTTGGGGTGGTGTATGTGTCACATTGCAAGCTCAGAATTATACGGACTTTGGCCACAGATTGTGTCTGAATCCATGTTCAGTCCAGAAGGTGCAAACCGAGTAACATCCTGATCAAAACCAAACTGAAATTACTTTCTCGTACATCCCTAAATTCAGGACCATTATGCTGAGAATGAATCGAGTTAATTTGGTCTGTGAACATTTTTTCAAATGGAAATTTGCCCAGAAGGGTCTCTCTCCTTGTTTGATCCTTAGGACTAGGCAGTGGATTCCAGGGCTGCTGGAACTAAAAGCCACCGTGTGTAAGTCCATGCTCTCTTGCGCTCCTCCTAGGGCTGGATCCCTTCACAAACTGAGAGTGCACCCTTGAGATTTTGCAGAGGCTTCTGGGGCACACTGTTCTCTTTGGAGAAGGACTGTAGCTCAGTGGTAGAGCATATGCTTTGCATGCAAAAGTGCCAAGGTTCAGTCCCTGGCATCTCCAGGTCGGCATGGGAAAGGCTCCTGTCTGAAACCCTGTAGAGCCACTGCCAGTTAGTGTCAACAATCTGTACTAGTAAATTGGCCAAGGTCTGACTTGGTATAAAGCAGCTTCCTATGCTCCTAGTTAGGGATACCCTAACACCATTTTCATTCTGCTTTTCCATATATTTCCTAGGGATGTATGAGAAATTTGTTTTGGTTCTTTTTTTAACAGAAGTTACCTAGTTCACACCTCAGCAAAATTTGAGCTCATCGGGTTTCTCCAAATTCCACCTCAAAGCTCATTCCAACTTGGTGTATATCAGATGGTGAACTTTGTTTTTTTTCCCCTTTTCACATGAAAATTTGGGTGAACTGAACATGCACCTGAATGCAATCTGAGGTCAACATCTGTACATTTCTGTGCTTGCTGTGCAATTTGTGGGACAAAAAAAGAAAAAGAAAAGAGCAATTGAACAATGCGTACTTTTGAAAAATACACACAAACACATTTTAATCAATGGTGGGGAAACATACATTTTAAAAAATGTGCACAATTGATGCATACATTTAGGGACACGTGCATGAAAATATGCACACTTTTTTTGTGTGAAAAGGAAAAACAAAACAACAAAGCTCACACGATCTGATACAGACCAAGTTGGAATGAGCTTTGAGATCAAATTTTTTGAACCTCAATGAACTTAACTTTTGGTGATATGGACTTATATTTCCTATGACAGAGAAAAACTATTATGTGGCCAATGCCAAAGTCAGATGGTGAAGTGTCTCCACCTCTGGGATTTGTAATGTGGAACGAGATGAGAATTCAACCTCCTCTTGTAGTACTTCCCCATCTTGCTGCTGCTGCCATGTTTGGTACTCAGGGCAAGATTGATAGTAGGGAGCAACTAGGCAGCTGTCACACATCCCACATTTAAGCCCTCCATCTGTTCACATTTGCGGCCTCCAAACAGAAGAGAAGCTCTTGAGACGCTAATGACAGCAGTTCATGGCAGGCTGTGTATGCCGATTAACTGCTGAATGCTGGAGTGTTCTGAGCTGATAAATGGCCCTGATTGGTCTTGATAGATATACCCGATTGGCTTGATTGGAGCCAAGAGACAGTCACTGATTGGTCTTTGTTACCATCTCAGTGACAGTCTTGTTCTAACCCGATGGAAACTCCCATTGATGCCTTAAGAAAGGGATAATGTGTTTATTCAAGGGGTGGAGCCTGTGCCTCGATAGGGGAAAGTATAGTCTATGGCAGTCATTTTTGAATTTTTTGAATGTAGAGAACTTTTCTATATCAACCTACCTGCCAAGGAACTCCTGCCTGTTGCACTGGATTCCAGATAGTGTTCTAGGTCATACACTCAGACCACATTGTGTGCTTCCCAAGCTGGTTGGGCTAGTAGTATATTGGATTGTCACAGAACTGACATTCCTTTATATATTTATTACACATTTATATTACCACCTTATCTTTTAAAAATGATAAAATGTTGCAACAGTTTTATAAAACTTTATATAAAACAAGAACATTAAAAACAGTTCAAACATTAAAAATATACTAATAGCATAATCCTTCTCTGAATCTGGGTCCTTATGTAGCCAAAACACCATCATCCACACATAGGAGGGAGGTATTAGCAGGGCTGGGGGAACCACAAGGGTTGCAGAAGTCATCCCCCCCCCCAAAAAAAAACCCTTTACGGGGAAAAAAGCCTAATGGGGAAAGGAAGGAAAGAAAGAAAGAAAGAAAGAAAGAGCACAATGACTGACAGTTGAGGAAGAATGGAGAAGTGGAACGGAATGGAGGATCCTGGAAAGTGGCATGGCTGACTGGCTGCCTGAAACCCTGAGAAAGAGCACTCCACATCGCAAGGTTTTGTTGTAGGGCCTACTTGTATATTCTAAATCTCACACAGTACAGAGCAAGATTGATAATGGTAGGCAACCTGTCTTTTGGAGATGTTGATCTGCTATTACTGATGCTGTCACCGAGTATCCCACTATTACGTTTCTGTGGAGTCCCAATATTACCCAGAAACACAGCTCGGAAACTGCTGCTTTTTAATGAAAATTAGCTATGACTCTTTGCTACTTTCCAAAACAAAGCATAGACCATAGACCTCCTGCTGAGGTTAACTGTACTTTAGTCAAATATGCTGTTCTCCTGTTTGAAGGCTTGGCAAGGAGGGCCAAGGTAGCATACAGTAACACAGAACACCTGAATGTCCAACCCTAGTCTTCTATAAACTGAGTCAGCTTAATAAATGTTAGCAGTGTGTTTTGCAGTGCCCAGGTCACACTCCGTGAGTTGATAAGAGCAAAAAGGATCTGCAAGAGCACTCTAATCTCCTCTGGTATTTGCATTTGTGAGCCCATATGAAATAATATTATTCCTTTGATTTAGTTCCTCAGTTTCGAAGTACCAGAAGGGCACCATAAATAATAAATAATAACCACATCTCCATGCATAACAGCTTGCCTAACATTTAAAAACTTAATCAACCAATGTTATGGGACTTTTTTTTTTAAAAAAAGAAGGTAATTGTGCGGTTGCAAATACCGTGGTTTATTTAGAATACGCAGAAGACAAGCAGCTATTCCATCACTAGCTTGGCACGATTTAGATGAGTCTTAACATTATTGGACTGGTTTATCCATTGACATACACCAGCTTCGATTTCCTGTTCAAGCCTTCCACTAAAAGTAATGCCTTTATGGAATGGTCATCTTGTCCAGCTGCATAGTTATGGCATATACCAGCCTCACCTAAACTGGTGGCCTCCAGATGTTTTGGACTACAACTCCCAGAGTTCCTGACCATTGGCCATGCTAGCAAGGGCTGGTGGGAACTGATGTCCAAGGCATCTGGACGGTTGCATCTAATGGTGTTTTTCCACCAGCAGAAGGGAGACCACTGGCGTGGAAAGGATTTCCCCCTCCCACTGCAGTCCCCTGCATGCCACCCTAAATCTGCTCTGGAGAATTGGGAGATCCTCCAGAGAAGATTTGGGGGGCTCACAGGGGGCTGCAGGAGGGAGAGGACTGGGAAGTCTTCTTGTGTGAGCAGACTTCTACTCACACAATGTTGGCTCCAAGCCCAGGTTGGGAAAGGCTGGCATCTACAGTTGCTTGTGTGGCAAATGAGGGGTTTGTTACAAAACATATCTCGAATGTGGGGGGGAATCAGTGCTCAACAGTGAGAATTAGCCTATAGGAACAGAGGAAGCTGCCTTATCCTATGTCAGACTTTGTCTATCAAACCCAGTGTTATTTACTCTGCTCTTCCTGGTTTCTAGGTTTCCTATTGCCTGCTATCGGATCCTTTTAAAGTAGAGGTGCCTGGGAGATTCCACTTGCAAAGTATGTGTTCTGCCACTGAGCTGTGATCTCTCCTACTCATCCTTTCTGCCAGAAGGATAAAAATAGCCAGTGTTCATTGAGGGATATGTGGCACCTTCTTGAGAAATGTCATCAGTCTTGTCAAAATATGTTTGCCTTCCCTCAAAGAACCTCAGATTTTACTCCTGAGGAGACTGCCCCCCCTGTCCCAAGTTCATTTTGAATTCTGAATTTCAGCATAGACCAGGGGTAGGCCGAGAATCCGTGGCCATTGGCCATATTGGCTGAGGATGATGGGAGTTGTACTCCATAACATATGGATGGCACTCAATTGCAGACCCCTGGCATAGGCTGTTGTCTAAGCAACAACAACAACAACAACAACAACAAAGAATCAGAATCATGATGTGCCTGTTTATTTTTGCACAAGCCCAAGTCATTCCCCTGAAGGAGGACGTAGGGATGTACAGATGTTGTAAAATCTGTTTTGTCTAGGTTTTTCAGATTGTCAGGCACATATCGTTCCATCATCTGCGCATTGATGGAACTGGATTTTGCGCTAATGCATTCATACAGATTCGTGCAAATTTGCACTCCTGAAAATGCGCAAATCCTCCCCCAAATATGCAAATCCCTGAAAAATCCATATTTTCATGTTTTAACCTATGAGAGAAATGTGCATTTTGGGGCAGTGTTTTTTATTTTTTGTATTTTTCTACCATTACAGAAAATTAAAAAACAAAACAAAACAAAACAGCCTGCAAGGAATCTGCATGACTCAGGAAAAGCTGGTCCACTGCGGAATCCGAGGGTTGGATTCTTAGAAATTTGAATTAATTTGAGTCCGTTGCAGATTTCTCTGACATCCCTAGGAAGGAGTAGGTCTCTGAAATGTTGGGGTTGCACAAAAATAAATAGGCGCTCTGTGATTTTGTGTCACTTTTGCTTTTGTTTTTACATTTTCTGTGCCTCCCTGTTGTTGGTTGTGTTCTGTAGGAAAATGTGATGATTGTTTGGAACTGGTGACACAAAAGGCTTCTTGACAAGTAGATGCTATTAAATTATATACATTTTCTATTGATTATTGCTTTGGGCTGCAATGCTATACACAATATTTACCTGGGAGTAAGCCTGACTGAACTCAGGCATGGCCCAATACGTTTTGCTGCCCGAGACAAAGGACAAGATGGCAGCTCCCCGCACCCCTCCATTCTACATACAGAAGCCATCTGGAGTCTGGCAGTTGAATCTTACTTCGGCACTGGTGGCAACAAGATATTATCCTCCACTAAACCTGAGAGTAGTAAGCTAGGTGCAGGCCAGGCTGTATCCTCCAAGAGAGGGGAATGACTCAGGAAGAATGGTTCAGGGTCTGCCACCACTGCCTGCCCCCAGCAACTGCCACCTGAGGCGATTACCTCACTCTGCCTAATGGTAGGGCCAGCCTGGATTTATAAGTTTGCACTGTTAATGACATTCCCTCCACTAAGGTAGGATGTCAAAGTATTCCACTGAATGTTCTCAGGAAGAACTTCATAAGAATTCTGTACAATACATGACTTCAAGAGTCAGTTAATAACCATGCAACTCACCAGCCTAAAGCTAGTATTCAAATTTGCTCCATTTGCATCGATCTTATTGGGAATGGTACTGTTAATGCCAATCAGTGTTCTCCTTGCTCTGTAAGAACTGGCTTGCTAAAATCCACAGGTAATTTAATAAACACATTTAATTAGGCCATTGATGCACATTGCCTCGAGTGTGTTGATGGGATCAAGCTTAATAAACAATTCAGTGGATCATCATAATTAATTTGAGTGTGTTCAAATTAATTATTCAGATCCATAAGTATAAAAGAAAATTGGATCCTCCTATCAATAGCAGATTTTAAAAGTTATTTTTCCTGAGATGCCCCCAATCCAGAGATGCTCCCCCAGCCACAACAACAACAGCAACATCTGTAGTAAATTGCTGCATTAGAACTGGAGTTCACTATCTCACAGATGTGTGTTCAGAAGATGTAGAGATGCCCATCAGCATGTAACATCAGTTGTGGATAACCAAGACGATCTAAACCACATGACCATTGCAGTTTTGCAGGTATAGAAACAGATGATCTGCACATATCCCTGCATGGATATCTTTCCCCCATCCCCAGATGTTATGCAGCATCAAATACTATGTCAAGAAGAAATATCTGCACCTTGTTCCACTGTCTGATAGAATTCAAGACAAGCTTAGGTTTACCCATGAGGAACAGCTGTTCTATGAGCACAGAGCAATTTTTGAATCAGACCCCGCCCAAAAAAAGATTAAGAACATAGGGAGCTGCCTTACCAAGTCAATCTGTAGGTCCATCTAGTTCAGTATCGTTGACACTGACTGGCAGCAGCTCTCCAGGCTTTCAGGTAGCGGACATGCCCAGCCCTACCTAGAGATGCCATGGATTGAACCTGGGACCGTCTGCATACAAAGCATGTGCTCTACCACTGAGCTGTAGTCCTTCCCCTGATAGAGGAGGAACATTAAGACCATAAACAGGAACACAGACGTTTGCTTTGCTTAAACATCTTTGGATCAGTTCTGGGAAATGACAGCACCTATCAGCTTACTGCAATGTGTCAAGGGTGTGGGGAATGAACAGCAATGAAGAGGAGGTGGGGTCCACTACATAATGTCAGTTGATGTCAGGTGATGGAGGTGAAGGATTCAGGACAGGTGCCATCTGGTTTGCTTGCATGGTGGTCCTCTGAGCCCAGTGTGAAACCAATGAAATCAGTAGCTAATATTGTCCTCGGAGGACCACTGCACAGGCATACCACAGCTGGGGTCTGTGTTCCCATTCCAAGCCATCCCTCCACTGTTGCCTTGTCTCCACCTCCACAATCCAGCAGCAACCACTCATCAGTATGTCAACACGCTTTCTCCCCACTTCAGTTTATTTATTTCTCTTAATTACATTTTAATTTCCTTGGCCTTTCTCCAAAGGGAGCACAGTACCTGGTTGTCCGCTTCCCTTTTCATCCTCACAAGGAACCTGTGAGGTAGGTTAGGCTGATAGTGATAGAGAGTGACTAGCCCAAGGTCACATAGTGAGCTCCATGGCTGAGTGTGGATTTGAACCTTGGTCTCGCCAGCCCTTGTCCAATCAATCACACTGACAGTTGCTGAAGGGCCATAGGAAACATTTTGTGGATAAAATGTCCTGGGTTCAATCTACCAATATGTGAGTAATTCACTCCATCAAGGGTGTTTTTTTTTGTTTGTTTTTTAATGGATTGACCCAGTTCACACCTCCTAGACCTGAACGGAATTTGCAGTTGAAATCTGTTAATTTCTGAGCTTACGATGTATTCTCCCAAACAAACAAAATGCATTCGACAACATGCACATGTTTGAAAAAAATATGCAAAGAAAAATGCACACATTTCCAAAATGTGCACAAACACACTTTAGTCAATGAATGCATGCATCCAAAACATGTATGTTTAGAAAGGAGCACAAAAATACATATGAATGCTTACATCATTGTGTACATTACAAAGAATGTATATGAATATCCAGATTTCTTTCTTTCTTAAAAAATCAGATGGCCAAACAGAAACAGAATGGAATGGCCTTGACCTGACTTGGCACGTAGGGATGTGCTGATGAATGCTGGGAACTGTAGGACTTTTTCTTAAGTGTCTTAGTGAATCATAGGGCCTTCTCAGTTGTGGTACCCCATCTATGGAATCAGTTTCCCAAGAAGGTGCGCCTGGTGCCTACCCTCTATTCTTTTAGGCGCCAGGTGAAGACCTTTTTAATTTAGGGGTGTACCTCCTACCTTGGGGGAGGGCTCACCTCGTCTTTTCTCGGCGAGCAGCCCCCCCAAAGGCCCGAATCTCGGCGGCGCTCAAGCCACCATGCCGGCAGTGTGGGGTCCCGTTGCGTAATTTCTGGATGTCCGGAAGTGACGCGATGGGACCCTGCGCCATGTTTTTGGCGTAAAAACCAGGGCAACATAGCTTGAAACGGCCGCGAATAGCAAATCGTAGCCGTTTCAAGCTAGTATGTTGCCCTGGTTTTTACGCCAAAAACGTGGCACAGGGTCCTGTCGCGTCATAAATAAATAAATAAGCTGAATATGAGCCAGCGGTGTGATGTGGCAGCTAAGAAAGCTAATGCAATCTTGAAGCATAGTGTCCAGATTACAGGAAGTAATAGTTCCACTCTATTCTGCATTAGTCAGGCCACATTTGGAATAATGTGCCCAATTGTAGGTGCCCCATTTTAAGAAGGACATTGACAAGTTGGAGCGCTTCCAGAGAAGATCAATCAGGATGTTGAGGGGTCTGGAAACCAAGTCCTAGGAGGAATGGTTGAAAGAGCTGAGTATGTTTAGCCTGGAGAAGAGAAGATGAAAGGGAGACGTGATAGTAGTGTTTGAATATGTGAAAGGCTGTCATGCAGAAGATGGAGCAGTCGTGTTCTCTGATGCTCCCGACTCCCCGAGTGCAGGACTGAAATTGCAGGGAAGCAGATTTTGGCTTAATGTTAGAAGAAATTTCCTAACAGTGAGAGCTGTTCAGCAGTGGAACAGACTGCCATGGGAGGTGGTGGATTCTCCTTTGCCAGAGGTATTTAAGTGGAGGCTGGATGGCCATCTGGTAGGGACGGTGTAGCTGCACCCTGCAGAGCAGAGCCTGCATTGAGCAGGGAGTTGGACTAGATGATCTCTGGTCACCTCCAACACTATGATTGTATGATTCTATGACCTCCAAACCTAACAATCTTGGCAAAACAGAGATTGACAATTCTGTCCACCCCTGGTTCAATCCCTGGCATCTTCAGGTAGGGATGAGAATGTCCCCTGGAGAGATGCTTCCAGTCAGAATGGACAATACTAGCTAGATGGATCAGTGATCTGACTTGGTATATAAGGCAATTTCCATGACAATTGGTGCTCAGCTGTGGCAGCAAAGAAGTGCATACCTCACTATTGCTTTAATATACCTCCAAAGTTAGATGTGGCATTGGATGAGAGAAAAGGAAAGCATATTTTAAGCACTGTCATTGTGCTGAGTGTTCAGTAGGTGACCATTTTTCTTTCCATATAGTGTACACAAAGCTCACAAAAAATGTACAAGCTTTTGAGATCTCTCCAGATCTCTTCATCAGGAGAGCTTTTCATCTCTTCACAAAAAGCAGGTTGGCAGGGGGCTGGGAAAAGAGAGAAGAAAGGCTGACTGGATGTTGTAGTCAGGATGTCTGCATAGTCAGAGGCCTGGTCCACACACAAGAACAATCCAAGTAAGAGTTGAATATGGGTTGTCATTGAATCTTGGGTTGTTGACTGGTAGGTTGTTACATGTGAACCCTGCACTATGGTTTAACTATGGGCTGTTAATTACAAACAACTCAGGAAGACAACCCATTGTTTGTTGTTGGGTTTTGAACGCCGAGTTGTTTGTGGTTACAACCCAAATAAACCATAGTGCAGTGTTCACACGTAATGACAACCCATGCCTCAAAAACAACCCACGATTCAATGACAGCCCATACTCAACCCATACTCTGGGTTGTCGTTATGTGTGAACCAGGTCAGAATCTTACGATGCTATGGAGGAGGAGGGTTTGAAGACATTCAAACTGGGGTTCTGCCTGGCGATGTGATGGTTTCAGGTTTCAGTGCACCTAGGACCACTGGGAACAATATTTCTTTTTTCATTTGGCACCGCCAAATGAAGCCCAACGCCATGCATATGCTATGGCAATGTTTGCAATGCTTGAAACAAATAATTATTCAATTGTGGCCATACTCATCTCCCAACATATTTATTTTCCCTCATATTCAAGCAGTAATTGTTTATTATTGTTCACTGAAAACAGCCCTGTAACCAAATTAGATGACTGCTTTAATTTCCATCTGTGTTCTGCTGAAATTTATTCACTGAAGGTTTTGACCACTGATGTGTGTGTGTGTGTGTGTGTGTGTGTATGGCATCCCCCCCCCCGAAATTAACATTAACACAGCCTTAAGCAAGATAAATATTCATTCTATTTATTTACTTTTCTGTGAGATTAAAACATGTTTTCTTAGCCTTGTGTCTTCTGAAAGCCCTCGAGGTAGCTGTCAATTGGAGTGAAAATTGGAGTGTGCAAAAATGTTGTGCTTCTCTGCTGATAAAGCAAATATGTGCAGGCTTTTAGTTACGGCAGTGTAAATGTTGACAAATTTGATTAAATTACAGAGTACAAAAATTCTTCCAATTTGTAATGCCACAATAACAACTAAGAACTCTCGCCTCTTCCCCACAGGATTATGCTGAAAAGGAGAATACGATAGCCAAGGCTCTGGAAGACCTGAAAGCAAACTTCTATTGTGAACTTTGTGACAAACAATATTACAAACATCAGGAGTTCGACAATCACATCAACTCCTACGACCACGCACATAAACAGGTCAGTGTTCTACATAGCTATTTCCATGGCTGCCAATAGGACGTAAACAGCAAAGTTCTTGTTAGTGTAGGGCTGTCCACTGCTTTGTGTCGGGGACTTGGATAAAAATTTAGAGGAAGAGCTGTGATTTTAACATACGTCTGCCTGCTTGAAGAAAAACATGCAAATTTCACTGCAAAAATCAAAACTCATGAACATTCAGATAAGCCCTAAATAAATCTATCATCTATCATCTTTCTCTCTAAATATCTGTCTAAATATCTATCATCTCTACCGATCTATCATCTCAATCTATCATCTATCTATCTATCTATCTATCTAAATACCTGCCTATCTAAATAAATATCTGATTATTGGTTGATTAATTTCATATAAATCAGCCTTGCAATCAAGATCTACATCAGAGGCCCTTCTTTGGGGAAGGCATGCCTTCTGATTATAGGTGAGTGGCTACCTAACCATGTGTACTTGGAGCCTATGTTACTATCTTTTAGGCACCAGCCAAAATGTATCCTGTTCTCTCAGGTGTTAGGGCCATCTAATTTGCCATTTAGGATATTTGCTCCCCATTTGGGGTGTGTTGTTTTTATTGGCTCCTGTTTTATTTTAGTGATTTTATGCAGTTTGTTGTTTTGTTGTATATTTATGATGCAGTAATGGATTAATCTACTGATTGAAGCATGAAGGCCAGAGAATGAATGATTGAACCCTCACTGCTCCCTTGATTTGATTTCTTATCCATTGCATCCTGAGTAACATCTTGCGTATGCCCTGGATTTACAAACTTGCCTGGTATAGACAGCTGCTGCCTAGATGGTCCCAAAATGGTAGGGCCTAAGGCTGCAATCCTAAACACACTTACTTGGGAGAAAATCCCATTGAACTCAATAGGACTTATTTCTCAGTAGACATGTGCAAGATTGCACAGAGACAGAGAATAGTTAAGGTATTCTCATGTATTTATTTATTATATTTATATCCAGCCTTTTTTCCTGCATGGAACCCAAGACTCCTCCTCTCCATTTTATCCTCACAACAACCCTGTGAGGTAGGTGAGGCTGAGAGTCAGTGACTGGCTCAAAGTCACCCAGTGAGCTTCATGGCTGAGTGGGGACTTGAACCCAGGTCTCCCGAGTCCCAGCCCAACACTCTCACCACTACGCCACGCTGGCTTCTCCTAGACAACCCTATTTTGCTCATCTGCCAGCTTGCTGCAAGTTACACTGTGACATAACTCAAGGCACAAGGGAAGGTTGGCCATGCTCAGCTAATACATACTTCAAAGTTGTTTCCAAGTGACATTAGGCTGCAATCTTAAACACACTTACAGGGCAATCCTATGCATGTCTTCTCTGAAGTAAGGTCCTATTAAATTCAATGGGATTTACTCCCAGGTAAGTGTGCATAGGATTGCAGACTTACTTGAAAGTACTTCTCATTAAACTCTGTCGGACTTACTTCTCTGAGTAAGCATATTTAAATGAAAAAAGAAAAGAAAAAAGTGTAGACAAGAATAAGGTTTTTAACTTGTGGGGTCAACCATATGCTGAACCGAACATTTACTGTCATGACCGTTCAGTTCAAAATGGCGGATGGTAGTAATGGAGCCTCTGAAATTAGGGAGCAACATTGTGAAAGTTCCCAAACTTTTCAGGAAGTCGTGCTTATCATTTGGCGACAACTTTCAAACTTGCTTTTCTTTTTCTTTTTACTTTAGAAAGGGCAGCCCCCATTGGTAGCTGCAATTTTCTGTCCCAGAATGCCCTGGGAATACTGTTCTGAGGGGCATTGTGGGAAAAATAGCAGCTGCCAGTGGGAAACACCACCTCCACCACCATGCCATTATTGGGTGGTGGGGAAATGGCATCCATTGACAGTGGATGCTGTGAGGAGCAATGCTGCCATCCCCAATTGCAGCAGCAAAAAATAAATTCTAAAAAGTAAATAAAAGAAGAAGGAAGGGAAGGAGGGAGGGAGGGAGGAGAGAGAGAGAAGAGCTGTGGTAATGGTAAGTGCTCCTGCGTGAAACCTTTGGGAACTTTTGCACATATACCCCTACAAAAATAAAATCATCCCCTGCCACCACAAATGTGCTACCTGCTAATGGTATTAATGGTCCTATTAAGTTTTTAAGTACAATTTTTATATTCCAGTAAAACATTCCTGCGAGGTTTGTTTTGTATTTGTTTTTTTACTCTCCCCATTTTTTCTCTGGAGCATTTATCAGGGCCAAATGCTACTTTCTCCTTCACACGCTGCTAACAGAAGTAAATACTAATATGCTAGCATCATAAAAATGAGCCTCCCAGCTTTTAAGTGGTATATGGTTATGATTCACCTAGAAGCAAGGAGAACTGAACATATTGTGAGAGGCGGGCAAACAGGATATTGACGGGAGGAGAAATGACTATACTTTATTTGACCTGTTGACATCCAGTATAAATATTTGACAAAATGGAAGAAATAGCCAGAAATAGCCCCCCCAAATCTGTGAGCAGAGGGTGAACATGTGTAACTGCTGTTCCATTAACTCTTGCACAAGTGCTAGTGGAATATTTCTTGCAGTGCAGCACAGTAATGTATCAGAGGTTGCATTACAGCCTAAGAAACATGGTGAATTATGAAGAGACAGAAGGTAGCATATAAACTAGGGGGGCATGCAAACTGGGTCTTGAGTGATAGCTCATGCCAGGGATGGGGACTCGGACTCCAGGACTCGACTTGTGAGTCGGACTGAGTCCCCCCTCTGACTCGAGTCCCACTCGAGTCCCAATATTTTTAATGGGACTCGAGACTCGACTTGGGACTCGAGACCAAGGACTCTTCAACATCCCTGGGCTGTGCCAGAAGGAGTGAAGAGAAGTGAGATTGCCGGCGAAGATTTTTTTTTTCAAAATCATTTTCCTAAAATTCAACCTTTCAGACATTTTGGGTTTGGCTGCCTCTGCCTGCCTGTTTGGGGTTCCCTGCCTCCTCTGCCTGCCTGGTTATTTTGGGTTTGTCTGCCTGGTCTGTTCTTGTCAAAATCAGTGGCAGAGTTTTGAAATAAAAAGGCACACTTGTGCCTAGAATTTATTTAAGCCACACATCTGAAGTAGCCTTATTTTGTTGGGGGGAAAACCCATTGATTTTAATAGGGACTCGTGGAGTCAGCTTTGGGAGTGACTCGGGACTCGTGAGTCACCATTTTGGACCAAGGACTCGGACTCGAGACTCGGGTCCAAAGACTCGTGACTCGACTCGTGACTCGAGACCAAGGACTCTTCAACATCCCTGGCTCATGCAAAGGGAAGAACTTCTCTGGATTTGATATCACAGGAGGATTAGCTGTAAATAGAAACAACGATTAGAGGTTTTCAGAGTGACAACAAAGTTGGACAGCTAAATTTGACTGGACACTCCTAGCCAACGGAGAGGTGCTTTTGGCCTAAGTGAAGAGCTTCAAGATGTTGTCTTTTGGCTTAACACTGGTGGTCAGGGTAAAAAGGGAAGGCAATAGAGATGGTTGTAAAAGTTTCTCCAAAAAGCTATACATGGCTGGTGAGCCATGATCAGCTTGATGGGTCACAAATTGTGCAGACCTGACTGACTTCAAGGTGACTTCTTTATAATAACATTTTAATTGTGTTTTCTCACCCCCTGCTGATATTAAACTGCTAGAAAGATGGGCAAGCATTATTTTATTCTACCTACCGGTATGTCATTTAAAATACTGGGTGTTCAGCACCTTGGTAAAAGTAGGACACTTTTGTAGCTGCTTTAACATAAAGTCTGTGTCATGAGAATCTGCTACTGTGACAGTTTTGGAAGTCCCCCCGCCCAGTTTTTTTTGTGTGCCAAGTCTCAAAGGGACAAGTGGTTCATCTCTCTCTCTCTCTCTCTCTCTTTCTTTCTTTCCCCATCATGTTTACCTATCAGTGTTCTTGTAAGACTTGAACTGACCTGTTATTGGATAAGGATGGGTGAAACATTGGTTGGGTTTCCATTTTAATGCAGGATTGCCCAATTCACAGCTCCCAGAACTGACTGTGGACCCGAATGTAGTTTGGAGTCAGAAAATACAGTTTGCAAAACACAAACAAAAAAGAATACATTGGACAAGATGCACCCCGTTGAAAACTGCACAAGGAAAACTGCATACATTTCTAAAATGCACACAAACACACTTTGGTTCAATGGGTGCATATGAACAGAAACACGTAGCTTTCAAGAAAGCATGGTGGTGTAAAAAAGAGAACCTCAACACAACTGAGCTTGACAGATTCATCCATTCCTGTTAATAGATGAGTCTTCACCACCATTCAATGAGTCTGAGATTTCTTGAATAACTTTTGTGCGGGGGAGGAGCCTTTTCTAGATTTTATTCTGATTTGGTCCCAGGTGAAGACTTTTTTAAAAAAAAATTCCAGGCCTATTAACCTGTTCCTGCTTTACAGTTATTTTATTTGGGCTATGTATTTGTGCTGTTTTTATATGTTGGCTGGGGAATGCTGGGAGTCGTAGGCCCTTTTTCTGTCTAAACATGCATAGGATTGCACCCTAACGGAGTCACTCCATTCCCACTGAGTTATTGTATGTTTGATTTATTTCAAGCTTGTAAGCCACTCTCAGAACATAGTTATAGCGTTGCATATAAAGATTTTTAATTAATACAAATGAATCCTGGACCTGGACTAATTTGAAAGAAAGAGGCTCCTCACCTCTCTACCTTTTGGGGATAGACTTGCAAAGAAGTTGTTTCTGGAAGCTTCTGGTACCAGCTTTCCCTGGTTATCTTGACCTTAGTTTTATCAGTTAATTGGAGCCATTCTGCTATCACTCCTCGTAGACAGCATCTCATTATTCCAGGCAATTAGCGGCAACAATTAGTTGGGAAAGGCTGCCCCATCTTTGTGGGGAAATGATTTTCTTTCATGAGATGACTCTTTTTAGCTTCATTCTGCTGAAAATGTTTGAAGCCAAGGTTCAGACCTCTCTAAGCATGCTGAGTATGTCTGGCTAACACCTGAGATTGTCAATGTGGAACACTTAAGAAAAGTACTAAGTATTATTATTAGATCAGTTAACAAAGCAGAATACCTGTTCCTTTTTTTGGTCTTCTTGCTCAGTCAGGCAGCTAACACTATTTGGGAATTCCTCAGCACATAGCTGGCTGTCCTTCTCTGAAACTTATTCCTGTTTCTCTTGCTGCACAAGACCACACAGCACTAAAAAAGCTTCTACCTAAGCATCAGGAAAAAGTAATGGGATTTGTTGATACTGTGGAGAGAAGGATTTCCCTTGCATTCAGCATTGTACATTGTTTCCCCTCTTTTACTCAGTTTTACTCCATGGATGACAAACTCTTATGGCAGGGGTCCCCAACCTTTTTGGGTCAGTGGGCACAATTGAGATTTTGAGAGTGTCATGGGCACTCTTACAACATGGCTACCATGGAGGCCTATCCTGCTTCATAAAATGGCTGCCACGGTGATCATGAGTGGTCACAAAACACTCATTTCCTGGTAAGACTAAAAGAAAAGTAACTTGCCAAAGAACCTAAGCACAAGACAGAGATGGGGGTCTGCGCTCCAAAACACAAAACCACTCTGTTGAAAGAAGGTACTGGAGGACATCACTTGGGTTTTCAGCATGGTAACCTCCCAGGTATTATTTTTTTTAATCTGAAGAATTAAACTACATTTGGGAGGGGTAGGGAGCCTGGTGGATGCTGAGAGAGGTGTCTGCCGGCACACTGGTGCCCATGGGCACCATGTTGGAGACCCTAGTCTTCTAGGAATCCTTTAGAAATTAAATGGTATGTTAGATCCAGATTTAGGAGCATACCGCTGGGCTGGCTGCTGCAGATGTCTCTGCCCCCTCCTCCCCATGGCAGCTCCTCCAGCCTCCCTGCTGAAAATGCTACACAGAAGGTTGTCCCCCCCGCTAAATGGGGGGCTGAGGGGGAAGTGGTAACCCCCTCCCTTCAAAATTGTACAGAGACACCTTCCTAACATGATAATCATACATGATCTTTATTCATCAAAAATACGTTAAAATCCTGTGGGCAGTTTGGTGCCTCTGTTTGATTTGGGGGGATTCCCCCCCTTTCCCCACAGCACAGCCCATCCCATTCAGAAGGGACCCCAAAACCTCTGTCAGCATTTGGGGGGAGCAGGAGGGGTGCTGTTGGGAGGAGGGCGTGGGGAAGTCTGCTTAAGCCAAACCAGTTGCATGCGCCTAAATCCGGATCCAACCCATTATCTTTGAAAATAGCTTGTTTTAATTCATAGCGCCTGCCTCGCAAAGTCATTTTAAAAGGACGTTGGTTCTATGGCCTAGGCAGCAATTTTCATTGCCCATTCAAGCTCATTCAAGCATGCAATATGTAAGTAATTGGCACTATTTCTGATGGACAGGCTCACTGAACATTATAGCCAGCCAACCCACTCGCTAACTAACCGGGAAGACAGTTTAGCAATCTCAGTGTAGCTAGCCAATCTAACAGGGGGAAACACTGCTAAGCCCGACAGGGCTGGACTTCCACATGAAGCAAAATCCATCTCTACGTAAGTCTGCACAAGTTTTCTTAGCTCTCCCTCACAGTATGTTGACAGTAGTGGCAAGCTCTGAAACCTCAGAAGAAGAAGAATTAAAAATAATTTCCTGTCTCCAACAGATAGATCATCAGTTTAAAAACAATAACATATCCTCTTTATAAACTATCGAACTCCATTTTGTTAAAAAAAAAAAAAGTTAAATGATTTACTTCCTTCCATGATTATTCCATGGAGCCTATTCCAGAACTTTTGTTGGAAACTTTCTTCTGGTCAAAGGAAGTTTTGCAGTGATTAGTACTTGTAGTGATTTCTTTACATTAAAAGTGTCTACCCCTTTTCTGCATTAAGGCCTCCAATGTATTTATCTAGTGCAATCGTATCTTCTGTTGGGATGATTTACAATAGATGCTAAAAACACACTCTGGAATGTGTCACTTCTTGAATGTTGTTAATGTGGCATAGAAAGCTGAAGAAGAGAGCTGTTTTTAAATTGAATCTATGTTCTGTTCAATGTGGATGTTCTGTTTGATTTACACATGCTATAAATCCCAGTTCTCTACACCTCGTTTTACTAAAGCAGCCATTTCCAAATTCTTGAACCTCCAGGAAAAACTTCCATTTCAACTCTTCTCCTCAGGAACCCCTGAATACTCTGCAGAATCAGAACCAGAGTTGAGCACAAATGGCCTCTCGAAAACCCTCTGCCCTATTTGTGGGCAGAGAAATTGGGGGATAATTTCACCAACTTTCTCCAGGGGGAGGAGAAATTCTCTACAGTTTCTCACAGGTAGGGCTCACCATTGGCAAGGGCTGTAGCACAACTTCTTTCTTTTTTTTCTTAAGGGTTCTTTATTGCACCTGCCAACTGAAGTGGCTATAGCAGCAACTGTGTTAGTAGCCTCGCCCTGGCCCCCATTTTGCATCCTCCACAGTACTCCATACCTAGCATCATTCTGGGGCATGGGGGGGGGGGGTTGGAGGGGAGGCAGCCACCCCCCATGAAGAATATTTGGAGAAAATTCTGCAAAGTGGCCTTCTATTTCTAGGGGGGTTTTAAAAAAAGAAAGAAAGAAAGAAAAGAAAAGAAAAGAAAAATCTCATTTTTCCCCACAGAAAAATGTCTCTGATGCAGATGCTTATAATACCACTCCTTCCCTGAAAGCCCTACAGCAGGTGTGTGTGTGGGGGGCAATGCTGTGTCCAGCTCTGGACAAAAGGTGGAGCTAGTGCTGTGCCACAATTTCCCCTCCAATTTCCCAGGTTTCCTTCCCTCATGAAAGAGGCGTCTATTTTTCTGCCGCATTCTCAGGGAGCTTTAGAATTTATTTTGAATTTGTTTTGAGCTATCTTATCACTGAGAGGTGACTGAGGCCACTATGTGCGTGTGTGTGTGTGTGTTTTTCTCTTTCTATTACACCTCTCCCCATTACTCTGCTGCTTCCTTGGCTTCCTGCACTTCCTGATCTGAAAAAGCCCCATGGGGAGGAATTACCTCATGACATCTTCCCCTGGGCTCTAATTGAAGCACAGGAGGAAGCTGAGGAGGCTACAGGCTGCCAGAGAGATGGTAGTACAATGAAAGACACAGGATGCTCGCACACACTCCTCTCAGCCACCTCAAAGCTAATGCAAGCACAAGAACCCTGGAACCCATCCATGAGAATTTCTCCAAAATATTCTTCTCCTTTGAATTTCTTTTTGAAAGCAATTTCTTTTCTGGTCGAAAGAATGTGGAAGAAACTTTCAGCTCAGCACTAGTCAGGAGGACCCCCATGTATCGCAGAGAACATAGTCATGCCTTGGATTGAGAGCATAATTCGTTCCGGAAACGTGCTTGTAATCCAAAACACTCTTATATCAAAACGAAATTCCCCCAAAAAAATTTGTACAGAGATTTTTAATTTAAGCCGTACTACAGTACTTGTATTGCAAGACGTCACTTGTATATCAAGTAAAAAAAAATTAAATAAATATTTAAAAATGTGCTTGTCTTGCAAAACGCTCTCAAACCAAGTTACTTGCAATCCAAGGTAGTACTGTATTCTACAATGTACACTCAAGTTCTTGTGGGAGAGGGCTGTTGGCTTCTCATCGTTGCACTGTGTGAACTGAGCTTTGGCCGTAGGATATACCCAACAATTCTGCATTGCAGGGGAAGATCAGTAGTGGAGGGCAAGCTCTCTTTCTGGGAAGTTTTTCCACCATTCTGAGGAACTCCAGGTTGAAAACCCCTGTATTGCAGATGTCATAGGTTTCTGCTGAAGCCTCTATGGCAGCCTTCTCCAACCTGGGGCCCTCCCAATGTGTTGGACTACAATTCCCACTATCCCCACACATCTAGTAGTAAAACACACCTGGAAGGCAAATTTGGAGGGCACCAGGTTGCAGAAAGCTGCTCTAAGCCTTCCAAGGCACAATTAATTACCATAAGGATTTCATGGGAACCGGGTCAAAAAATGTCCCATTTACAGCACAATACAGGAGAAATGTTAATATAGGAAAGGGAATAATACATTTCCATACTCTTTGAATAGAGAGAAAGGAGATCATTAGACTAATCCTTTTTCTGGAGATATCTATCTATCTAATCTATCTATAGATATAGATAAATATATATACATAAATATATACACACACACACACAGTTGCTGGCGGATCTGAACCTAGGTCTCCCTGGTCATAGTCCAGCACTCTAACCACTACAGCAGGGGTGGGCAACATGTGGCCCTCCAGATGTTGTTGGATTGCAACTTTCATCATCCCTCACCCTTGGATATGCTGGCTCAGGCTGATGGGAGTTGCAGTCTAGCAACATCTGGAGGGCCACAAGTTGCCCATGTCTGATGTGCAGGGCCTCTGGAACCTCTGTATGATGCAGAGGATTCCGGGGAATTGTAGGATGCGCACTCAGTTCATGCAGGATGCTGGCCACTCCTGTTGTGCCTCTTGGTCACAGAGCATCCTAGAACACACGTAAAATCCTTATTTAGTCACTTGTTGCAGGAGAAGATTAATGGTGATGGGCAAGCTATTGTACGGTGAAACCTCCCTGCCATGATTGATCCTCTCATTGAGAATTTCTGATAGGCTTCCAGGATTCTTCTGAGCACAGTCTGAAAACGTCTGCAGTGACTATCCACATAACAGGGTTTGTGCGTTTTTTACTGTCCAGTTTAAATGCACTTCTATTTGTTTTGTGATTTTAAAAACAAAACAAAGCAGCATTGTTAATTATGTGTTTTAAAACAGCATTGTTAATTAATGCAATGCAGTGTATGAATCACTGCAATTATAATTATATAAGATGTAGTCATTTTCAGCCTGTTCGCTATCCACATGGACGGTGCCAACTCTCAGTGGGAGGGACAGAACTACTGCAATGGGGTCTCTGTTACTTTCTTTCCCACACTGTTTTAAAAGTGCTGACATGACTGTTCCCTTGAGTAAGGTGAGATTGCCAAAACAACAGGATAGCACTGGACCATGAAGGAGGTGAAAAACAGAAATCCCACTGACACACAACTCTGCTGATAACAAAAAATGTGACTGGAACGCTAACTCTGAAAGGAAATGCATGCATGCTGCTGTTGCTGCTGCTGGCGGCAGCAGTGATGGGGTTATTGCTGAGACGATACACTTGTGAAATTGGCTGCACTACTGAACAGTAATAAATGAAGTTAAAGGCTGAAGCATACCGGTATCTCTCGAGAGACAGGGCTGCAGCTCACGGGGAAGCCTCCAATGCTCCTGAAGGCATAATATTCTCATGTGCTTATTGAAACTATCTGACTTTATGCTTTTTATTTTTAAAAAGAAAAGATCGAGGCTGATGTTGAAACTCTGTTTCATTAATTTCTAGTTCTTTATCCCCACTCACAGGGAGAAAGGCCACTGGTTATTCAGGGCTTCTGTCATAACATTTAGATATCCCCCTTGTTATGGGGTTTCCCCTTGTTCCAAAACACTACTACTTTTAGATGGAGATAGGCTTACCAATGGCCAGGCTGGTGGGGGCAGCCAACAGCCATCTCCCCCCCCCCAAGAATGGCCTTGGGAATGCTACAACATACTGTAGTGTTGTTTCTATGGGGCATTCTGTCTCAAATTTCAAAGGGAACACCCTGAGGCTACTGAGGACAGCCATCACTGCTTGAAGTGGTGGCAAAGCTGCTGCTGCTGCTGCTGCTTCTTTTCTCTTAATTTCAAAAAGAGGAGGGAAAAAAAAACATGGCCACTTGGTCATTAAAGGTAAGCCCACCTGAAATATGAAAGATCTTCAATTTCTCCACACACACACACACACCAAAAATTAATCCAATCTTCAGGGGATGTTTGTGGTCCTGCTCACAAGCACAGGAAATTGCTGGGCCACATACTTCAGGCCTGCACTACTCTGATCCTGATCCGGCAGCTGGAATTGCTACAGGAGGTGGGAAAGGTGCTGCATTGATTTTGCTTCACCCCAGCAATTGAGGCTCTGGTGTATGGCAAGGACCCTATGCTTTTGCGAAGAGACAGTTATCAACCGTGACCCTGAATCAGAGATCAATATTTCAAAAATAAGGGGCTCTTGGAGCTGTGGTATCTGAAATATGAGACATCCATTATATTCCCTGGAACTAGGACAAGTGGAAATAAGGGACATCCATTATGCTGCATGTGACTGCTGTAAAGGATGCCCCGTTAAGGCAGGGCCTCTGTGTTGCCTCTCTGCCTTTTCTAGCAATGGTGCTTTATGGGAGAAGATCTAGATCCAGGAGTACTACTGAGAAACAGTGGTTTTTACAAGCAGAATCATGCAATTATAGATATAGATCTATTGATCGATCGATAGATTCATGTCAGTAATTCCTGATGTAGGCCTAAGAACAAGTTCTCCACTAGACACACAGCCCAAGATAATGTGATTGGTATTAAAATGCACAAATTATGATGCTTTGGCTCGGAGCCTTCCAAAGTGTTTGTGCTCCCAATTGATCATTTCCCCCATTCTAGAAGATTGAAGTGCCTTTCCTTAGGCTTAGTTAACTGGCAGTAAGAGCTTTAAGCTAATAGTTGCTGCTGGTATTTTGGGGTATTTTACCCACCCCCTTGTTGCCTTTAGCCCCAAACATTGGAATTCAGTCCCTGAAAGCCTATCTGAAATGGACTTTGGCCCTCAGTCTGAAAGAGGTTCCCCATCCCTGCTTTGAGCCATTCTATCTGACTGTGAGGACCTCCCCTTAAACCCAGATGTCTGTATGGAGCATTGGAGTTTTGGCTTATTGAAAGGAGTTGCTGTGCTGTTCTGTCTCTTCAGAAACCACAACGTATTGGGTAGAGATGGATGAATCTGCCAGCTTTGTTTTCTCCCACATTTTTTAAAAAAAAATTCTCAAGTTCTTTCTGTCCTGTTTATGAAGAAATGTGTGAATTCTTAGCAAACCATCAAACTTCTCACCCATTCCTAGTTGTGGCTCCACTATTTATTTATTACATTTTTATCCCACCCTTCCTCCAAGGAGCTCAGGGTAGTGTACATTTCCCCCCCACTCTGCATTTCCCCCCCTCACACAACAATCCTGTGAGGCAGTTTAAGTGGAGAAGACAGTGGCACACCCAAAGGCATCCAGTGAGCTTCACAGCTCAGTGGGAATGGAAACCTGGTCTTCTAGATCCTACTGCTCAGCTTGGAGGGATTTTTGGTGAGCACCGTGAAGCACCGTGGTGTAGAACAGCGCTGGGAAACTCATGGCTAGGGATGTATCAGCAAAACACAAGCTCACCAAGCTGCTCCAAATGCCATCTTGAAGCTCTGTACAACTTGAGTCCGTATCAGATTGTGAACTTTGTTTCCCCCCCTCTTTTCACATGAAAACCCATGCATATCTTCTTGAGCATTTTTCTAAATGTACACATAAGTCGTGCGCAGTTTTGAAATGTACACATTGTTCTTCCATTGATGAAAGCATATTTGTGTGCATTTTTTTTCAAAAGTACATTTTTTTCATGCACATTTTTCAAATGTCTGCATGCTGTTGAGCACATTTATTTCTTTGGGGGGGGGTGTCTGTGAATTATATTGGAAGCTCTGAAATGTATGGACTTCCACCACAGATTGTGTCCGAGTCCATGTTCAGTCCAGAAGGTACAAACTAGGTAAATCCTGATCAAAAATGAAGTGACATACATTTCTCATACATCCCTACTGGCCCTCCAGATGTTTTGGCCTACAAGTCCCATCAGCCCTTACCATTGGCTATGCTTGCTAGTGCTGATGGGAGTTCTAGGCCAAAACATCTGGAAGGCAATGAGTTGGCCACCCTGGCCTGGAGAAGGAAGTCAGACTACAGACTGAAGTTGACCACTATGAGGGGATGGGAAAGCAACCTCTCTTGAGCAGTGTTAGCCTTGTCTATCTCAAAGGCTTGAGGGCTTGATCAGAGCAATACTGTTGACTACCATACAGGCTGGGAGAAGCAGGGATCAGACTGTAGCACATCTGAGGCTTGGAGTCAAGGTAGGGTTGCCCAACAAGGACACCAGAAGGATATAAACATCCCAGCTCTCTCCCTAAATGTGGTACCTCCATTGTTGAGGGAAGTTGTCTTAGTCCAGTTGTTTCCTGGTGCAGATTTGCAGTTGTAGTATGAATAACCTTGCGATTCTGTTTCATCCCATGCCTCCTGTGTTTATTTCCCCCTTGTTTCCCCAACACTTCTGTTTACTCTTCTATTATGATGTCACAATTCCCAGGGCTGTGCCTGACCACTGAAAATACATTCAGGAGATGTGACTTCTGAGTTCTGATTCAAATTAACTGTTCCGCGCAAGGACCACATTACCATTACCAAGAATCCCCAAACTCCTTATTCGGAGAAAAATACAGCTTCAGGGTTGTGGCAGTAGGCTCTGAATTATGATTCCTCTAGAAGGTAGAAGCCTGAACTTTCCACTTATGCTCCGGCCCAAGAAATCCTGCATCCAGTCCTGCTGCAACCGCTTTCCACATAAATAATAGAAACTGACATGGCTTCCTGCCTCTATTATCTTTCTCTTTCTTCTGCTTCTGTGTTACACCATCCTCTTGTTCTCAGCCTCAATTAGATCTGACTTGGGCTCCTAGGCACCTCTGCATTACAAATAATGAATAATAAATAATAATATTAATTCCACTTCATTAATGATTAATGCAGCTACATTAAAATGCCCAGCGGCTGTGCAGTGGCCAGTCTGATTCATCGCTGAGCGTATGCTGGCAAACAGCTCCTCTGAAATGTCGCTGTTGCCAACAGCATCCACCATTGTCCACTATGGAAATCCCACAGGAGACATTGACATGAAATGTGGGGGAAATGCAGACATAATCCTGAACAGAGTTGCCATTTCTTCTTTCAAAAGCTATTGGCAATGACTGAGTCATTCTTTTTGACTAATGATTGGTGTTTCCAATGAATGACAGGGAACATACATTCACCCTGGTCCAGCAATCCCATGCAGGTATGGGAGCTTTGGGGATATACAATCTCCCCAGTCCCCACCACCCCTTCAAAATTTATCTCATCCTTAGGGATGAGTGAGAAATTCACTCAGCAGAGGGTTTGTTGTTTTTTCTTTAAAAAATGGATTTACCCAACTTGCACCACCAGTGCCTTTCAGCGAGCCAGGGATGACTTGTATTCTGACATCTGCATTTTTGCAAGCATTCCAAAGCAGCTCGTCTTGAGAAAAATGTACGCACACAAAATTCACATATCTGGGGAAAGTGCACACAAAATTCATATATTTGAGAAAAGTACACATAATTTATTTATTAATTTATTAATTTATTAATTATATTTATACCCCACCATTTTTCTTGCAAGGAACCCAAGGCGGCTTAAATAATCCTCCTCCTCCTCTCCATTTTATCCTCACAACAACCCTGTGAGGTAGCTTAGGCTGAGAGTCAGTGACTGGCCCAAAGTCACCCAGTGAGTTTCATGGCTGAGTGGGAACTAGAACCCGGATCTCCCGAATACAGCATTTCAACAATCTAAAGTGCTTGAGGATAAAATGTGTTCAGTAATACCTTGGACTACAAGTAACTTGGTCTGAAAGCATTTTGCAAGACAAGCAAAAGAATTTGAAAAATTTTGACTTGATAAACAAGCAAGGTCTTGCAAGACGTAGGGATGTAACCGCTCGCCTCGAGTGGGCGTAGCGCGGTAGCGGGCTGAAATCAGCCCCGCTCACACCCACCAGGGACTCGCTTTGATATAAGAGTGTTTTGGATTACAAGCACAGTTCCGGAACTAATTATGCTTGCAATCCAAGGTATTACTATATATTTCAAAATGTGCACACAAATGCATGCATATAATGAAAAATGTGCACACAAAAAAATACAAATTTCTGTATGGATTTTTATTTTTATATCACAAGCTTGTACAGAAATGGTACAGAGTGAGCATGACTTCAAAAAACAAACAATCTTGGTGAGACCAAGGCTAACAGATCTGTCCACCCCTAGTTTCAATGGAGGGGTCAACACCACATACGCAAAGGGAAAAAGCTGCCTACCCCATATTAGTGAATGGGGATGCACTGCCCACATGGACTACTCACATGCATACCTGGTTTAGGAGCATTATGTTAAGCAGCAGTGGACAACATATGGACCTGAGAATGGGTAGAGCACCCAAGGCCCTTTTGTGTCACCTGACAGCCCTTGATAGTATTTGCATTACAAAAATTAGGGCACTAGTCCTTGTGGTTTCAGAGATGCATTTGGAAATACAATAGTAAATAATTACTGAAGAATCAGAAACAACAGAAAGAAACCTTGCTATGTATTTATTGACTTACTTACTTGCAAGCATTTCTAACTACCCATCTCAACTCTAATAGAGCTTCTGCAGCAGCTAACAATTAAAACCAACAATTTATCATTTCATTAAAACAATAAAACAGCAGAATATTACAGGGAATCAATGATAGCAGGAATGTTTTAAAAAAAGCCACTGAAAACTTTTTATCAGTTGTTTTCAGATCCTATGTAATTATGGGCTTCTCTATACAGTAATACCTTGGATTGCAAGTAACTTGGTCTGAGAGCGTTTTGCAAGACAAGCAAAAAAAATTAAATTTTTGACTTGATAAACGAGCAAGGTCTTGGAAGACAAGTCGTAGGGATGTAACCGCTCGCCTCGAGCGGCTGAAATCGGCCCCGCTCACGCCCGCCAGAGACTCGCTTTGATATAAGAGTGTTTTGGATTACAAGCATGGTTCCGGAATGAATTATGCTTGCAATCCAAGGTATTACTGTATAAGGCATTTATTGTGCACTTGTGATTCCTTACTCATGGTTGTTTATGGGCTCTTTAGATGACATGGTGATCCTCCAGTTTCTCTTCTGTTTTTTCAGAGCACTTTCCTGGTTTTTGTTTGTTTTTAGAGTGGGGAAAATGAGGTATTAAATTACAACGGGGAAAATGGTGCTCTTTCTCCTGGTGTCTTTGTGCTATTCCACTATAACACAGCTCCACCTAGAGGTTGTGTAGCAGAAAAACAGGAATGGAAGAGCTTTTTGTGTACAGCTCAGATCTTGATGCTGCGACGAAACTGAAAGTAGTTACAGCGATTAACAGCCTCATGTAAAAAAGCTATCTCTATCAAAACATTTTTTTCAAGGGTGGGCATAAGTTTCTTATATTTAAGCATGGCTTAATTTGAGCCAGACTTTTCCATGCATTTTCCCTGAAGCCCACTTTCAATTGTGGGTGGGGTGGGGCTCAGTTCTGGAACATATGACCAAAACAACAACAAAGAGCCATAAAATGAGCTCTGGGTTTTTGTTTTGCTGCTGAGTAACTATAACCAGCCCTGCATATTTGAGATTATAGGGAGGGGCCAACAGGTCTGAGACTCAGGGACCACCCCAAGACATTTTGCTGTCTGAGGCAAATAACAAGATGGTGTCCTCTCATATTCAATGAGCAAAAGCCAACTGGACTGGCAGATGAGTCTGTCTTCAACACTGATGATGGAACAGTATCCTCCACTGCAAGCTAGCTTAGGGGTGCAGAGCAGGCCACATAGCCCACAGGTCTCTCCTCCAACACCTTGTTGCCAGCTCCCAGCATCTGCCACCTGAGGTGACTGCTTTCACTCTGCCTAATGGGAGGACTGGCCCTGCAGAGACTGATGCTTGATCTCAGTACCCATTATTCTGGAAATTGAGCACTGCATTTTATTTATGATGGGTTGAATCCAGCTTGTATTCCACCAGCGGGAGCAGCCCCTGGGGTGGAATTTTGTTCAAAATGCTCCTGCCAGAGGAAGTGGGGGGGGGGCAGGAAGCAGTCTTCACTGATTCCCTCCTCCCTTGCAGATTAGTGAGTGCCACCTCCCTCACTAATCTGGGGGGTCCCCCAACACTCTGGAGCAGACATAGAGGACTGCAGGGGGAAGGGGGATTTCACCTGTGGGATCCCCGGAATGGATCAGAGCACTCATATGGCCAGAAGCATCCTTCCTGTCCCTGTGTGGCTTTTGTGGTTCGAAGCCATTACTACTTATTTTGCTTTTCAGCCAGGATTGGCTTCTAAAGCTGCAACCCTTTACCTGCTTATCTAGGAGTAAATCCTGCTGAACTAAAGGTACAATGGATTAGGAATACCTGGAGGTGTTTATGACACTCCCTTCCAGTCCCTAGCAGTTGAAAATCCATGCTCTTCCCTCCTTACAAAGGGGGCAGAAGGAGCTGTAGGACGGACACAGGGTCTGACTGATGGTGGAAGAAACCAACCTGAAGAAGCTGCCCTTCCATTAGGGGAGAACACACAAATATCTTGCCTCTTGGACTTATGGCATCCTTTCAATGTTGCTTTCGAGGTGCAACAAGCTGCCCACAGAAATGTGAACTATTTTAAAATAAAGATTGTTTATGATTATCACTTTAGGAGCAGGCGCCAGTTCAATCTAAACACAATGGGTTGGATCCAGGATCTGTATTCCATGGATGGAAGGGCTCTGCTCATGGAAGGTGCTTCCAATTTGGGGTGATCCTCCTCCATCTCCACATCAGAACTCACCCCATTTAGCAGGCAGGGTTCCCCAACCCTCTGTGTAGCATTTTCAGGTGGGGGGGATGGAGGAGCTTTCATGGGGAGGATGGTGGCAGAAATTCCGCTTTCACCAGGCCAGTTGCACGCACTTAAATCTATATTTAATGCAATATATTTAAGGGAAGGTTCTTTGGAAATCAGTTGCAATTACTTTCAATTATATACCATAAAGACCACAGCCCGAATTGGACGTGTTACAGGCATATGATTAAACTTGCCACTGGATTTCTTGAAGTGAAAATGTGGGGCTAGTTTTTGTTCTCATAAAACATCTGAGGAATTTTGAGAGAAGCTAAAAGAGTTTTGATAAGGCTAGCAAAAGTTGCCAAAGCTTTATTAGCACATCTTCAGAGGGCGCTAAATTATGCCTACGGAAAATTGGAAGTTGAGTCTGGCGGATCCTGTGTTTGGCAAAACAACTTAAGATTTAGAGTGAAGCTGGAAGAATTTCAGTAAGACTAACAACATGTCTCAAAGGGATTTTACACATTCTTAGATTAAATTAAAACCACGGAGAAAGGTAAAGATTACGTTTAAACATCATACATAGCTGTGACATTTATGTATTTGAGTTTTCTGTTAACCTGTTTTTCTACTCTTAACCAATCATTTGCATAATGAGGTGAAATTCTGCATTGAAGGTGAACAGCACAAACCTTATCAGAAAGCTCAGTGACTGTTCCCTGTATTTTCTAAACTGAAATCCAGGTTAAGAAGTAAGTTTACTACACTGCAGCGTAAGGCTCATATTTGTGTCAGTGTGTATCTCAGGAGGATCTTGTAGTGTCAGGAATCAGGACCACTAAACTAGGGATAGGCGAAAATTTCATTTCAGTTTGGTATTGATAAGAATTTACCCCAATCCCACAATGTTCTTCACATAAAGAATTTGCGATTTAAAGAGATTGAATGTAGCAGAAACTGAAACTGACAGATTTGTCCATCTAGGTCCAGGGCTTTGAGTGCTTTGCTCTTATAAGTCTGGGTTTGAATCTCTGTGTATACAACTTTGTTAGTGGTGAATTTGGGTTGCCACCTCCTTTTTTTCCTGACAGACTCATCATCTTTAATAGCTCCATGGCAGGCAGGCACAACATGATCTTCTCTGTGGCTTACGCTGGCTCAGCTTGTCTGAGTGTGGAAAGCTAAGCAGGGTCAGGCCTGGTTATTACTTGGATGGGAGACCCCTCCTCGAGTTTCCTGCATTGAGCAGGGGGTTGGACTCTATGGCCTTGTAGGCTCCTTCCAACTCTATGATCTATGAATTTCCATGCTGGGAATAGCTGTACCTATTGAATTTGGCCAGTGCGGATGGGTGATGAAAATGAACTGAAATGAAATTAAGAATTCACCAAAATTCTCAGAGTGCTCCATATTCAGGACCAAAAGAACTTGAGATTAAAAAAAACAAAACAGTTGTGGGAGAAACCGAAGCTGACATTTCCATCCATCTCTACGGGAGCTCATTGAAGGCATGTGCTTTGTGTGAGTAGTTTGGTAAACACACAAAAACGATGGAATGAGTGTGAGGCCAAGCTGACATGGTTAAAAATGGATTTGGACTTTCAAGACTGTGAAGAGAACCACTACTGCTGCTATGCCACATGAAGGAAGGTAAATAGATTTTGAAGTCAGCAGTTTGGATCAATTTTATACTGTGTGTCTATGTTTTGTAGGAGAAACAGCCGAAATATAAAATAATGGCTGTCTTTCTGAGCAGGCAGCTCTGATGATGTCTGCAGCAAAAAACTGTGCTGTGTACTGCCGAGAAACCCATTTTATTCCTCCATTCTAAGTGCTATCACTGACAATAAAATTGCCTGAAATATGAAATAATGGCAGCATGTTGCTTAATGTGACAGGGAGTATGAGAGGTTTTGGCCTTTAGTATGCTTTAATGGGGTACTTTAGAAAGTAACTATATGGCAAGTGACACAGCTATTTATTAAACACAATTGTCCCAAAACAAATTTGCCTCATTTTCCCTCTCAAGAGAATGCATTATGAGTTAGCTTAATTGTGCAGGCTTTTCTCTTGTCCTGACACCTTGACAGCCGTTGCCAGCTTTTAAGAATTGGGCACTTTGGGAGTGCTGTACCTCTGCTCAGGGTGTTACAATTCCCGCTCTGCGAGCGAAAATAACTCAGGGCTGCTTCACATCTTCCAGTTGTTCACAGGCCAGGCTTGGGTGAGCACACTGGGGGGGGGGGGGTCTGGCATAGCAGTAGCAGGTTCCTCACCCAGATTGGCACCCTATTGGTACCACTGAAAGCGTCCCTTCCAGAGCGAATAGTATCTTTCTTGGGGGGATTTTCATCAAGATTGCAGCAGGGAAGGAAAGAGTAAACTTTCTCTCCTGATGTCTTGCACTACCAACGAAAATCACCCCCCTTGCACCTCCTCTCCCCCCTTTTTATTGATATGATAAATAATCCCTCCCTACTCCATGTTATCCTTACAAAAACCCTGTGAGGTAGGTTAGGCTGACAGGTGATGACTGGCCCAAGGTCACCCAGTGTGCTTTATAGCTGTGTGGGGATTTGAACTTGGGTCACCCTAGTTCTAGTCCAACACTCTAACCCAGGGGTGCAGAGTCTCTTTCAGCTGGAGGGCCAAATTCCATTTCTGAGGAGCTACTGGGGGCTGCATTCCAGTGGCAGGTGAGGCTGAAGGCAACTGGGCAAAAGGGGTGGGGCCAAACAAGCACACACAGCATATTGTAGCTTAAAAGATATCTAGCAGATTGCCTTCTCTTCTATATACCCAACTGACCTTTAAGATCATCAGAGGTGGCCTTGCTGGTCATTCCGAAATTAATGGAATGTTGCCATGTAATACCTTGACGATGGCGGGCCTTCTTGGTAGTGGCACCCAACCTGTGGGAAAACTCTCATGCAGTTCAGGAGGCTGAAAAGGTGGCATCTTTCAAACGCCCCCGGAAAACGTACCTGTTCACCCAGGCTTTCCCTGGCTCATAATTAAATTAATCATGCTGCTCCATTCTACTGCTCCTGCGTTGCTCATTATTATTATTATTGTAATGGAAGTTGTTTTTAAAATTTTATTTTAAATGTGATTTTAATATTAATATTTTAAATGTGATTTTAATATTTATATGTAAACCGTTTAGGGAATTTTATTATTCTTAGTGGTAAATAAATACTACAAATAAATAAATAAATAAATAAAACTGATGGTTGGGGGAAAGGGTGTGGGTCTGGGGGATGGGGGCATGGCCAGCTGGAGAACCTGTGGAGAGCTAGATTTGGCCCCCGGGCCTGACGTTCTGCACCCCTGCTCTAACCACTGCACCGCAGTGGGCTCTGTCACTATCATTTGGCTCACTTGAAATAAGCAAAACTTTTCCAGGAAGGAAGTTGGACTTCAATTTCTGCCTTTGCTCCACACTGATGAAATTAGGCTTGCCTGGGAGTGCTCGCTGTGTACCACACCACTGAGTCTGCTTTGATTTCGCCAGCTGAGCAGGCTTGGGGGGGAACTAACTCACAGCAGAAAGAGATCACCTATTTAACTCTTTGCGCATCAAGAAGTGCTGATCCCTCCGAAGGGGTGGCACTTAGTCACTGCCCCCTGCGAGTCCGTGCTGGAGCAATGTGTCACTGTGCGGCTGCACCTGCCATTTTTGAGCCATAAAACTGAGCCCTTGATGGCTTCTGGTGATTAAACTCCCATAACACTTCTCTTAAGAGCAGGGAGGGCATCAATCCTCTCACACTCACCAAATTCCAAGTCAGGTAATTAAACACCCTTGCTATTAATTCCCCCCCTGTGGTGCCAACTGATTACAGTGTCCTCTTTTGCTTCCCTTTTCTAAACTGTGCAGTGTGTCAAATTGGTAGGCTCTATAAAGCAATTACCCTTTTTTCCTCCCCTTGTAATGGCTACCTTTCACATGCTTGGCATATCCTTTATTTGGAACACCTGAGAGGGCATCCTGGCATCGTGCTGACATCTATAAACTCCTTTGATACTCGGGTGTAACACCTGTGATACTAGGGTGTAACAGGCATTGTTTAAATCCTGGTATTAAGTAACATGGTTTGGGGTGGGTGGGGTTGCTTTATGTTTCATGGCATGGCTGCAGATTTAGTTTAACAAACTGAGGGAGAAAAGACAATGGTGGCATTCTGTCTTTACAGGCTCTGTTTATGCTATAGTCAATGTTGATGTTCACTGTGGATTCTGAATTTTCCAGATTCATTTTTTGAATTATGTATATATGAGGCTCCTTATGTCAGTGGGGCTCCTTATCCATTGCATCTTTTCATTTGAGCTTTATAGGAGATATTTGGGGGGGATGGAGTTCAGCACCATGGATAGCTCCTATAAGCCCAGAATAACAGCTGCAATGGATGAGAAGCCCCACTGACATAGGAGTCACCAACCTCCACTGTGGCCACCTCAGGTGTCATGAAAAGCAAGGCAGCAAATCCTTAGGTATTTAATTTATGAAGGCTGAAATCCTATACCCATTTATCTGGGAGTAAGCCCCAATGAGGTAATCCCTCAGGGGAGGCTGGTGACGACAGGAGTCACTAGCCTCACTAGTGGATTCTGACCATCACATTTAGGAAGCTGTCAAAATCTGCTGGTTCATCTGCTTTTTGGACCCTCACAAAATACATCTGACTGAATGTTGACATTCACCAAATTTTGGACTTCAACTTTAATATATACATGTATGTGGTGCAATTTCCTATGCCTAATTACTTGCGGGTAAGTAAGTCCCTTTAAGCTCAACAGGGCATATTTCTCCCAGTAACAGTCATCATCATCATCAGGCGATCACTCATGACCGAGTAAGATTGTCTTCCGGGATAAAAGGAGGAAATTCTAAAGAAGATTGTGTAGACTCTAGCGATGGGTCCGTAAGTGACTGTGGAGGCCAATTCTAGATTGAATTCAATGAGATTTACTCCCAGGTAAGTGTGTATATGATTGCAACCTTAGAGAAGTCAAAGGTAAGCTTTTGGTGATGTAATGTTTCCTGAAGCATCTCCCCCTGTATCAAGAGCATCTTTTACATGCCAGAAACATTCATTGCAGGACATTCACTTCAGCCCTAATCTTTATCTCCCTATCAGGCAGAATCTTAGCATCTAACAAATCTTTGAGTTAATTGATACAATTTGGTTATACAGTAAGTGGACAACCTGCTTTTCGGGCAAGAAATTAGGTGAAAATAACCTCAGCAACACTTTTCTAGATCTACAGCTGCTTCTAAGCATTCATTTAAGGTATACATTAATTCATCATGTATGCATTATGGAATAGTATAGGATGGTGAAATCACAACCAGATTGAAGAGCTCCAAATGATTCTTTGAAATGTGTGTGTGTGTGTGTGTGTGTGTGCTTCCAGATGAGGTGTTTATGGTGCAATCATCCTGCTCAATCTTGGAATATTACAGGGGGTCTAGATGTTATCATCTTTAATTTCTAACGCTCCTGGTTTTCCCACCACTTCTTCCATCATTTTTCACACACGCGCACACACACACACACACACACACAAAATTCATTAAGCAGAAAAAGATGGAATAGTGGCACATTGCCCTTGGTCTGCAATCTTTCAACACTAGCCAACGGAAAGCCTACTGTCAAAGATCTCTATGGGAGCTAGAAGAAACATGCACAGCTGGGGTCCCTTGCAGACATCCACACATATTGCGTGGACATGGGTGGTGGAAGAGGAAGCTATGCAACTTCCAGGCTGGGGTCAGCCGCTCAGCCCCACTGTTCCTTCACTTGATTAATGTGTGATGTGGGGGTTGTGTAATGCGTGCAACACAAATGCTTCCTATATCGTTCAAAGTAGCTATCTAACTAGGTAGCATCAATCTCTAGAACAATTAGACGCAATCCAACAGAAAGTTAAGCATGATGAAGCCCAGTGAATTAAATGTTTTTAAGCACATTTAATTGCATTGCATTGCAATTAATCTGCATTGCCTTGTGGCCTTTGATTTTGTAGCACAGTTAGCTCCTTTACTACAGAAAGGCCAGCCTAATTTCTCCCAACAATATATATGCTTCAGCCCCATGAAGACTGCAGGGCAAGGGCAGGCAACTTGGTGCCCTCCGGATGTTTTGGACGACAACTCCCAGAATTCCTGACCATTGGCCACAGGGCCCGCATCAGATTTAGGCATTGTTAAGCACCCGCTGAGGCCCACACCCCCTGCAGGGAACCCACTTCCAGCCCTCGGAGCCCCCTGCCCATGCTCCTCCTCCTCCTCCTCGCTGTCACTGCTTGTCCTCCCCAAACATACAAGCCACAACCAGAGTGAGAAGAAAAAGCAGTGTCCTTCATTTACCTTGTGCTCGCCCTCTGTGTAGTTGCACAAATTGGGTTCTGACTGCTGAGGCAGGGCAAATGAATGGGCTGTGAGGAGGAGGTGGAGCCACATGGAGAGGGGCCCCACAGAGGGCCTCTTGCCCAAGGGCCCTCCCAAGACCTGGAGACAGACAGCATTGATTTGCCATGCTGGCTGGGGCTTATGGGAGGGAGTTGTAGAGTGTTAGGCCCCCCCATTTGGGATGGAGGAGAACACAGAGCAACTGAGCCTGAGAGTGTTTGGGGAGGGGCCAGGCACACGAGTAAGCTGAGGACATCTGCAGCTTGACCCAGCTGTGGTTACTACTCTTCAGTCAGCCCCTGCATAAAAGACAAGCCTCAAACTCAGTTCAGGTGCTGGAAGCAATTGTCGAGACTCACCCATAGGGGGGGAATATTCCTGCCACCTGGCTTTGTTTATTCCTGACCTCAGAACAACTTTGACTCTTCTTCAGTGCATCCCTCTACTTGTTTGTGGTGTTTTGTGTTTTTTTTTCTGCTTTGGACTAATATTCTCAGCTTCTTAACCTCAGACTGGATAAACGACTAACACTAGCTGCTGCTTATCACTCAACTTAAGTAATTTACAACATAGAGCAAAACATTTGGAGCCACCAGGTTGCCTGCTGCCCCTGCTACAGGGACATGCATGGATGATGTGGGCAGTCATAATATAGGCAGCAAGGAGTGAGCTCTGCAAGGGGAGACTGTGCTGATGGGTCCCATGGATCTCCTGAGTAGAAAGAGGAATTCTGTGAGCTCTCATTCAGAAAACTGGGCTAGATCTAGTTGACCTGGTTTGGTGCCCTTTTGGAACTTATAGCTAAGAAAGGGAGAGATAACAGACCCTGCTGGGATTAGGATAGACAAGGCTTCTTGTAGTAAGAAAAAGTGTCTCCCCTCACAACTGGAGCTCTCCCGTGCCTGTATATAGCCTGTCCCAAGGCCTCCTTCGTTTGCTAGAAACCCACGAAACAACAAGCGGCAAAGGATGCCCATCACAGGCTTCTCAAGGGACATCTTCAGTGGGAAATGAATCATGCGCCGCTTTGCAGAGACAATGTTCCCTACATGGGATATTAGGTCCGTTCTGCTGACGTTGGCGGCTGCTCCACTGCCTCCCAGCTTCTCACGTACATGGCGCGGCTCCCAAGCACCTTTTGAAAAGGAGATTATGTTCTCAAAGCAGAATGGTTCATCAGCCCGACCGTGTCAATCGTTCGATGCATGAAAACAGATTCCCTACCAACAATTTAATGAAAGCAAAATTTGAATCAAATTGGAGGGGAAAAAACATCTGAGGAACTGCAAAAATGGCTCTTGTGGCACCTTAAGAGATTTAGAACTTTCAGCCTTTAAGGGGCCACAGATTCATTCCCCCCCCCCATTTTTGCTGAGATTGACTAGATACTACCTTGACTATTCCTGTAGAACCCATTTCCTCAACCTGGTATCCTCCAGATGTTTTGGACTTCAACTCCCATCAGCCCCAGCCAGCATGGTCAATGGTCATAGAGCCACAGTCCAAAACATCTGGAGGGTACCAGGTTGGGGAAGATTTCTTTAGAACAGAGGTGCAGAGCCTCGTTCAGTCCTGGGGCCAAATCCTGTTTTGGCAGAGCTCTCAGAGGCCAGTATTCCGGTGGTGGGCAGGACTGAAGGCAAAAGGGGCGGGGCCAAAACAACAACAACAAACACAATTCCAGCATATTTTAGCTTACAGCTCTTTTTGCCCGGAATGAAACTGTAGGAGAGGCATTTTAGCCTTTTAGAATGGGGGGGGGGCTACACAAAAGCCAGGAAACCCCCCAAATGATTGGCAGTTGAGGGAAAGGGGCAGGGGCTGGGGGAGGGGAGCACAGCCTTTCAGGGACCCCCCCCCCCGAGGGCTGGATTGATCCCCTGGGCCTGAGATTCTGCACTCCTGCTCTAGAATATGGGAAATACTAAGTGGTCTGTTAAGACCGGCAACCTTTCTTCTAACCTACCTCACAGGGTTGTCTAACCTACCTCACAGGGTTGTTGTGAGGATAAAATGGAGAGGAGGAGGAGGAGGATTATGTAAACCACCTTGGGTTCCTTGCAGGAAAAAAGGCAGGGTATGAATATAATAAATAAATAAATAAATAATTACCTGGGATGGAATTTGAAGCAAATTTGGAGGCTGCTTCTCAGTTGAAACATAGAAAGAATAGCAAAAGAAACCAAAAGGCATTATTATTATTATTATTATTATTATTATTATTATTATACATGCAACACTTCTCAGGGGCCTCTCTCTCTTCTTCGCTTGAAACCTGTCAGAGCAAATGTATCAATTAATATTCTCCTGTTTAAAGGGAAAGGGGAAGTACATTAAAAGAACGATAAGCACAAATGGCTCCTAGGGATCAACTAGTATTTTAACAACCCAAAACCTGTGAAGCACTAGAAAACTTTAAGAAGATTCCTAAGGCACACAGACCTCTCCGTGGAATAGACTGAATCTCATGCCTTAGTAAACACACACGCAAACACACACACACACACACACACACACACACACACAGTAGGATATTGTTTGCCCTCAATTATGAACCCTCAGCTTTGGCATGAAAAATATATATAGATTTTCTTTACAAAATATTGCTCTGATTTGAGTTTACTTTTTTATGTGCAGAAAATGTCACTTCCTAGGAAGAGCAGACAACACAGCTTCTGTGCCCTAAGGAGGAGTCTAAGAAACTGCCCTCTTGGAAATTAAAATGTCTCCAATTAAAAAAGAAAAAAAAGTGAGGGTCACATTAAAGAGCAACTATAAAGTAACATCAGCAGCCCTAAATTATTAAACCTAAGCTGCTTACATGCCTGGATCGTCAGAAACAAGACAGAAGTTAAAGACTATCCCTGGGTCACATAAATCACTACTACAATTAGCCAAGTAGATTTTCTCCACAATTTGACTTGAAAATGAAGATGGATTTTCAATGACCATATTTAACAGAGGTCTCCTTTTAGATTTTTTTTTTTTTTAGCACAGATTAGAAGTACGGGGAGGGTTACTGCAACACGGAGGTGAGAGGGATCAACAACCAACCAATATAGTGTCCTGCAATGATGCGTACTAAAATCATAAAGTATATCTGGCTTTTTTACTGACTCATCTCTGTTGACACAGTTCTTAGTATTGCCACGCATTACACCATAATTGCCCAGCCATGTGCCAGTCAGTATGTGTAACAGGTGCTTTTAGTTTCCAAACATAATTGATGCTGTACGGCTAAACAAATTGTCTCTGGGTCCATACTTTTTGGACCCAAGCCAATCAGAGAGTTAAACACTTTTGAGTCCCATGGTTTTCAGTAGGAGAGATTTAAGCACATCATTGTCTCTGCTACTTAAATAGATGGGACTTTAAAGTGCTTGGCAACCTGATCCTAAATAGGTTTACCCCAAAATTATTTCCCCTGAGTTCAATGTACCGTAAGTGTGTTTAGGACCGTGGCCTAAGTTTGACAGGATCCAGACTGTAATTAATTCAAGGGGCAAGAATTATACAAATTGGGCCTGTGCAGATACCGGTGGTGAGAGTGCCAAATGCTCCTCTACCACATGAGGAGGATCAACAGCTCATTAAGTGTATGAACAAAGCATGGGGTCATCCAGTGGAGCTAAGTAAGAGTAGGGACAAAAGAGGACCAAAAAAAGAGAGAGATGAGTACAGTACTTCTTTGTGCACTAATTGCAGTGCTTTTTTTCTGGAGAAAAAGGTACCGGAACTCTTGGATTACATTTCCTCGGGAGTAGATGGCGATTAAATTGTAATGCAATTAATAGAAGAAAAGGTGCTGGAACTCAGTTCCGGTGAGTTCCACCAGAAAAAAAGCCCTGACTAATTGACTTGTCAAATTTATTGCTGCATGATGCAGCAGAGGTACCTTTAAGAAAGGATTAGACAAATTCATGAATGATGTCATAATAGCTGAGAAACAAATGTCCAAATGCAGAGGGACTGTACATCGCTGACTACCAGATAATGTCGGATGACCCGTAGTGGTGTGGCTAGGGCTGAACCTTGAGGATGAAGTCCCCACAGCTCAGGGCCTCGCCAAATGACCTCCCAGAGAGCAGCAGCATTCCCTCCAACATTTCACAGATGAAAACAGGGACAGACACACATGTGAATTTGTAAGAGGTATGGTTAAGCAACATGAAGGTGTAATCAAGAGGGCGTGGTCAGGCAACATGAGGGCGTGGCCAAGGGTATGGCCGGGCAACCAAAGGGCATGGTCAAGTACAAAAGTTATTAGAGGAAACACACAAAATCTTATATATATTATAATTATTACATTATTACATTATATATTATTTTATAATATTTCATTAGTGGCTTTTGTAATTTTTTTTTACCTTACTTAAACCCTTAGTTGTTGATTTCTGGTTATTTTCATGGGGGGGATCAGTGCTTGCAGGGCAATCTCTTTCTTTTTGTTTTAAAATTGTCAGGATTGGTCCTGCATTTTCAGGGCAGTTGGAGAAGGAGAGGAAAAGGAGATGCGGAGGAGGGGGAGCCTTTGGGTGGGGGAAAATACAAAAAGACACAATTGGGGGTTTGCCTCTACAGCTCTGGTTTTTAAGCACAAGGAGTAACTTTGAGGGGCTGCAGCTTTGTTGTTGTTTGTTGTGGAAAGGCCCCAGTTTAAAGCACTTTTTGTGTTCTATTCACACAATGTAGATTTAAAGAAACACTTAAACTGGAATAATCTTACAGAATTTAACTACCGGTAACTTGAATTAAGTTAAAACAAACAGTGCAATCCTATGCACAGTTACTCAGGAGTAAGTACAAATGTCTTCAATGGGTCTTACTTACCAGGAGGCCTAGTCAGAGGCAGCAGGCAGAGCACGCGCACACACATCTCCTTGGTCTGTTCCCTTCCTGCTGAAAGGGGCCATGGGCAAAATCGAGCTAAGCTAAATAGCTTGCAGGAGGAGGCAGGGGAATTCCCGGCTCTGCATAACAAATTGGGACTCTGCATAACAAAGTAAGTAGCCTTGATGGCTTAAGTGTTTGAGGGACTGTCCTGGCAAATTCGGGGCAATTGGAGAGTATGCAGCAGGTGATGGAGATGGGCTAAAAGGCCCAGTGTCAACACCTGTGCCACAATGGGCACATCAGCGCCACTGGGGCTGACGCTCTTTGCCACAGCATCCTTTCCTCTTATTTAAACAACAACATTTTATAGTCACAGGGCGGGTCATGTCCATGATCATAGGTGCTCATTATATTCAATTGAAAACAACAACAACGACAACAACAATAATATCCTTTCTCCAACAAAATGGTGCTTATTCCCAAATAAATGTGTTTAGTATCAGGGCAGCAGAAGCAAACTCCATTGTATTGCTGTAGACATTATACTGCTATGATTTAAATGAGTTTAAAATGAAAAATTGCACATGGTCAAAGTACGGTATTTCTTTCTATATATCTATATATCTATATATATCAAATAGGTTTATGTTTTGTTTTATCTAACGTCAAGAATGCAGAGCCAGTTGTGGAGTGTGGAATGGTATGGATGCATGGGCGTCAGCAGGAATTTTTCTGGAGGGTGGGGCAAAGCAGAACAGTGGCGTGTACCTGTAACAATCCTGTGAATTTGACAGCACACAAATCCAGAAGAGTAATTCTAGTCAAGTTTCACACAAGAGGCATCATGAACCCCAACTAAACTGTATCGGGAGTGAGGGATATAAAATAAAGTAAGAACAGGAGAGGGAGAAACAGAAGCACAAACACAGAACAGCAGTCTTAAGACTGTCATATTGGATATTTTATGGCATCACTGCCCTTAAGATAGAATTATACAGTCGGAAGATACCTCAGAGATCATTTAGTCTGACCCCCTTCTTAATGCAGACTCTGCACTGCTACATTGCATTCCCCCCCCCCCCGAGCTGCACATTTTGTGTGTGGTTGCACATTTTGTATATTTAAAAAACACATAAAAGCAGCCATGCTGGTCCATGCCCACTCGCCCCCAAATCAAAATCCATAGTTGGGGAATACTTTTATTAGGACCTACCAGAATTCCACAAAATAGTGCAAGCCTTTTAATTCTTCAAGACTCTTCATCAGCCTAGATGGTACAAAAAGCAGGGGATGGGAGAACCAAGTCCCAAAATCTGAGCAGGTGTTATGGCCATGAGGCCTGCAGTTCAGACCCAGTCTCAAAATGGAAATTGCAATCTGAATGAATTAGTCACTGGTAGGGATGGAACCAGAGGAAGAGTTTCTATCACCCAAAGAGAGACTTTGCACAGAGGGTTCGAACCACTAATGCACACAATTTGTTTTGCCTAATGCACCATCTAAAATTAATTTCTGGCTTTGTTAATATAAGGACTGTCACGTTTCTCTGCACTTCTGTTTTATGCCATCTCAGGAACCTGTGTGTTTCACCAAAAAACAAAGGCAGATTAATTACAGCTGGCCTTTGTGTTCCCAGAAATGCATCAGCCATTGCATCTCCTTCCCAAAATGCATTGCTCGGTGTAACCTGATACAGTAATACCTTGGATTGCAAGCATAATTCGTTCCGGAACCGTGCTTGTAATCCTAAACACTCTTATATCAAAGCGAGTCTCTGGCGGGCGTGAGCAGGGCCGATTTTGGCCCGCTTCGCCCACTCAAGGCGAGCAGTTACATCCCTACGTATTGCAAGACGTCGCTTGTTTATCAAGTCAACATTTATTTTAAACATTTGCTTGTCTTGCAAAACGCTCTCAGACCAAGTTACTTGCAATCCAAGGTAATACTGTACCTACAACACCTACCACCGACTAATTAATTCAGATGGCAAATCTCCATTTTGAAATTGGGTCTATCTAAACTGCAGAGTCAGAACCATAAAACCTGGCCAAATTTGGGGGCTTTGTTTCTTCCCCCACAAAGGATTTCTTGCAGGATCTAGGTACTTCATTTTTCACTAGAACACTGATTTCCATTCCACCAATTTGATGTAGAAGACATACACTTAGAATTAAAGAATTCTGAAGCCAGGAACTTGTTTTGAGTACCAGAATTGAAAAGAGCTCACAGGCCTTCAGTACAGGAATCCAGTCTTGGTTACCAAGCATTCTTCATTTCAGCAGTATAATTTGGGGTAGGGGGGAATTCATTTTGTAGTTGTTATCGCTAAACAATTAGTTGCCAGAAATCCTTGCCGATCTACTGCAAATCAAAGACCTACCAGTGGATCCAATTCTACCTTCTGCCCACTTCTTTCTGGAGAATAAAATGGGAATGACAACACTGGGGTATTTTGCAGGGCTGGTGTAACCCACACTCTCTCAGCCAGAGCCCTGACTCCTGTAATGTAGATATAATAAGGATAAACTTTATCTGCATGTATTGTTAGGGTAATTTTTAAAATATTTATAAATTCAGGGCAGTGGGTGAGTGGAGCGAGAATTAGCTCTTTAAGGTTAGAGTTAGAAATATCTTTGCTCCTACCTTGTCTTTTTGGGTAGACACTCTACTGTCCAGTTTGATCTACACTAAAATCCTGAATTGCTTTTTTGAGGGAGTAATCACTTCCCACCAAGGAAGTCCACCCTCAGAAGGCTTTACAGTAAACTCAGAAGTTCTTTCTCCCCCAGGCCCCAGGGCTCTCCAACCTTGGGTCCCCAGATGTTGCTGGACTACAGCTCCCAGAATCTCTTGCCATTAGCCATGCTGGCTGGGTATGCTGGGAGCTGTAGGCCAGCAACATCTGGGGACCCAAGGTTGGAGAGCGCTGCCAGACAGTGGGTGTGTCAAACATTGCTATGACTTCATTCATTGGCTAAAAAGCCTGAAAGGCAGGAACAGATTATTTTTGCTTACAAAACGGATGGACAGAATAGTGGTATACATTTAGCCTCATACCAGGTTCTACAAGTCTTGCTTTTGTACTGGAAAAATGGGCATCTGGAGATTATGGCTCATCCATAGGGGTGCAACTATGCCCCTCCCCCTTTCCCTTCCTGCAGACTCCCATGCGTGGAGGGCAGAAGAGATTAGTTGTGTGCTTCAGAATTGAAGTAATATGCATGGCCATCTAAAGCGCCCCACCCCATAAGATCATTAAGATCCAGGCTCTAAAATGACCTAGCTGCAGCACTGATGACCATCACCAGCTTGCCCTATGTGAGGAGGCATCTGAACTGGCCACTACTGGAAACAGAAAAGGACTTTTAGCCTGTTCTACCAAGGAAATGCTTACATTCTTAACAACTTCACACCTTGGATGAGGGGTGAGAGAAACAGCAGAAGGACATCAGACCTGCGAGGGCCTGCAACAGTCTGCGGTCTTCAGCCTGTCCTTTTGTCACCACCTGTAGGCAGCTGCCCAAAGGGTGGCTGCTCTGAGTTAGAAGGCAGACATATTAGTCATTTTGGTGTGTTAAAGATTGCTTGTGCCAGAAGGTAATCATCACAGTGTCCTGACTCTGCTCAGAAAAAGCTCTCACCAATTTGCTATTGGACAAGATTTGAAACGGTAGGCCAACGTGATACAGAAACGGAATTGAAATGTCAAGTGAAATTTAAAGTAAAGAGAGAAAAATGGCTCCAACTTGTCTTTAATTTTCTTGGTGGAGGAAAGCTCTTGAAGGTGTTACTGCAAATTTATCTTTATAATTAGAAAGCTTGTTCCGTCTCCTACTGAAGGAAGTCAGTGAGTACTTTGCCATTGACTTCAGTGAGGGGAGAATGGACCCCCCCAAAAAAGTCATTAAAAATAATTACCTTCCCACTTCAAGGCTATGGCACATGTAACCATTTTGCAGCTATATAAATGGTCTCTGCTTTATGATCTTTTGATGATGCGTTTAAATTAATTTGAAAGGCAGGATGCTAATTTCAGTTTTACAGTGTTTTCTTTGGTCCTCCTATCACTAATATTTATGAGGTACTCTGGGTTTTTTTGCTGAAGCTAACAAAAAATAAAATAAAATCCAAAAGCTTTGCAATTTGGCCAGACTGCTTTTGTACACATGGCTACTTCACCAGCTATCATGGTAAAATATTCAGCATGCTCTCCTCAGCAATTTTGTTCATTTAAAAATCGGAAGAGCCAGAGTCAGTTACCATACTTTAGATACACATTTAGATGCAGAATGCAGCATGTTTCCTGAGGGGGATATAAGGTCTCTGAGTTTTCTAGAGCCCAGGCTCTTTGTTAGGTGGGTCAGTTGTGTGTACAACCTGGGCCAGATTCTAAGTTTTCTTATATTTCTTCTTAAGTCTCTCATTGAAGAAAATGACGAAAAGGGCATTCTTATGCTTAATATTCAGGGTGGCTTACGAGAATTAAAATTACAAAAAGAAATCCATGAACAGGGCAAGCCTATGGCCCCCTAGGCAGTGTTTAGTGGCCCATAGGATACTTTAGATTCCCAGATCCGAGGTCAGAAAAAAGCTCCGACCTCAGAGCTAGGGATCTGTGCTTGGGTCCCCTTCCCCCTTGCAGCTGGCATGGAAAGAACTGTGCTGACAGTGCTGGCTGCTCCTCCGAGGTCGTAAAAGTGACCTCAAAAACAGGGTAAAGGGAGCAGGGGGCAGAGGAGACTGGGGTTGCCAGGATACGAGGCATCCTGGCAGCACTCCAACCTCCTTCCCTCCCCATCTGAAGCGCCACAGCTAGACAGCCAAAATCAGATGTCTAGCTTACTTGCAGGATAGGAGAACTAGGGAGGCAAAGATCGCCCCCACACTCCTCCCACCCTGCATAGGATGCCCTGCCCCCCATAATCCTCTGAGTTAAGAGGCTTAGGGGCATCCCTACTGGATTGTGCCCGAAATCAATTATTAGCTGTTTGGTCCTCAGTGAAAAAAGTTATTAGTGGTGGTAGTAATTATAGTAAAAGCAGCCATGCACTTTGTAAAGATGGGTGAATATGCGATGCGATGTTTGACCTCCTTGAGGTTCTCCAAATTCTTCCTCAAAGCTTGTTTCGCCTTGTTTGCATCCGTGCATTTTTCCCAAATTGAAAAAAATATGCATTTTTAAAAATGCACTCCCCCCCCCCCGATTGCAGATGTACATAGGCTCATGCATGAAAATGCAGAATTTGGGGGGATTTGTGCATGTGCGCAAATGCACATTTTCAGAAATGCTCACTTGCACAAGTGCACACTTCTGAATATGAATGCAATATGGGAAACTGAAATTTCCTGACAATACATGCCTGTTCGTGTTCAGGTTGCGAATGGGACATGTTTGCATGAATTGTGAATGGGAATGAAATTCTCAAACATCCCTACCGGCGGGCGGGCATTAAAAAAGAGAAGTCCATGTCCAAAGGACTACAGCCTGAGAGAACAGAAAATGTAAATGGGAAGGGGGCAAGGAAGATAGAAATGGAAATGTGAGGAAATGTAAGACAGATAAGACATGGTACCTTGTAGGGATGGATGAGAATTTCATTTCAATGAGTTTTCGCTAAGAATTTACCAAAAAATGCAATTTTCTTCATATATGGAACAGGAAGAACTATTTAAAAAGAGATTTAAATAATTTGAATGTGGGAGAAACTAAAACTGACAGATTTGTCCATCCAGGCAGAGATTTGTCCATCTAGGTCCAGGGATCTGAGTGCTTTGCTCTTAAAAGTCTGGCTGAATGAGGGTTGCCACCTCTTTTTTTCTGGCAGGCTCCTCAATTTTAACAGCTATATAGAAAGCAGGTACATCATGACCCTCTTCACACTGCGAATACATGTTCTTATTGCATTTGGCTGGTGGATATGGGTGGGAATTTTGTTTGTTTGTTTGTTTTATAAGAATTTACCAAAATTCAAGCATTTCCTCATATTCAGATCAGAAAGAACTTGATGTAAAAAACTGGAATGAGGGAGAAAGAGAAATTGGCAGATTCATCCATCTTTATATAAAACCGCAAAATCAATCCCTGCAAGCTGGTGGAAATTTCCTTGTTTTGGTTTTTACATAAAATAAACCTGCAACTGGCCAATGGGGTTGACTGATAGCACATATACCAATGCACAGATGTAACTCTTCTATAGATATGGAGTTTCTTCTGGACCTTGGCAGCTGAAGTTCCAGCCTCCCAAGGACCATAGTATAGCACCATTAATCAGGGAAGCCATTTCAGATTTCAGTGGCAGGGGACAAGATTTACAACAGAGTTCAAAGACCCATGCTTGGATATATTCAAGATTGAATTGCAGAGAGAGAGAGAGAGAGAGAGAGAGAGATGGGGTTTTTTTTGTTGGTACTTTGTATAATCTCGAACTACAAAAAAATAAACACTGCTGCTTTTTCAGCTAAGGGATTTGTGCCTTTAGCAAAGCATGCCTAGTGCATACATTCATTTAATTGGTTATAATAATAACCAGTGTGCAGAAACAATTATTTGCCCTTTACATGTCCTAGTGGTGTTGTGGGAGCCAGTTTTCTGTAGGTTCATCCCATAGAACTTTATGGGAGTCACTGCCATGTGGATGGTGCTCACTATGTTCCCCCCCCTTGAAATCAGCACCCTCTCTCCAATAGGTACAGCTATTCCCAGCATGTAGAGGACCATGATATACTCCAGTGGCAGAGTAGACTCTCTTGCATGGAAAAGTCTCTCTTTTGGGATCCTAAGAAGAGCCCTGCAAGATCAGGTCAAGGGTCCATCTAGCCCTACTTCCCACAGTGGTCAACCAGATGCCCATAAGCAAGGAATCAAGGCAATAGTCCTTGCCCGCTGTTGCTCCCCATCAACTGGTATTCAGTGTAATAATGACTCTGAACTAGGGATGGACAAATCCATCTGTGGCATAACCCCACAATTCAGTTCCCTGGTGTATGTCTGCATTGGTATGTGTAGTGAGTATAGAATGTTGAACTGAGTGGGTGTGGTTTGTGATGTCTTGGAAAGGGTGCGGGGGAGGAGTATATAAGGAGTGTTTGAGTGATGTCAGAGTGAGTAGTTAGTGTGTTATGGGAGTTAGGTTAGTTGAGTGTAGAGTGTGTGGAGAGTTGGGAGTTGGGGAGTAGTGTGTTGGGAGTTGGGGAGTTAGGTTAGTCGGGTCGTTGTCTGTCAGGAGTTTTGAAAGAAATCAGTGCTTGCCTGAGGAGTGAAAGTATATCTGTCAAAAGCATTTAGTAATGCCCTTGCCTCTCTACCAGGTTAGTATATAACTATAATTGCTATCAAATGCAAAATTAATATGCTAAATTAATTTTATACTACATTCAGTTGTACTCTCGTAAAATTCTATTCAGGTTCTTGTATCATATCCATTATTACAGTATTTGAGCATGGCATTAAATAACATTTCAATATGCAATTTGAACTGATTAGCTTTAAAAATTGAGTTATGTTAATCAGCCCAAACTAATATGCAGTATATGAATCTAGGATTCTTGCTAATTGCAGTAGGCATACATTGAAGCAATGCAAGGAGAGCATAGAAATTGCTTATTGTAATCTGTGCATTTAAAATAACCCATTAGTTAGATTAACCCATTCCAGATTTGATTGGAATTTTAGCAAACAAAACGAATCATTTAGCAAAAGATGTAAACTTATCTAAATCACAACTTGGCTATATGGAGCTAGTCTACATCACTCTTTGGAGCAAGTATTTGAAGCCCAGTAGCTCTCATCATAATTGATATGAACATTAATAAAAAGTGGAACACAGCCATGTATATGATCTTGAAAGCACAAAAAACACATGTGCTTCTCTCTGTTCTTGCCGCATGTCCGTGTTTGCCCCTTCCTGTTTACCCCTCTTCAGGCATTCAGGATCTGTGTCGAATCAAGATGCAAGGAGGTGTGCTCTAGCCTCCTCACACATTTCTGTCTCCCTGTACTTGTGTGGGGTGATGGTCTGGAGAGCCTCCTGTATCTGTGGAGGCTCTCCAGCGATCCAGAATGCTGATTTTCCAGGGTCCTGGATCACGGGGAGAGCCTCCACCAATGCAGGAGGCTCTCCTCTTCAGATCATCTCCCTATATGACTACAGGGTGACGGATACACATAAGGAGTGGGGTGGGGCCAGAGCGCTCCTTCTCCTTGTGTGTTGATTCCACACATATAATGAAAGCCTGAACAGGGCTTTTGTATCAATAAGGGAATCTTCAAATGCAGCAAAAAATAAACTCTTGCCACCCAGTGGGCCTCTTTTCTTCATTTTGTTTCTTAACCTGCTTCCTACTTCATACACTTTCTTCTGTCCCCCTAGCTTTAGATTAGAAGGTGGAAGAACAGTGGTCCTCCTTAGCTACCATTCCACATTGATCCCTTTTCCTATCTTACCTCTTACCTTGTTTCCTCCAACAGACCTTTTAGGCCTCATAGGAGCTTCACTTTTTAACCAGAACACTTCAAAAGGCAGCATCACCAATTGCACAGACATAGCCTACGTCCTCTAGGCTCACCTTTAGCTGAATACATGGAGGTCAGGGGTGTGCTTTCACGTGTGCAGTGTATGCACAAAGAAGGTGAGAACAGGACTAGAATGTTCATAAACATTCCATGGGTTATATCCAATGTGACACTAGCGGAAAAATTGCAAGAGTGGTCGCTGTTCCGCTAATGTTTCCACGACCACTAGCAGAACAACAAGCACAACTAGCACAAGCAACACTTAGCCTAATGAGGTCATAACGAGTTGTACAATGCTTTGTGGAACACAACTTGCAGAACAGCCTGTGCCTTGTGTAAAGGCCTGCACAATAGGAATCAAAGTATTGGACCAGACACTTGTACAAGAATGAAAACAGAGTTTCTGCAAGTGGTAGAAGTGTTGTGCCAGCAGAATGACACCATTGGGTACAACCCCATGATATTACATCAGCTGAGTAAAAGCCTATGTCTGTGTCAGGGCAGGGCCTCAGGCAACAGCTAGTTTTTGTCTACTTCCCTCTGTCTCATCTATCTATCGGCCTGCTTCATATTTTGGATCTAACAAGAGGAGTTAGCTCAGAGCAAAAGTTGATATATGTATATGTATTGTAAATCTGAACACTACTGTGATGGGGACAGACATTGGAGATGCACATGGTTGATTGCCTGGAGGAACTTAACTTTTAATTCAGATTGGTCCAATGTAATTTCAGTGTTATTGCTGTCTACAAACTGTTAGTGTTCATTCTTGCCCGGAGCCTTATGGCCAGCCAGCGGCTTTTCTCAGGTCTATACAATCTTTGTCTCTCACTGTAAAATGTCTGTCTTTACTGCTCCAAACCTTTGCTTGGGTTGCTGTTGCTGTTGCTGTTGTTGTGTTCTCTTCCCTACTCTCCATCCTGCCACCACCGCCTCTTTGGTGGCAAGATTTGTTTTCCTAGCTGCCAGATTTGAACAGAGTGTAATGAGTCATCTTAGATTAATGTTAATAAAACTTGGGGATATCAAGATTCTAGCATGAGCACAATCTCTAAATTTGGCATCTCCTGACCAGGGCAGTGTTTATTTTATTATGCCATTTCTAGACCTGACTGACACTGGTTTAGAGACAAGCTGCCCCCAGCTGCACGCAAAACCAGATGAGTGCAATCTGATTATAAAGCAGGAAGAAAATAGCAGACATATTATTTGGAAAAATGGGGGGGAAACCCTCATCCCAGTGGATGGTGTGTGTGTGTGTGTGTGTGTGTGTTTAAAGCAGCTGTCTGAAGCTGCTTAAAGGCCTGTTATGTCAATATAAATCTCAGGGAGGTGAATTCATGTGAAGAAGGCCAGAATAAAGTTCAATGTAAGAGTCATGAAAGAAAGAAATCACTGAATATAGTTTCAGTTGAATACTTTCATCCCTTTCTGCCTCCAAATAAATCCATTATCTGTGGCTGCTCCATGAGAAATGCACTGTATTCAATAGGATTGCATGACTTTTAATCCTTTTAGGATTGTATAGTACTTAACGATTTGAATATTGTGCATGATCACAACAAAACACTCTTGCTCTTGGAACTTCTGATGCCCAGAAAACCTGCATGATGCCACCTAGGAGCAGAGGAACCTGCCCTATATTTGTCTACCTAGTTCAGGATTGTCCATGTTGGGCAACTTGTGGCCCTCCAGATTTTTGGCCTACAACTCCCATCAGCCCTAGCCAGCATAGCCAATGGTGTGGGATCATGGGAGTTGTAGGCCAAAACATCTGGAGGGCCAGAAGCTGCCCACCTTTGGTCTACTGACTGGCTGCATCTATCCTGGCTTCTAAACAGCCCCAGGTGGAGATGCAAGGAACTGAACCTGGGACCTTTTGCATCCAAAGTGTGTGCTCTACCACTGAGCTAGAACCTTTCACTCCCTCCGTCCTTCAAATCCCTTCTCAAAATCTACCTTTTCCTTTGGCACAGTGACCTAGCTCCCATGTTCTACTGTAACTAGGACAGAACAACTAGGTCCAGCCCAAGAGATTTTACTGTCTGAGGTGAGAGAAGGAGATGGTGCCCTTGCCGCATTCTGTATACAAAGCATGACCAGTTTGAAAGTTGAATCTTATTTCTACACTCTAGCAATGGGACAGCATCCTCCACTGCGTCAGCCAGGGAAGGCTACATGGCACACACGGCTCTGTCTATTCCCCAGTAGCAGCCACCTGTGGTGGCCACCTCACTCATCCTAATGGTAGCCCCCCACAAACACCTGCTAACTAACATGTAACTAAAATAATAGCATATCATTTCCCTGTTTATCTATGTGTCCACTTCTCCCCCCCTTGTGTTTTTTCCTGTTTCAGATTTTGGATTGTAAGCCCCTCAGGGCAGAGATCTTTCCTCTTATGAATAGTAGTAGTAGTAGTCGCCGCCGTAGTAGTGTTGCAAAAATGCTGTGAGTCCTTTCCCCAAAGAACTCAATTGCTCAGAGAAAGGGAAGCAGTACACACCAGCAGTGAGTTTTTCAAAGTTTTATTTCTGCACAAAAAGGACCAGCTGGGGCGCGTGCCCTAAATCAAAGCTGGACAAGGATCAGTGGGTCACGCAAGCATTTTTATACACTTTACAATCATGGATGGATTTGCTCTCAGCGAATCAGGTGCAGTCATTAAACCGTGCTAACCAGTTAGATACAATGCCCCGTGTATGACGACAACCAATCAGACGTGTTTCTCTGAACATGGCAAGTTTGGGACTAGATAACAACTTAAGGCGAAAACATGGCAGCCAAACATACGATTCAGATGAAAGAATACAATACAATCAAAACAGACCTTCAAGGTTCTCTGTCTGGAACAACAACGTAGATAAACAAAGCAGGTGCAGTGGCAAATGGTATGCAGGCAGAATCTAGGTCAACTAACGGGGTGCAACACAGAGTTCATGAGGCTTCTGGACCTTTGTCTTAACCAATGCCTATGGACAGCAAGGTGGTCTTTCAGGGATCTTTGGCCTGTGTGTGGATTGTTCCCTAATGTCACTCTTGCTGGTCAGGGGATGCTGGGTCTTGCAGGACCTTTCTGTCTGTCTAAACCTGCAGGGATTGGGCCTTCTGTGCAGCTTTCTAACTCAGACTTCTGTCATGCTAGGTTACACTGGTCTTTTGGCGTTTCAGACTTGAAACTGGGACCTTTGTGCTGTGAGGCAAGTGAATCTGGGAACCTTGTGTGCAAGGCAGGTGCCTTGTTGCTGAGCTTCTGTGTGGCCTATGTGAATGGGCAATGCCTATCTCACATGGGGTCCTAGGTGTTTTGGGCCTGATTGGGTCAAAATCCATTATTATTAGAATGGATTTTAAGAGCCATTCTGCCCTTCTGCCTTCCTGGCTTGGCTTGGCAGCTGTGATGAAGAATTTGCCCTTTGCCCTCTGCTTGCATGAAATAGAGAGGCATTGTTCTAAAAAAGTATCTTCTCGGCCAGACAAACATTCTTCTGGGCGTACGGCCAGGCTAACTGATACCACTTCTGCAGGCGGGTGGCCAGAGGTATTTGTGTGTGTGTATGTGTGTCTTGCCTGTTTTTAAAATAAGGCTTGTGTTCTCTGTACATGCCTTGGGCCTATTTTTCTCTAACAGTAGTAGTAGTAGTAGATCAGCCTAGTATGCAATTATGCAAGTTGAGGGTGCTCTTGGATCCAGTGCTTGGACGGCCAGGTAACAATGGTGGGCAGGAGTACCTTTGACCAGCTTTGTGGGTAAAACAGATTTGGCCAGCGATCCATGCCTTAGTCTCAAGTTTAAATTACTGTAATGTGCTCTGTGTGGGGTTGCCCTTGAAAAGTGTCCAGAAAGTTCAGCTAGTACAAAACATGGCAGCCAGTTTGTTATCTGGTGTGTGTTTTACAGATCATATATAACACCAGTCTTGAAACAGCTACTCTGGCTTCCAGTTTGTTTCCAGGCCCCATTTAAAGTGCTGGCTCTTACCTATAAAGCAGGGGTGGGCAACTTCAGGAGGTCCAGGGGCCATTTTTGCCCCCAGACCCTTATGTAGGCCACACCCTGTGGGTGCCAAAAATGGGGAAAATGAAAACAAAATGGCATCCAGAGCTGCTACAGAACATCAAAAGGGTAGACAGACAGCCTCAGCCAAGTGCCTCTGCTGGTTAAACAGGCTCTTCCTTCTTTTTATCTTGTGTAGGGGGGGAAAAGCTGTGAGTAAGGATACTGGGTTACAGATCTTACTGTAGTTTGGTCAACTTTTCTTTTGTCATAAGGGAATCTGAAATGCATTGTGCATCCCTGTCTAATGTTTGGGAACGAAGTTGTGTGTCTCAGGATTTTCATTAATTTATAGCTGTTCCACATTGGTAAGTCTATTGCTTTGTGTTACATGTGCTAAAATCCTTGAATTAAAGTAGCTCCCCATTTAGAAGCTAGTAAAAGAATGTAAGAGGAATGTAAGAGAAGCACTTAGACCCAATCTAAGGTACATAAGTAAAAGGGAAGTGTTCACTGTTTTCTGTAGCTACAAGCTTGCGCCCACTTAGTTACCTCTTTCATAGTTGTATGAGTTTGGTCTTGTCGTTCACACCACAATTCTTTGTCTTTTGGGTAAGAACACAAACCATCTCATTGAATTAATCATTCTTAAGATAGAAAAGTTGTGCATGTTAATAGAGGTCTGGGATAGTGTTAAGGGTAGGCATTGTTGGGCTCATGCTGAGGGCCCACACACCTCAGCAAGGGCCCACTGAGTCTGACAAGAGGTCCCTGGACTTTCTCCTCCTAACAGGGCTGTTGTGTCATAATGCAGGTGGAGCGCTTTGTTTACTGAAAGTTACAGGCCTGTGGCTCACGCTGGCTCAGCTTGTCTGAGTGTGGGAAGCTAAGCAGGGTCAGGCCTGGTTATTACTTGGATGGGAGACCCCTCCTCTAGCTTCCTGCATTGAGCAGGGGGTCGGACTCGATAGCCTTGTAGGCCCCTTCCAACTCTATGATCTATGAATCTATGAATCATCTGCCTCTCATTGTGGCACAGACAAAGGTGATTATGAAAAGGATGAGCAGCAGATGCCACTGCCCGCTTGTTCACTTGCCCTCTGCCTGTCAAGCAAGCAAGCGGTAGCAATGATGAGAAAGAGGATGAGAAGCAAGAGCAGCTGGTGACAAGGGTGGTGGGAAGGTTCACTCACCGAGGGAGGGGTCACTGGAGGGTGTCTTGCCCAAGGGCCCTCAAAAACTTGGAGTCTGTACTGATAAGGGTACATATATAACTGTGACAAATGGGAGTCTGCACCTCCATCTCTGTGAGGTAGGACAGACTATAAGACACCCTTTGTTCTCTGATTCAGAGGTGGAGCTGCCACAGTTCACCTGATGAATAATAACTCTTAGCATGACATGTGAAAGTCCAGGCTTATGGATGGTATTCATGGAGAAGGTGGGGCCCCTTTTCGAGAGCTTCCTTTAAACTCCTTAAAAACCAAGTTAGCATCTATGCTAAGGTGACCATTTTTTTCAAATTTAAAACCAGGACATTTATTTATTTATTTATTTATTTTCTATACTGCCCCACAGCCGAAGCTCTCTGGGCGGTTCACAACAATTTGTACATAAAAACAACAATAAAAACATACGGTACAAAATAGTTAAGAAGATTAAAACCCAAATTAAAAAGCACAGTTTAAAATACAATCCAAAAGTTAATAAAACTAAGTCTACAGGTGACAATCCCCCCCCCCCCGTGCTATTTTGAGCTCTTAACTATTGAATGCCTTGGCATAGAGGGAAGTCTTAACCTGGCGCCGAAAAGATAGTAAGGTTGGCGCCAGGCGGGTCTCAGTGGGGAGCTTATTCCACAATTGGGGGGCTACCACTGAGAAGGCCCTCCTCCTTGTTGCTACCAACTGAGCCTCTCTTGGAGGTGGCAGTTGGAGGAGGGCCCCAGATGTTGAGCGCAGTGTCCAGGTAGATTGCGGTTGGGAGAGATGAGACGTTCCGTCAGGTATTGCGGTCCTAAGCCGTGTAGGGCTTTATAGGTTAGAACCAGCACCTTGAATTAGGCTCAGAAGCATATTGGCAGCCAGTGCAAACGGGCCAGAACAGGTGTAATGTGCTCGGACCTTCTGGTCCCCGCAATAAGCCTGGCTGCTGCATTTTGCACAAGCTGCAGCTTCTGAACAGTCTTCAAAGGCAGCCCCACGTAGAGTGCATTGCAGTAGTCTAGTTTAGAGATCACCAGAGCATAGATTACTGAGACCAGGCTATCCCTGTCCAGATAGGGGCATAGCTGGGCCACCAGCCAAAGCTGGTAGAAGGCACTCCTTGCCACTGAGGCCACTTGAGCCTCAAGTGACAAAGATGGCTCCAGGAACACCACCAAGCTACGAACCTTCTCCTTCAAGGGGAGTGCAACCCCATCCAGAACAGGTTGAACACCCTCCATCCGGTCAAAGAAACCACCCACTAACAGCATCTCAGTCTTGTCTGGATTGAGCCTCAGTTTGTTAGCCCTCATCCAGTCCATTGTCGCAGCCAAGCACCGGTTCAGCACATCCACAGCCTCAGCTGCTGAAGATGAAAAGGAGAAATAGAGCTGTGTGTCATCAGCATACTGATGGCAACACACTCCAAAACTCTGGATGACCCCACTCAGTGGTTTCATGTAGATGTTAAATAGCATGGCGGATAAGACCGACCCCTGAGGAACCCCGTATTGGAGAGTCCATCGGGCTGAGCAACATTCCCCAAGCACCACCCTCTGGAGCCGGCCATCCAAATAGGAGTGGATGCAGTGCCCCCCAACCCCCAACTCAGACAGCTGCTCCAGAAGGATACCATGGTTGATGGTATCGAAAGCCGCCAAGAGATCCAGGAGTATCAACAGGGTCACACTCCCCCTGTCTCTCTCCCAACATAGGTCATCATACAGGGCGACCAAAGCTGTTTCCGTGCCAAAACCAGGCCTGAACCCCGACTGAAATGGATCCAGATAATCAGTCTCATCCAAGAGCGCCTGGAGCTGGTTGGCCACCACCCGCTCAAGGACCTTGCCCAGGAAAGGAACATTCGCCACCGGCCTAAAGTTGTTAAGATCTTCTGGGTCCAGAGAGGGTTTCTTCAGGAGTGGTCTCACCACCACCTGTTTCAGGTGGCTTGGGACCACTCCCTCTCGCAAGGAGGCATTGATCACCTCTCTGGCCCAGCCGGTCGTTCCCTCCCTGCTAGTTTTTATAAGCCAAGAGGGGCAAGGATCCAGAACAGACGTGGTCGCACGAACCCGTCCAAGCACCTTGTCAACATCCTCGAGCTGTACCAACTGAAACTCATCCAAAATCACTAGACCAGACTGTGCTCTGGGTACCTCTCCTGATTCTACTGCTATAACATTGGAGTCTAAGTCCCTGTGGATGCAAGAGATTTTTTCCTGGAAGTGCCTAGCGAATATATTGCAGCGGGCATCAGATGGGTCGATGATGTCCCTGGGGCCAGCGTATAACAGGCCCTGGATGACCCTAAAGAGCTCCGCTGGGCAGAAAAGAGATGATTGGATAGAGGCAGTGAGATGTTGTCTCTTTGCCACCCTCACTGCCTCTAGGTATACCTGGCTATAGGCACGTACCAGGGCTCGATGGCATCCACTAGGACAGTGATGGCGAACCTTTTTGAGCCCGAGTGCCCAAACCGCAACACAAAACCAACTTATTTATTTCAAAGTGCCAACACTGCAATTAAACCTGAGTACCGGGATTTTAGTTTAGTAAAAACAACTCATACAGTTATCCAAACTAATTAACATCTTTTGCCTTAAAAGAAAAACACAATAACAGGGATTTCAATGATACAGTTTTTTATTGAAAAAAACATCAACTCAATTTTTTTTTATAGTACTACATTGTACAGGTTGACTTTTACTTTTACTAATCCAACACCTGTAGAAGCATCAGAGTAAAGCTTGCCCCATACAATTTCAGTCTGGCAATTTCAACTCTGTCCAGGCCTCTTGGAATGATCTTCCACTATCTGTTTTCACTTTTGGTTTTTTTGCTGTACTCATGTATTTGTTTGTTCAAGTCTTGGAGTCTACAAAAACACAAAATTTATATTAAAAAAAGACAGATGAAGCACCTGCAAGGAACCCAAGGCGGCTTACATAATCCTCCTCCTCCTCTCCATTTTATCCTCACAACAACCCTGTGAGGTAGGTGAGGCTGAGAGTCTGTGACTGGCCCAAAGTCACCCAGTGAGTTTCATGGCCAATCGGGGACTAGAACCCGGATCTCCCTTGGGAAGGAAGAGGGAGGGAGAGAAAAGAGGGTGGCAGAAAGAGAAAAGGGCTACAAATGCCACTTTTGGTTATGGTCCTGCCCGCCATTTGCAATTTTTACCATTGCCATATGTGCAAACAGCCTTTTCACATTCTTGGTTATTTAAGCAACTGCTTGTTGGTCTTTCACAAGTGCACACTTATGGCTGTCCAGTAGCCTTGCCTGGTCAAATTGTCAATTGAAAAGCACCAGTAAAGGGGGGTAACCGGCAAAAGAAGGTGCACCAAAAGGTGGAGGTGGGACAATATCTCCCCCATACCAATGTAATCTTATCAATTTTAAGTGTTGAACTGACAATTCTCAGTGGCCTCCACTTTATGAACACTTCCCCGAGTCTCCAGCTAGTCCAGAAAGGGGAGATATAAACTCCCCCCCCACTTTTTTCAAGTCTCCTTTCTGGAGCACTTACTGCTGCAGTTACTGTGCTTCCCTTACAGATCTAAAAAAACAACAACCCTGAGAAGGCGGCTGAATGGGACGGAGTGAATGGGGCCACACTGGAGGGGGTGTAAGTACCGCTGCTGGGGCGCCCCATTTGCTCCATCTCATTCTGCCACCCTCTAAAAGTCAGGAATTCTTGCGCATTTTTTTTGGACCAGGGAGTTGATTCAAACCTTTTAGCTACTCCTCAAATGTATTACCATCCACAGTGGCTCAGCTTGAGTGCCTACCATCTCCAGTGATCCAATACATAGCAAATGGATTGTAATTGGACTTCAAACTCTCTTAGATGCTGGGTTGGATTAAGCATGGTATATACCCAGGAAACTTCACTGGGCACCATTATAGGGACCGCCACCTGCTCAACCAGAACATTCTTTCATGCAACAAAAAAGATTGTGCCACCGGCGAGCAGTTAAAAAAATAAGCAGGCAATGCACTTCAACGCACCTTATGTGGTCAATCAGTGGGGTTCAAGATGTTTGGATGGCTCTGGAGCAGGTGCAAATGATTGTTAACGGGCCTTAATGAATGTTGCCTAGGCTCTGGGGTGCAGAAAGGAGAGGAGGTAAAATAAGATGCCCTTGATAGAAATAAATATTCTAGGTATTCTATGCGGCAAAGGGATACATATACTCTGTGGAGCTCCCTCCTCCAGTTCTTACTCACATGCTTTCATTTGTCCACTTTCTCTATGATTTCCCCACTGATTTTGCCCACCTAAGGGGAGCCTCAGGCTCAAGGCACTGGGTTTCCATCATCCCCAGCTTGCTCCCACAAGTGCTATCCTCACGGACAGGAAAGAAGAAGGTGTCCCATCCGTGACTTTAGATCACGCCCAGTTCATGCACTTTATTTATTTATTTATGTATTTATTATATTTGTTAATCACCCATCTGGCCGGTCACTTCCCTGTATATCTGAGCTTCTGGTTAGGGGTGGACAAGTATATCAATATTGGTTTCTCTGTTTCTCATGTTCCCAATATTAAGTTTGGTGCAACTCAAACTTTGAAAAAAAAATCTTCAGTCTTAAGTTTGGTTCATCTGAAACTTTGAGATCTTTTTTTTTTTTTTTAAGTTTGCATGAAAATTTCTAAGTGTTTTTGTTCACTTTTCTCCGAGTACATGCATTTTTGTATGCAATTTTGACTAATATATACATTTTTGCAAGCAGTTTCCTTGCAAAAATGCAAATATATGAATGTTATTTTCCCTAATATATGCATATATTTTTTTTGCACAATTTGCTTTGGTTGGAGGACTCCATTGCAAAATCTGGAGGCCTGTGAATTTCAAAGGATAACAGAGTTTCGGTTCAAAAGTTAAAAATTAAAACGTGAACTGAATGTATTTCTCTACCTTCCCTACTTCTAGTGTTCCTGTACATGCTTTCCTTCCTCCTGCTGTGTTTTTTTGGGGGTTTCCACAGTTTGTCCCTCGCTCTTTCTCAATGGATAGGACATCACTTCTGGGTATATGACTGGTACCTGACATTTTGCTACTTCTAATCTCTGAAACCAGTAAGGAGTAGCTAGTAGCTACTAGGCTATATTCTTTCAAGTGCTACCCATATCACCATTACTTCCCTGGTCATTTGAGTCTACCCAAAACTCACAGCAACATAGTAGCTTCATTCATTCTAATATGGCCTAGTCCAGGGATGGGCAACGTGATGCCCGTGGGCGCCTATGTGCCCATGTGGACACCTTTCTTGGAGCCTGTCAAGGTGCCCTACTACTCTTCCCACTTTTTTTTTTTTAATTAAAACATTTTCTTGCTGGCAGCTAGGACTGCTGCAAAATAGGTTTCTGTGGGAGCCAAAAACTGTGGGTTCAAAGGAGTTGTTTTTGTGTTGGGACTCAGACCCCACCTCTGCCTTATACTCAGTCTTTGGGGCAGGTTACTAGTAAGGCCCGCCTCCAGGTGCCTCCTCCGAGGGAGGCTTGAAGGATGCAACAAGGGACAGGGCCTTCTCAGTGGTGGCCCTCCAATTTGGAATTCCCTGCATAATTTGTGAAATAAAGGAAGCCACCTGGCACCAATGTTATTATTGCCACACCTCCCATGGCAGCCATTTTGCGGTGGTGCCCATGACACTTTCCTGAAATGCCAAATATGATGCCCATGGCCCCAAAATGTTGCCTGCCCTGTCCTAAGCTATACAGATGGGCAGGAGGAGAATATCTTCACTGTGAAGGGGCCTTTCTCTCCCCCTGAAAAAATAAAACATAATTGCTGCCTTTATGCTCAAGGAATAGAATATGTATCAGGCATCCTGAATTTCAAAAGCATGAAGAGGAATGTGAACTGGGCTCAGAGAGGTCGTTGTTGCATAATTTGTGAAATAAAGGAAGCCACAGAAGTACTGAATCTTATGAAAAGAGGCCTCGGTTTCTGGTATTCTGCTTTGCAGTACAGCTATCCAAAGTCCCAAAGCCTTACCCAAAATGCATAACTTTATATGTTTCTCTAGCCTGGAGCAGATTAGAAAGTTTTTGCCAGCTCTGCCCAGGGAATACTTATGGTAGAGGTCATGATTACTTTAACCTCCAAACCATTATTTGTACCCATCAAGGAGATTCCCTGAAAAAGCCACACAGAGCTAGTGAAGTGACAAGTAATACCTATTAACCTACGAGCATAATATTTCCTTTCATTCTTTCTTGGCATCTTTTAAAGGTTTATGACAGCATACGGACAGGCAGATGGCATAGCGTTAGTATCACTCAAAATGAGAAAAGGAGTACACCGAAACACTAATGGGTAAATAAATTAGGTTCATGTGATTGTGTCTCACAAAGGTTCCAGCTTAAGGGAAGGGGAAGGGAAAGGAGAAGAGAAAATCCTGAACAGGAATGTGTGAAGAATCTGATGGGGAGGGGGGTGAAAATCCAACAGATTTTTCAACTCGGCCCCACGGATTCCATTCTGTCAACCCTGTGCTGGCACCAACTCAATCCGATGTGAGTTGAGCCAGCATGTAGACTTCTGTTCTTAAAACAGGCTGCAATTTTCATTTTAAAAAAATTTAAGCTGGAAAAATTTGTGCAGAATTAGGGCCTACGCTCCGCAGTATTGCACAAATTGTGGAATGGAGGTCTGAATTTTGCACAAATCTGAAATTAACTGTCAGAAAATTCAAGGTGGCCAAGGGGGAGTGTGTGCATATGCAGTGAGAAGAAGTGCTTCCATACTTCCCACGTTAAATGCTACAAGAACAACCACAAGAGCAACAAGAACAACTTGAATCTAATGAGCCAGCCCCAATTTGCGCAAATTGCACTAGAGATTCTCAGTTCTCCATTCCAGGTTTGTGCAAATATTTTGAGTAATTTTGCTTAAACACCCCCAATTTGGCCCACTTTTGGCTGTCAGGTCGGAAATGTGTTGAAATTAACCATTGAGCTCAAATGGACCGAGTTTTCCAGTGTCGCACATATGGTTATGCTTGCTGGGTGCCATTATAAAGAGTGGAATTAAAGCATACGTGATTGAGTGCAGGATTACCTCTGAGTACCAGGTGCTGGTAAACACACAGCAGAAAAGCTTGTAAGCTCTCCAGGGCCCGGTTACTCTTAGGCAACAGAATGCTAGACCAAATAGACCTTGTTCTCATCTAGCAGGCACTTTATTTTCTTATTTTTGCAGCCAATAATAAGCTGTGCGCAAATGGCCTCTTGAAATTCTCCACTCTATTTGTGGTCAGAGAAACTGGGGAAACAAGTTCACCAAATTTCTCCGGGGGGGAGGAGAAATTCTCCACAGTTTCTCACAGGCAGAGCTCGCCATTGGCAAGAGTTGTAGCACAGCTTCTTTCTTTTTTCCTTAGGGTTCTTTGTTTTCTTTTGCTTGGCTTTGCTTTTTGTGCTGAAAGAACATCAACTGTGTTGGCAGCCTAGCCCCCATTTTGCACTCTCCACAATGCAGGTGTGAAGGGGGCAGTGTTGTGTCTAGCTGCAGAGAAGAGGTGGAGCTAGTGCTGAGCCAAAATCTGTCCTCTAATTTCCTGAAAGTTTTCTTCCTTCATGAAAGACGCCTCTATTGTTCTATCTCATTCTCAGGGTGTTTTATAATTCATTTTGGGCTGGTTTTGAGGTTACCTAATCACTGCTAGCCTCCCAGGCTGTCTGCACTTCCAGAGCTGACAAAGGCCCAATGGGAGGAATTACCTCATGATGTCTTCCCCTGGGCTTTAACTGAAGTGTAGGAAGCTGAGGAGGCCAGGGCCGGCGCTACCGCTAGGCGGACTAGGCGGCTGCCTAGGGCGCATGGCTGAATGGGGTGCAGAAACACTCCACTCAGGGATGAATGAATCGATCGGGGTGCGGGTGGGGAGGCGGTGATGAATTAGGGCTAGCAATCAAAGAGGATTGGAACGGCCAAGTAGCCCTTTGCACGTGCCCCCTCCTGCCCGCACCGCGAGAGCCCTCGCTCGCCGGCCCCGCGCAGTTCAGGCAGGGCGGCAGCAAAAGCGCAGGAGGGAAGGAAGAGCGAGCTGCAGGTCCACACCACGCTTGGCTTTCCTTCCCTAAATTCGCCCCTTCCAGCCAGTCTAATTTTTCTTCCTTCCTCTTAAACTGTTTTGTCTTTCCCCCTTCTCCAATGGTCTACTTCAGTTCATTTTGTGTTCCTCTTTCTTTCCTTCTTTCTTTGTCTTTCTTTCTTTCTTTCTTTCTTTCTTTCCTTTTTCATCAGTCTCCCCCCCTCTTCCCCCCCTTAATCTTTTTTAAAAATAATCTTTCTGTGGTTTTCTTTCTCTTTCGCGCACACGCGCGCTGCTTTCCTCTTCCTTTCCTCCCTTCTTTCGCCGCCTCCCCCCTCTTCCTTCCTTCCTTTCACCCTCCCTCCTTCACCCACGCTCCAAAATGGCTCCGGATCAGCCGGGGTGCCTCGCTTTGCCTCCAGCAGTTCCAGCTGTGCTTAACCATACAGGTCTACTCCAAAGTAAGCTCCGAGGGAGCTGGAGGGAGGGAGGGTTCAAGTGGGAAGGGGGGCGCTAAATATCTGATTTTGCCTAGGGCGCCAAACTGCCTTGCACCGGTCCTGGAGGAGGCTACAGGCTACCGGAGAGATGATCAGACAGCGAAAGACAGGGCACTCATGCACACTCCGCAGCCACCTCCTAAGTAAAGTATGCACAAGAACCCCAAACCCAACCCATGAGAATTTCTCCAAAATTTCTTCACCGCTGAATTTCTTTTCGAAACCAATTACTTTTTAAAAATCAAATTGAATGAGAATGCTCAGAAAAAAATGTGGGAGAAATTTTCAGCACAACACTAATTGTCAAACCTCTTTCAACCTAAGGGCCAGATTCAATTTCAAAGAAGCTCTCAGAGGCCAGATTTCAGTGGTGGACAGGGATGAAGGCAAAAGAAGAAGTGCCAAAATACCCCAAAATACCAGCCTATTGTCGCTTAAAGCTCTTACTGCCAGTAACTAAGCCTTAGGAGAGGCATTTCAACCTTTTAGAATGGGGGTGGGGGAATGCATGAAAGCTGGGAAACCATCAAATGATCCGCAGTTGGGGGGAAAGTGAATGGTGGCATGGCATAGTGGGAAACCCCAGAGGGCTGGATTGGGACCCCAGGAGGGCCTGCTTTGGCCATTGGGCCTGAGGTTTTGATCCCCTTGTACCACTTCTGTAGAATGAGATTCTTACCAGGGTCTATATATGGCACAACATTCCAGTGCTGTAATCGGCTATAAGGCAGAAGCACCAGGCCGTGGAGTCATGACATTAGGCATGATAGCTAAGAAGAACCTCCGTGTTCGGAGGCTGTGTCACTTCATCTCAACGCCAGATGCTGAGAACAAACGGCAGGCACAGGCCATCGCTTTATGTGCCTTCATGCATCACTCCATGTGTGACTGGCCACAGAGTCAGAGGGCATGTTCACACGACACGGGAACCGCGGGGGAGCAGAAGTCCCCCGCGGTTCCCGTGTCGTGCGAACGCCGACCGGGGGTGCCCCCGTGGCACGCAAAGTGACCATGGTCGGTAGAGGGGTAAGCCCCTACCGCGTGTGGCCACCCTGTCGTGCGAACAGCGGGCGGCCGTCCCACAGGGGCTGCACAGAGGCGGCAGCCCAGAGCGGCCAGAGCGGCCGCCGCTCCAGCCTGTAGGGGCAAATGGCCCCTCTGGGCATCCGGAGCCCCCACCCCCTAGCGCCGGGAGGCCTGCACTGCAGTGTGGGGACTGCCGGCTCCACCGGGGTCCGCCCATGCGCTCGGGGCGCAGGTCGTCTGCGGCGCCCCGCCGGACCCCGCAGACAGCCCCGTGGTGCCTCCCGCGCTCACAGCCTGGGTTGTGCGAACTGGCCCAGAGTGTTAGACTAGATTGGCCTTGCTCTGGTCCAGTAAGGTGGTTCTTAAGGCTACTACCCTATCTACTCTTTCCTAGGAATAAGCCTCAATGGGAGTTACTTCCAAGTAAACATGCATGTGATGGACTGGTCAACCTGACCTAAGGCAGCCTATGCTAAATATATACCATGCACCTTACCCTCTCTTTCTTTTTTAACTTACAAATAAGCATGTGGGGCCCTGATCCAGATTGGGGCAGCTGCACACAGGTAGGAGAGGTTTAAACTGTCCCCTCTTGGCCACTTGTTTTCTTAAATCCATCCAGCCTGGGAACCAAAAAGATTGAGAGCACTGGGCATGGGGAGGGGAGGTTTAGCCCTTCCCTCCCCCACCACAATACTGAAAAAAATTGCCCCTCCCCTGCACAGGAAAGAGCCACAGTTTTGTTTTTTTTAAACCTGCCAATTAGCACCAATGGATCCCCCCCCATCAATATTTGCCGTTCTGGGGAAGATTCTCCCCCCTGCACAGGCTCATGGCAGGGGAGAGAAGTGTTAAACTTCCCCTCCACATGTGCTGTGGTGTTGATCAGAATCAGGCTCCCCACACTGATTTAATTAAAAAACAAAAACAAAAACCCACCTTGAAATTCCTCAAATATTTTCCCCTGCATTGGAATGTTCAAATTCAGCTTGAAATTTCACCATAGGTGAAATTGGGTGGCGACGATCGTTCACCATAACTGTTTGACTGACCCCACATACACACACATCACACATGCACATGCACAAAATCAGCACCACACAGGAAGGAAACACTGTAAACCTCATTCCAGCAAACAGGGAAAAATTGAGAGCTGAAGTTATGCGTTTAATAAAAGCAAGAGCAGTGCATTGAAATGAAGAAAATGACCTTCAAGAAAGCTGAATTTAGGAACTTGCAGAACTGGGTAGGGAAGGTCCAATGGGAAGGAAAGATCTATGGGGACAGGAGCCCAGGAGATGCAGTACAGAGAATGATATAATTGCAAATGCAAGATAAGGAGCGTTTTTGAAGAGCACAAACTGAGTCTGTTGGAGATCTAAAATCAAAACAGGAAGTTTCCACAAGATAGAAAGAAAAGGAGTACAAGGTGGAAGCACAGAGGAGAGGGCATGCACAGAGTAGATTAGGGCAGGGGCAAATGGAAGGAAGAGTAAGATCTGGTAGATCTATGGGAGAGCTGCAGTAGATAAGGTTCTCCTTGCTGCTTACATGAAGAAAGTTTGCGGGGGAAACCAGGATTGGCTTTTTTGTGTGAAAGGACTGTGAGCTCAATTCTGGTACTGAAAACAAATAATTTGTCTGAGTCACATACTCTGAGGCACTCTGTTCCTTAAGTCTAGGTGTATATCTACTCACACACACGTGTGCGTGCACACTGAGCAACAACTATTGCTCCGGTTGGTGGCCCTCAGAGATTTAGTAAAAACAAAGTTGATGCTGCAAGCCTGAAGTCTGCTCACCCTCGGGCTAGGGTAAATTTTTAGGACTGGAAATATGCATACAGAAAGGCATTCTGCCTTTAGGGTACATTAGGGCAAGATACTAAGGAGCCAGTTTGGAGCTTATACAGAATGTGGCAGGGAATCTTGGCAAGAGTCCAAAAATACATTTTTGATGTTGTGCAGCCCCCAGGAATGATCAAATGGACTGTACTCTCACAGAGAATCCTCATGAGGAGAAAGCAGACCCTCAGAAGAAAGAATCATGAGAAGGAACTTGGGCCTGGAGAAAACCAGCACACTTCCACCTTTAAGAAATTTCTGCGAGTTACACATCCTTATGGTTGATAGTTACTAACCAGATGTATAATGAGATTAATGCTGTCGAGCAAATGGAAGGCAAAACGTCTGTTGTGGCCACACCAGAAAAATCATACCTAGCATTTTGTGTAATCCAGGGGTGGGCAATTTGGGGGGGGGGAGGACCATTTTTACCCCCTGTAGACCACACTCCATGGGGGCGGTGCACACTCCATGGGGAGCCAGAGAAAAGGAATCACTGGTTTGCAACCAAAAATAAGTGGCAAACTGCTAAGGAAGCCTAAAATGACCAAATCTTGATTGTTCTCAAGCAAGATTTGGCCGTTTTAGGCTTCCTTTGTGGTTTGTGACCAAAAATTAGGGGCAAACATTCGGACAGCCATAGGTTCCCACCCCTGCCATAGGGACAAGGATCAAGGGATTCCGGTTCACTGCAGGAAAGTTCCCATTTCTTTTGTATAGACCTCAGGTCTGGGGATCATCCTGAGCTCCTGTGTTATTTCCCCCCCTTTTTCTTTTGCAGTCTGCCCTGTTTACTTCGACATCTGCCATAATATAATAAGCATCGTTTTTAACTGAGTGCACGCTTGACAAAGCCCCCTCACTAATGCAGTTGGTAGTGATTCTGAGGCAACCCAGTGGGAAGGACAGGATTGCTGTTGTTAGCCATGGAGTAAATATTTGTTTTAAAGATTGTTCTTAATAAAGTAGTGTAGTGTTTGATTGCTTCGTCTGTCCATTTTAACTGCATTGGTGGAACGTGTTTATCTTTCAAGATTGAAAATGTAATTGGTTTGAATTTTTGTTTGGATAAGGGTCAGATTGGAAAGTTTGAATCTTTGATCATCTTAATCGTGTGTCTGTGTCTGAGTAATAGACAATGTGTGTTCTCCTTTCTTAGTGTAATATTTTTGCACTATTTGTTATCCTCTGTATGAGAAAGCATTCCTGGCATTGGATGTGTAGACTATGGGAAAGGTGAGGCCATTACTTTTTTTTTTTTTTTTAAGTGATGGCATCATCCTGATGTAACTTTCTTCTCAAAGATGTTTGTGCAGTCCTTCCCTCACCCTGTTTCTAAAACACTTTAAGATGTTGGTTGTTGTTATCAGTGCTGGCTCCGATTTTGGAGGGCCCTTGGGCGACATACCTTAGTGGGCCCACTCTCTCAGTGAATCTACCTCCTCATAGCCATTAGAGCAGTGTTCTCCAACCTTGGGTCCCCAGATGTTTTTGGCCTACAACTCCCAGCATGCCCCAGCCAGCTATGCTGGCTGGGGCATGCTGGGAGTTGTAGGCCAAAAACATCTGGGGACCCAAGGTTGGAGAACACTGCATTAGAGCCAACTGTTGCTGCTCCTGTTCTTTGTCAGCATTGCTACCATCTGCTTGCTTGCTGCTGGGCAGAGAGACAATGAGCGAGCAGGGCAGTGGCAGCTGCTGCGCCTCCTTTTCATGACCGCTGTTGTTTTGGTGCTCAGTCCTTCTGGGCCAAAGTGAGAGGTAGGTCAACAAACACCCACTTTGGGAGGGCTGGAGATCGGTGATAGAGCACACACTTTGCATGCAGAAGGGTCCCAAATTCAATCTCAGGTTCTCTCCTGGTAGGACTAGGAAAAGAATCCTGCCTGAAACTCTGGAGAGCTGCTGTCAGTCAGTGTCAACAATGCTGGACTAGATAGATCCGTGGTCTGACTCAGTATAAGGCAGCTTCCTATGTTCCACATTGGAATGGTGAAGAAGAGATGGGGACTCTTGTCAATGGGCCCCTACTAGGTAGGATGTGGGCCCTTGGCAAGTGCTCGACCATGACAACCATTGATGCCAGCCCTTGTTGTTGTTGTTGTTGTTGCATTTCAGAAGACCTTCCTTCTGGGTAATGATGTTTAATTATGGGACTTTAAAACTGACTAGGGATTAGTTTTAAAATTGGTTTTTTTAAAAGTGTTGTACTCCTGTTTTTTTTTTAATCCAAGTGTAAAGTTGTGTGTGTGTGTGTTCTAATCTGTTTTATTCCTGATTGTATTGTTTTATTCTGCTTTTCCATTTACTGTGTAAGCCTGCAATCCTATGCACACTTACCTCGGAGTAACTGCGGCATACATCTGTGTAGGCATGGATTGCACTGTAAATTACCTTGAATACCCCAAAGGAGATGCAGAAATAGTTAGACGGGGAAAAAAGGGAAGGCCAAACTTTAGATCTTCAAATGTGAATCATCTAGTTGAATAATTAATTTCAAAATGGAATATTCCTTAAGGGAAACTGCTGCACAAGGCGGATTTATAAGCCAGTGTGCTTTCAGAGCTAAACAATACCCACCCAAAATATGTGTATACAAGTAATACCTTGGATTGCAAGCATAATTTGTTCCGGAACTGTGCTTGTAATCCAAAACACTCTTATATCAAAGCGAGTCTCTGGTGGGCATGAGCGGGGCCGATTTCGGCCCGCTACACTCACTCGAAGCGAGTGGTTACATCCCTACGACTTGTATTGCAAGACGTTGCTTGTTTATCAAGTCAAAATTTATAAAAATTTGCATGTCTTGCAAAACACTCTCAGATCAAGTTACTTGCAGTCCAAGGTATTACTGTATAGCTTCCCATGTATGATAGTAATTTCGTGTCGTTGTAAAGTAATGCTTAGTTTTTACTCCAGAAGAAGAATGCATTTTACCACCAAAAATACATAAGCAGTCATGGGGGGGGGGGGAATGCAGTCAACCTTCTTGGCAAATTGAATGAAATAGCAATGATAATGCTGTGGCGAATTCAGGTGCTCCTGACAATCTGTATAAATATACAAATCAAATGCTTTCATGAGAACAGGAAGTAACAGGTTGTTTTGGAGTATTATCTCATAGAAGACCCTTTTTTTTGCATGTAATGTTTCTCCTTTCTTCTTTTCTTTCTTGCTTCCAATTATTTCTAATAGAGGCTCAAGGAGCTAAAACAGAGGGAGTTCGCACGAAATGTAGCCTCCAAATCAAGAAAAGACGAAAGGAAACAAGAAAAAGCCCTTCAGCGCTTACACAAGTTAGCCGAACTCCGAAAAGAAGCTGTGTGGTGAGTGAAAAGTTATTAAAAGGTAAAAAGAGCAGGAAAAGAATATCCTGGGTGACATGTTGTGTCAGAAGGCCCTATGGCTATTAAAATCTCAACCAGAACAAAGTGGATATGTTTTCATGGTGCTCTCTAAACAGTATGTGGCAATTAGATTTGGCACTATGTGAAGAAATAAATGTTTTAACGTGTGTGTGTGTGTGTGTGTGTGTGTGTGTGTTTTCCCCCTCAGCAGAGCTAAAATGACAGGTATTTTATTTAAAATATGTTCTATATATATATATTTAATAAAGGCGAGCAAAGCAGTGAAAAATAGGAGGGAACTAGGTCAGTCATTTTGAAGCTTGGCAGGAGGACTTCATTGATGAGGAAAGGAATTTACTGGCTTGCTGCTAGTCTGTGTGACACTCCAAAACCCTGTTAATTCCATATGCTTGGATCCCCTCCTGGTGGTGGATACGGGAGGAGGTGACTTTTGCCAATTTCCACTTCCCCCTGCTGGCCCTTGTGCCTTCTGAAAATCTGCTCTGTAAGGTTGAGGGATCCTCCCTCTGGAGCCATATGAGTGGTGGAGGCTGCAGGTAGTGGTGGGATAAACAGCAAAAGTTTCCTACACACACACACACACACACACACACACTTCCGCCAGCAGGACCCACCCGCTGGATCTAAAGCTTTCTGTGGATAGAGGGAGCCCTTCCCTTCATAGAAGGAGAAGTGTGGATCCAACCAATAGTATTCTTATTCAAGCTGGGTGCCATCCCACTGCAAGTGGCTTATGGATTGCAAATGTCACCTTGATCACAAATTGTTGCTGATTCAGGGACCTCCTGTTACACAGTAGTAATTTGGGAAGTGGAAGGACAGTGTTTAAGCTCTTTGGGACAGGAAACTGTCCTCTTTGGGTACTTCCAGGTGAGGCTTTTATCATGCCATCACCCTTGCCTCATTCAGTTTTATGAGAGGTGTGTGTCCAGACGTCATTGTCGTCTTCCACTTGTAATCTTTCCGTGTTTTCCCACTGCTTCTTCTCTCTTTGCTCTTACCGCCGAAAATCTCTTAAGGAAAAAAAAGAAGGAATATCCACGCAGTGCCTTCTGGTTGGTAGCACTAGGAGTCATGTACTCTGTAAAGCACCATGCATACTGATGGTGCTATAGTAGTAGTAGTAGTAGTACTAGTAGTAGTAGTAATAATAATAATAATAATAATAATAATAATAATAATAATAATAATAGAATCATAGAATAGTCGAGTTGGAAGGGGCCTATAACCCCCAGCTCAATGCAGGAATCCAAGTTAAAGCATCCTTGACAGATGGCTGTCCAGCTGCATCTTGAATGCCTCCAGTGTGGGAGAGACCACTCCCTCCCTAGGTAATTGGTTCGTATTGCTCTAACAGTCAGGAAGTTTTTCCTGATGTTCAGCCAGAACCTGGCTTCCTGTAACTTGAGCCCATTATTCTGTGTCCTGCACTCTGGGATGGTTAAGAAGAGATCCTGGCCCTCCTCTGTGTGACAACCTTTCAAGTACTTGAAGAGCGCTATCATATCTCCCCTCAGTTTTCTCTTCTGAAGGCTAAACATGCCCTGTTCCTTCAGTCTCTCCTCATAGGGCTTTGTTTCCAGTCCCCTAATCATCCTTCTTGCCCTCCTCTGAACCCTTTCCAGTTTGTCTACATCCTTCTTAAAGTGTGGTGCCCAGAACTGGACGCAGTACTCAAGATGAGGCCTAACCAGTGCTGAGTAGAGGGGAACTAGTACTTCCCGCAATTTGGAAGCTATACGTCTATTAATGCATCCCAAAATAGCATTTGCCTTTTTTGCAGCCACATCACGTTGCTGGCTCATATTCAGCTTGTGATCTACAACAATTTTTTATTTCTTTCTTTTATTTATTTATTTACATTTAGTAATCGCCCATCTGGCCGGTAACCGGCCACCCTGGGCAATGTACATAGGATAAAAACAAGATAAAATACATTTAAAACAGTCTTAACCCAACAGTCTTAACAGTCTTAAAAAAATCTTAACCCACCCCATATTCCCACCTGAACAGCCAGGTTTTTAATGAGCGGTGGAAGCTCAGCAGAGATCCTTCTCACTTGTAGTATTGTTGAGCCAAGTGTCCCCTTCAGTTGGTGCTGCTGGGCCAGTGCTGGATTAAAATCCTAATAATATGGCACAGGGGTTGGCCATGCTGACTGGGAATGATGGAAGTTGAAGTCCATCATAACTGGAGGGCACCAGGTTGGGAACGGCTAAGATACTAGAAGAATTTCAAGGATTTTTTATTTTTAAAATAAAATTTGGAAGCTATACTTCAACAACAGCAGCAGCAGCAACAACAACAACAACAGCAATACATGATCTCTCAGAGCCCTTTAGCACATGACATTTCTTTCCCACCCCCGATATTGGGTACAAAAAATGTACAAATTGTTACAATGTATACACACAATTGTGTATTTTGCACGAGTATGCATACACTGCCATACACTGCCATACACTGACTCAAGCCATTGGTCCATCTAACCCAGTATTGCCCACTCTGACTGGCAGTGGCTCTCCCCAGTCTCCAGCAGAGGACTTTCCCATCACCTACTGCCTGACCATTTTTAAGAGGCGATACTAGGGACTGAACCTCTAAGTGGGCCTGTTGGGTTGGGTGCTGTTTTTAATAATATTTTCTCCTGTAATTGTTATGTTTTTATTGTATTTTAATGAATTGTTTTATTGTTTTAATCAATTTTAATTAATTATGTAAGCTGCCTTGTATTTTATTTTATTTATTTTATTTATTTATTACATTTGTTAATCGCCCATCTGGCCGGCCACCCTGGGCGATGTACAATTAAAACAATGCAATACAACATGACAATTAAAACAGTATTAAAAATTCTTTTAAAATACTAACCCACCCCATATTCCCACCTGAAATACCATGTTTTTAATGCGCGGCCGAAGCTCATCACGGAGGGGCAGGGCTTTTTTTCTGGCGGAACGCACCGGAACGGCGTTCCGCCACCTATTTTCAGTCAGTGCCCGTTATACTCACTCAGTAATTATACTCACTCAGAGAGCGACAGGCGGAGCCGAGCGCGGCCACCGAAAAGCACTTTCTTCCCGAGAGTTTCGGAACCCTTTCCTCCCCACACCGCCGCTCCGCAGCAGCCAATCAGCGCTGGCCTGCTGGCCAGCGCTCCTCCTCTCCTCCTCTCCTCCTCCTCCTCCCCCGCCCCCACCACTGTCACTCACGGCCTCTCCTTCAACCAATTGCGTCCCTGGCCGGGGCCCGTTTCCAGGCTGCGCGGGTCGCCTCCCCCTCTCCGAGGCAGGAGGCGAGCGCCTTTGCGTGGTGGGGGCGGGGGAGCGGGGAAGGTAGCGCTCCGCTTCATGCTCACACGCACACGCACACACACGCTGCCTTTCTCGTTCCCAGAGCGCGAGTCCTTTATACCGCGGGTGGGATCTGGAGCTCGCGTCTCCTCGGAAGTCAGCACACACGTCGCCTCGCACCTGGCTTGCATCCAAAGATGCGCGCTTGTTGCGGGATCGCGACGTGCGAGCGCGCGGCGGACGCTCTCCCGTGCGCGCTTCCTCCTCGCCGGCAATCCCAACGGGCCACAATTCCGAGGAAGGGTTTTCTTTGGGGGGGGGGTGTAGGGGTGGTTGCCTAGGACTGCAGCGGTGCTTAGAGTTACACGGAAAGAAGTCCTGCTTAAGACGCGATCCTATACTTATTTAGACGGGGGGGGGGGAAGTCCTAGAACTCCTAGCATTCCCCAGCTGGCTGGGACATGCTTGGAAGAATAGGACTTTCACCACCACCACCACCACCCCCGTCTAACCATACGTAGGATCGCACCCTTAAGCTCAATTTGAAATGTGTGAGAGCTCTTTCTTCCCCAAAAAGCACGCATGAAACTCTTGGCGCGTGCAACGACGCCCTCTCCAGCATTTTGCCCTACTCGGAAGTAAGCCCTGTTGATTTTAACACGGCTTACTTCCAAGTAAGTAGGCTGGGCGGGAGATGGGGGGTCGCAGCCCGATCCCTTGGACAAGCTTTACTCAAAAGTAAGTTCCGCTGAATTCAGTGGGACTGCTCACACAGATAAGTGTGCGTAGGATTGAGGCCCAACTTTCTATTATTCCTGGCTGCGGGTTGTTAAAACGAGAACTCCGCTCGGAGATGTTCTTGGGGGGTGTCTTGCCCAGGGCATCTTGCCTGTGCTTTCCCCTCCTGGATTCATCGAAGTTCAGAATTATGAAGAGATCCTTTTGCCCCGACGGAAAATCTGAGGCGCGCCCGATCCTTTGGATGCTTGCTCGGAAGAAAGGCCAACTGAGTTCGGTGGCATCAGCTCCGAAGTAAGCGTGTGTAAGCTTGCAGTGCAGCCCTAAAACCGGATCCCACCGCACGGTTAACCTGAAAGATTTGGAGGTAACGGAAGGTGGGGAGTGTCTATGGAATTTCAGGTGCCATTTTTTTACTATTTAAATGTTACTACGATTCTCCGGATTAGAACATAAAGGCAGACGCAACCCTTTTGTATAATCTTGTCTCATCCCAATGCATATAAGCACACACCCAAATTTAATGGCAGGCACACAAGGCAGGACAAAAGGGATAGAAAAATCTGGGGAAAGAAAAAAAGGAAAACGGGGGGACGGACAGGTGATGTGGCAATTCGAGGAGATCACCCCTCCAAGAGAATCCAAGAACCCCTCCAAGAGACACTTCAGTAAGTGTAAAGTGATGCACGTTGAGACAAAATAATAATAATAATAATAATTATTATTATTATTATTATTATTATTATTATTATTATTATTATTATTCTCATATACTCCTGGGGTCTGAGCTGGTGATGACTGACCAAGAAAGGAATCTTGGGGTTGTGGTGGGCAGCTCAAGGAAACTGTTGACTCAGCAAGCAGCTGCTGTGAAAAGGGCAAATTCCATGTTGGAGACCATCAGAAAAGGAATGGAAAAGAAGACTGCCAATATCACAATGCCTTTTTATACAAATCTATGGTGCCACCATACTTGGAATACTGTGCACAGTTCTGGTCACCACCCCTCGAAAACAATATATCGTACAGCAGGAAAAGGTGCAGAAAAGGGCAACCAAAAAATGATCAAGGGGAGAAGATGCATATGACAAGAACGCTGAAATCATCTGGAAATGTCTCTGAGCCTTTCGGAGGTGATGGTACATTTAAACTGGAAAGGGCTTTATATGATACAAAACTTTTGTTTCAATTGAACTCAGGAGTGAGGTGGGTCTGAGACCTAAGTAAGCTTAAGGTGCATCAGTGTGAATGATTGAACGAATGTGTGTGTGACTGCTCTTGTATTGTTATGGGTACCTTCCCACTGCATCCTAACTCCTTGACCCCCCCCCGTTGGGGGGGGGGGGGAAGGGAGATATTTTCCCAGGGCTCTGGGATGGTATATGTGCCTACTAAGACATGTCATTGATTTTACTGGGTCGCTAAGGCCCCCAAATATATTTGCTTAGGCAATGTGTAATTGGTCCCCTGTTATCCCCCCCTTTCTTTTCATGTATTCACTTTACTAAACTGTGATTAATATGTGTAACTGCAAAACTTATAAATAAACACCTTTCAAAAAGGAAATGTCTCTGAGCTTACTTTTGGTAAGTATTCCAAATTTTTTGCACATTTTACTGCATTACTTTTTATTTAATTCCATACATTTACTTTTATAGCCCCCCCAAATTTTACTTGCATCCCTGTTCTCTAAAGGGGCGGTTTTAGGGGGCGGTCCTAGGGGTGGGTAGGGGCGTGGCCAGGGGAGGGGGGGTGAGTTCCACCACCTTTTCTCTGAGAAAAAAAGCCCTGCGGAGGGGGCATGGCGAAGGTCACTAGGGAGGGAGTTCCATAACTTGGGGACCGCCACAGAGAAGGCCCTCTTCTAATTAATGAACTATTTTATTGTTTTAATCAATTTTAATTGTTTCTGTTAGCTGCCTTGCGAGCCATTTTTTTGGTAGAAAGGCTAGGTACAAATAAAACAAACCTGGGACCATCTGTATGGAAAGCATGTGCTCTGCCACTGAGCTATGGCCCATCTCCATTCCACATGTGGGGGGGGCAGCAGTCTGTTGGCACCTGAACTTATCTTGGTCTGACCAGCAGCAGAGAGCCCCACCTATGCTTCTCTGAGCTTTTAAAAGGGTAGGATAAAAATGTAACAAATAAAATAAATAGTCATGATGGGAAGCCATTGCAATAAAGAACAGAATAGGTTAATTATGTATTACAGTCACAGACCAATAAAAGTGAACACAAACATAATTACATAATAAGGATAAATTACATAATAAGGATACAAATACATTCACAGAAGAGCCAAAGGGGAGTTCTTCAAAATTTGTATTGAGGATAAAAAGAATGTAGCTACCTTTTTAGTAATGCACATAGAATAATCATGAAAACTTTACGATTACCATGGAGAATTAGCCTCTTTCCAGGCCCCCTTATACAAATCCAAGTAGAAAAGACCAACAGATTGTGAATCCACAGGGCCAAAGTAATTCATTAAGTGGAATCTTGTTAAATCACCCATTTAGCAAAGCAGAGGGCAACAGGTTAAAGTACGGTAAGTGTTCTCCTGTATTTGTAGTTAGTTTAATGTCTGCCAGTATGAGGCTCTGGCAATTCCAAAATTAGAAAGATTACTTATGGACAGTGGAGAATAAGACTTTGCAACTGCAGTTCTCAGATGGTGTAAATCTAGGTCCATTAACCAGTTGTAACCCATATCAACTGATCACAATCAGAGAGCAATAAGTGAATATAACTGGAGGAAACATTGGAAAAGTGCAAACACAACCACCATTTCTGGGCTAAGATCCTTCAAAGGTATTTGTACATTGGTAAAAGTCTTCAGGGTCCAAGGGAAAAGATTGCTACAATATAAATTGCTGAGCTCCTTAGATTGATTGTGAAATTAATCATTAAGTAAGATGCTCCATTTTCTTTTCTTCCTCTTCCCCATCTCCCTCTCCCAATTAATGAACTTTCGACTAAAATGGCTGTTAACATGCAGAGAGAGAGAGAGAGGACAATATAATATATAGAATGCCATGCATTTCTAACATAAGCAACCTCACTGCATCCTTTGCTGATAGTAGTATTCCTTGTACCTTCCCAAAGGACTGTCTGCAAAAATCCAAACTGCTCATCAAACTGGGATTACATAAAAGCATGGTAAATTTCAAAATATTTTGAGAACCTTTATAAGAATTTAAACAAAAGAAAGTAGAAACAAAACAAAGTCAAACATTCCATTTCATCAAGCAACAGTTACTCAATGTCAGAAACCATATTTAGTATAGAAATTGCACACAGAGGACATCTTATGACTGCTGATCTATGTTGCACTTCAAATGTGCAAAGAGTTTTGCAACCTTTATTGAGGTGCGTTCGCACATTCAAACTGCTAATAGCTTTCATCTCATCATTACAAATCATAGCCTCTTAGCACTGTCTAAATGGATTGGATGTCATTTTGAAGGATATCCTATAGCGTTGATAGGCAGCAGGGTGTGTAGCGATGTATGAGAAATTAATTTCAGAATTTTTTTTAGAAGAATTTCTCCAGTTTGCACCTCCCAGAACTGATCATGGACCCAAACGCAATCTGCTGTCGAAGTCTGTACATTTCTGAGCTTGAGGTTCGATCTGCGGAACAAAAGAAATGCGTTCACAAAATGCGTACCTTTGAAACATGTGTATGAAAAAATGCATACATCTGAAACATGGACATGAAAATATGTGTACTTTTAATAAATGTGCACAAACACATTTTAATCAACCAGAGAAAATGCGTACATTTCAAAATTGTGCACAGTTGATACATCCATTTGGAAAAATGGACATGAAAATATGCATGAAGTTTCATGCAAAAAGAAAAGAAACGCTTACAATCTGGTATGGACATGAGTCAGAATGAGCTTTGAGGTGGAATATGATGAGCCACACGAACTCGAGTTTTGCTGACTGGCACATCCCTAGTTGAAGCCTTATCTTTACTCTCATTTTTGACATGGTAAAGTCTCCACAATATGGTATGCTCATTTTTTAAATTATTTGTGCGATGAATATGTCTTGTGAATGGGCCCCCAAGGAGCATGATCTATGACTTTAACTGTCATGCAAATCTGTTCTGAGATTTACTATATTGATTGGAAGTTACAGTCCTCCAGGATACAGTAAATCACATATCTCACCACCAAAGACACTGACAAGAAATAACCACAATGTGAAAATCCAAGAGAATGTCATTTTACCAATTTCCAAATTCAAAAGAGATCTGAGAATTGTAATTTCATACATTTAGGTTATCAAATGTTAGCTGTAGTGCCCATGATTTGCCTAGCCCAGTGATGGCGAACCTTTTTGAGCCCGAGTGCCCAAACTGCAACACAAAACCAACTTATTTATTTCAAAGTGCCAACACTGCAATTAAACCCGAATACCGAGGTTTTAGTTTTAGAAAAACAACTCATACAGTTGTCCAAACTAATTAACATCTTTTGTCTTTAAAGAAAAACAATAACAGAGCTTTCAATGATACAGTTTTTTGTTGAAAAAAAAATCAACTCAAAAAGTTATTATAGTACTACATTGTACACATAGCCTGAAGGGAATTTATACAAACTTTTAAAATAATTAGGCACATGTATTTTTGGATAAGGGATTCTCAACTTGTAATATGATTATATGCCAGACTGAAATTGTATGGGGCAAGCTTTACCCCGGGTCCTTTCCCTGCTTCTACAGGTGTCGGATTAGTAAAAGTAAAAGTCAACCTGTACTAGGATGAGCAAGATAAACAAGAAAACTAAACGTGCTTAACACATTTTAAACACTTTATGTCTTGGACTACAAACACTGCATTAGGTAAAAGTTTGCATTGGGCATGCTTTTGCACAATTAATGTGATTTTTGCTATTGCATGGATGCTGATAATTTGTCAAACCTTGGCTCATACTCCGTTAGTTTGGGAGCAACACATGCAGCACTCAGATCAACTGTTAAGGCTTTACATCCAAGCCATGCTCTGTGCATCATTCTTCAAAATCTTTTAAATGTGATAACAATGTAGAAAAAGAATTCTGTAACAGGAATTCTAGAATAAAATCATTCTGTTCCACACTGTGAGAAAGAACAAGATCATTAGTGTTTTGCAGAAGGGGACAGTCTTTTCACGATCTGGTGAGCAATGGCTCAAGTGCCCACAGAGAGGTCCCTGCGTGCCAGCTGTGGCACCCGTGCCATAGGTTCGCCATCACTGGGCTAGCCTAATTCAGCCTTTTAAAAGTTGCTATTATTTTTCTTTTATGGATTAGCAACTGATTCTGATATATTGTCATAGCCACCCAGCGAGTACATAACTGAGATGGGACTTGAATCCATTTTCTCCTGGAATTTCTCCAAAATCCTGCCCATTGGCCTACACTTCTTACTGTTTTAACATCAAATTCTATTTTCCTGACCAGATCAGGCTGACGAATAACTCTGGAATTTTTCATTTTTCACTTGAGTTATCTGAATGTATTTTACTAAACTTTATTCCTTGTCCCGTGTACACCTCTGGTGGTATTCAGTACCCCAATTCTTCTCTAATCTGGACGATGCAGAACACTCTATCAGGGATATTTGCATAGAAAGGAATTAATTGGAGGTGGATAAAATGGGTGACCTTCAAGTTCTCTTCTCTACATAAGGCTCTGACTGTGTACCACAAACTATATAAACCAGAAATTATTTAGCCCTGTAGGTTTCAGTACAGTGGAATCATTTTAAATCCAGGAACTCTGATTTAGCATGTTGCAGGCTGGGGTGTGCATGATTATTTCTTCCCTTGCTCCTCAGGCCTTTGTAACCTTTAAATAACTCACAGCTAGAGGTCCATATCCAACTCCCCATGCTGTGCTAATGATCACATTATACCTAATGTTATATTTATTAATGGTGGTGCTTCAGAGAGGGTGAAGGACAATGGATCAGCCTCTGTGTATACATATCTGAAATTGCTAGCTTGGATCCCTGGGGTATTGTATACATTTAGATACTGCTATAAATGTTTTTTTGAAATACAGCTAAAGAGCTCTACATGCTATATCAGAAGAAATGCAAACCTGTCTGATAGAGGGTAGCTGTGCTCTGAGAGTAACTATTTAAAATGACCGTGGGGGGGGGGGGGTTTCCATACTTATCTTCACTCAACAACTCATGTGTCAAATCAGATGTCATTCCAAAATTGCTAACACAACATGCATCCCGGAAATGTAGTTAAAATCACAGAGGAGGGGGCTGGTGATCAGTGAAAGAGTGCATGGTTTGCATACGTGAGGCTCCAAGTTCACCTGTAAGCACTTCTTGTGACACGACTAAGGGTAGCGCTAGTCTAGTCGAACAGCCCCTGGAGTGATGCTGACAATGGGGATTCTAGACTGTCCACCAAATTGCATGTCAAGCAAAATTTGAGACAAACATGGAGGATCCCTTTCAGGCAAAATATCAGGCATGGAAAGAAGCCTGAGCTAACACACCCTTCCTTCACTGAACCATCACTCATGTCAGTTCCATTTGTGTAAGGTCCCCATTGCTTTCACAATGGATGTCAGTGGCATGTGGCCTGCTTGTGTTTAGGCTCCTGTTCCCACTCAAGGTTCTCCTGTGGTGTAGAGGATTGATCCTATCTCCCATCATATTCAAAACCTACATGGCTCAGCTTGTCTGAGTGTGGAAAGCTAAGCAGGGTCAGGCCTGGTTATTACTTGGATGGGAGACCCCTCCTCTAGTTTCCTGCATTGAGCAGCGGGTTGGACTCGATGGCCTTGTAGGCCCCTTCCAACTCTATGATCTATGAATCTATGTTGAGGGGTGTGTGGGTATGAACTTGACCCACATTGCCACTAAATTTCTCCTAAAGAGACATTCAAGACAAATTCTACTTTTCTAGGAGATGAAGACCCGTGGAAAACTCCCAACTAATTCTTTCCTTGTATCTTTCAAATAATTGGCTAGTTCAGTGGCCTAGCGAGCGGTCTTCCTGACTTCCTCCTAAGAGAAAGAGAACAGAAGGGAGCTGGAAGTTAAATGCAGACCAGAGACAAAGTGCTATTGTGTCTTCTTCCCCCCACAAAACAGAACCCACATTAGACCAAATTAAAGACTTGGCATCGAAATACGTGCTTGTTTTTCCCCCAAGACAGCTGCCCTGTGGAATGTAATGTGGTCTCACATAACTGAATGAGTGGAACACCTGAAATGTTTTCCAGCATACTTCACAATATGCTCAAGATTTAAACCCTATGTGTTAATATTTATTTATTTATTAACTGTATTACAATTGGTGCTCATAGCTGCTGACAACAATAAAATACTAATTAAAAGAAAGTTTTGATTAAACTTTTATAACATAAAAACAAATCAACGAACAATAAAAGACATAAAGCACAACAATAATACATTTAAATTGGCATTGTCTTACTTAACCACAGTAAATATTAACAGTAATCTTTTGCGGTAAAAACCCCAGTGCCAGCAGAGCGCTCAGGGCTCTCTGTAGTCGCAGTGAACAGCACTACTAAAACCAGCATAAGAATCTGAAGAGGTTCTGCATGTTGATCTGTGTTTCAGGCCCTCTTATACCACTGATGTGGGGGCAATGGAAGGAAGGAGCAGGAGAAGAAAGAAGACAGAGAGCCGCTTACATCTGATCTTTCATCAGGTGGATTTTCTGCTGGTGATCAGGGTGTCAGGGGTCGGCATCATTGGGAGCCTGCCAAGGTCCATGCCTCAGCAGGGCCCCCACTGCCAACACTGGAGACCCCAGCTGTGCCGCTCCTCCTCCTCGCTGTTGCTGCCTTCCCTTTCTAACAAGCAGTGATAGAGGCAAGGAGAAGGAGCAGCAGTGTCTACTTGCTTCTCACTCTCCCATTGGGCAGTTGTGCAGATTTAGCCCAGAGGAAGAGGACAAGTGAATAGGAAGTAACAGGGATGTTGAAGAGTCCTTGGTCTTGAGTCATGAGTCGAGTCACGAGTCTTTGGACCCGAGTCTCAAGTCCGAGTCCTTGGTCCAAAATGGTGACTCACGAGTCACGAGTCCCAAGTCACTCCCAAAGCTGACTCCACAAGTCCCTATTAAAATCAATGGGTCTTTTTCCCCAACAAAATAAGGCTACTTCAAATGTGTGGCTTAAATAAATTCTAGGCACAAGTGTGACTTTTTATTTCAAAACTCTGCAACTGATTTTGACAAGAACACACCAGGCAGACAAACCCAAAATAACCAGGCAGGCAGAGGAGGCAGAGAACCCCAAACAGGCAGGCAGAGGCAGCCAAACCCAAAATGTCTGAAAGGTTGCATTTTAGGAAAATGATTTTAAAAAATAAAATCTTCACTGGCGATTGCACACACCTCTCCACTCCTTCTGGCACAGCCCAGGGATATTGAAGAGTCCTTGGTCTCAAGTCCCGAGTCGAGTCTCGAGTCCCATTAAAAATATTGGGACTCGAGTGGGACTTGAATCAGAGGGGGGACTCAGTCCGACTCACGAGTCGAGTCCTGGAGTCCGGGTCCCCATCCCTGGGAAGTAACAACAGCAGTGAGGAAGAGATGCGGGAGGGTTCCATACTTATCTTCACTCAACAACTTGTGTGTCAAATCAGATGTCATTCCAAAATTGCTAACACAACATGCATCTCGGAAACATAGTTAAAATCACAGAGGAAGGGGCTGGTGATCAGTGGAAGAGTGCATGGTTTTCATACGTGAGACTCCAAGTTCAGCTGTAAGCACTTCTTGTGAGACGACTACGGCGACTAGATGACTAGACGACTAGTCTAGTCGAACAGACCCTGGAGTGATGCTGGCAATGGGGATTCTAGACTGTCCACCAATACATGAATATTCTTTGCATCTAAAATGCCAGGATTATGCTGTATTTTTTTTTAAAGGAAGTATTGTTGTTGCATTCTGAGCTGTACATTTCAAATGCCTCTGAAGTCTCTCTGAATTGCAGTTATAGAAAGTTTATTTTTTGTTTTCTTTCAGTGCTCCTGGGAGTGGTCCTATGTTCAGATCCACGACAGTTACAGTCCGAGATAACTTTAATGACATCCCTCAGTGTGCTCTCATCGACTCTGCTAAAAAGGAACAAGAATTCAACTTCGCATTGTTGCACAGCTCCAAGACTGCTGGCAATCTTACATCTGTTGCTTCTTTGTCGCCTGAATCTGCAAATAACTGTATGCCAGACATTAAAAAGCATGGAGATCAAATGCAGGGCCTACATGGACATAAAGTGGGATTCTCATTTGCATTCCCTAAGAAAGCAGCAGTCAAACTAGAATCGTCAGCCGCTGCTTTCTATGAATATAATGATGAGACATCAGCTGAACATGGACTTAGCCGAAGAAGTCGATTTGTTCCTGGGCCTTGCAACCTTCAGGTAACATCAGCTGAAGAAATAGTTCTGTGTTCTGAGGAGAAACTGAATTCCATTGCTCCACTCATGGAAAAACATGCCAACAATACAGAATCTACCCCAGTACCAGACTCAAATGAACCACCCAGTGAGGAGAACATGATACAGGAGGTCACAGAATTAACATCCCCTCTTTCTCATTCAAAGGGATCCGGGCTTGGTGATTTGGATAGTGTTTGCGTTAATGTGGATTCAGCAGCCTGGCTTGATGAAACACTGTCCAGCATTGCCCTTGGGAATCAAGCCCTCCCTGTTGAAAGCCATAGTGATGAGCACATGGGAAATGAGTGTACAGGTCCTCCTGTGAATGAAGAATGTTTATCACAGCACAATATCTGGGAAGAAAATGATCAGAACATTAGCAGCGATTCACCCACCTCTGAAGCTGAAATTAAAAAATATGCATCTGATGGACTGATTCCAGCAAATTCTGAAGGAGAAACAATAGCTTTGCCTTGGAAACAAAATTCACAAAAAAGACCGTGTGAGCCATTTGTTCCTGTGCTTAACAAACATGGATCAACCATTCTCCAGTGGCCATCTGAAATGTTAATTTACACCAACACGGAACCCTCTATTTCATATAGCTGTAATCCTTTATGTTTTGACTTCAGGTCATCAAGACCGAATGAATGCCTGGAGAAAAATAAACCACAGTCAAATATGCCTAATTATTTACATAAGGCTGATTCTAGCCAGGGCTTGGTTTTAGATCATACAGATGAATCTCTTTCAGTGAATGCCGATTGTACAACCGACAGCAATACACATCCATGCAACAATGCAACACCAGTTACGATGGATGTTTCCTTAGCAGAGAGTTGTAATCCTGAAAAAAACCAAGATGAATTAGGCTTGGACACTTTGTGGATGACAGAAAATAGAGAAAAATACCATAATCCCCACAAATGCATACAAGAGAGCTCATCTGCCAATGAGCAACAAAACAAAGTCTGGATCAAAAGAACACATGAAAAGTGGTTTCATAAAACTGGGAAGAGGAAAAGGAGGAGAAAGCTATGCCATCACCATTATGAGGAAATGACTCAGGCAAATACTGACATTTCTCCAGTAGCTGCACAGCAAAATCATTGTGGTGCTGTTGCTAAACATCAGAAGCTTCCTAGTACTCTGGAACAAGGTGTAGGTGAGAATGGACTAGGAGATTCAGTTGTGGAACTATTACAGCAGACATCTGAAACTCTTGGGGCTGAGAACACTGTAACCATATCTACATCCACACAAGCCCATGGGAACGAAAGTCCACGCCCAGTTTGGAGCGCAAAAGATGATACAGACTGTTGCAGTAACTCTAACAATCTGGGGAGAAGGAACAAGCCAATTTCTCCAAGACCATCAAATAAACCAGGACTGAATTCCAGAAGATGCAACACGGTTTACTCAAGAGCATTTTGTAGCTGGAGTATCCAAAGATCTAGCAGTAGCCCAGACCATAAACATTTAGGCTATTATCCTGATGAAAAATGCACAAATCAAACACAGCCTGTAAAGAGAGCCTATAATTCTCTCTCAGATGAGCCGGTGAGATCCCATAGAAAACGAAGATATCATATGCACTCCTGTTCATCAGATGAAAGTTCAAATGCACAAACCTGTTTCTCAGAAGAGAGTTTGAGGCAAACACATAACTTAGCAGTACCCTGTAAGCCTAAACGGAAACGAAGGAGAAAGAGAACAAGAATGCATCATATGTTTATAGAGAGGGCTCCAAGGAGGAATATCAGTGTCAGCTCTCCAAAAGAGGTATCTGTGTTCAACCATTCTCCCAAATTACCAACTGAAGTAAACACAGAGCAAACAAAAACCTCTTCTATCACAGATTATGCAACTAATATGGAAAAAACAATGCAGACAGAAGAAAGCCAAACAGCCCCGCAATCCGAACATTTACTTTCATTAGAAAATGTCCAAGGATCAAACTGTTCCATTACAGAGAATACTCCCTATCTGGAAGATTTCACATATTCTGCTTCTCCTGTTACCGAACATAATGTTCTGGCAACAATGAAACCCAGGAACATGCTGGAAGAGGCAGAAAAACATGAAAATGTGAGTGTTCCTGAAATTCAGGCTCCTAATAAAGTGCCCAGTCCTGAAAGAAACCTGGACCCACCTCCCCCTAAAGCATATCTGTGCCATTATGAAGTGGCTGAGAATATACCACAGGAAAAGCTCCATCCGTCAGCCAATGAGTGGCTGAGGTATAACCCCAGTATATTTAGTGCCCCACCTCCTTTGCCCTTCAAAGAAGCACATATACATGGCCATGCTTTCCTAACCACAGAACAAATACTTGCCCCGTTCACCTTGCCTGAACATGCACTGCTCTTGCCCGCAGAAAACCATGACAAATTCAAAGATCTGCAATGTGAGGCCTACCACCAGATCATCCAGCAAAACATGTTGGCTAGCAAAATGAAGCTGACCTTTCCTCCAGCTGCAGTTCAACCAGCCAATGCCCCTCTGCAACCCTTGCCTTTGCAACAGCCACTGTGTTCTACCTCTGTCACCACGATCCATCACACTGTTTTGCAACAGCACGCCGCGGCTGCTGCAGCAGCCGCGGCGGCCGCCGCCACTACATTTAAGGTCCTTCAGCCTCACCAACAGTTTCTCTCCCAAGTCCCAACTCTTTCACGGACACCTTTACCTCATTTGTCAGTCGGGCCAAGACTCTGTCCTGCGGGCCACGCAGCCATCGTTGGCCCACCCCAGTTACCGCTCCTTCCAACTTCCGTTCTCCACCCAAGCCATTTGGCTTTCCCCCCTTTGCCGCACACGCTGTTCCCTTCCCTCCTGTCCCCGCACCCTGCAGTCATTCCTTTGCAGCCACTCTTCTAGGCCTCATGCTGAACAGTGAGAATGGACAGGTGAGTCTCAAAACTGAAGATACACCAACACAGTTCATCAGAGATTCGGACAAATCACTCTACCGATGGACTAAGATGAAGAGGTTACAAAAAGCCTCCTGATCTGGGAGCTATTTGCGATTGGCCTAACACAATGCAAATATTTATGTATAAAGTGCAGATTCGTAGTAAAAATAAAAGCACTGAATAGTCTAATATGAAGATCATGTCTTAAAATAAGTTACCGTGTATATAAAATATATTTATAGTACTGTAAGTTATGTTGTAAAGTATGCTCCTGGGTTGTTTTTTTAATTATATTTGTGTATTTGCACCTAAGTAATGTTTAGACAGAGCTGATGCACTATGTTTTGTACGACATTCCTTATATAACCATAAATATAGTGAGAAAATCTCTCTTGCAATAATTTCTGTTTGTTTGTTATGGATTTAATAATATTTTTTTAAAAATCATTTACTGTTAGCCTCATAGAGAGTTGGTTCCTGCTATTTATTGAAGTAGTAGGCTCATGTGATCAAGTCTCCTAGCCTTCTCTGATTTATCATCAAGGCTCACAGGCTGAAACCTTAAGGGGAACATGCTTACTGAGAGGAGGACAAAGGGTAATGGATCTGATTGTATTAAGCAGCTTGATGCTGCAGAGACAAATATGGCCCATTTTCAGTGTGCCCCTGAGTGGTTGACTTTTAAAAAAAAAAGCATTCGGAAGAAAAGCAGGCACAAGGAGGGACTGCTTCTACAACACATTCCTAGCAGCTGACAGGCTCTCTGGTTTGTGTGCCTGCCTCCTCTGTATGGCTGCCTAAACATCCTCACAAAGCTCCGTGAGCCAGAGTGGCAAGCAAGTAGCCCAGCACAGCCTGTCCATGGTTTACAGCAGGGGTGGGGAACCTCTCAAGCCCTGGTGGCCAAATCCAGCCCTTTTGGGGTCCCCAAATAGCCCCCAGTCACCAATCATTGGGTGGTTTCCTGACTTTGGTGCAGTTTCCCCCTATTCTAAAAGGTCGAAATGTCTCTCCTAAGGAGGAGTTACTGACAGTAAGACTTTTATGCTAAAATATGCTGGGTGTGTGTGTGTATTTTGGCCCCACCTTTTTTTTGCCTCTGGCCCCATTTGCCTCTGGCTGCACCTGGCTTTTCTGCAGTTCCCCCCCCCTTCTCAATGTGGCCCCCCAAGAGCTTCTCCAACATGGAATTTGGCTCTGCTTTATGGCATCCCAAACAGCCTGCCACCGCCAAGGGACCTGCTGCTGCTACTACCAATCAGTGTATCAAACATACTGATGCCCATGAGCTGGAGCAGAGGGTATGCCCATGATGGGAATGCTGCTAAGAAATGCATCCCTGCATTTTCTTTTCCCCACACGCTTATTCAGAAATGCTCAGAACTGGAAGCATTTCTGATTTTCCTGTCAGTCAGTGACTTGGAATGATTCAACTAACAAGGTGATGTCAATGAGTCATTGGGTGTGTGTTCCTAAATGTTATAGCAATTGGTAGAGAACTCACTACTGGGATGCTGTTTTCAGTGGCATCTCAGTAGGATGTATAACATCTATTGTTGCACCAAGCCAGCTCGGTGGCCATGAAAGAGATGGAAAGAAGGTGGATGGGTAAAGCAAAGCTTCTCCAGGGGTAGACAACCTGGTACTACCCTCCTCCAGATATTTTGGATTACCACTCAGAATCGCTGACCATTGGCCATACTGGCTGGGGGTTATGGGAGTTGCAGTCCTGAACACCCAGGGCATCCCAGGTTGCCAGCCCTTGCCCTAGTAGCTAGACAAAATGAAGGAAGAGTAAACAATGTGGGATGGCCCTCAATGGAAGCAGTGCCTATTTTCAGTAGGAATGAGGAGAAAACAGGAAGTTAGTGTTACCGTTGTTGGGGAAGAAGAAGGATGCAGTGCAAGTTCTGTTCATGGAAAGCTTCATTATTGCCTGGCTCCTTCTTTGGAGGGGAAATTAATGTGTGCTTTCTTGCCAGAAGAAGGCCCAGTGAGAGATGCTGAGCTAGTGTGCCACAGGCTAGATGAGACAATGTATGGAGAAAGGGGATTCCATTCATGCATACCTGCACAGTGGGCATGGATTACAGATGAATGGAATGCTTAGGGCTGGTTCACATGTGTGTGTTAATAATTTGATCAGTGTAACATCAAGTGACGATTTGCATGTGTGAGTTGGCCAGCATAGACACAACACTACAGACAAAACTTTCCTATCACTGCAAGCACAATGCTTTTCGACACAGTTCACATATTGAGATGCCAGTCACCAGCTATACAGTAATGAAGTGGAGAGAAATCAGGTGATGTACCCTAGCTGGGGATGCGGGAGAAATTAGTTCTGTTCACATTTTACCCAATTTCACACTTCTGAACCAATATGCAGGTACCCTTCAAAATGAAGTTCTTGAATCAAAAAAAATTACACAAAAATTTATATTTTTTTGAAGATATTATTAAAATGCAGTGTGTTAGAAAAATTGCTTGCAAATATTTCTTAATCTAATTGTGTACAAAAAAGCATCATGTATGCATTCAAATTTTCATGTGAACTTCATTATTATTATTATTATTATTATTATTAAAAATCTCAATGTCTGGGACTAAATTATTTATGGATGATAAAATTCTCAAGGTACGGGACAAACCAAACTTAAAATTGAAAAATGAGAAATGGAAAATAATAGATTCATCCATCCCTTGTACATACATGTGAGAACCAGCCGTTAGGCATGTTCATATACCAGGAGGTGGTGAATGCCAGCACTTGGCAAGTCCAAGCACCACAAAAGACTGGCCCTCATACAAATTCACTCTTTAGAATTTTTAATCAGAAATGTTTACCGGTAATCAGAATTTCCCCCACTCCCACACCACTGCCATTGTGGACATAAGTCCACCTGCTGTTTTGTCTTTCAGAGGGATGAAAGAAAGAAGTACTTGATGGTTGCCTTGCAAATGTCCAACACGAGAGATGAGGGAGAAATTCATTCATTTCACACTTTTGAACCAATACATGAACAAAACCTCAGTCATCCTATAAAATTCACAATTAGGAAAATTGCTTGCAAAAAAAATGTGTGTATATTAGGCAAAATTGCATACAAAATGCATGTATTCAGAGAAATGTGCACACATGTGCATGAATTTTCATGTACACTTAAAAAAAAATAATTCTCAATGTTCGATATGAACCCAATTTTAGACTGGAAAAAAAGATGAGAAACAGAGAGAGCAAAAGTGACAGAGCTGTGCATCCCTATAAAATCAACACATACCTCTTGGACTGGCGGTATCTAGCCAAAAGCTGAGTGCTCCTTAGATCTCCCAAATTCCAGTACTAGTGGCAAATTGTAATGATGGTGATGGAGACTCTATAAGAGAGGCAAAGGAAAGCCCTCACCCATGAGAGTTGTGGTTTTGCTTCCAGGGCCAGAGTGTTCTCCCAGTGGAGGATCTTCTGCTCACTCCTGCCAATAGCCATAGTATTCTGGTACTGAGTTGGCATTAAAATCAGATTGCGGGCCACAAATTAAATGTTAAAATATGTGATTACATATTTTAGTACAGTAATACCTTGGATTGCAAGTAACTTGGTCTGAGAGCATTTTGCAAGACAAGCAAAAAAAATTAATTTTTTTTACTTGATAAACAAGCAAGGTCTTGCAAGACAAGTAGTCGTAGGGATGTAACCGCTCGCCTCGAGTGGGCGTAGTGGGCCGAAATCGGCCCCGCTCACACCCGCCACAGACTCACTTTGATATAAGAGTGTTTTGGATTACAAGCACGTTTCCAGAACGAATTATGCTCTCAATCCAAGGCATTACTGTATTCAATAAATTGTGTTGGTAAGACAAAGTATCTAATTTTTATTATTTACAAATGGAATTTACTGAGTATACAAGATTTTTTATTTATTTATCTGACTGAGAGTGCAAACCTATGCAGACGTAAGTCTGATTGACTTCAATGGTGCTTATTTCTAAATAAATGGGGATAGGATTGCAGCCTGAAATTAGCAGTTTCAAGTGACCACACCATTACAGAGACACTAACTATACTGAAATCTTATTTTCTGTACTACCCAAATCAATCCTCACAAGCAGACTTCTAAGTATTTTCACTCCAGATCATGCTGCCAACATTTAGAATAGTTTAGCAAGGAATTCCATGCTGGGGGGGGGGGGTTAAGTTGCTATTCCTTTAAATCACCTGGGCCCATAGAATTAATTAATCTTCAGATTGCAATGATAAACCTAAATTAGGTTATAGATTTTGTTAAATTGCTTCCCATTCCCAGATCAACGATGTGGGGAAATGATTGAAAAGTTAATATGTTCTACCCAAATGAGAAAGGTAGGATTTCCCTCACCCACCCCGCACCGCACCGCTTCCCTGACCTTGGAAAGGAGCAACCTGATCAGACCACAAACATTCAGGGGCTATATCATTTCTCGGGTAATATGAACTATAAAATAACAGTCTGAATAGGATTTTTATTAGCACTGAGAATCATAATCATATTCTCTTGAGATAGCTCGTCAATAGGCACTTAAGCTGTAACCACCACATTTTGCAAGGTGGAGAGCATTGACTATTTATAATTGAAATCACAAGCATCATCTCTATCTGATGACTTCCCTATAGCTCCAGATTGCCCTAGAGATGGCCTAAATGACTTGCGACCTGCTAAGCCAATTTTGCCCACCAGCCATGTCTTGTGGCCTCATGTGCTTGAGAGTCACACTGTTTTTTAGCAGTCCCCATCAGGCAACAACCAAACTAAACAAAAACAGGAAATGTGTTGGGCCACTAAACATGGCAGCTGCCGCCGCCGGGCTTCATTTGGCTTGCCGTATCACAAATTGGGCAAGATTAGAGCAGCCTTCTCCAACATGGTGCCCTCCAGATGTTGTTGGACTTCAGCTCTCATCAGCCCCAGCCAGCATGGCCAACGGTCAGGGATGATGGCAGTTGTAGTCCAAAACATCTGTAGTCTCTATTTGCATGATTCTTGCAAAATTCAGGGTACCATGCTGCATGCAGAGAGCTGATGTGCATACAAGTTGCATGTACATAGCGTCTGTGTCTAGGGATGAGCTGATGCTGGGAAGTCTGGCTCATTTGAGCTCGACAGACTTCCTGCCCACTTCTGATCCAATGATTGGAAGCAGGCTGAGTTGGGGGTCTTTTCCGTGCACTTCCATCTCTAAGATGTGCCACGGTTTGCACATTAAAAAAAAAAACGCGACGGAAATTTGCGCAAATCATGCTAGATACATGTGCTTTTCGGGTGCTGATTTGCGCAAAACATGCAAAATACTGTGATTTATGAAATTTGCATAAAGTTATGCAAATTGCATAACAGTTATGCAAATGGCACAAATTGCACCATTTGCGCAAATTCCCTTAGCATTTTTTTAAAAAATGTGCAAACCACAGCCTGTCTTACATATGGAAGCCCATGAGCTGGCTCATCTCGTATCATAGCGAGTCAGTGCCAGCACAGTGCTGGTAAACCAGAATCCAGGGGGCTGAATTTTGAAAATCCATCGGATTTCCACTCCCATATCAGATTCCTCACACATCTCTACTGTGCACACAGAGCTAATCGATGTATCGAGGTCAGGAATGGGTTAGTAAGCCAAGTCCTCTCCTATATGCACTGAGTGTACACACTTGCAGAACTTCTGGAAATGGCTATTGTTATTCCTCCATCAATGTAAATTAATAATAATATGCCTGCACTGAATAGCTTGAGGAATCAGCTCCTGCAATCAATATAGATTTTTATGATAAAGAAATACTCCTGCAAATCCATCACATGTCTAACACAGCCAGTCCAAGTTTTTCAATTTTTTTCATAAGTATTCATCATGTATTTAGCCAAAAAGGCTCCTAGAGTGGCTTACATGCAAGCAGTAAAATAAGAAAGTCCCTTTGCACAGGCTTAATATCTAAAAAGACAGAACATGCAAAGAAAAAGGTATGGTAAGAGTAGAGGAAAAATTTGTTTCTAACATTCACATATCACAAAGTATCTAAAAATGTCCAAAGGTTACACTTTGCCTTCATTTCCTTTTCTTTAGTGAGTCTCCCAATGTATACACACAACAAGGCTTACTTAACTAATAACACTTCATAGTCAGCATCCAACTTTGAATATTTTAGGCAAAGTGGCTTCCCCTGCTTTGATAAATCAACGCTGGTGATTTGCATAAGCTGTCCTTTTGTCCATTGCCTTTTATAAATCCAAAACCTAATGAAGAACTGAACAATGGTCCATTAAAATGCTTTTGTAGTTGGTCCTTTGTCCGTAACTGATGCTTATACACTGTAATCTGTTGGCTATTGTTTATTCTAGTGTCTCCCAAGCTTTTGCTATCAGGCAGGGCCCCTTCTCTCCCCCCCAGAATAAAATTCAGAGGCACATTTCATGGTACACTAGAAAGATTTCGCTAAGAGAGAGAGAGAGATTCTACATATATTAGTGTGAAAGTGATCAGCAGCAGGAAAATGGGCAGGCATTTTCCTGGAAACTGCATTGTATAGCAGGGAGAGCAATCCTATGGACCCCTAGACAGTGTCTAGGGAGCCATAGGATACTTCAGAATCGGATTCCCAGATCTGAGGTGGGAGGCAGAGCTCCAACCTCTGGGCTGGGGATCCGCGCTCCAATCCCTCTCCCCGCCTTGCAGCCGGAGTAGAAAGAGCCACACTGGCTGCTTCTCTGAGGCTGGAAAATCGACCTCAGAGAGGGGGTAAAGGGGGCAGGGGCAGGGAGGGGAGGAGACTGGGGCTGCCAGGATATGTGGCATCCTGGTAGCACTCCAGTCTCCTTCCCTCCTCCTCCGAAGTGCCACAGCTAGATGGCCGAAATCAGCTGTCTAACTGAATTGCGGAGCAGGATGAGTGGGGAGGCAAAGATCACTTCCACCACTCCTCCCATTCTGCACTGGATGCTCATAAGCCTCCAGATTTGGAGGATTACAAGCATTGAGGGTGCAATCGATAGGTTTGTGCCCTCAGCTACTATAGTCCAGTTAATCGCCTCACCCACCCCTTTTGCCCAGTCAGTTCTGGATGGAACTGGCCCTTTTAGGCAATGCCGTTAATTCTGGGATCCCCGTCCCCCAAACTTGTCAGCTATGGTGTGTGCTTAGCCCCCAGTGCACCCTTAGTTTCTCCTTTTGAACAATACTGAGCATATATTGGCAGAGATGGGGAAAACAGTGCTCCATGGGCTTTCCAGCTCCGAGAGTGGTGGATACATGGCTTAATTTTTCAAGGCGCACAGGATGCCCTGGTCATGACATACTAGTGTGTCCCAGCCCCACAGTTTGGGAATGACCACTTTAAATCATGTACACAAAGCCACACACATCTTTTTTCCTTCCATTGCTGTATATTGTTTCAAGTATCTGTATATATAAGGATAGCATCCAATGCACACTATATATGTTCCCTACTGTATAGTTTTATCATGTTATTTTAACTATTTTTATTGAATTTAGAAGACGATTTTTATAAAGCAGGTTGTGTATAAAATGTGATTAATTGTATAATAAATTAATGTGACTTGCTATACAATATGTATATAAACATTTTGTAGAGCATTCTGGATTTATTTATACAGTAACTAGATGCTTAAACATTATTATTTTTTCCTGATCGTTTTCAGTATCCCCTTTTTTCTTTTTTCCTCTTTTGCTCTTGCTATACTTTATAAAGATTTAATGCTCTCTCTCCTTTGTCACCTAGCGACACCTTTCAAGTTTCTTAGAATTTATATTTGCAAATAAGTACTAGGGCTTTTTTTGTACTTTCAATTGTAAAAAATAAATTGTATCTGCTGTACGAATGATGTGACTTCTTGTTTAGGATTTTATATTCACTCTTCAGTGCTGAGATTTCAAAGTCATTTTCTACTCAGTTTCAAAGTTATAGATCATCACCATAATCCAGTGGAGAGGAAACCTGACCGCAAACTGAGCTTTTACACTGACTGCTGTCAAAGATTTCCTGCCTGCACCCACAGTTCATTGGTTCTATGGCTAGGAATGGAGGCTCAAAGCCTTCTGGATCAGTTTGATATAATACAAATCTAGCTAGAAAACTACTGAGGCCATATCTGCATGCGTAACACTTTATGAACAACTGAAGCCGCTTTATATCTGGTAATTGGTCTAAGATTGTTGTCTATCTTTGACTCTTGGACCTCAAACAGAAAACTTTTTTAATTGTCTTTAGCTCCATTATCTGTAGGTTCCAAGAACTGGTGGAACCTTATGTGTGTGTGAAGGATATGCTCTATCACTGAGCTATGACATTCCCCATATTTTCCATCACTAAGCTATAGTTACAACAAGCCTCCATTAATATGTGCATCTCGCACACATGCCTGCAACAGAGGTATTCTTATCAGCATTCATATGTGATGATGACAAAGGATGTTAATTGCAAGGGCAAGTAGTATGTATGCACAATCTTTTTTTCTTCTTCTTAATGTGAGCAGTACTGACTAACCATCCCAAAGTGCATATTCTCATATGCAAGTGATTCACTTGACAACTGCATCGTCAAATTATGAATGAGCCATCACGGATCAAATACCACCACCACCATCATCATCTAATTTCATCATCTAATTTATAAGCCACTTTTCCACAAGAAGTGCCCAAAGCAGCTAACAACAGCAATACAAGAACAAGAAAGCATACCAATACATTGCAATAGTACATCATTACAATAATAAACAACCCAAGCAGTTCATTTCACTAATACTAACATTATTTTTATAACATTTCAAATTAATTACAGAATAGGCAAAATCAATAATTACAACATAATATCAATTATTATTTATGAGTAATGTGTAAGCCAAAGCCACATACATCTAATAAACCTTTCCTATGCATTGAGACATTAATAAACAATACAAACTGCAAACAACTACCCCAGGAGTGCAACGTGCAGAAAAAAGCAACCAGATTTCTTAACAGCCGGAAGCAGCTGATCTCTCCCATGCTCCACTCTCTCATCCTGGTGCAGTTTGGTGTGGTGTTTAGTCTCTTCCCCTGTGCTCTGGATGTTCCTACAGGTAGGACTTTCATGTCACCTCTCACTGATGGAAAGCTTTTCAATGGAGTTAGTTCACACTTGCAAGGGCATCTCATCAACTGATGTCCAGGTATGTCTGAGATGAGCCAAGGATAAATGTAAGGTGCAAACGAGCTTAAAGAGATGGTCAGTAATAATTTCCATGATCGTGGTAGCTGATTAAAACCCCACTGCAATTAAATTATGGGAATTTCTGCCAACTGTACTCTAGCCACTACAGAGGATTCACCTGAATTTCAACTTGGTTTCAAGGATTTTCATAGGCATTTCTATTTTTGCATTTTTCTCTTTCATATCACATTTTCCCATTACTAAAGGTGTTTTCTCTTAGCATGTCCTCCAATCTATCCTTGTCAAAAAGCAGTCAGGATAATGACAGGCAAAGCGTATACAGTTTGCATGAAACAAAGACTGTTTTTCTCTCTGGAGGAATGATTCAATAGAACTATACTTCAGTGTACAAAATAAGAATTTCAGCCTCTTAGTCATTGTATGAAACCAGACCATGATAGCTTCTTTTGTGCAAATTGTTTTTCCTTACTCTTCCCCCCTCCAAAAATAAAAAAAAGGAAGTCTTTTAATTTAGCAGCAGAACTCTACATCTGCCTGTAGGGCGTGTTGCAAAGGTTTTACTTTTAAAATTAGGTATAAGTGCTGCCACAATTTCCCAATGCCTATTTATCAACATTGCAGCCATTTTGAAAGCCATATTAGATAATAAAATGCAATGATTTCAGCAGGCTGAGAGATCTGCAGGCAAATTTCAATGACAGTTTCAATCCATCTGAAGCCTCCTCATCCTTGAGACATTACCTTAGCTGTGTGATGTGCTTCTTGCAATGTCCTTCAGCTTACTCAGTCAAGTAAGAAGAATAGGAATCACGTTAATTTTGTTAGACTATTTAGATAGGCTAGAACCAACACTGCCATGTTTCAGTTCAACTATACGTCAAGCTGTTTTCTGAGTATAAGCCATAGAACGTATAAGCTCCCCACCTATTTTAATTTGGTTTATAATGGCAGAATGTGATTTGTCCAACTCACCATTAACATTGGGCCACAACTGTGGCCTTCTAATGAAGGTAGGTAGGTAGGTAGGTAGGAAGGAAGGAAGACAGACAGACAGACAGACAAGACTATCTCCAGGATTAGGTAAGCAAAGTGGTTACCCTGGTTTCAACTACAGTGAGTGGCAAGCACTCGTCACAGCAGGTGGCTGGCTTTGTCTTTGATTGGTGGAAGCAACTGCCCATCATCACCACTTCCCCTCCCCTTCCTGTCTGGGGCTGCTGCCGCCACTGAGCCTGCATATATTGCAGCTCCCACCTTCTCCCACATGCACACAGTCTGCCTGTGTCTTTTTCCCCCTCTTACGGCTCAAGTGCTCTGGAATCTTGGAAGGGAAGGAGCTGCTCCAAAGGTCTGTCTCCTTCTGGCATCCCCACAGCAGTGGCTTCCTCAGTGCTCCCATCCCAACAACCTCCCCATTCCCAGCTCTCCAAAGGGGCTGTGTGGCACCACCTGGTCTGCCCTCTACCGAGTGCAATCCAATCCCAAATGCAACAAGGCCTTCCCCCACCCACCCCTGCCCTCCCCTTTATCTCTGGGGCAGTTGCTGCTGTTGAGCGTGCCCTTCCATGGCTGCTTCAACTCCTGCCCCTTATGCCATGTGCACACATGCTGCCTGGGTCTTTTCCCCGCATGCCCTTATGGCTCAGGGTTCTGAAATCCCGGAAGGGAGAGAGCTGCTGCGGATCCAAAGGTCTGTCAAGTTTCCCTCTGTCTTGTTTGCATCCCTGCAGCAGCTTCCTCGCAGCTCCTATCACAGCAACAACCAATAAGCCATTCCCAACTTTTAAAGGGCTCACTTGGCACTGCCTGTCTAGACCTTCACCGAGTGCTGTGATGTGAAGACCCCACAATGCACAATACAACTGCAAATGCAACAAGCCTCTCGCCTTTGCAAGATAAGACGCGGAAATTGTGCAAAATATCCCCCCCCTCACTACCAAGTGTTCTTGGAGTATTTGGGATCCTGTGCAAGTCTCACCAGGTCCCAAATTCACCAGGATTGTCTGGCTGCAATCCTATGCATATATACATGGCAGTAAGTCTCACTGAAGTCTGCTCTGCAAGACTTGCTTTTGTGTAAACAATTTAGTGATGGGCCCAATGTGCCTTCGTCATTTACTTGGAAAGTAATGAATTTGTCCATATGAGTTCAGACGAGAGTTCTCCTTTAAGATGAATTCTCATTCTGTGTATATGCCTTCTTGTGCATGTGCAATATCAAGGTGCATCTTGGGAGCAACACTTTGGAATCAGGTAGTGTGGCATGGCATCTTGCATCACCACGTTATGCCCATTTTCTGATTGGTTGTTTTCACATGGCTTGCCTGCGTGATCATATCATGTGATGTTTACCCACCGTTGTCGATCGCCGGTATGAAGATTGACCCTGCCAAGTCCTCATCTTCCTCACAGAGCCAGAGCTGCAGGAATCAGAGGCAGTCTGCCTATGTACACCAGCTGCTGGGGAACACAGGGAGGAGGGTGCTGTTGCACTCATGTCCTGCTTGTGGGATCCCGTGGGCAGCTGGTTGGCCACTGTGTGAACAGAATGCTGGACTAGAGGGACCCTTGGTCTGATCCAGCAGGGCTCTTCCTATGTTCTTACGTTCTTAATTATGAGGGAAACAGCTAAGTACACTGCTTCAGATAAGTTAAGGGGTGGGTGGTCTAGGTGGTAGGATGACTGAACATTTGGGGGAAACCTGTGTACTACTTTACTACAGACGTTCCAAAGCTCACAAACAATTTCAGACTTAATAGCGACTCGACTTCATGATACATTGATCCATGCTCACTACAAAGGTGAGCATTACAAATGGATGAGTTTCGACCAACTAGCTGCCTAATTATGAAGTTTGGTGGCATCATTAGTAAATATGTGTAGGATCTGGGCTGTAAAGAATGATTTGCAAAAATAACTTTCTACAACCTTTTTGGATTGTTTGATTGATCCAGATTAATTGATCTGGAAAAGGATGTGTCACCTTCTCTGCTTCTATACTCACTCAGTTGTGCAAAGCAGAACCAATACTCTTCAGGGTGCAGTAAATAGAGAGAGGAACATTCAGACCCCTTTGCTTTTCAAGTAACCCACATTAGTGGTCACAGCAAGCTGAACATGAGACATGCAATGGAATCCTCCTATCTTAATTAGAAATAAATCTCACTGTTTGGTGGGATTTGGGACTCTGGGGTACTGTGACTTGCACTGCACCGGCATCTAAACCATATTAGTTTTTTGTTTATTCAGGCTTACATAATCCTCCTCCTCTCCATTTTATCCTCACAACAACCCTGTGAGGTAGGTTAGGCTGAGAGTCAGTGACTGGCCCAAAGTTACCCAATGAGTTTCATGGCCGAGCGGGGACTAGAACCCGGATCTCCAGAGTCCCAGTCCAACACTCTCACCACTACGCCACACTGGCTCCAGTTCAAACAGTTTTGAACTCCATTCTAACACTCTTCTGACAGTTAGACTAGCCTAGTATTAACTGACCTACCTGATGCTTGCTAGGGTTTAGCAATGAAAGGACTGACCTGTGTGTATTTTCCTTACCTCAAAGAATTGATTGAGTAACATTTAAGAAACTGCACTTCTGCAGCCATCAAGCTTTAGTACCTGAGCAACCATATGTTACCGTTATTTATCTTTTAAAAGCATTTACTTAAGAAACAAGACCTGTGTGTGCATGTGTTTGTTTGAGAGAAGTCTGCTGCTGCTTTTGTGCTCTGCCATCACAAGGCAGCGATAGCGGGCCCTCCTGGTGGAGGTGGGGGGAAGCTGTGGGATTCTCTGCCCCTCCCACTCTGCCACCTGATGTGGGTGCCTCGCCCTGCTTCATGGGAGGGCGAGCCCTGATGTTAACCCTTTTTGGAATGCCTGAACAGGGCTAGTGTTGATGAAAATTCTCCCCATACCTGTTCAAGGCTTGTTAATATTACTTGACACATTTGAAGGCTGAATCTTGGCATTGAAAAATAAGTTCTGGAGAGTTGAAATTGACAAATACATTCTAGGGATAAGCTCTGGCTCAGATTAAGCTTTGTGCTTTCAAGAAGTGCTGTGCTAAACCTTGCTCCCTACTTTTACAAAATTATTCCTCCCTGCAAAAGACACACTGGTTTTCCCCCCCTGCGTATTTCACAGGGAGAAGGAGAATTTCATAGAATTTTCTCATTAGGGAAGGGTGCTAGGATTCCATTTAATTTTTTAAGTATAAAAGGTGGCTGAGGGGAATTTCTTTCTTTCTTTCTTTCTTTCTTTCTTTCTTTCTTTCTTTTTAACTCTAAAAATGCCCTGCATCTTGTCACCACACTACAGGCCTCTTAGGACAGAGGTTTTTAGCCCAGCAGCAGCTCCTGAATGTGATATCATGAGGTCAAAAATCCTTCATGAAGAGCCTCATGATGTGGCATATTTACAGTAAACAAAAGAGTAAAAAAAATTAAAATAGAAAGAAGATCCCTCAGCCACCTCCTATACATAAAAGGTAAACAGGACCCCTGCCTACCACCCCAGTAGGCAATGTTGCATGTCACACTAAGCCACCCTGAGAATAAGCTACAGTAGATTGGTGGTTTGCTCGTTACTCTCAACAGATGATCGGGCACTCTGCGGTTGCCATGGCTTGTTTCTCTGTCAGTCATTCCGCCTGCTCCTGCCACATATCCCAGGTGCCTTTGCACTGCAGTAGAAATCCTCATTCCCTCATTCCCTACATCACCCTTTCTGCAATTGGTCCACTGTGGTTGCCAGCTCACGAGGGAAACATCCCTCCTTCCGCATCAGATCGCCAAATGCATATAATTTTCTGAGCCCTTATGAACATAGTAACATGTTCCCAAACATTTTTTTTAAATTCAGGGACTTGCACATGTGTGCAGGAGCGCAATATTGCCTATCTGCTATTAAGCCCAGCATACCGATAATAGCCCCCTCTTGTCAATGTCTTTGTCAATTTCATCCTCCACTTTGGCACTTTCCTTGCTAGTGAACTAGGGATGTGTGAGGATTTCGTTTGGGGGGTGGAAATCCGGTGAACTGGCCAGGCTTGACCCCCCCAAACTCTACCCCGCGTACCTCCTTCCCCAGCTCAACTCGCGTTCTCCCGAGTCAAGCCAGGGAAGCAACTTCTGGGTTCCCGTCGGGCCGCTGTTTATGTAGAGAATGCTCCAACAAAAAGCCATGGGTTCTCAGGGTGGGTTGTTGATGGAAAACAACCCACGATGAAAAAACTACTCTGGGTTTAGATACCATGACAAGCTACCCTGAAACAACCTATGATGACAACCCACTGTGGTTTATCATGTCAGGCAAACTAGGGGTGTGCCTGCTCACCTCGTGGCAGGCGTAGTGGGCCGAAATCTGCCCCGCTCACACCCGCCAGAGACTCACGGGGCCTTACTGGGTCTGGGGCTCCCTCGGCTCGCCGCCTTGAGCCCGCGGTGCCGGCTGCGCTGGTCCCGTCATGTCACTTCCGGCTGGCCGGAAGTGACGTGAAGGGACCCTGCGCCAGCGCGCTGGACCCCCGCACTGCGTATTTTGCGGAGAAACTGGCTTCTCCACAAAATACGCAGCGCGGGAGCCCAGCACGACAGGACCAGCGTGGCCGGCTCAGTGGGCTTGAGCGGCGTGGAGAACTGCTCTGCACCGCTCAGAAAATCAAGGTGGGGGGGCGCTGCCGCGGAGAGATGAAGCGGCGGAGAGGTGAGACCCCACCCAGGTTCGTGAACCCCACTAATGGAAACCAGGTCAATGAGAAAATTCTACAAAAAAATTTCCCCTTTCCCAGCCTTTTTGATGGGAGTTTTCATTTCTCCCCCACTCCTCGTGAATTGTCCAAAATGAAAGCCTCAAAATATTCGGAACAGCACTACTTTTGAGTTACCAGTCCCAGCACTCAAACTGGTGATGAACTTCTAGCTTAGAAGATTTAAAAAAGGTAATAAAGCATCTCTCTTTTTAAAGATAAATTGCAACAAGTTAAAAAAAAAAAGAGAGAGACCCCCAAACCAATCAGGACTCTAGTTTTTGAGAAAGCTGTTTCAGGTTGTCCTGCTGATGCATCTGCTTATGATATGTCAAATCAAATCCATCATCTATGTAAAGCTTCATAACTCTGCATGATGATGAAAAATGATGGGGGAAAGTCACATTGATACAGCATATCACAGGGCAACATTGCAGCAAGAGAGTTTTAAGGCACTTAGACCCAGAACACAAGTTTCTCAGGCCAAGTGCGGCAAGGACAGGCAGCCCTCATTCAAGGCAGCTTTTGCTTACTGTGAAAAAGAAAATATTCCAGTAGGTGTTTGCTTCTGAAATCTTTGCAGGTAATTAATCTTTTCGGTGCCTGAGGTTTCCAAGAGCTGCAGCTATTAGTGTGAATGTCACACTGCATTGTGTCAGGAAATCCCGTCTCCTTAGTAACCACAGGTTTGGGGAGGGGAGATTCCTAATGAGAACTGGATAAAGGCAAGTGATAAGCTTCTGTAGAGTTGTTGCCATTCCTTCCCGCAAGTCCTGTTACAAAGTAGATCTAACCATTGAGTTGTTGTCCGATAAATTTCTCCCTTCGCACTGTTGTATCTTTCTTCGGGCCATCTCAAGATAGCTTAGCATCTGTTTATGATATGCCAAATCAAATCCATCATACATGCTAAGCTTCATAACTCTGCATGATGCACCCTAGGTGAGGTACAAATTTTGCCCCCCCCAACTGCTATTCCTGGAACAACATAAAATGGGTTCATGAGGTGGGGGCAGACCATGAGTTTCCTTGAATATCAATTTCTACTATTTTAAAAGTGTCTTTAACATTACAACCAGGGGTGGCACTGGGTATTTAAAGGATTTAGGGTAAGGGCCCATAGGCCAGCCAAATTGGCATACAATTTGCATATGCTAATTCATATGAATTGATGTGAATTTAGAAACAAATCTATATTTTAAATGCATCTCACCATAGTGGGGAACACTGTGACCTTGACATTCAAAATATGCTACTTTTCACTTGTGTTTTTCCTCTGACTTCTTCGACAATTTAAGATCAAGCAACTTAGCTGCTGATCATCCTGAAACAAATCATTCTCTTTTTAGATAGGACTGAAGTCTGCCTTGAGAGGGTTAAAGGCAGCATAAACTTAATTTTAAATGAATAAATTTAAATAAATAGAATTAAGTAATCACCACTAGAACTTCGGGTTAACCTTCAGAGTCTGTTGGCCCATGTGTGGCCATTACTTAAGACCACCCATGTTTCTGGCCAACTCACTGTTTTGTTTTGCATTATGCTGGTTCTGTGCAGCAAGTAACTATTGTTATAACCATCAAATGGATCAAAGCAGTAGGCATGAATGTCCAAAGAACAAATCCCTTCACTTCAATGAAAACGAGGTGGGGGGGGCGTCCTATGTGGACAAAATTGCCCTAGTTATCTTATGAGGTATGCCAACAAACACTCTTAAAGACTCTGGTTGCAATGCTGTGCTAACTTGCCTGAGAGTAAACCCTACTGAATATAGTGGAAAGGACTTACTTATGAGTAAACATGAAGAGGATTTTGCTGAACATGCCCATGGTAATTAATCTGGATTTATTTATTTATTTTTTTAAAAGGCCAGAATGCAGTCAAGAGAGCCAGTGTGGCGTAGTGGTGAGAGTGTTGGACTGGGACTCGGGAGATCTGGGTTCTAGTCCCCGCTCAGCCATGAAAATCACTGGGTGACTTTGGGCCAGTCACTGACTCTCAGCCTAACCTACCTCACAGGGTTGTTGTGAGGATAAGATGGAGAGGAGGAGGAGGATTATGTAAGCTGCCTTGGGTTCCTTGCAGGAAAAAAAGTGGGGTATAAATATAATAAATAAATAAATAAACTGTCAGAGGAGTGTTAGAATGGAGTTCAAACCTGTTGCTAGGCAACGTCCAGCATTCCCTCCCCTGATTCAATCAAGTGGTTCAGTCCACTGAACCCTGCCCCCTGTGCTTCAACCAGACCATACACAGTCTGCCCTAACCCTTTAATGGGCAGTCATCTTTAAAACCCTCCCTTCAGAGTTTACATCTCCTCGTCGCATAATCCAACACCTTGCCACCTTCAGAGGGTGCTCTGGAAAGCCCTGCCAGTCGCTCTCCTGCCTTGAATCCCCCTTACTTTTGCCACCACTGTGTGTCAGCTGTATGGAGAGCTACACAGCCAGAAGAAGTGGCTGCATGGCTGTCATGGGAGCCTCACCGCCACTTCTTCTGGCTGTGCGGCCTCCATTGAGCTGACACAGAGGCAGCAAAGGTAAATAGAAAGGGGGCACACGATGGGGGAGGGGCGTGTGATACAGCAGCAGTGGGACGGGATATGATATGGTGGCAAGGGGTGCAATATGGTGGCAAGGGGTGCAATGTGGCAGCGCATGTTCTCTGCCACCTGACTCACACATTTACTACGACATAAACTTTTGTGGACTGAAGCCCAGATCATAAGGTGCAAGTGGACTTCAGTCCATGAAAGCTTATGTGACATAATACATGTGTTCATTTTTAAGATGCCACCAGATTTTCAGTTATTTTTTATTTATTTATTTTGCTGCAACAATCTGTCTGGATATTATTTTTAGGATACAATCCAATCCTATGCACAGCCTCATTTGAACTTACGCTGGCTCAGCTTGTCTGAGTGTGGAAAGCTAAGCAGGGTCAAGCCTGGTTCTTACTTGGATGGGAGACCCCTCCTCTAGTTTCCTGCATTGAGCAGGGGGTTGGACTCGATGGCCTTGTAGGCTCTTTCCAACTCTATGATCTATGAAATCCATGAATCAGTGGGACTTATTTTGAGTGTTTAAGATCAGGTAGCATATTTAGGAGCGTAGAAATTGCCCTCCTGGATCAGTCGAAAGGCCTATATAGTTCAGTATCCTGTTTCCCACACTGGGCAAGCAGGCACCTCTGGGAAGCCCACGAGCAGGACATGAAGGCAATAGATCTCTCCTGTTGCTGCTCTGAGCTGCTGATATTCAATGGTATATTGCCTTGTAGGTTGAAATAAAATTTGATAACAGGGTGTTCCCTCACCAGCAATCAAGTCTAAAATATATTAGCAGCAAATATATTAGTAGCATCCAGTACCATTGGCATTTTGTTGCTGTTGTTGCTGGGTTTTTTTAGACCTAATGTCTGTTGTGTGTTGCAAAATATGCTATGGTTTGTGTTTGTGTTTCCAGATGGGCAGATAAATCCTACCTGGATTGGGAGGGAGAAGCTGCAGTGGAGGAATTGTCAAATTGTGAACCCTAGGCTTGTGCCATCAGGCAATCTTTTCCATTTTTCTCTTTTTTTGCCCCTTTTGTTTTGTTTTGTTTTAGCTTTTCTCTTCCATTGCTGCCAATGGGAGCATTAGGGCTGTCCCCCCCCTCCATTCCAGTAACATGTTGGTAGAACAGGAAGGCTTTGGGTACCCTCAGTCCAGCCCCTTAACATTCTCTGATGGAGCTCCAATGGTGGAGGAACAATGGTGGCTGATCTTCCCACTGTTGCGTGAAGGAGGTTTCCAAGGGCAGACCTCCTTCTCTACCTATGGATCCCGTTCTCCTTGGGTAGAGGAAGAGTACTTCTAAAATCCTATGGCTGCTGGGATTGTGTCTAAAATTTTGATAGACCTAGGTGTAAAAACAGGTTTCACTTCCCATATATATTTTCATTATTTTTTTTGGCTGTTGAAAGACTTGAAAGTGAAGACACTAGAAAAGTGAGATACCCTTGAGTTATACAAGAAGATGGCCTTTAAGTTATGCACTCACAGAAAGGGGGTTGAGTTAGGGAGGGAAGAATCTGCCAATTTCAGCTTTTCTGAGTTCCTTATTTTTTTCCAGTCTTTAATTCAGTTTGTTCCAAAGTTTGATATATATTTTTTCAATCTTAAGTGCAATTCATCCCAACCTTCAAGAATTTTAAGTCTACCTGAAAAGGTGTAGAATTTCTCCAAATACATGCATTTTTTGCTTGCAATTTTGCCTAATATACACATTTTTGCAAGCAATTCACCTCATATAAAGCATTTTAATGTTTCATAGATATTTCATAGATCATAGAGTTGGAAGGAGCCTACAAGGCTATCGAGTCCAACCCCCTGCTCAATGCAGGACACTAGAGGAGGGGTCTCCCATCCAAGTAATAACCAGGCTTGACCCTGCTTAGCTTTCCATGCTCAGACAAGCTGAGCCAGCGTAAGCCACAGGCTACTTTCACTTACACATTTTTGTGTGCACTGTCTCCTAATATGCTCATTTTTGTACACATTTTTAATAGGAGAAGTCCATTGCAAAATTCAGAGAACTGTGCATTTTGAAGGACAACTGAGTTTTGGTTTGTGTATTGGTTTGAAAGGATGGAATTAGGTAAGTTTGCATTAAAATATGGACAAATTTCTCCCCCATACCTAAAGTGGCTGGAGGGGTTCTGTTTCTAAGTTGGATTTGGTTCCAGTCTTCCAGGCTAGAAGCATAGTTCAGATGCTATTTGCAGAACTGGATTTTTTGTAGAATGGAAAGTATAAGCCTGGCCGGTGAAGAGATAGATATTTGATAACATTTTGAATGACGGCTTCTTCTTGCTTGTAAGCAGAGTTTTAGCAAAATGGAAAATACAATTTTCACATTAAAATTGCAATGAAGCAATGCCAAGCATCCATTCATTTCCACTATACATTACGTTTCACTATATCTTTGTCACCACATAGCAATGCTGCTATACAGAAAATTAATGTCACACATGAAATAATCCAATATAAGAATTTTTTACTTCATCTTTTAGCTAAATATTCTTTGGCCCCATGCTGAAGAGCATTTTCTTTCCTACAATATTTTAAAACCTAGTTAGCACTCTGGGAAAGGACTAGTACAAAACTAGCTGGATTTTTATAGTAAAGAAGGAGAAAGACATGTATGCTGATACTCGAATTTTTGCAGTTTTAAAAATTCAAAATATCCTTTGACACGGTTTCCATAAAAGCTGTGTATCTAAGCTTCTATTAAGAGGCTACAACAAGGCTTAAAAAAAAAAATCATGCTCAGTTTTGTTCTTTGACTAATGGTTGTCCTTACAGTCATGTTAATTGTTTTTGAGACTTTCTAGAGTGTCAAAGTGGCAGATGTGAATTTAAATCCAAGCTGGTGGTGGTGCAAATTTAGGGAGGAAAGTGACTGGGTGCGAAGGTATAATACCCCCTACTCATGCAGGGTGGTTCCAATCCGGATCAGCTCCCCACGCACTTACTCCAGAGTAAAATAAAATGATAGGATCACCCAGATGCTATGCATTTAACATAGTGTTCTAGTTTAGTCCTGAGTAAAACTAGTAATTAGTATAAAATTGCAGATTCAAAATAACCAAGCAAAAACATAATATAGATTCACTTAGGGCGCAATCCTATGTCCCCCCGACTTTGTCTGGAGTGACATAGGATTTGGCCTGGAAGGCGCTGCGACCTCAGCTCGTCTGAGGTTGCAGTGTCTCGGAGTGGCTGGCCCCTCCACTTTGTAGCCAGCACAGTTCTTTCCATGCCAGAAGGAAAACACAGGGAAATGAGCACAGAAGACCATGCTTGGTTCCCCCATGGAGGGGGCATTCCTGGGGGAGGGGAGGGACAAGAATCTGCTGGATTCCAAGGAGAGGAAAAAAACATCTAGATGGCTGAAATCAGGTACAGTAATACCTTGGATTACGAGCATAATTCGTTCCGGAACCATGCTCGTAATCCAAAATACTCGTACATCAAAGTTTCCCCATTAGAAATAATGGGAACTCCGCTGATTCGTTCCACAACCATTTAATCACTGCTTTGCCCCATGAAGGGAGCCGGCAAAGCAGTGATTAAATGGTTGTGGAACTAATCAGCGGAGTTCCCATTATTTCTAATGGGGAAACTCCCTGATTTGCCGGCTCCCGGCTGCGCCTCGCCTCCACTCGCTCTGCCAGGAGTGGCCAGGAGGCAGGGGCATCCCTGGAGGCGAGGCGCGGCTTGGCTCGGCCGCCGCCTCGCGCTGCTGCTCCGGCTGGCTGAGTAGCCAGGAGGTGGGGGCTTCCGTGGAGGCGCGGCCGGGCTTCTTTCTCCCCAAAAGGCAGCAGCATCGGCAGCACTTAATCCTTTCTAAAAAGCACACAAATCCTTACAAATTCTCACAGTATGGACCATAATCTCTCTAATACTCTAATATGCAGCCGGCATTTGCAAGTTAAAAAAAGCATTTGCAAGTTAAAAAGCATCTTCTCCTGCTGCTTCGTACATTTGAAAGCAGCTCGCCTCACCGCCGCCGTCCCGTCGCGTCACATCCGGCCGTCACTGACGGAGCCGGATGTGACGCGACGGGACCGGCAGCGGCGCGGGCAGCTTGCTTTGAAAGGTACGAAGCGGCAGGAGAAGATGCTTTTTAACTTGCAAATGCCGGCTGCATTTGGGCTCCCTCTCTCGCTTCTTTTTCTGACCCTGGCAAAGGAAATGTAATGTAATTAAACAGCTGTGTAGGAAGCAACTAGTTTGGCGTAATCTTTTCTTTTCCTGCCTTTATTTCTGCATGCAGAGTGGTGGAAAGAGGAGGGTATAAAGGTGGTGGAGTTGGGTGGAAGGGAGCACCTCTTTTCCTGACAGAAAATGCTTGAAATACATTCAGTCTGTCTCAGTATTAGAGAGATTATGGTTCATACTATGAGAATTTTTAAGGATTTGTGTGCTTTTTAGAAAGGATTAAGTGCTGCCGATGCTGCTGCCTTTTGGGGAGAAAGGAGCCTGGCACGCCTCCATGGAAGCCCCCACCTCCTGGCTACTCAGCCGGCCGGAGCAGCAGCGCGAGGCGGCAGCCGAGCCAAGCCGCGCCTCGCCTCCAGGGATGCCCCCGCCTCCTGGCCACTCGCTTGGCTGGCCGGCGCAGCAGCGCGAGGTGGCGGCCGCTCGCTCAGCCGGCGCCTCGCGTTGCTAGCATAAATTTAAATTTGAAAGACATCTCGCAACAGGAGCCACATGCGGCAGCAGCGGCTCGTGTTGCGAGACTAGCTCGTCTTTCAAATGTAAATTTATGCCAAATTTTTCCTCGTCTTACAAGAAACTCGCAAACCGGGTTACTCGTAATCCGAGGTATTACTGTAAATCTAGATCTTTTTCAGGGCACAGGGAGCACGGAGGATATCCTACTCTCCACACTCCTCCCGGCCTGCATAGGATGCCCACAATCCTCCGGGTTTGGGGGGTTGCGGGAACCCTCCTAGGATTGCACTGCCCATCACACTTAAACATATAATTCCAGTTGAACAAGTAATGTGACTTATCTCCAGACACATTTTTAAGGAAGTGGATCATTTACATTTAGGAATGAGCAACATGTGAAAGAAGCAAGCCTCAAATTAAGTCAAAAAATTGCCTAGATTACAGTGGTTTAAAAGATGGAAAACAGTGCCATAGGTCACACTCACATCAATTATGATCCACAAACAAGTTAAAATGGAATGCCTATGCGCTGAAGTCTATTAAGACTCCTACGTTAAATGGGAACACTTCAGCTTAACTGTATGAGGCACTCAAAAGACTATGACCTAACTGTTGATCCAGTTTAACTCTGTGTTTCTAAGTTCCTTTGCAATCTCAAAGGCTTGGGATCATCAGACTTCAATCTGCAAACCCTCCATATTCTTCACTGAACTTTAGAGGCCCTAAAGCAAAACACAAATCTGTGATGTCTGCCTTAATCAAGAGGCTCTGTCTTGAAGATCACTTATCAGAATCATAGAACTGGAAGTGTCTGGTAGGCCATCTGGTCCAACCCCCGGCTTGCCGGAAATCCAGCACTTGATTATCCCCAATAGATGGCTGTCCAGATTCTGTTTGAAGATTTCCATGTGGGAGAGCCCATCACCTCTCTAAGTAATTGGTTCCATTTTCACATTGTTCTTACTGTCAAGAAGTTTCTCCTAATGTTCAACCAACATTTACCCCCATATAACTTAAGACTGTTAGATCTGGTCCTGCCCTCTTGGGCAGCAGCGAACAAGTTTTTCACAAGGTATTTGTGCTATTACCGGTATATCCCCCCCCCCAACCCTCAGCCTTCTAACTGAACCCCTTCTAATTTGCCTACATCCTTCTTAAATTATGGTGCTCAGAAAATACTCTAAGGACTTTCTGGATAAACTTCTACAACTATTTATTTTTGATGAAAAACTTGAGGATTCCAGGATGGAATGGGAAGAACTGGTGAGATTACATAAAAGAATGGTAAGGAGTAAACTGCATGCTTCCACTCTCTTGGAGTACTGTCAGGCACAGAGAATTCCTAGAGGACTTAGGATTTTGAAAGAACCATGCATGTTTAAAGATAATTATGAATTTATGAATAAGTGGTGTGTGCCATTCTGAACAGAGCCAGTGTGGTGTAGTGGTGAGACTAGTGTTGGACTGGGACTCAGGGATCCAGGTTCTAGTCCCCACTCGGCCATGAAACTCACTGGGTGACTTTGGGCCAGTCACTGACTCTCAGCCCAACCTACCTCACAGGGTTGTTGTGAGGATAAAATGGAGAGGAAGAAGAGGATTATGTAAGCCGCCTTGGGTTCCTTGCAGGAAAAAAGGCAGGGTAATAATAATAATAAATAAATAAATAAGACCTAATGATTCTCATTGTGGACACTTCATCCTCAGTAAATTCTCAATTTAAAAAGGCTCGAGATGAACAGATGGAGAATAAATAAGAGCAAAGGTGCAGAGCTTAAATTGGCATCCTTAGATGAAAAAATAAAATGTTTTTATGGCAAACTAAAAGCATTACAGTACAAGAAATTTCAGAGAGATGCAGCAAATGATGATACCACTAAGGAAGTGCATCCATGGTTGAACAAGGAAACCTCCCCCCCCCCCAAAGTGTTCTTTTCCTTGAATGAAAGTAGGTAATATGGATTGGAATTCTGCAATGGGAGACAGTAGCAATGCAGATACCACACACCCACATTCCTCGGCATCTTTTTTGGAGCACAGAGGAAAACAAAAGAGGGAGTCACATACCAACAGAAACGTAAAAATATCTACGAGGAACAGATCTCCCCTCACCAGGTTATGAAGGAAATGTTAGTTGTAAATATGTCTAATAGGGAATTGAGTAAACATGAAAACCTGGTTCTGGAAAAGGGTTTATTACTCCCTCACACGATCCGGCACAGGTAAGAATAGACTTGTTCCATTTTCCCAGAAATATTAAGCTAAGACATTATTTCAGTGAGACTATGTCTAACTACACAGACTCCAAGGTTAGGTTCACACCTCCCTCCACTTTCATGGCTCCTGGACCTACAGATCTGACTATGCAAACTTTTGAAAGGTTGCTGTTATAGGACCCGACCTAGAAAATATAGAGAGATCAGCTCCATGTCCCTGGAACAGTATGGGCAGGAAAGAAGAACAGACCCCAAGAGAATTATATGGGGAATGAAGGTGATTTGCAGAACTTTTTCAGATGGGTGAACTCTATAGATGTCAACCTAAAATTTGATACACACTATTCCAGAGAGATCTATTTCCTGGATCTGAGCATTAAAAAAATTGGAAACCATCTGTATTCATCTATCTATAGCAGTGTTCTCCAGTGTTGGGTCCCCAGATGTTTTTGGCCTACAACTCTCAGCATGCTGGGAGTTGTAGGTCAAAAACATCTGGGGACCTAAGGTTGGAGAACACTGATCTATAGGAAACCTTCTAATAAAAGTACTTAATTAAAATATGATTGCTCACAGCCTAGGCCACTCAGACAGAATTTATCATATCATATCAATTTATCATATCAGTTTCTTCATTTACGATTAAATTGCACCAAGGACGGGGATTTTGTACAAGAATATCATGTACTGAGCGAACAATTGGTGAATAGGGGATATCCAAGTGACGGAGAACAGCTTTTGCAGAGCACGGCAAACAAGACGCACCGATCCTCTGAAAAAGCAAAAAGAAACATCTTCTAGTCAGATAAGCTATAGTTTAACGTTTAATCACATAACCTGCAGGGAAGCATTATAAAGAATTGGCACATTATAACAAACATTAGCGGGTGCCAAGAATTGCCTATGATTTCCTTCAAAAGAACAAGGAATGTTAAGGGCATGCCCAATAAGAAGTGAGTTTAAGGAGTGCAGGCAGACATAGTACAATGTCCTCCAAGGTGCTATGACCCCCACAGGACACCGCCCTTGTGGACATTGTGTATATTGCAAATACATTTGCAAGATGACCAAATTGGAAGATAGGATCAATTGAAAAAATATACCCTGAAACAACTCACCACTTGTACCACAGGATTGGTGATTTATGCCAATCTGTTTCCCCTGTAAAAAATTCTATGTGGGTTAAACAGCCCCCCCTAAAATACAAATAGGTGAACATCTGTGCAACATTAGAAACAAGCAACAGGGCCCTCCTTTGGTAGGGCATTTTGTAGAACAAAAACAAAACCACTCTGCAGAAGATATAAGGTTCTGGACTTTGCAAATAGTTTTTACAACTGATGATAGGATCCTTAAAAAAAAAAGAGAACTTGAATGGATTCCAGTGTTGAAAACTCTAACCCCCTGGGGGCTTAATGAAGAGCCTCTTCCCTGAGACACTCCCGCAGTATAGGCTGCATGTCCAAAGATTGGAGACCTTGAGCCTAATCAGAGATTGCATGGAGGCAGCTGTATTATTTTAGTTAAAAGTGTATTAAAAACGACAGCACATCATAATTTACCACCAGTCACAGGATTCATCACTTTCAGAGATCTCTGCAGGCATTTATTATTTAAAAAACAGAGTAAAGTAATCATAGGCAATTTTGCAGTGTGATAATTAGCATTATTACCAGGGTTTTGTTTTTTTAATGAATGTTTTATTTTTAACTGTATGTTTACGTGCTTTGGTCTCATTCTTTTAGGCCCTGAGAAAGGCCCAAATTCAGAGCAGAAACGTGTAGGGCAACTTCTTGGAATAAAACTTTTTTTCCAGCAATCTGAGACTTCATCTTTTTATTCCATTGGATCATTTTGGATGTTCCCTAGTTTTGGTTTGTGCCTAGTTCTGGGCATTGGGCATTAGTCAATTATACTCTCTTTGCTTAAGAAATGACTTTTTGTGTGCATTTTTCCCAAATTATTTATTTACTGCTCCAAATCTAGACCGATTCCGGAGTGATGAACAATAAAAAGATGAAACAAATAAAAGAATAAAAACAATGCATTAAAAACAGAATAACATTAAAACCATGCCTGGTGAGCAAGGAAGGCTTCCTGAAATGAAGACATCTTCAGCAGGCAAAAACAACACAGTTTTGGAGCCTGCCTGACCTCCACAGACAGGAAGTTCCATAGAAGTGGAACCACCACACTGAAGACTCTTCTCTTGGTGGACTCCGGTCATGCCCATAGGTCCATGTAGAGCTATCATGGGAGCATGCTGGGAGTTGTAGGCCAAAAACATCTGGGGACCCAAGGTTGGAGAACACTGGTCTAAAGCATAAAAACATGCACTTTTCCAAAAGGCGCCCTTTTCAAACCATCATCACAAGCTTTGGGAATGTGCGAGCTTTGCTTGCAAAATGCACTCATGTTCATGTTCGTGTTCAGAGGTGCAAATGGGGAAAATTCTGGTCACAAAAAAGCGGGGTATAAATATAATAAATAAATAAAATAAATAATGTTGATCACCTTATTCAGTTCAAACTATGGCTCCTCTTAAAAATTAGTTGTTAATCAGGGCCCTAAAGTTAATCCATAGCAAGATGGTAGATTCTAGAGAGACAAATGGCGGCCATCAAATGACGACTGCTTCTAGCATACCGTTTAGAAATGCAACAAATAAAAATGGCCTTAAATGCAAAATGGAACTGGTAGAAACAATGAACTCTAGTACAAGCTGTGCTTTGCATGATCTCACATTATTTAACTCCAATGAAGGAATAAAAAACTCAAATAAAATAAATTGAACAATATGATTTTATGACTATGCTATGCAATTATTATACCACCAGTATTATTCAACAAATCATACTAAAACTGTATTGAAATTGCTGCTTCTCCACAATTCCCTGAAAAACCAAAGGACAGTAGACAACTGTAAAAATAGATCTGGCTATAATTTTATTTTAAATAGGTACAGGCACCACCATTATAAAATAATTATAGACCTTTGGTTAATACCTCTTCAGTCTGGAATTGAGAATAATAACTGAAATATATCTGAAGTGTATAGCTTAACTCATGCAGTTACAATATCTTCAGTGCTTGTGCTATAGAACTTGTCCTACTAAAGAGAGGTGTAGAATCACTCAGAAAGGAAGTTAGACAGCTATAGAAACAGAATGATACCCCATTGGTCATAGTAGAGATTGTAGCCTATTTGTTGGACCACAACCAAGATCGGTAAGGTTGGCAGGCAATAGAGATACCATCTTCTCAGTAGTGATCCCTACCCTATAGAATTCCCTCCTGAGAGATGTAGCAGTACATCTCTCAGGAGGGAATTCTATAGGGTAGGGATCACTACTGAGAAGATGGTATCTCTATTGCCTGCCAACCTTACCGATCTTGGTTGTGGTCCAACAAATAACTATCTGTGGCTGCTTTTAAGAGGATTTCAAAAGCTCATCTGTTCTCCCTGGCTTTTAATTGAACCTCTTGAACCCCCCCTTGTTTGCTGTTGATGAGCATTCCAAAATGGCATTTTATTCTAATTGGTTTTATTTAAAAATGTTAATATTTAATGTGATTCTATAATACATTTGTATTATTTTTATGCTGCAAGTCACCTTGGGAAGACCTTTGGTGAAGAAGGCAGCTCCCGAATGGTTTAAATAAATACATAAACCTAGAAGTTACTTAATTTGTGTAAATCCATCAATGGTTTAAATATAGTTGAATTTTCATGGTTTTCCACGTTTGCATCACCACTTCCTTTTTCACAAGGGAGAACGTTTCATCAAATCAGCAGCCAAGCTGTGCAAAACAAATCCCCTCAACACTCTATTTTATTTTCCTCTCTGTCAAGGCTGTTTTGAGCAGGAGGTACACAGTTCATGATCTAGCTTCAAAAGTCCAAACCTAGACAAAGATTGTAAAGGATATACAGCATGCACACACATACACACACACACACACACAGAGAGAGAGAGAGAGAAGGGGGGGAGAGAGATGTCAGAAAACAAAATGGAAGTATGTGAGTAGGTTTGTCCTCAACCCTACTTTAAAAAAACAATGTCAGTAAAAGCTACTTTTGTAAGTCACTAGTGTGCATGCTCCAATGGCTATTTACATATATAGAAATAGGGTTCCTATTAATATTAATCAGAACCACTGCTGACAATAGTTCATGGGTTACTTTGTGTGAAGGGAGACCATGTGATTACTGAGGAGTGGGACCATGCTTCTTGCCCCACCCCTGGCATCAGGCATGCTACCTGAACCTTTCTCTAGATGTCCACATATTAGCATGGCCTTCTGCAGTGAAGAACCCTACACAGGAGCAGCTGCCTACCTTCCTGTCAGATCTTCCCTCCTATATTTTGCCCCTTCATCTAGCAGTCATAGCATCAGGAAGTTCCACCACCATCCAGGCAGGACCTCCATGGGTGAACCTTCTTCTTCACCCATGGAAAGGGAGGTCCATGGTTTCCTATGGCCCATATACACCCTCTGGGGGACCATAGGATTGCACCTTTAATTATATAATATCTCACAGTTCCTTCAATAGCTCAAAAAGGTACCTATATTGAATTTTGGTAATATGCAAATATATTTTAAATGTAATTAATCAGTTGTTTAAAAGCAAACGAATAATCTACTCAATTTTTAAAATAATGTGTTGATAGTCTTACTTCCATGATATATGAAATCACCTATTCTACTTTTTGCAGCCAAATGTACTTTTTACTCATAAACAACAACACTTCTTCTTCTTCTTCTTCTTCTTCTTCTTCTTCTTCTTCTTCTTCTTCTTCTTCTTCTTCTTCTATCATATCTTACAAGGGAAGATAATGAGCTGCTTCTCATGTTGCATCACTTTATATACTTTCAGAAGGAATTACATTTTTATTCTTTTTTAATTGCAGTGCATTATAATTGTCATTTCCAAAATGCTGCAGATTTCCTACAGTGTGTTCTTTAAACAAAAAATAACAATTATACGATTATATATACTCTACGTATAATATGTATGCTGAATTCACATGTAGCTGTTAAGGGAATTATTACTTTTATTGACTATTTCACAGTTGACTTCACCTTACAGTTGACTTGTGCTATCAAAAGAATGGGGTCATAGATTTTCAGATGTCTTTTGTTCCTCCAAATAATTTAAGATATACTTCAGTTATGGTGGCAGAACCATTCAAAATCTGAGTTCAACATCTAGAATTTCACTTGTGTTCTTGTGGTCCCATTAGATTGCCTTATTGATTGGCCTACCATTGATTTAAGGCTGCTCTGCCTGGAGTCATGATAACACTGAGCTTGTCTTTCTTCATAGGCAGGGACTATCTAATAATAATCTTTGTAAGCCACTCTGGGAGCCTGTTTTGGCTGAAGAGTGAGGTAAAAATGCTGTAAATAAATAAATAAATACAGAGTATTCTGCACTTTTAACGAGCTCGGTTCTAGTTTAACCCTAGCCCAGTGATGGCGAACCTATGGCACGTGTGCCACAGCTGGCACGTGGGGACCGCTCTGCTGGCACACGAGCCATAGGTCGCCAGGGGCACAGAGCTCGAGAGCAGGGGGGCGAAGCGGCCGCTCCTGCCTGCTGCATGTCGCCTGGCATCCCGCAGGCCGCCTCCTCTGCCGGGGAAGGGCCAAGAAGGTCCTCCTGGTGGTGGGGCGGGGTCGCCAGGAGGCGTGAGGCAGCGTCACGCCACGCGCACGTGCTCCCTCCCAACGAGGCGCTGGTGCTGTTTGTTTGCAGACAGCAAAGGAGGAGGAAGAAGAGAAGGGAGGAGCCACAGCCCACCCG